>OX104065.1:25119253-25187669 GCA_944474145.2 Dicrocoelium dendriticum | reverse complement strand
TCGGCGGAGGATGGTACAAAACACGGGCGGCAGGGCGGAGGACGCGGTAGTTGTATTACCTGGGATAAAAGCATAGGATATCCATTTAACGCACTTGCCAGTGAACATGGGAAGCTTGGCTCGAATGCGAACAGAGGTTGAGGCTGCTGCAAACGTTGCAACGGCCATGGTTACCATTTCGGTTGGGGCACAAATGAGTGAAACATACACACTTACCGGGTTTCAATGCGGCGACCCCATACGGCAGGTGTCGGTGTCGGTGCAGGACGCTACCCCAATACGTTGGCATTGTGGAGGATGACGTGGCGAGTTGGTTATATATGCTGTAATCGGACTAAATCGACCGGCACACAGTAGGGGTCGTCTGATTTCCTGTGCAGGTTCATGAAAGAGGGCCCGTAGCGTTCCCAATTGAAAGCTGGCATTCTACGGAGACAGAAATTACATAAAATGAATATCGTGCTATCAGTAAAACAGCGGTGACAGATTGGTGTTCAACGAACTGTTATCCTTAAACGAATGTGAAAGAACCTATAGGTGTAGTTGTTTGAAGTTTTAAGCAGGTCGGACGACAAGGTTGTCTGCCACCTACTGTTGAAACGCCGTTGGTAGACATGTGTTGCGTTTCCGAGACCAAATTATAAGACACCAGCGACGTCCTTAGAATGGCTGGATACGCGTTGGCTCAAGGCCCTTCAAGGCGAATTGTTGCTTACAGTACTCAATACTGCTTCCTCGTTTGGAGTGAAGTTTGAAGTTTCGAGTGCCGTACTCAACAGCATTTCGTTTGCTTTCTACTGGATTCCCGGAATTTGACGGTGGTTTACGCCTTGGAGTGAATTGGAACTCACTCTTAATCACATCGGACAATGTTTGCAAAAACGTTTGCTTTTGAATAGCCCATGGATGATGAAGCATACCGGCAAGTCCTTAATGAATATAATGATGATGCTTCATACTCTGGTTCACTTGTAAGCCATAAGACAGCATAGCATTATTTTCCGTCGTTCATCCACTGTAATGATCGTAGCAAAGTTACGAAAAAGGCAGTCAGATTTGGATAAGCATAAGCGTTTGATAGACCTTGAATTAGAAGCCACCAATCTTCGAGTGGAATTGGAAGAAGGCAAATTCCACTCTAATCTTAAAGGGATATCGTCCACCAGTTATGGTAAAAGGAATCGGCGTATAATCGCATTTGTTGGTCTGTGTCAGTTGCCTGCTGCCGTGGCATACGATAACAGAGCCAATCAGGTTATGCCGGTGTCACAGCAGTGCCTACAGCTAGATCTGCCAAAGGTTGAACTAGAATATTTCGATGGTAACCCTGCTAAGTATTGGAAATTAGTAAAGCAGTTCGAATACTACGTCGAAAGCCGCGTGTTTGATTGTGCCCAGAGACTGCTTTATTTGCTTCATTATTGTGGTGGCTATGCCAAGGAGGCCATCAGTGAGTGTGTAATGTTGCCTCCCTCTGTGGCCTAGGATAGAACGAGAAAGGTTTTTCGTGAACTTTTGGAGAAAGCCATGTTGTAGTCAGATTGTTAATTGATGGTCTCATGACTGGCTTGAGGCCACTCTCTGCCAATCCATATGAATTATCTAAATTGTCCTTGAAAATGGAAAATTGCTACATCGCTCTTTTGCAGATGAACTTTATTGCGGACTTGAATTCCGTTGCAACGATTGAACGCGTAGTGCGTGTTTTACCGAGCAGCCTTCATCCCCGGCGGGCAAGGGCAGCAGACTCGATCACGCATGATAGGCGTGAGGTCGATTACGAGAACTTGGCTAAATTCGTTGCCGCGGAATCTCGTGTTGTACGAAGTAGATTCGGTCAAATCGCTTCGGCAAATGCGTCGCGACCGCATTCAAATGCCAGACCACTGCTGGTAGAGAACAGACGAAACGATCGTAGCCATGTCCTCTACACCTGGTCAGATGCCTCTCCTAAACAAGCGTGTTTGACTTGTGGTAGTGATCATGCCACGGCCTCGTGCCGTAGTTTTCTCTCTTTGGACGTTCCTAGCATGTGGAGGCTCATGAGTTCCAGAGGTGGGTGCTTCAAGTGTCTAGAAATAAGTCACAAATCTACCACCTATCAAAATGCTAAAGAATGTAATGTGGCTGATTGCGGATGGCGTCATAATCCACTGCTTCACTCAGAGACCAGACAAGTGACTTCACCGACCATAGCAAACACTTGCACTGCTACCTCCACTGCACAACAGCAGGTATGTTTGGGAGTGCTACCAATGCGTATAGAAAGCCAAAGAGGACTATTGGAAACATATGCTCTATTAGATACAGGTTCGAAAGTAACTTTTGTAGAAGAAGACTTATGGAAGAAGTCGGCATCGGGGTCACTCCAACTTGTCTGGAATTCAAGACGATGTCGGGCAAATCCTCGATTAAAGCGGGTTGCGTAGATTTCACTTTGTCATCCCTAGATGGCACTGGTTCCATTTCCGTTAAACATGCCTACTGCTTGCCAAGGCTGCCCTTGGAATCCGTTATAACCCCAGAGGGGAGTTGGAGCGTCGGTGGCCACACATGGCGGAAATCCCATTTGAGGAAATCCGGGATAGACGGATTCGAATACTCTTAGGTGCTAACGTGCTAGAGGCACACTGGCGTTTAGAGCAACGTCTGGGGATAGAAATCATCCTTTTGCTGTAAAAACCTTACTCGGTTGGACTTACCTAGGCCCATTCGGAGAAGGTAGAACTGCCGTTGATTCCGTACATGGTTGCCATATTAGTAGACCGACAGTTGAAGAACACGTATGGAGGTTGTGCAACAACGACTTTGCTAGTGTAGATACAGGCGATCATGCACTTTCAGTGGAAGCTACCGCCCCCCTTGCCTAATGCGCAGCCTTCGGTGCAGTTGGTAATGGGTCATTTTGAGCTTGGTTTCCTTGGAGAAATTCCAGGTCTGGGAGCCAAGTTGTATCGTATTACATAAATAAACTGTCCACTGGATTTTGCACGTTTATCGCGAGTCGTTTCTCGGCTATTCACGAAGCGTCATCACCAAATCAATGGAAGCATGTAAAGTCGCAAGACAATACAGCCGATTTGTTGTCGCGAGAGAGATGTTTTCATAACTTAGGCTGAAGTACAGGTTCGCTGGGCCCGAATTCCTGTGTGGTTGCGAACTCCAGTGGCCTGCATCTATAAAATCGTTCCATACACCAGGTAGTGTGGAAAATAAATGCACGATGGCCCACATAAGCTTGTTCCTCGCGGAAGCATAGATCATCATTAACAATAGGCCTCTTAACCTGCTGACGACAGACGCTATTGATCAACCAGTTCTCACGAATAATGACCTGCTGATACTCAGACCGAATACAGAGGGAATATCGGCGGCGAGTCTTTGTAACAGGTATACACAATGTTGGAGGCAAACTAACTACCTGGCCACACTAATTTGGAGAAAGTGCAGCAAGAAGTACCTAACGTTAATGCACCTGAGGCAAAGGTGGCCGAAATTACAAAGCAACGTTGAGCATGGAGACGTGTATTTAGTTACTTCGGAATCGCTCTGTCGGGACAGTTGGCCTTTGGCAGTGGTTGAGTGTTGTAAGTCCTCCGAGAATCGCCTGGTAAGGACAGTGTCCGTTATACTAAAGCGGAGTGCGTTTGCGCCAGCGACGTTAGAAAGATCCGTCTTATCAAAGACAGCAAATGGGGTAAGGGGTCATTCCCGGCCGTTGACTTTCCGCAAGTGGAAGGTGGGTTTTCGAACCTGATGCCTCAGGGAGGACCACCTTGAGTTCAACAGACCGAAGTGGAGAAGTTTAGGCGTACCATTGTAAGTCCTACTCTTCTCCGTATTGGAAGGAGAAGGTCAGGGTGAACCAGAGTACCTCAAGATCCCAAAGGTGAAATTTCTGTCCGAAATTTGGCGGGAGTGTAAAAGGATTTTCGATGCTCTGTGTTCAACTCCGCCATCCGCCAAACATCGAGTGTGGACTACTCCGAGCGCAAATATCCCCCCCCCAATTATCTTCGCCATTGCCACCGCAACTATCACCCCAATTATCTTCGCCACTACCACCGCAACTATCACCCCAATTATCTTTGTCATTACCACCGCAACTATCACCCCGATTATTATCGCTACAGGCGTTTACATGCTTGCCCGCACTACGTACGAACAGGGTAATTATCGTCATGCACACTCTCATTTCACGCATCCGGCCTTCATCCCGTTTGTGTTTGTCCAATCACGTGAACTTCACTTGTCCCATATAACCAGTATACTGTATTCTATATCGCATTGACAATATGAAACAGTTCCTTGTTCGTCTCGGACAGAAGTGTAATTCCTTTGCAACTGCGTTGAGTGAAAGCGCTAATATTAAGGTTTGTATTATTATTGCTTACTAATTTTTCGTTAACAGTACCGTCATCTTGTCCAATGTTCTTGTTCTTTGACTGGCTGGATACACGTTGGCTCATGGCCCTTCAAGGCGAATTGTCGCTTACACATTTAGTAGACCAATCCCGCAAAATTGTTCAACTTTATCTTATTATATGCTTCCGTCCATGGATCGTAAAGGTTGATAAGCTACATACGTCCATCTTTAAGAATAAAGTATTGAGCTCCCGATAAAACAGTCAACTATTTTGAAACTTGTAACGCGCTAAGGCCTGCATGGTTATGCTCTCAAGTAATTTGTTTCCTTTGGTAAGGGTTTTCCGGCGTAAAGCATTCTTATGCATCGTGTGTTGGGACACATTGCTGTGCAACAGTCGATATTTTGTGCGCTTTTCCCCCAATTTTGGGGGTTAAGTATGGTGGACCTCAATGAAAATTATGGTTTTAATGTTCCATAAGCTATCACGTCGGTGTATGTTCCGATCGGAGCTATTGTAGTTCGCGACGGCATGAAATGAATAATGGTATAAGGCAGAACCAGCGAACACACAGAAAATGAGGGCTGGTTTTCTGCCCACCTATACGCATGATGGAGGGTGGTCAATGGAGGCAGTTAAAAGGTAGTTTTGGACTGATAACCAAAATAAGGTAAGCGGTTGGAACTAGCTGCATTTTCATCTGGCCTGTGTGACAGGGTTCTCTGGCACATGGCTAGCTGTTGTGCCAGAGTCAAAGAACAAGAAATATTAAATGTTAGGGTGACATGAATGGCGAACAAAAATGAATTCGGTACAATATGCCTCCAGTCTACCAGTGGTACCAATAGCGATTGGTGAATATACAAGTTAAAATAAAGCTATGGGATATGAGGGCCACAAGGAGATAAATTGGTGGGCAACATATCTGCTTTAAGGTACAGTGACTCAGATGACGTTGCGCATAATATTACTTTGGGGTCAGGAACCTCGTATCAAACTAGTTTTGTCCATTCTTCATAGTGACTTAGGTTTGAACTATGTATGCCTCCAATAAAGGCGCCACTGCGATGCTAACGTTCACCGCGCGGTTATGTTTATTGCTAAGTGGGGCCATGTAGGAAAGTAGGTGTGGGACTGAAATAGTTTGTTAGCATTGAATAATGTCGATGGGTTCAGTTGGACTCTGCCAAGAGCATAGCAGAGTTGGACTAAACAGACTAATAATATATTTGTTTGCCTACTCAAAGCTTAGTTGCGGTATGTGTCGCAAAATAAGGAGTTATCTTATTTGGTTCCGTTGTGCGGAGCTGAAGGACAAGTATGCAATAGACAGTAATACTACTGAAAGTGGATGTTAGGAAATGGTGGCGAAGTTATGGTTTAGGCATGTAATCTGTCCTATCAGATGGGTACGCCATTTCGCACAGTAACATTTATAGCAAAGCCGGATACTAGGTGAGCAAGTGCGGGTCATAACCATGTCGAAGAGATCTATGATATGGGAAATACCGTGGCCGACAACGCTCTGTGGCTTTGTGGAACAATAAAAGAACAGAAGGCGGAGAAACAGAATGGCTATGTATCTGAAGGTGGCCTTTCCATTGTGGCACGGAAAGGTAGATAAGTTTCTTGTTAACTGAGTTCTTATTAACTGGGTGATTACAGATGAGCGGGAAATGCGTCAAGCGAGAATGAAAATACTTGAAATAATTCATGTACTCAGATTTGCAGTCTTGGCTCTTAGTCGTATCGTGAATTTGATCCAGGAGGTATATCAGAGGTTGGTGCGACAGCTATCAAGCTAAGGATGGCACGAGTATCTCGCACCAATGGATCAATTGCTTCTGCTGCACCACTCACGCTGTTACAAGAGGCACATCGGAGTTGTTCACATTCCATCCGGCCGGGTTTCAAAATTGCGGTCGTTCGGGCCACAAATAGTAAAGCTCGTATGCATTACCAGGGCACACTAACTTTTGCACCTCTATCTTGATAGTCTGCGTGTTCTGGATTCCTCGCAGCCTTGCGGGTAGTTTGTTTTAAATGTTTATATAAACAGTTGATAAGAATTGGGAGTGTAATTTCTTCCTCCCACTCAGCGGACTAATTGTACAACTCCAGTTTTAGTGGTTACGTTCTGTTCCAGCTCTCGGATTAGAGCTTGATATGTCACTACGCAAACATTTATGTATTATCTCGCGCAGGAAGCAAAAGTCAAGAAACATATGTTGCAACCACAACGGTTGGAGTCTAAGCTGCCCGCCCTATTGTCTTTAACTATACGCCTGGTATTTTTAGGCAAGCGTTTTACTGAACCGCCGTTGGGCCTTTACAAGCAAAACGCGGTCCGACATACGCAAGCTGCCACATAAGAAAGTACAGTACTCAAAGATCGGGCGAACGTGACTCCGATAAATCTCTAGACGTTCTTTGACAGTGTTTATTTGGCGGCTTATGAGGAACTTTTATTAAAGTGCACCTGCTCAGCAAAGTTGAGACACATATAGTAGCGCAGGCCCAGGTAACTAAACAATTAAGCAACTGGTATATTCTCGATAAACTGAGACACACCGGGGAAAGTGCGGTCAAATATGCACAAAAATATGCTTGGCTGCTTTGGAATAGTAAAGCAGTACGTTTCAATTAAAGGTACAATCGAAATTTTTGCTGTTCATACGGGTGGGCATTTTTCAGGTAATAAACCGCTCCAGGTGCTTGATGGTGCTAGGGCAAGGCAATGATATCCATAACCGTTTTTTAATATTCAAGTTAGGCGTGAAGTCGCTATATATAGTCCATGAACACAGGAGCTGAAGCATTGTTTCTGTGCAGCCGTTGGTCATTAAATTCTGGATATTTTATATGCTCTACCAAAACATGCTGCAGAGCGAAATCACTAACATGGGTTGTACGTAGGTGGCTGATGCATGCGTTAGTGTGAAATCGTCGGCTGTGACTTTATGCTGTCGCGTGACACGCCAGCCACGTCGCGGTGTTGTTAAGCTGACATTTGTAACTTTCTATAACGAGAACCCTTGCCAGGCAAAATCCCACCACGGCCTGGAGCACTGTCGTGGTTTATTTTAAGAGTAGTGCAAGCTGACGATGCATCCTACAGACCGACTTTGCGCTCCGTTTTCCGCAGTCGATTGACTGCTAAATTTCTTCTGTGGTACACATATTGGCTTGGTGAGGATCCGGCAGTATTCGTTGGAACAGGACAAAAAGCAAAATGGTCTTAAAGTTGAGTGATGAGTGGTGCAGGTGAGTAAAAATATTGGTAATAGGGGCAGTCTTGTTCTGTGGTATACTTGTCCAGGTTGTGCAGCTGGTGTCCAGCTATTCACGCTGGACTTCTCATGGGGATCGTACATGCAGTTGCTCCCTGTGTTTAAATGCGACAAAAACAGGCAAAAATGCCATTGCTTTGTCTATTGCGGGATGGATACGAATTTCTTAGTCCGCCAACTAGGATAAGAATTCCTTTAAACCTATGGACTATTTGAGTGTAATTGTCTCCATAGTAAAATGAAAACTCCATAAAAAGCCATCAAAAGAATTGCAGGTAGCTGAACATAAAATGTTCTTGTAGAAATTGAAGGGACCGTATTTATCTGTTCGAGCGCCATTCTGGAGCAGCAAAGCTATTCAGGAAAAGACGTTGATAAATCTCCAGTTAAATGAAGATGCAGATTGTTCGTCCGGATATGTATGGCATCGAAACCAAGTGCTTGAACGCCAGAGAAACTAAGCGAGGCTGTCTGGGACTGTGAAGGTAATCACGACATAATTATCAGCTTTCCGTATTGGAACCGTGGATCCATGTAAATAGCTTATTCCAAGTAATTGTGATAAGGTGGGTAATAGGCGAGCGAAACCCATTTGTTTCTACCCCTAAAAGTAGCGCCTTGAGATATGCGAAAGGACGCCTATTTGTAACGATGAGTCGGTTCTTCATATCCCGGAGAGAGCTTCACGTGTTTAAGCCAGGTGGCTATTGAGAAGAAGTCATGTAGTCCCAGCGGATAAACTTTCTTGTGCCTTTTGCTGCCGTGTGGAGCTGAATAGGAATGCCGTTAATCGAGAGCGCATCATCAGGTACCAAGCATTAGTACGTCCTGGCACCTAATTTTCAGCGGAGGAAGTCATTAGTCATTGCTGACCCGGTGACTCTAGGGCCCTTAGGTCTTCTAGCATTCTGTCAAGTGCGGATGTGCTGAGACCTAGGGAAGGTATAGAAAAGTTTGACATCATCAACGAATAGAAATATGCGACCATGCTTTACGCTGTTGCAGATGTCATTATTATAAATAATAAAGAGGTTTAGACATAAACCGCTTCCGTGTATGCTACCGCTCACGATCGTAGCCTGGGAGGATACAACCTGTGCTGTTTTCCCTGACTGGCTGCATTCCGTTAGGTATGATCCCAACCAGTCCAACAGAGGTAGTTTCACGCCCTAAGCCTTGCACTTGTGTAGTAAGTGCTTATGTGGAACTCGATCGAATGCATTTTGCAAATCGATATAGCGCTGAGTGTTGCTTGAGTTGTGTCCCACGCTTCGATGACTATGTTACTAAACTCCAACTGGCAGGTCGCGCGGGATCGAGCAAACCGAAATCCATGGTGTGGCTTTTTCCCGTGGTTTCTTTCATAAAAGCAGTCCATGAGAGTTCTTTTAACAGCTTCTGCCTTACTGTCAAAATACCAGACGTATGTTCTGTCCGACGAAAATTGACAACCTTCCGCAAAGGGCAACCATTTTGCCGCAGCAAGCGATAGAAGCTTTCGAAGCAGAAGGATATTTTCCATGCTGCACGGAGATTGTAAAAGTTTTAGGAGGAGCATAGGAATGCGCTCACCCACGTACTTGGTTAGCTTAGGAGCAATGCCATCTGAGCCAATGTTTAATGATGGCTTAATGGTCAAAATCGCCGAGCGGATAATGTTGATGTTAAAATGTACGGTGCACAGTTAATGACTGCCGGTCATTTGCAAATCATCTCTGAGTGTCTCAGTTTCTAAAAATTGAGACTCCTTAAAATCGGAGTTGAAAGCCTAATATATAACAAGCGGATCGTTGAAAATTGCATTAGAGACATTTCGTATGTTGGTTATATTTGACAATTGTTGAGGAATGCGAGAATGCAGAAGCCTTCTGTGTTTCTTGGCTCTGTGAACACTATTCATGGCCTCCCGCTCTTGACCAGTATGCTTTTGCGCAAATCTAGCTGAAGATGCAACTGCGATTTTCTTCGCCCTCATGGCCTGTGCAAGGTTGAACCTCCTGCACCAGAGACAATGTTGCGGACGCATTCTATTGAACAACTTGTTTTGGCTGGTGTTTCTGGATTGGTTTCTTCTTAGACGGAAATGCGGAGGCCTTAACACCAGCCATACTTTAACCTATTTATTAAAGATTTTCGGCGGTTGCTGTAGGGTGTCGGATAAAAAGAATTCATTCCAGTTTCTCGACCTGATAAATAGGGCAAAGGTAGCCCAAGTTATGGAAGTTACGTGCTAGTAAAGCTGGATTGCACCTGATCGCGTAGGATAATAGATGTAAGCTTTATGTACAACATGCAATGTAGGAAGTTATGGTCGTTTCCGTGGCACTTTTGGCCTGTTATTACTCCCCGTTTTTGGATGCCTATGGTAAATATCAAGTCCAATATATGCTTTCTCCTGGTAAAAGCAGCAGCATGTTTCTTCCAACCGCCTAGGTTGGTCAATGCCATTAAAAGGGGATATTTCGTAAGAGCGTTGAATGAGAACCATACCAGATCCGACAAGTTGAAATCACCTGCGACAGTTTGGCATTCACGGGTCTGGTTAGTTGCATGCTCTAAACTTGCCATGAGTGCATTATCACTCACTTAGGAAGCGTTCCGGTCCATATAAATACATCCAAATATATCTCTGGATCTCCTGCTATCAGTTGTTATCCATACGGAGTCCATCGTTGCTGCAGTGCTATTGATTTCGGTTCTTTCTGGGTAAATTTGTTTCGGGTAGTTAGTACTTCCTCCACCTCGGTTGTGTATGCAAACTATCGTTCATCGCCGATATTCAGGAAGTGTGTGGGAACCATCAACAATGCATGGTCTGAACCAATTTTCAGAGATAAAATTTTCATCCGGTGGGGTTAGGAAGACCAATGGACGTCGAACCTGCTTCTTAATACTAATTGTCAAGGCATTCGTAAGTATGGGTGAGAAAGAACGGTCTGGGTCTCCTGGCTTTACAGATGACGTGCAAAGGTCACTGGTGGCTACTGAGCCACCTGAAGAGGTTGCGGGAGCCGGGTGCGCAGACTAAGAGGCGAGTTGCACAGTAATGACTTTGGGCATCGGGATGAGCTTGCAACGGCTCACTCCTACCTGCTATAAAATAGCACTTGCTTTGGGGTTTTATCAGTTGCACATTTTGGCCTGAAAGCCTTATCCATTTGCGTCCTACTGTAGTATAAAGCCATCGTACGGAAGCCTAAGTTTATGCTGTCCTGTCGGTGGTCGCATGATACTCTACCGGCCAGAGTACTAACCTAGGGTACATTGTTTACTGTCTGCACTTTTGAGCATTTTCTCATTTACCAAGGTAGATTGTAGCATGGAGCCCCTTGGCAGTTGCAGATGCAGCGGGTTAACTATGGGTGAGTTGTGTAGTTCCTCACGGGTTGCCACAAGGCCGTTTAGATCAGCTACCTCCTTAACCGCGACTAACATTGGAGCCACAACTTCAATGAACATTTGGTGATGCCCCTCCTCGTGCTGTTGTACTCCTTTAAAAGCAACCGCCGAGATAGCGTCCGGAACATTGAACACCCAAATACTGTACTCACCATTGCCCAAACCAGGACTTGGTTTCATTTAGCTGCTTAGTGGGTTAGCTTAGTTTGTTTTTACGTGTCCGTGGTTGATAATGGGCAGCTATATAATTACTTGGAATTCTAGCCTTAAGTACACTATCTGCAGGGTTGGTACGTAGGGTCATTTAGCTATTTGTTTGGCAAGTTTCGTTTCGTTACATTTTGGCGGTCACAAATATAGCTGCTTTAGCATGGTTGCATTGTGCATTTCTTCGGAATGTGATGCTACTGATCGTACTAGCGCTTGTCATCAGCCCGCAGTTTAAATGGAGTTGGGTAGTTGAGATATCTTTTTCCAGCCGCTGTATTTGAAACAAACTTGCTGCAATTCCGTTGACTGTAGCCATCGCGCACTTACATTCATTTATCAAGAAAATTGAAGCTAAGGTGGTTGCCCAGCCCGTCGCCGCAATTGGAACCCGCGGCAATTTGCGTTTTAAGGTGGCAGCTGATCATTCGGTTTTCAACTTAGATGTAGGTAAGCTAACCATTCGGGATGAGCTTCTCGGCGTTGTTCCTTTGAGGGGACGTTTTGCGCTGGGTGTCACTGTACTGTTAGACACGATATTGTTCAAGTGGCTTCGTAGCACGTTTCTTTGATTGTTGTGTATTGTGGACAAGCACAACTCAAAATTGGGTCTGTTGTTATGGTAGACAGCCACCTACGTTAAAGGCGCGCAACCGAGTTCGTCTCAGTGGAGCAAAGTATACCTTTCTCAACATGGTAGCCTGCAGCAGCCATTAACGATTTGTCCTAATAGTGCGTATAATTGGTCCTTCTTTTTCGCATAAGCCGACCGGCGCTGCTAGTTTATTAATTCGGTTGCTCATTCGCTCAACCTCTAGCAACTTTTCTACGATTCTATTGAACTCCTTGCTCGTTCTTCTGAACGCCCCTAAGGAGGTATCATCAGGAACGTTGAACACCCTAGTAGGAAACGTCACGTTTCTCTCTACAGAGACTGAATAAAGTGACATTTCCACGTTGGTGATTTCTATAGTTGTGTACCCCGCGGGGTCGTTTATTCGGCGGAGCCAGTGTGTCGCCTCCCGAACGGGGATAAACTAACCTCTTTTTGGCCGCTTTTTGTTACTTCGGCTGTCAGTGTGCAGTTTGTTGAATTTTCCGTGTACGGCAATTGTGCCGCTAAAAGTTGTCGTCCTAGTCCATTGATGCAATCAATATAATCGGTTAGGTCTTTGGGTTGACAAATAGGTTCCGATTTGCTGATCGTAAAAGCCACTTGTCTGTTGGTGCCCTGGAGCCTTATGGTCTCCAACTAAAACTATTTTGTTACAGAACAATGCGTTTGGTTTTGAACTATTTGCATGACCTCATTTTGACCTCCATCATCTGTTATATATCGTTCAGTGATGCTGGGTAGTCGGAATAACAACAGCCTTCGAAGAGACAAATGATTTTGCTGGGCTTTGCTTATGAAAAGAATTGAACACGGCCAGTTTGTCGTGGCGGCGTTGCATGGCAGTCTTTGTTGTCACTAACGTTAATTCGAATACCGTAGTGCTCGACTGGACAGCGTTTTAGTAAGAGAAGGAATTGCGACTGAACTCTTCGTATAAACGTTACATAGCAGGACATTGGCTTCTAGTGGTCAATTTCGTCAGTCTGGTGCTACTTGTAACCTTATGTTCCTGGCCGTGTATGCTAACCAATATCTTTTAAGGGAACTGGTAGGAATATTCGATATATGGAAGCGAGATTATGAGAGAATATTTAATATTGTTTTGGTTTATAGAGTAACAATTATACGAAATAAGGAAGTCAACAATCGATAAGGATAGAATGGGAAACACAGCCTGTTACTTGAGGGCATGGGTATAAAGTGCTGAGCTATAATGTGAAAGCTTAGTCGATGAAGCACCAAGTGTAGGTAGTCCATAAGTGGACAGGAAAGCCAGGGTGTTAGATAGTATGGAAATGTTGGATGGGCTAAGCTTAGACGCAGTCACCATAGCCAGATACCTGAGGTCTTACGCACTGATGTGCGGAGCTACAGTTGGAAAGATAAGTCGTTGCATGACCGTAGATAGGAGTTCGATAGAAGGAGAGGAAAGCCAGAGCGAACCAGGTAACAGAAATAGTAGCAATATGCGATAAATGAAAGCGGGATTAAAAGTAAATATTTAGTGGTATTTTGGTTCATAGGGCAACAATCATAGGAAATAACTGTTAGCTTTGCGATATGGATATGAGTGGGAAACACAGCCTACAACTTGAGGTCCTGCGCACCAAACTTTGGAGCTAAGTGTAGAAGATGAGTTAGTGAAGCACCAGATGAAGGTGGCATTTAAGTGAAGAGGAAATCCAGGGTCAGGTACGAGTTAAAAGCAGGGCGAGAAAATATTATAGGTTGACATCACAGTGTGATACTTGCGGTCTTTCGCACCCAGGTGTGAAAAACAAGTCGGTAGAGCATCACAGGTCGGTGATCCATAAGGGGACTGAAAAGCGATCGTCAAGGCGATAAGTGAAGAAGCATTACAAGATATGGTTATAAATAGGCGTTACAGCCAGTTACTTGAGGTCATACACAGCAAATTGCGTAGCTAAAATGTGAAAGGTTCGTCGTTGGGGCATAACAAGTGATCCATAATAGGAGAGGAAAGCCAGGGCCAAAGAAGTAGAAAAAGTAGTAGGAATGTGCGATGAATGGAAGCGAGATGGAGAGAGAATATGGAACGGAGTTTTGGTTCATAGAGGGACAGTTATAGAAAAAAGGATGGCAGCATTGCGATAAGTATATAAGTGGAAAACAGCCTGCTACTTAAGTTCCTGCGCAAAATGTTCGGTGCCACAATGTGAACGGTGAGTAGGTGGAGCATCAGAGATAGGTTGTCCACTGGTGGTCGGGAATGCCAGAGTCAAGGAGTTAAGTGAAGAAATAGAACGAGATAAGGTTATAGATAGGCATCATAACCAGATACATAAGTTCTTATGCACGAAAGTACGGAGCTACTGTGTTAAAGATAAGCCGTTGGAGGACCGTAGATAGGTGGTGCCTTCGGGGAGATAAAGCCGGTACCAAACAAGTAAGAGAAGTGGTAGGAATATTCCATGTACGGAATCGGGATTAAATGGGGATAAATAAATAAATAAATAAATATTTTATTCTCGACAAAGCGAGACACGCCTTTTGGGCATGATCAGCATACTGCATTATTGTACATGATAACGGAATAAGCAGCACCAACAGTGGGAGTAGTAAAGTTGGAGACAGTAGTGTGGGCCCATAGAGCCCAAAGGTTGTATGTAGTCTATGTACACAGAATGCGAGTGGTAAAAATAGTGATCAGCTCACTTATATGGTAAGTTGATGAAGAAGTAGTCCGATGAGGTCCCGTAAGCAATGTAGGTCAGTGAGTGAAGTATGAGGAAACGGGTGGAAAATACTTAAGAATAGTGGTATGTCACTAGTCAGATATGTAGGCGTGTTCATGCGAGAGCCGATATATGCACAGAACTTGTAAATGTGGTGTCAATCAACTTGCCAATGTGTCGGGGGCGGTGACTTTATTGAGTGGCGAGTCACATCCGCCACGTCGCAGTGTTGTTAAGCAGACATTTGTGGCTTTTGTAGGGAAAACGCTTGCCAGACGAAGACCCACCACGTCCTGGAACACTGCCGGCTATTGATATACATTGGCAAGATGGTATCTGACCGATTACCCTCGCGGATATTCGCAGTCACGCAACGCCAATTTGTTCCCTATGGCTGTGTAGTCGCCTTCGGAGTCCATTACAAGTGGTTGGAGCTGTTGAAGTCGGACGACTCAGGTGACTTGTATTGAATTGATCAGTTTCCTAGGTTCTTTAGTGTGACATGATTATGAAGTGCGGGTTTTTCTTTGTTCTTTATTGAATCCGTGTCCATGGGAGCGTCGCAGGTACGTCTTCTGCGGTGTTCGTTGCAGATAATGTTATCCTGTAGAACAAGGGTGAGAAGAAAAACTGACGGAGCAAACTGCCAGCAAAATTGAACAGGACTATGTTATTGTATAAATATAAAATTTATGGTAAAGATGTGCTGGCTGAAATCGATGGAGTGACCGATGAGCTGATGCTAGTGGTACCTATACCGCCGAAGAATAGTAGCGATATGAGCGATGAGAGACGCCAAACAAGAGGGGAAAACGTTAATGTGAGCTGAGATGCATGATAGTGGAGCCGAGAGGCAAAAGTCAATCAGAGACCGGAAATTCGGATTTCGGTAGGCTTTACCAAGCATAGAGATAATGATTCAGACAAAGAAGAGTATCATGAGATTGTAACTTATACCAATGAGAACTTGAGTCGCTGGCAGCCGATGCTCAGAATAAGAGAGGCCTTGGCTTGAAACCTATGGGCATTTGGAGCCTCAGAGGACTGACTTGGCCAAAATGTTTTGGAATGAGACGCACAGAAGTAATGGTAATCAAAAGAGACCTGGGATGTTGCGCTGACGCTAGTGATAACTATACCGCCATTGGACTGTTGCGATATAGACCAGAAGTGAGGCAAAACACGAGAGGGGACGTAATTGTGCGCTGAGAAGCATGAAAATGGAGCCGAGAAGAAAACCTCGACCAGGGACCTGAGATTGCAATTTCCGTAGAACGACCAAGCATGCAGATAATGTGTCAAATGGATGCGAGCACATAAGGCAGTTAATTATACCAGTAAGGAAATTAATCTGTGGCAGCCGATCCTCAAAAGAAGGGAGGCCTTGGTTTGATGCCTATGGGCATTTGGGGACTGAGAGGCTGGAGTAGTCGAAGAGGTTTAAAACTGAGTACCACAGTAGCAAAGGGAATCAAAAGAAGCCTAAGGATTTGCGCTGACGCTAGTGATAACTATATCGCCATTGAACCAAAGCGATACGGACCAAAAGCAAGGCCAAACAAGAGAGGGGAAGGTAATTGTGAGCTGAGATTCATGATGGTGGAGCCGAGAGACAAAAGTCAATCAGAGACCTGAAATTGCAATTTTGCAGGCGACCAAGCATGCAGGTAATGAACCAGCATCATGAGGCTGTTTCTTATGCCAATGAGAACTGTAATCGATGCTCAAAGGAAGAGAAGCCATTGTTTAAGACCTATAGACATTTGGAGCCGGAGGCCGGTGCGGTCCAGGAGGTTTAAGAGTGCGTGGCGCAGTAGGAAAGAGGATCAAATGTGGCCTAGTATGTTGTGCTGACGCTGTGGGAACCTAAACCACAATTGAACCGATGCGATATGGACCAGAAAAGAGGCCAAACAAGAGAGGGGGACATAATTGTGATCTGAGAAGCATGAGAGTGGAGCAGAGAGGGAAAATTCAACTAGGGACCTGAAATGTCAATTTCAACAGAAGGACAAAGCATGCAGGTAATGTGCCAGACTGAGGCGAGTACAAAAGGCAGTTAATTATAGAGATGAGAACGTTTGCCGACGGCAGCCGATGTTTGAATGAGAGAGGCCTCGATTTCAGACCGATGGGTATTAGGAGCCTGAGAGGCCGGACAAGTCCAGTAGGTTTAATAATGAGTGTCACAGTAGCGAAGGGAATCAAACGAACGCTAGTAAGTTGCGCTGGCGTTAGAGGCACCTATACCGCCATTGAACCAATGCGATATGGACCAAAAGAGAGGGGGACGATACTTGTGAGCTGAGAAGAATGATAGTGGAACCGAGAGGCAAAAGTGGTGGTGTTTTGGTTCCTTGGGCAACAATTATAAGAAACAAGGATGTAGGCTTTTCGATAAGGATATAGGTGGTTTACCTAGCCTGCGACTTGAGCTCTTACGCGCAAATGGAGAGGAAAGCCAGAGCCAAACAAGTAAGAGAAGTAATAGGAACATACGGTAAATGGAAGCGCGATTAAAAGAGAATATTCAATGTTGTCGTCTTTCATAGGTTAACAAGTATGAGAGATAACTGTGTCAGCTTGGCGATATGGATATATTTTGGCAACGTCCACTGGTACTTAAAGTCATACACACGCCGGTTTCACCATCTAGGCAGTAGCCAATTAACTTGATGCGATTAGCCAGCGGCGGATATCCCAAGCTAGCCAGATGTGGGTTTTAAGGTAATGCAGAGTCATTCGGGATCCGGCGACTGATTCCCGGGCGATGGAACACATAAGAGGTTCATGGTGGATGCAGGCCGATGGAAATATTAGGAGTCAGGAACTATATAGTGTGGGAAGGCAAGAGACGGCGACTATAAGAGGCCTGGTCCAGTTTCAAAAACGTCTTCTGGACAGTTGATATTCTGAAGTTTGGAAACCTGTGTGACAGAGGTATAAGCTAATAGGGAAGCGGAACCGGTTTTTATTCATAGATGCCCTTATTGTGAGAGGTAACCTATTACATACATGCGCGTATCTGTAGAGGTGGAAGTTGGAGAGAATACTACTTAGCGTTCTTGGTAGGATAATGGAGTGAGGTCCATCACTTCTGGGGTACGAAGTGTTATATTAGTCTGAGACAGGGGTTAGTAGGCTACCGTTGGGATTGTCAACAAACGTATAGAGGAAGGCGAGGTTGGTTTTCAGTTGGCGCAGCCATAACGGGTCGAGCTTAATGTGTGTTGCATCGATCACGGTAGCTGAGACTTGAGTGCCCCAGGAGGCGTTCTGTGAATGCACGTTGAAATTTTTCAAGGGCTATTTTGCAGCATTTTCTTAGGTTGGTGGATACTATAGAGCGGTACTCTAGCAGCGGCCAGGCACACGTTTTGTAGAGTGCAGTTCTAGATTCTTGTATTGTCATGGTTTTGAGGACGTATCCGAGGAGAAAGCGCGCTTTTGCTGCGGAATAATCTACTTGTTCCGCGAAGTTCAGCGAACAGGAGTCGGGAATGCCTAATTCCCGCACAGTCAGGCAGTTCCCTAATGGCGTGCCTTGTAGCATTAAGCTATTGGGTGGCGTGGTGCACCTGCATATAAGGACATTTCATTTTGCTGGTGTGAATGCCAACTTCCAAGCGTCGCACCATGCAGCTAGTGCCCTTAAGTCGTATTGTATATAGGAGGGGGCGGTGTGGGATTTTGACGGATGAATTGAGCAGACAAATTTAATGTCGTCGGCAAAGATGTTGGGTGTCTCATGTTTAAAAACCTGAAACACATCATTGATATAGAGTGAGAATAGTAGAGGGACTAAAACGCTTCCTTGAATTACGCCACTTTTGACTGCGTTTGGAAGTGACATAAAGTCCCCAAACATTGCTGACTGTGAGCGAGCTGTAAGGTTTGATGAGAAGAAACCGTGCAGTTTGCCGGAGATGCCGTATGATTCCAGCTTCATCAAGCGTTCTGTATGTGGCGCTCTGTCGAAGGCTTTTGTCATGTCTATGAAGAGAATGGCTAGTGCCTGCTTGTTGTCAACCTGTTGAGTTACTTGGTTGAGGAACTCAAAGTGGCAAATCTGACAGGATTTAGATGGCAGAAATCCATGTTGTTGTCGATTGGCCAGGTTCCGTGTAAGCAGGTAGGTGAGCATGGTTTCTTTGACAATTCGTTCCATTACTCTTGAAGCAATAGGCGTGTGGCTGATGGGGCGATAACTTTTCATGTGCTCCTGCCTGCATTTTTGTGTCTGAGGATGACGGTGGCATGTTCCCATGTGGCTGGATAAATTCCGTTTGCCATGGAAAGCGTGAATATGTTGAGAATAGCACCGGAATGCCTGGCCACCGAGTGTACGCAGCGTAGAGGGGTGATCACCGGCACCAGGATGTGATGACCTTTTTAGTGAGCTGATTACTCGAGTGATAGAACGTAGGTCAAACTTAACAGTGTCAAGTGGGTCATCGGTGCGCATGGCTAGTGAGGTTCAGTTAGCGTCAGTGAACGAATTACAAAAGTATCCATTGAGGGTCTCACATATTTTTGAGGGATCACTAATAACGGATGTGTTAGAAAGTTTCAGTGAGGCAACAGGCGTAGATTTTGAGTGCTTCTTTGTCGAATCAGTTGACTGAGTGTCTTGGTTTTATTGTTAGGTTTAAGGGCAGCGTATTCTTCAGCAATCTCTGCTGGGCCCTGCGCAGTTTGCCAGTTGGTTAAGATTTCGTTCATGCGAAAAAGGATGTGGAATTCCTTAGTTCTGGAGTGCAGGTGGCGCAATTTTTGATCTTCCTTATACACCCTAGGCCTTGGCTGATTTCGCTGACATCTTTAAGCGGCTTCTGCAAGTGAGTGGGCCGATCACATCTAGGCAGTTAAAAAATTTAGCTATAGGGCGTATGCGGCTGCGTCTACATCAATGGCCAAAAAGGAGTTGTCCCAGTTCGCAGATCGCAATAATGTCGCAAAGCTGTCCGTTAATGTGGTTGAACATTTAAACTGTTTGACGGAATAAGAAGGGGCGCAATGTGGAGTAGAGAGTGTAAATATGCATTTTACTGCCTTGTGGTCGCAGCCATGTTTGTTGTCCAGTATACCAGCGAATGCAGCAGAGACGCCTCACGAAAAAATTAAGTCAAGTGTGTTATAAACCCTGGTGTGATCGTGAACTTGTTGGGTCCAGTTCTTTGCGTGGGTGGGGTCAAGGAAAAATCTGTATCTGAGCGGGGCAACCTGGTCGTGCCAGGGGATAAGTGGTTTATTGAAATCGCCACCCCTATCTTGTGACGTGGGAGCATTGGGGAAATTTCAGTGAAAAGCTCAATGAGTTTATTAATCTTTTCGCTAGATGTGTGTGGAGAGTTGTATACGCGGCCGACAAGGCGGTCAAGTTGACCTCCCGTCGTCCGGATTCAGATGGAGTCTTCAGGGTCACCTATAGATAGCAGTTTGAAATCGGGTGCACCAAAGTCGTCCCGGACATAGATTAGGCAACCGCCGTCCCGCTGGTTGTCTCGTCCGTTACAGAATGTGGTGTAGCCAGGGATGCGTAGTAGGCTGTCATACTCATTCGAGGGGTGCCACGTTTTATGCTGAAAACCAGCTGTAGATATGAGAGCAGGATAAATGGGCCAATGAGATTCATCTTGTGTGTAATAGATCGCGCGTTGATAAGCAGCATACTGTATGATTCAACGCAAGGAGAGTTAAAGGAGTTATATTGTGTGAGGTCAGTTGCACAACAAATAAATAAATAACTCTTTTATTCTACACAAGGTGAGGTATGTCTTTACAGGCATGATCATTTTGACATAACGATGCATGATCAGGAATGTGCAAAACGCCGATATGTTTGCCATAGCAGTTTGTCTTTTTGTAGGGGGTATGTATGTAGGTCATTGTGGGTGTATGTGTTAGTAGCTATGTATTTTGTGCTTATAGTCGTGCTGCACCAATCTTCGATGTTGGATATTGTAATCAATATGCGAGTAGGCGATTGGTGTCCGTGGGTTGGAGAGAATTATCCGGATATCCACGGGGCAGTGACTTTATTTTGTGGCAAGTCACGACCGCACGTCACAATGTTGTTAAGCAGACGTTTGTGGCTTTTTATAGGGAGAGCGCTTGCTAGGCGAAACCCACCACGTCCTGGAACACTGCCGCTGAACTATTTGCTGGCACGTGTTAAACCCGAACCACCCAGCTGACACCACGAGGAGATTGTTCGGCTAGCCAGCCAATGTTCGGCTGGCCAGCCAATAGAGTGTAACTGTCGCAGGGTAAATGGAGGTGGTAAGAAAAGGTGGCGAGGGTGTTGTAGGAATGTGATCAGGACGTGATTGAGTGGGTAGCTGAAAGTAGTCGGTTACTAATGATGTTCTGCTAGTATTGCTGACAGTAGAACCTATCCGGAGGGCTGAAACCAACCGTGGAGGGTTAGTTGCAGTGATCATATGAGTTGTTAGAGGTAATATATGACTGGCGAGAACCCTTGGTGGAGTGGGCGAGGTGGGTCCTACCCTGCGGCATCCAATAAAACGGGGCCGTGGAGGGTATGACCCGGTTGTAGTGCTTGTCAGCCGGGTGTATCTTTCGTTCAGGAGCGCGTATATTCGGGGAGCGCGGGGTAGTGTTGATGGGGCCGTAGAGCTTTTCAGAAGGGCGTCGTCCTTGGGAGAGCGCGTTGTTCCCTTGTGTTGCGAGAGTTTGCGAGGATTGGGTAACGGGGTTGTACAGTTGAAGTTTGGAGGGCATGGCGCTTTTTTAGGACCGACTGGGCGATAGCGTATTAGGCGGATAGCTAGCCATGTTAGTTATCAGGGGAATCACTGCGTTGATACCGCGCAGGCTGTTCATACTTCCAGTTTGTTGTGGTGGCTGGTAAAACGTCTTCAGTTTATAAGAACCGCGGCATTTGTTAGGGTTCTGGGGCTTGATAGCGTTGTTGGGCGCCTCTAGTAGGTAGGGCTTGCGCAGTGATTGGGCGGTTTGTGTCAGAACCTGCATGGAGGGCGCCCTTTTGTGACCGGAATGATTTCGACCTCATGCAATCCACTGGTAAAGATGTTGATTGGTGCTTAGCAGCTATCCGCTTACGCCACGAGGACAGTGCTTGGGTTCAATTATCATTGTTATGTTGATGTAACAGTGGGGAGTGTTTTGTAATACGAGGCGTACCGTGTGTCGGCTGTTGACCTTTGTTGGTAGTCGGTTGGGTTTTGTTGGTGTTTTCGGCCTTGCAGTAGTGGGAGGGAAGCGAGTTGATCAGCTGGATGTCTACATTGATCGGATCGGAATCTGTCTCACTCATAGCGGAAGTGTTATGCAGTAAAGTATTCATTGAAGCAGCTTCTGCTATCGTTAGCTGGGACGAGTCCAAAACTTTGGTTGACCTTTTATCTATTAGGGCTGTGAGGCTTGAGTCGGTATGTAATGCTGTCGTGGAAGCGTGACGCAAGGGGTAGGTCCAGATCCACGTTAGTGCTTGTCGTAGGGCAAGCGGTAGCTCTGGCGATTGGCGATGAATCCGATATTGGTTGTCTTGCTTTGGTATTAGTATACGGTAGAAAAGCCCTTTGCAGCGGCGTTATAATAGGCTTGATAAAAATAGACCCAATATTTACGTTTGCTTGTAAGGTAAACCTATTGGCTATGAAGCGTGTAGCCAGTTCTTGAGTTTTGAAGGCGATAAGAAGAAGGCACTCACGACCCATCTTCGATTTTCTGAGCCGTTTGCTCACGCACGTAGCAGGAAAGATGTTACACATGGACGTAATCAAGTGGGTGACTTTCTCCAAAAAGGTTTGTCAGGAACGTTAAAGCTGGTCACGTTTCGGGCATGATGGGCGCTCTTTTATCACATTAGTGATGAGAGTAAGAAGGGAGCCGGCGTCTTTTAGCTCATTAACGTTGCCATTTTTTATGTCTGCGAGTTGGGCCAATGGCACACGTTTTGCTAGGTCTGCTTTGGTAGCTGCCATTTCCTTTTTAAGTGCAGTCATTTCAGTTGAAAGTGCACTGATTTTGTTAAGTGCATCTGTCAATGGGTCTATAAAAAGAACACTGCTGCGGAGCAGTTTATTCAGGTTGCCCTTTTCAGCAGACCTTCTGGTTGCCTTAACCGCATTTGCGGTGCATGAGGTAGTGCGGTGATTGATAGAAACTTCGGCATTCGCGTGAGTACTCCTACTTTTGCCCCGGATTTTGGCTGGGGCGGCTTTACCTTACATTCCAGTTTTGTTAGTCATTACGGAATGGCAGAGTTTCATAATTCGTGTTCCAGGAGCACTGTATTGCCGTACATATGATTTAAAAACCTTAAAGTATAATACATCAAAATATCGAAGCAAGGCGCCAAGTTCAATGTCAGGGTATATAACAATGAATTACTAACGCTTTTGTAGGACCGATATTCCGAGCAGCTAATCACAGTAATAGGACATCGGTTTTTCCGTTGGCTCGGCGGAAGACTAAGGCAAGATTTATCAGGAAGGGTTTCAGGCAGCGGTACTGTTCGGAAATAAGCTGTGTAAATTACGTTGCTGCCTTATTCAGGTGGGTATGGAGCTCAAATCATAAGCAGTATCTTTGTCTGAACAGATAACCCGGGGCCAGGTGTGTGCCGCTGATAGGTCCACAGGAGGTAACCATTACAGCTTTGGAAAGCTTGCATGGAGAGGATGTTTCGGATGTTCGAGAAGGTGGCTATGGTCGTTGGAATCTGGTATGGCCAAGCGTGGTGGTCTAGACCGCGGGCAGTGTATATCCGGAAGGTGTACAAACATCATGCCAAACTGGCTAGGTGGCTGAAGTAGCAGGAATAAGTAATCCACTGGCTAGGTGAACGGAACATAACGCCATGGGACCGCAAGTAAGTTGAACACTTGCAGGGAGGTGAAGTTGTTTTTTCAGATGTGCCGAAAGTTATAAGGATTTGATTCAACTTCTTCAAAGCCATGAAGGATCCGGATCAAACAGCTTGCATAATAGATAATCTTTCAGATGCCTAGAGCTGATGACAGACCACAATGGCGAGGTGGGTACGTATCCATCGGGTACTGACGCCAAGCATATGAAGGAGCTGGTACAAGAAATAATCCACTGGCGAAGTGAAAGAAACATAACGCCATGACATTGCAAGTAAGTTGAGCATTTGCAGGTAGATAAAGCTATCTTGTGGTGATGTTCCGAAGGTGAAAATGCTTTGAACGCTGTCGTTCAAACCGC
Organism: Dicrocoelium dendriticum; assembly: GCA_944474145.2. NCBI lineage: Eukaryota > Metazoa > Platyhelminthes > Trematoda > Plagiorchiida > Dicrocoeliidae > Dicrocoelium > Dicrocoelium dendriticum. The sequence goes on along the minus strand of OX104065.1, from coordinate 25,163,878 downwards.
TAAATGATGCATATTAAGGGGCCAGAATGCGCGAGATGTTGGCAGGAGCTGTCCTTATACGTCTACAGGTCATTTTTATGGATAATACACTTTAGGTATGTTTAATCGGCAACTTTTATTCAGGTCTCTCTGGGGTCAAGTAAGAAAATGTCACAGAAATGAAGGACTTCGAAAGCAAAGATAGGAGTAAGGAGAGCTGGCGACCTCCGGCCTTGCCAAACATTTTACCTCTCTTTGTATGTATAGCTATAAACTTTGGCGTCAACAGTGTTTATATGCGTCGCACAGAAATGAGTTATTCTACGTTGTTAAGAAAATGGTGCTAGGGTAGATAAAGCAGAAAAAGCCAGTGAGGCGGCTGAACTCATATATGAGTAAGTGTCGCAAAAATAACAGCGAGTTTGTGAGAAAGGCACACCTAGAAATGAGAAGCTGACGGGCGTCAATGTGATGGCCAGATGAGAGGCGTTATGAACTAAAAAGTTAAGAAAGGTTAATTGACGGAAGGGCAGCGAGTAGCCGGAATGCCAGCTTACATTAAGGTTGCTGGGGATACCAAAACATGAGGCCTAACCGCAGCAACTAGAGTGCTAGGATAATAGTACCAAACTGGATAGAATCAGGGAATGCTAGTTCGCGAGCTGGAATTTTGCAGGTAAAACTTTTAAGACACCACAGCAAGTGAGGGATTAATGAACATCTAGAAAAGTGGGGCAAAACAGCGGCCTGCGCTGCCTTCATGGATATGCTTACAGCGCTGCATCGCGCAGGATATTAAATTGAACAAGCTTTCCTGGTGCGGGTAGAAGAGGTGAGTTAAGTAATGGAAAGCCGTAGCCTTCCTTGCGAAATATATGACAGTGAGCACAAGCATTAAAGGCAGGTAAGTGTAAGTTTGAGTGATCGAAATATTACAGAAACTTTCGCGTCCAATTGCAACAACGTAAATAGGCTATGGAATCTAGTAAATAGGAAGTGAACGTCCTTATCTGCAAGCTACTATGATGCGTCGCGCGCTTTATGTGTCGTTCTGGTCTACTAAAGGAATGGAGCTAACACTTAGTTGGGGAGGAAAGCCGATAGCGGATCTAAATACATAAGTACGTGGTGTGACCGAGACATTATTATAGGAGTAAGTGCAATTCTGTATCTGCGTTGATAGGGCGCTGCATCGCGCGAGGTTATTTAGTCAAACAATTTTGCGAGCTGAAGGTAGAAGGGGTGATGTAAGTGATGGAAACCAAGTGGTAGGCATTGCGCTGATTTATGTCAAAGATGAAAAGAAGTGAAGGACGATAAGTGCAAGGTTAGGTGACCAAAAGCCTCTAGTAATTTCAGCGACCATTTACAGCTTAGGTAATAAGCCGCGGAAGCAAGTGAATAGCATGTGTAACTTAGAATCTGCATGCCTTATGCGCGGCTTCGCACGTTGTGGTGTCCTTTTGTTGAAGCAGATGAAGAGAGCTATCGCGACTTTCCTGGGGAGAGCTAGCAGGTGAACTTGATTTTTCAATACAGTGATGGGAGAAGGATTGCTGTAGAATAGGATGAAGTTCAGTATCTTGGTTTACAGGTCGCTGCATTGCGCAGGTTATTAAGTCGAACAAGGCTGCCTGCATCTCAATAACCAGCATTCTATCTGACTTTAACGTTCCACGTTGGATTTCTACTTTAGAGTGGCACACGGCGCCTTTTGGGGCTGATGCTCATACTACTGATACTACTGGTCTTTTTCTGCGCTGGCCCTACTACCATTTTCTCGCCACAGCCGTGGTCTTCAAGCTTTTCTCGCGCCCGTTTTTAAGGTAGAATGCCTATCAGCGGGAAGGTTCTTCATCATAATTTTCTCTACTCCCAATATCGCCGTTTTCTGCCGTATAGTTGACGTGTTTGCCGCACTGTAGAAGTCCCCGTCTTTTGCTGCTATTTCAGTTCCCTTTAGGGCTGGCTTTGCAACCGTATTCTTGCTACAGCTGTAGTATGTAAATCTCATTCTCGTCATAAATTTGACACTCCGTCCCACTCGTTCAATCAGCTGGTTCTCTAGCATCCTATTACTTAACACCTTTCATCATTATTTTCATGGGTCTCGAACCCGGCGCAGCAATTACACTGGTTCTGCAGATGATCAACACATCATATCCAGAAAGAAAGCTTAGTTCCTGACCTACCGATCTGGCACAGGAGAGGACCCAGGCACGCAATGGCCACTCGCATAACGAATCAGTCAGCAGAAACATGGGATGCAACTTGACTGCGAATACCGGAGCAAAAAGACTTTCAACAAGAAACATGGCCAGTTACAACTTGCCATTCAATGGATTAGCGGCAGTGTTTTAGGACGTGGTGGGTTTTCGCCTGGCAAGCGTTCTCCCTATAAAAAGCCACAAATGTCCGTTTAACAACACTGCAACGTGGCGAATGTGACTCGCTACCGAATAAAGTCACAGCCCATAACTTCACACTGGCAGCACAATTAGAATCTTCATACTGGGTAGCTTACTCTTCAATTATCTCCTAATGGATCACTCAGGATTCTTTATCTATTATTAGTCGAGGTATGACTGCGATATATGGCAGAGCGATTATGTCAAAACAAATGGATCCCGATCCCACTACAACCAAATCGTTCTTTTGCATGTTCACCATCGCACAGTTCCAAGCATGGACATATGAACAATTTTCTACTGTCACTACAGTTCCCATAAAATGTCAGTACAGCTATACATTCCTGATCATGCCTCAATTGGCGTGCCTCGCATAGTCGAGAATAAAATATTTATTTATTTATTTATTTACATGTTAGAAAGCTAAGCTCTACCGCTGTCCACCGATCGCTCAACCTATCCCTTAAGCGCATAGTAAACAACGTACTATGCTTTTCTGGTTCCTTTAACTCATTTGCCGGTTAATAACGCCTGATACGCTCCTGTTTCACACAGGACGACGATTGCGTGTGTTATATCACTTCGGACAACATCTGTCTCTCACATTCAGCAAATATCGGGTCTCGCGTTTGAACGTAAAACTACGGATATGATGTGTAACATATTCGGCCATTGCACTGTTTGTGACCAGCACGTTACCACAAATTTTATATTTATATATTAACATAGTCCTATTCCATTTCTTTGGCAGTTTTCGCTGTCCGTTTTTATTTTCTTCAATCTTCTAAAGGATAAAATTACCGGCACAGTACACCTGAAGACATATCTGCGAAGCTCACCTGTTCGCGGCATCAACACAGGAAAAGAAATCACTTGCACCTCGCCATCCTGACAAACTACCGGAACCCATAAATGAAGCAAATCTATACAAGCCACCTGAGTCATCCCACTTGGACAGCTCCACTCACTTGCGGTCGACTCCGATGGAGACCACATAACCAGTTCAGTTCAGATGGGAAACAAATTTGTGAAACTTGACTGCGAATATCAGCGAGGGTAATTGGTCAGATGCAAGCTTGTCAATGCCATATCACTAGTCGGCAGTGTTCCAGGACGTGGTGGGTCTTAGTCTGGCAAGCGTTTTTCCTACAAAAGGCCATCAATATCTGCTTAACAACACTGCGACGTGACGGGTGTGACTCGCCACTCAATAAAGTCACCGCCCCAATCTCACTTTGGCAAGTTGACCGACACCACATTTACAAATTCTGTGCATAAAACTGCTCGCGTACGAACACGTCTACATATTTGCTGAGTTACATGCCACTATCCTTAAATATTCCTGCGGCTCTTTCCTCATGCTTCACGCACTTGACCCGCAGTCTGTACACAACCTCATCGGACTAGTTCCTCATCAACGCACTCCACATTTGTGATCTGATTTCTTATCTCTACATCTCGCATTCTGTGGACATGGACTTCGTACAATCTTTGGGACTTATGAGCCCACATTACTGACTGCATGTGTGATACTCCCGCTCTCGGTGCTTCTATCATGTACAATATTGCACATATATGCTGATCATGCAAAAAAGACGTGCCTCACTTTGTGGGGAATAAAATATTTATTTATTTATAAGGGATAGTTAAGTAATGGAAAGCCGGTAGTTTTCTTGCGAAAATTTATGGTAATCATCAAAAGTACTACAATCAGTTAAGTGTAAGTTTAAATGATCGAACCTTTTGCAGAAGCTTTCGCGTCCAATTGCTACCAAGTTAATAGGCTATGGAAACTGGTAAAAATGAAGTGAATATCCGTACCCGAAGGCCACTGGTGGACTAAAGAAAGAGAGCTAAAACCTGGTTGGGAAGGAAAGCCGATAGGGGATCTAAATACATCAGTACAACGGTGTAACCGTGGCTTTCTTATAGGAGTAGGTGCACTTTGGTATCTTGGTTGATAGGGCGCTGTATCGCGAGAGGTTATCTAGTCAAACAAGTTTGCGAGCTGATGGTAGAAGTGATGAGGTTAGTAATGGGAATCCAGTGGTATGCAGTGCGCAGATGTATGTCAAATATAAAAAGACATGAAGCCAGGTAAGTGCAAGGTTACTTGACCGAAAGCTAGTGAAAGGTTTCGCTGCTGTTTTAGGCAAGAGTAATAAGTTGTGAATCAATCAGTAAAGTTGAGTTAAGTAATGAACTGACAGTAGCCGGAGGAGCGCGAATTAAATAAATAAACAAATAGTTTATTCTCAAATTCATAGACATATAAATCAGGCATAATCGTGGTTTAAAAGCAGTTGTGTGTCACGACAAAACTTCGAGTTCAGTCGTGTGCAGTTGAAACGGTCAAGGCACTATAAGTGCAATGAAACGGTGCACGTAGACGGGGAGTATCATATTCTTGCATGCGTCGGGAAAAGTTGAAATATGAGTCTAATCGACTTGCCAGTATCTAGTTGTGGGCAGTGACTTTATTCAGTGGCGCGTCACATCCGCCACGTCGTGGTGTTGCTAAACAGACATTTGGGGCTTTTTATAGGGAGAACGCTTGCCAGGGGAAAACCCACCAAGTCCTGCAGCACCGCTGTAAAGCATATTAAACAGTAATGTATAACCGGCAAAACCGTTTGACGACTGCTTTCATATTCGGTTACTCGCAGACAAATGGCTTCTAATTTCCTCTGTTAGTTGGACAGGTAATTTGATTGGGGCCGCCATGATTGTTTTGGCCGGTTGAGGAGGAGAACATCGCGAATAGTCGTCCCGTGGTGTGTACAGGAGAGCAAAATTTCAAAATTTTGCTGTCTAAATTTTTCCGATATATAATGTGTGGGAATATGAAGCTGTGTCCAGTTCTCCATACTGGACAAGGGTTGTGGTGATTGTGGTTGGGTCCTTTAGACCTTCAGCCATGCTCCATGTAAGTCCTTATGGGTTGTTACATCTGTTTGTGGCGAAAACTGTTCCTCAGTCCAATCCCAGATCTCCAAGCAGTTCCGGACCTCGGAGAAAAGGGAAAGTGAGGGACAACCGAGAGAAGACCGCAAGAACAGGCATGGAGTTAAACATTGTTAGAGCCTCATGTTACAACATTTAGAGTTGAGACAAAGCATGTACACAGTGCAAAATAATTATGGTGAAAGTACCGTTTGAATATCCTACAGAATTATTAACCGTACGGGTGGATTGCTAACACCTGCTTAACGACAAGCGCGTTGTACCAGTAAGTAAGCTACGAAGTATCGGTGTAGTATGAGCCAAAAATTGCGTGGGGAGTGAGCTGAGTTAGAATATTGGTGGTTATTACAAGGTGCATGAACAGCAGGTGACTAGCGTAATAAGATACGGAACGCAGAATAAGTGAAAATAAATGGGTTGCCGCTAGTGAGATCTTAAGGTCAGTTGGCGGTTGGGCAGCGGTAATGTTGGTTGCAGAGATTCTGAATGAATAACGATTATTGAGATACGGAGTGGCTCCTAACAAGCACTAGGTATTCGCATTTGCGTGGAGCATGTGACCACCAGCTACCTCCATACGGAGGTGCCGAATTTAAGACGACCGTCAGATGGTGGAGCTAGGAAAACCAAATTGCTTCTATTTATGTCTGCATACTTTTCGTATGCCTTATAATCCCTTCATTCATTTCTTCCATGTGCGCGACAACAATTGGGGCAACTGAGTGGCCAATTATTGTGCGATCAATGTAAAGTGAACTTGTGGCAAATTGGATTCTGTTCCAAGGAGTAAAGGCAAACTACACCTCCGCGAAGTATTCACAATAAAATACAAGGAGCTCAATATCGACCGAAGGAACCAGAAAATGTCAAGGTGGGCGCCTGCGACCCAGTAGCTGTATACTAAACAGTGCCAATGCATTTGCAATTGCTAACGATGAACATATATTTTGCCAACTTCCATGCAAGAGCATCGGATAAATGTAAGCATTGATCTGAACCCTTTAGGGTGCAGCCTCTAGCAGGTCTAGAAATATACCTATTTATTTATTTATCATTGGCCAGATGTAGCCATTACAATGCGACACTTTTTCACTAGAGTAGGCCTATAGGGCCACTGAATGCATCAACAAGCCGGCGGAGGTAAGTGATACAGACATTCCAGGAGAATGTATGATGGAGCGACAAGGAATGTACCCTAGCAAGCTCAGGACCTGCGTAGAAGGGACATGGAGCATACGGCGAATTGCTGCAGTAGTGAGGAAGATAAGAAGAGCCACAGATAGCGGTGTTAGGATAGAGTGTACCAGTGGCCAACGAAGGCATTAGGATTAGGCCTACTATTTACCAATGGATACCTACAGTGACAGAATAATTCAACAAACTCGCGAAGGTATGTGATGCAAACAATTCAAGAGAGTAAGTGTTGGAGAGAATAGGAGTGACTCCTGGAGAAAAGCTCAGTGATACCTACAATGACTCGCTGCAGCTGAAAAGTGGTGACGTAGGTAATACGAAGAACTGATCCTGGTACTAAGGGAGTGAGTATCGAGAGCCAGCAATGCCATGGGTGTGAAGCCTTCTAGTGGATAGTGCATACCTAAAGTGTCCCAGAATAAGTCAACAGACAGCAAAGGTAAGTGACGCAGCCAGTCCAAAAGGATGAAGGTTGAAGCTAAAAGAGTGCTGCTCTTAGCAAGCTATGGAAATGCGCAGAGAAGGTTGGAACCCAATATCATTGTGTAGCGCGAAATTTGAAACGGTGCGTTTTCGTTGCTTTCCAACTTTCCATACCTTGAGTTGAATACAGTAGCGTTTTGGCCCGTTTTGTGTTACTTTAACGTAACACATTCCTACTACTAACTCGTGTATTTCGTTTTTGGACTTTTGTCCAACACATTTTTCCACTGTCGTTTGTCGTGTTCACGTTTTTCCTTTTCTACGTATATACCCGTGTGTTTACCAGTTTTTATATCCACTATGTACAACATGGTCGGCAAACATCGCTTACCTCCCACATCTGTCAAGAAACCAGTGAAATCTCCAGCGCCTTCGACCGCCAAGGCGACTCCACTCCAAACACGGGAGTGCAAATTAATGCTCTCGGATCCACCAGCTGAGGCTTTGCAAAACGTGTCAACCCTCGAAAGTCAAGTGAACGGGCTAAAAAGTCAAATTGGGACTATTACTGAGATTCTTGACAAGCTCACACCTTTTGCCAACTTAACCGAATACCAAAGTGGAGAAAATCTGACTGATATAGTCGCAACTGTTGAACTATTTAGCCATATTGCGCACGAAGTTAGTGAACGTATGCACCGCGCTAACCACGCTATTGTACTCAATGTACACGACAAATTGCCTCTCAAGAAGGTACTACAAACACTCTTAGATGCTTGACAAATGCCGCTTGGTTGTTGCACAGCAACTTGTATGCGTAAGATCCCTGGACGATCTTGCCCAATCGTGATCAAGTTTGGCAACCATGACTTTGCTAGAAGGTTTATTGGCGCCCGTGTTCTCCTAAGACACCTGCCTAATCTCGGGCCAATCCTGATAAAACCGGACAGAACAACGCTGCAGGGGTCCATTCTACCCAAATCAAAACTAACCAAAAGAACAACGCAAACAACACCTTCTAGGGCGCAGCTGACTACCACTCATCCAACTTCAAGCCCCACCAGCTGCTCTTCTATAGTTTATAATGTGGACATGGATATAACACAAGAGCGACAAGTAGACCCCGCCGTACTTGAGCCGCCTGGGAACAAAGGACGCATTAATAGCATCGAAACTGGGACGGTTCCAATGACAGCAACCACCAGTACAGCCGCGGACAATACACACCGTCCGCGTTCAGTGAACCTGTCAGACGTGTATGCCACGGAATCAGAAGTTGAGAGCATTGACTTCTTGTCGTCTTACACGCCCCTTGCCAATGTCACAAAAGATTCCGCGCAACCTCCTACTGGTCCGACTCCAACGTCTAGCAAACCTCAACCACGATGTTTGATTGCTAAGACTCCTCGGCTTCCAGAAAAACCACAACCGTACGGCAAAGTTACAGCACGCGAACGTTCCAACATGGCCAAGACAAACCCCCGTGGTTACCGATTAAGCAAAACACCCAGTCCGTTCGCATGGACATACCGAAAGTCCCACCCCCTATTCTGGGCCGAAGTCTGCTTATGCGACCACCAAACTGGAACAGCCCGGTCGCCAGAAGTATCTGCTCAACACTCCAAGCCCCCTACTTTGTAAGTCAAATCCGAGCAAGTCGGGTTTCACTGCTGATCGAGACACAATACCACACAGACAACGACCACCTAGATACATTAAACCTATGAGTGTCACGAACACCGCACCTCCTCGGCCTTTTGCACCCAGCGAACCTGTGATTCGATCATCACATGCGATCTCTCCGCAAATCGCCCAAACATCTCCCGTATCCCCTGTTTTATGGAACGCAAAAATTGCGGATCCCCGATCCAAGCATGCCTGAATCAAGCTACGGCGCTATACCACCTAACCCGACTACTAGAAATGATGCAACCGACGCTGTACAGTCTGCTCCAGCCACTTGGACGACGACGTTGACCCACTGCACTACACCTGACCACGCGCCTGATCTCACAACTCAAACTTTTACACATCCGAATACATCTTACTCTCCTCTACAACCTACTGTCCCTGACCACTGCCAGCCTCTTACCTTATCTTATACAGGTTCATCGTTCATGCACCTCAACGCATGCATACAAACAAGCCTGTCACCACAACGGGGTTCGCCTGATGCGCCGTTGGCCGCATCCCTCATCCAGACCAATCCGACCGACTCGTATACAATCCTACTATTCAATGCTCGATCTATCGAAAATAAAATGCACTTTCTTTCTCCTCTCATACTCCAGTCCAGTCCGCACGTAGTGCTGATAACTGAAACGTGGCACACAGCTGATATGTCTGATGACCCGCTGCACATTCCTGAGTACAGGACTTTCTGTAGCGGATGCATAAATCAACGTGGCGGCGGTTGCCTTATATACGTCAGCAATGAATTCCACGCATCTTCTTTTCAAGCCATACCACGTGGAAATCCAGAAGCTTCTGTCTGGATTCAGGCCATAGGAGGTCAAGTTGACATTATGATAGGCTACATCTACAACCCACTGCATCCGACTAGTACTAGAGCTGACGATTTGGCTACCCTCTTTCACGAAGTTTCATTCCTTTCAGCCCGTCATAAAATAATCGGTGGAGGCTTCAATATGCCCCACATTTCGTGGCTTACACAATCAGCACCATTCAGGTATAGGGCCTTCATAGACACTGTCTTCACACATGACTGGACTTAAAATGTGCGCGCACCCACAAGAAAGTCCAACTCCTTAGACCTAATATTCACCAACGGTATCCCGCATGCAACCGCCAGCGTGTTAGATAACATTCCGGGCAGCAACCACATGGTTGTGAGGCTGTCATACAAGGTAGCCAAATTCCTTCATCTTGTTGGCCCGGTCTACGCCGTCTTTATGCCTCTACAGCATATGAATTGGGAGGCCTTCGCTTCGCCTCTCGGTGCCGCTTCTTGGAACACTTTCTTCCTGCCAACTAGTACAGACACTGCGACTTGTGAACTTTACAATAACTTCACGCTTTGTCTGGATAACATAACCCCGATGAAGCGTTCGATCAGGAAACCTCAAAATTCCGATGACGCCCACACGCGTAAACTTACCACTAAGATTAAGAAAACGCGCTCTCGCTACAAGCATACTAAGGAATTTCACCTCATAATTCGTATTAACGAAATGCTAGTGGAATGGAGAAACACGCAAAAGCATGCACACACTTTAGCTGAGCGTACTGCGCTGCGCAATGCGAACAAGGCTGTCACTTGTACGACTTTGGAAGCAGCGCAGTGGCCGCAACGACTTGCCCATTAACTCACTAGTGCTTCCTGATAATAGGGTTATTACTGATGAAGCCGAGTTGTGCGAGTTCATTAACGCACACTTCTGTGATGTCTTCATCAGCACTAATGTGTTACTGCCAACTACGACTTCGAAGTTTACCGGCGATCGCATTCACACCATTGATTTCAACCTGAACTATATTAGTCGAGCTCTACGCTCGCTGAAACTGACGCACAACGCCGGCCCCGACAGAGTCCCATCTTCCATACTATTACACGGAGGCCCGGATATTCCAAACTTTCTTCTCAACGTTTTTACCCTCTGAGATCTCAATGACCTGGGCTCTGCCGACGTAACGTCCTGCAACCCTCAACTGAAATGCATTGTTGACCCTGATTAATCCTTATTACTATGTCCCCTTTCTTCCTTACGTGCCTATTCTGCCGATGATTTCCTTTATTACTTAGACCTAAATTCTACGGTTTTCACTCTTTGAGCTGATATTCTAACCTCGTCTCAATGGTCTCTTTGCTTCTGACTATTATGCCCAATATGACCGGGGATGGGCAGACTTATCGGTCTGCTCACATAACCCGGGGTACATCATTGGCTTTTCCACCTCTTCTGAATAGCGTATTTTCCTTTCCACACTCTACTTGCATTACTTTTTCAATTAGACGTAAATCTCTTCGGACCTGGCTGTAATCTATCCTCGGCTGACCAGCTTCATGTTTTTCTGACTGCTCCCAGACATCCGAGACGTTACCGCTCGAGCTTCTACATTCCAAACACTCTGTTCCCCTCATCACAGGACCTTTCCTTGGCATGCTAACTGGCCCTTCAGGTAGTCACTTTCGTCCCGAAAGCTTCTTTTCTTATGACACTCCTTACTGTTACTCAAAAGTTAACGTGGCGGTCTAGCTTCATATTGCTGGCTTATCCGGACTCCTCTGACCGGTCGCCTGCCTTCTGAGCCACCTCGGACTTCTGAGATCACAATGACCTAGGCTCTGCCGACGTAAAGTCCTGCAACCCGCAACTGAAATGCATTGTTGGCCCTGATTAATCCTTATTACTATGAGCTGACTACCACTCATCCAACTTCAAGCCCCACCAGCTGCTCTTCTATAGTTTATAATGTGGACATGGATATAACACAAGAGCGACAAGTAGACCCCGCCGTACTTGAGCCGCCTGGGAACAAAGGACGCATTAAGAGCATCGAAACTGGGACGGTTCCAATGACAGCAACCACCAGTACAGCCGCGGACAATACACACCGTCCGCGTTCAGTGAACCTGTCAGACGTGTATGCCACGGAATCAGAAGTTGAGAGCATTGACTTCTTGTCGTCTTACACGCCCCTTGCCAATGTCACAAAAGATTCCGCGCAACCTCCTACTGGTCCGACTCCAACGTCTAGCAAACCTCAACCACGATGTTTGATTGCTAAGACTCCTCGGCTTCCAGAAAAACCACAACCGTACGGCAAAGTTACAGCACGCGAACGTTCCAACATGGCCAAGACAAACCCCCGTGGTTACCGATTAAGCAAAACACCCAGTCCGTTCGCATGGACATACCGAAAGTCCCACCCCCTATTCTGGGCCGAAGTCTGCTTATGCGACCACCAAACTGGAACAGCCCGGTCGCCAGAAGTATCTGCTCAACACTCCAAGCCCCTACTTTGTAATTCAAATCCGAGCCAGTCGGGTTTCACTGCTGATCGAGACACAATACCACACAGACAACGACCACCTAGATACATTAAACCTATGAGTGTCACGAACACCGCACCTCCTCGGCCTTTTGCACCAAGCGAACCTGTGATTCGATCATCACATGCGATCTCTCCGCAAATCGCCCAAACATCTCCCGTATCCCCTGTTTTATGGAACGCAAAAATTGCGGATCCCCGATCCAAGCATGCCTGAATCAAGCTACGGCGCTATACCACCTAACCCGACTACTAGAAATGATGCAACCGACGCTGTACAGTCTGCTCCAGCCACTTGGACGACGACGTTGACCCACTGCACTACACCTGACCACGCGCCTGATCTCACAACTCAAACTTTTACACATCCGAATACATCTTACTCTCCTCTACAACCTACTGTCCCTGACCACTACCAGCCTCTTACCTTACCTTATACAGGTTCATCGTTCATGCACCTCAACGCATGCATACAAACAAACCTCTCATCACAACGGGGTTCGCCTGATGCGCCGTTGGCCGCATCCCTCATCCAGACCAATCCGACCGACTCGTATATACAATCCTACTATTCAATGCTCGATCTATCGAAAATAAAATGCACTTTCTTTCTCCTCTCATACTCCAGTCCAGTCCGCACGTAGTGCTGATAACTGAAACGTGGCACACAGCTGATATGTCTGATGACCCGCTGCACATTCCTGAGTACAGGACTTTCTGTAGCGGATGCATAAATCAACGTGGCGGCGGTTGCCTTATATACGTCAGCAATGAATTCCACGCATCTTCTTTTCAAGCCATACCACTTGGAAATCCAGAAGCTTCTGTCTGGATTCAGGCCATAGGAGGTCAAGTTGACATTATGATGGGCTGCATCTACAACCCACCGCATCCGACTAGTACTAGAGCTGACGACTTGGCTACCCTCTTTCACGAAGTTTCATTCCTTCCAGCCCGTCATAAAATAATCGGTGGAGACTTCAATATGCCCCACATCTCGTGGCTTACACAATCAGCACCATTCAGGTATAGGGCCTTCATAGACACTGTCTTCACACATGACTGGACTTAACATGTGCGCGCACCCACAAGAAAGTCCAACTCCTTAGACCTAATATTCACCAACGGTCTCCCGCATGCAACCGCCAGCGTGTTAGATAACATTCCGGGCAGCAACCACATGGTTGTGAGGCTGTCATACAAGGTAGCCAAATTCCTTCATCTTGTTGGCCCGGTCTACGCGCCTTTATGCCTCTACAACATATGAATTGGGAGGCTTTCGCTTCGCCTCTCCGTGCCGCTCCTTGGGACACTTTCTTCCTGCCAACTAGTACAGACACTGCGACTTGTGAACTTTACAATAACTTCACGCTTTTTCTGGATACCATAGCCCCGATGGAGCTTCTGATCAGGAAACCTCAAAATTCCGATGACGCCCACACGCGTAAACTTAACACTAAGCTTAAGAAAACGCGCTCTCGCTACAAGCATACTAAGGAATTTCACCTCATAATTCGTATTAACGAAATGCTAGTGGAATGGAGAAACACGCAAAAGCATGCACACATTTTAGCTGAGCGTACTGCGCTGCGCAATGCGAACAAGGCTAAGGCACTTGTACGACTTTGGAAGCACCTTAGCGGCCGCAACGACCTGCGGATTAACTAACACGTGCTTCCTGATAATAGGGTTATTACTGATGAAGCCGAGTTGTGCGAGTTCATTAACGCACACTTCTGTGATGCCTTCATCAGCACTAATGTGTTACTGCCAAATACGACTTCGAAGTTTACCGACGATCGCATTCACACCATTGATTTCAACCTGAACTATATTAGTCGAGCTCTACGCTCACTGAAACTGACACACAACGCCGGCCCCGACAGAGTCCCATCTTCCATACTATTACACGGAGGCCCGGATATTCCAATCTTTCTTCTCAACTTTTTCACCCTCTGAGATCTCAATGACCTAGGCTCTGCCGACGTAACGTCCTGCAACCCTCAACTGAAATGCATTGTTGACCCTGATTAATCCTTATTACTATGTCCCCTTTCTTCCTTACGTGCCTATTCTGCCGATGATTTCCTTTATTACTTAGACCTAAATTCTACGGTTTTCACTCTTTGAGCTGATATTCTAACCTCGTCTCAATGGTCTCTTTGCTTCTGACTATTATGCCCAGAATGACCAGGGATGGGCAGACTTATCGGTCTGCTCACATAACCCGGGGTACATCATTGGCTTTTCCACCTCTTCTGAATAGCGTATTTTCCTTTCCACACTCTACTTGCATTACTTTTTCAATTAGACGTAAATCTCTTCGGACCTGGCTGTAATCTATCCTCGGCTGACCAGCTTCATGTTTCTGACTGCTCCCAGACATCCGAGACGTTACCGCTCGAGCTTCTACATTCCAAACACTCTGTTCCCCTCATCACAGGACCTTTCCTTGGCATGCTAACTGGCCCTTCAGGTAGTCACTTTCGTCCCGAAAGCTTCTTTTCTTATGACACTCCTTACTGTTACTCAAAAGTTAACTTGGCGGTCTAGCTTCATATTGCTGGCTTATCCGGACTCCTCTGACCGGTCGCCTGCCTTCTGAGCCACCTCGGACTTCTGAGATCACAATGACCTAGGCTCTGCCGACGTAAAGTCCTGCAACCCGCAACTGAAATGCATTGTTGGCCCTGATTAATCCTTATTACTATGTCCCATTTCTTCCTGTACGTGCCTATTCTACAGCTGCTTCCCTTTATTACTTAGACCTACATTCTACGGCTCTCACCCTTTGAGCTGATATTCCAATCCCGTCTCAGTTGTCTCTTTGCTTTTGACTACCGTGACCCGATTGATCAGAGATATGCAGAATGGTCTCCTGTTTTCTAACCTCTCTCGGACTTCTGCGATATAGCTGTTCTAATCACTGCCGACGCAACGTTTTGTTACCCTCGTCTCAAGAACGTTGCTGATCGTGACTCATCCTTATTGTCATGATCAGGGTTCGGCAGACCCAATGGTCTGTTCATACCACGTCGGGAATATCGTTGACTTTCCCACTCACGTTTTCCTTTTCTCATTCTGTTTACATTCCTTTTTCCACTGGTCTGGCAAATCTTCGGGTCTGGCACTATTCTAGCGGCGTCTGACCAGCCTCCTGTATCTTGACTACTTCCATACATTCCAAACGCTAACGATCTAGGCATTGCTGTCCTGGTACTCTGTCCCCCTTATCCTGAGACCGTTCCTCGGCATGCAACTGCCTTTTCATATAGCCACTTGCTTCCCAAACTGCTTTTCTGATGATACTCATTACCTTATTCCCACCTTACTTTGGAGGCCTAGCTTCAGCTTGTTGACTTACCCGGTTCTGTCTGTACGCTCTCCTGTTTTCTGACGTCTCTCGGACTTCTGTGATCTAGTGATCTAGACTCTGCCGACGAAAGTCTGTTACCCTCACCGCAAGACCACCGCTGGTCATGATTGAACCTTATTATCATGTCCCCTTTATTCCTTAACATGTCCATTTCCGTTGATTCTCTCTGCCAGCACTTAGACTTTACTAATACGACTTTCACCCTATGAGCTGACGTTCTGGACTTGTCTCAACGATCTTGTACCTTCCGACGTTTTGACCCTATTGATCACACTCCAGTCTGATTTTTCTGGTTCTGGCTGTACGGCCTACTGCCTTCCGACCTCTCTCGGACTTCTGAGATCTAAATGACCTAGTCTCTGCAGACGCAATGCTCTGTCTCCCCCGCCTCCAGAGCACTGCTGCTCATGATTCATCAATAGTATATCCGCTTTTATCCTTAACACTTCTATCCTGTTGACCCTCTGTTAACTTTCTGACACTTATAATACGGCTTTCTCTCTATGAGCCGATATCCTCCTCTCATCTCCATGGTCTCCTGCTTTCCGAATACTAAGCCCATACTTTTGAACCATCGACAGGTCCAAAGTTCTGTTCGCAACACCTCGAGATCTTTGTAGGCTCTTCCATTTCCCCTCAAGTGTTGCCTTTCCGATTACATTCTTTCATTTTCGCGCTCTGTCTGCCTTCCTTTCTCCCTCGGGTCTGGCTATACTCTAGCCTCGTCCGACCAGTCTCCTACTTTCTGACCGTTTCCAGAAATCCGAGACGCACATGTTCTAGGCTTGCAGTCACAACGCACCCTAGCCCTCAGCCTGAGAGCTTCATTTGACATGCCAACGGGCTTTTTATATAGCCTCTGTATTCCCGCATCTTTTCTTTTCTCGTGACATTCACTACTGTTATCCCCACTTTAACCTGACTGCCTAGCTACATCTTGCTGACTTACTCAGCCTCATTTAAGCGCTCTTTTGCTTTCTGACCTCTCTCGGACGTCTAAGATCGAAATGATCTATGTTCTGCCGACGTACCGCTCTGTGACTCTCTTCTCATGAACATTACTGGTTGTGATTTATCTTATTTATTCTACTCCCCTTACAAGCTTAACATGTCCATTTCTGCCGACTGTTAACATTCTGGCAATAATAATATCGCTTTCTATCTATGAGTCGGCATGTTAGGCTCGTCTCAATGGTATCCACTCTGACTGCTGCGGCTTGCTCAATGCGTCATCGACAGCTCCAGTGGTCTGTTCACTACATCTCAATACCATTGTACGCCTTTCCACCTCCACAATAGTTACTTTTCCTTTCAGACTTCCTTCTTTCCTTTTCGCGCCATCTTTACTTTCCTTTTCAATTGGACGGTGAACTGTTCGGGTTTGGCTCTAATCTATCCTCGTCTGCCCAGTCGCCTTTCTGGTTGCTTCCAGACATCCGAGACACAAACGATTTAGGCTTTGTAGTCCCAACACTCTTTGCCCCTCATCCTTTGTGTTTTGCTCGCCACACTATCTACCTATTCCGGCGCAACGCTCCGCCACCCTTACCCTAATTATACCACTGAGCATTATTCATCCATATTTTAGCAGCTTTTTCACTTCTCCTCAATGGAACCTCTTTTATCGGCTCTCTGTTTACCTTCCTGTGCTTTCTGTTGCATTCCTTCTTCATTGGACGCCAACTTACGTGTTTGTTCTCCCGGACTTCCTGCATTCCTACCAATTTAAGAGTAAGGAAATACGCCTCTGTCGCTCTTTCTGGGTGATATTCCTTCCCATTATTTGCACATCTCGTTCTCCCCTCTCAGGTTCCCACTGACTGAGCATGTGGCTATTTTAGGACCTCCAAACACTCCTGCTTCATCTTCAATATTTCTTTCTTTACTGATCCGTGTTCTGCTCGATTTTCGTCGTATTTTGCTACTTATGATATACGTGTACATGCGACATTTAAATAACAACTACATGTATAGGAGTATAATAGTTCAGGCATCACCGCAATTGATTGACTGCATTCCGGATGCATTCCTTTCTTCTGCCTGTGTGGCTGTCTCTGTTCGTTTCCTTTTTCTCCCGAGTCTGTCACAGGTACGGCGACACGCACCTAAGGAATTGTCTACCGTTGCGACAGCAATACAAGGCACACAGTTCCTTTACCTGGACATGAGCGGAAAATTATCAACTATTTTACAACTTACCAACCGGGCAAATCATTCGATATTTTGCACTGATACAATTCTTTCACGGCTTGAACCACTGAGTTCAATTTACTTAACACTACCTTTTCCACATATTCTTGCCTGGAGGATTTTTAACTTCCGGGGGTACCTTCTCCTGCCAATACAAAGCTTGCGCAATCGGTCATTCTAAGCTCTTCAATCCGCTTTGAGCGTTGAAATGGCCGTGGTTTCCCAAATTGCTAATCAATTTCATTACATACCCAGAGGATCTGCGATTCTTTCTTCGGAACCTTGTCCGGTCATCCAATACATCGACATATTTCAACGTCTATCCTTCGGTGACTTCACGTGGTTCTGCAGATGATCAACACATCATATCCAGAAAGAATGTCCAGTTCCTGACCTACCGATCTGGCACAGGACAGAACCCAGGCACGCGTAAGTCAGCAGAAAAATTAGACGCAACTTGACTGCGAAGAACGGAGCAAACATCCGTTCAACGAGAAACATAGCCAGTTACAACTTGCCATTCATTGGATCGGCGGCAGTTTTCAGGACGTGGTGGATTTTCGTCTGGCAAGCGTTCTTCCCATAAAAGCCACAAATGTCCGTTTAACAACACTGCAACGTAGCGAATGTGACTCGCCACCGAATTAAGTCACAGCCCATAACTTCACACTGGCAGATCCATTAGCGTCATCATTTTGGCGTACTCTTCAATTATCTTCCATTGGATCATTCAGGATTCTCAATCTATTATTTTTCAAGGTATGACTGCATTATACGGCAGAGCTATTATGTCCAACCAAATGGGTCCCGATCCACTGCAACCAAATCGTTGTTTTGCATGTTCACCATTGCACAGTTCCAAGTATGGACATATGAACAATTTCCTACTCTCACTACAGTTGCCGTAAAATGTCTGTACAGCTGTACATACCTTATCAAGACTTAATTGGCGTGCCTCGCTTAGTCGAGAATAAAATATTTATTTATTTATCAGTAGTTGTCACTAAATAGGGGCTGAGGTTGAAAAAATCGGCAGATCATGGCGCTATGATAAACTTTCGGAGGCCAGATGTTACCATCCCATTAAGCGGTTTGGTCACTAGTGGATTCCTACCGCGTCACAGAATATATCAGCAAGCCGGCGAAGGTAAGTGAAATAGACATTCTAAAAGATTACAGGATGAAGAAACAAGGAATGTTTCCTAGTGGCTCCGGATATACGCAAAGATGTATGGAGCCTACGACGAATCTCTGCAGAAAACGTGCTGGAGATAAGAAGAACGAAGGATAATGGTGTTAGGAAAGAGAACCAGTGGACAGCAACTGAATTCGCATTCAGCCTTTTAGTTACTAGCTGATACTTACAGTGACAGATGTCAACAAACTCGCGTGGGTATGTGATGAAACAATTTATGAGAGTAAGTTTTGGTGGCATAGGGAGTGCCTCCTAGCGCAAAAGATGCATGCTATCTACAATGACTCGCTGCAGTTGAGAAGAGATGACATAGGTAATACGGACAACTGATAATGGTACTAAGTGAGATAGAGTATCGACAGCTAGCAATGGCATTCGGGTGAAGCCTTCTAGTAGATACCTAAAGTGTCCCAGGATAGGTCAACAGCCAGCAGATGTATGTGACGCAGACAGTTCCAAAGGATGAAGGTTGGAAAATATTGAAAGCAGTGGGGGCAGTTAAGTGCTGGTTACTTGATCGAAAGCTTGCAGTAATGTTAGTGGCCATTTACAGCAAAGAAAATAGGCAAGGATGCCTGTAAATAGAAAGTAAACCGCCGGATCTGCATGGCTACTGTGATGCGTCGCGCGTTGTAAGTGTCGTTCAAGCGGACCAGAGGAATCGCGCTAACACCAAGTTAGGGATGAGAGAAGATAGGGTAGCTAGATGCTTCAATACAGCAGTATATCAAACTTCACTGTAGAATTACGTGTACGTCACTAGCTGGGTTGATATGCTTCTGCATCTCGCGAGGTTATTAAGATTTGGCAGGCTAACCGTACAACCACTAGTGGTGCCAGCTGGTGGTTTCGGGTATAACACTTTCCGGAAAATAGTTGGCGGCAGTGTTCCAGGACTTGGTGGGTTTTCGCCTGGCAAGCGTTCTCCCTATAAAAACCACATAAGTCCGTTTTACAACGCTGTGACGTGACGGGTGTGCCTCGCTACAAGCTAGACGCACAGCTGTTACCTACTTGTCTGCGACACCTAATTGATTGTAGTTCAGCTATCTCTCACCGGCTTCTCCCGGCTCAGGCTTCCTTAGTTATATTCCATAAGCACCCAAGCATGATTTGGTTAGCTGCGCGTTGATGCGTCTTAGTCTATTATGCTCTAACTATTTAACAACCTAATTGTATGCCTGCGCTTCTCTGGTCCGCTGTCCTTCTATCAGGAGACCTCTCTTAGCTTTCTTCTGCTGCGCAAGCATATCCATGTATTCAGCGCAAACCGCGGTTCTGCATCACATTTCTAGACCTCCATTTATCCACTACTCGCTGTATTGTCTTAGGCATTTTTATCTGCAGTCCTCCAAGTCTCGGGCTAACATTCCCTGGCTCTATCCGGCTTGGTACTATTATCTTAACACCCTAGCTACTGCGGTTAGGCCTAAGGTTCTGAAATCCTCAACCACCATAATGTACGCTTGCATTTTGGTTATTCGCTGTCCTTCCGTCAATTAACCCTTCCTAGCTTCTTCGTTCATCACTACTCTCATCTGGTCAGTACAAAGACGCTCGTTAGCTTCTCAGTTATAGCTGTTCATTGCTCACTTACTTGCTGTTATGTTTGCGACACTTACCCTTGTCTGATTTCAACAGACTCACTGGCTCTTCCTGAGTCAGCATATTCTGCGCTCCCTGTCGAAGTAGGTTTGCTACCTGCTGGTCTTTAACTTATGCTTTCTGTCTTCCAACGCAATAGTTGCATCATAGCAAGCAGATACTGCATTTTTTGCTCAATAGCGCAACGCTCTGTATCCTTGTAGATGGGAGCAACCAACCTATAAACTAGTGCTTTCGTAGAACATCAAAAGACACTTTCAGTACAAGCATTGTTGCACATTTAATATCATTTTTTCCACTAAATGTTATACCATTGGACTTAAACAACGTTTGTTCCCACACCTGCTCTGTGCGGCCCTGTTTGTCTCCCACCTTCCCTTTTCTCCGAGGTCCGGAACTTCTTGGGGATCTGAGATTGGACAGAGAAAGATTTTGCCCGGGACAGGACATAACCCAAAAGGACCTACAAAGAACATGGCTGCACAACAAATGGATACAAATACACTCACTACCACGACAGTTGTTTAGTAATGATAGCCGTACACGAGGCCTTTACAATCCTGAAATATATACATTAACCTGAAAAATCCGGACTCAAGTATCTAAAGTTTTGCTCACCTGGACACACAAAGATGACTAGGATCTCACCCTCTATGGGCCTCAGCCATTATGGCCGCCCCGACCAAAGATACCCGCTCAGCTAACAGAGGAAATTGTAGGTCAATCAACTGCGGATAATCAAGGGTGAAATCAGTCTGCAAGCTGCTCAGCCAGTTTCACATAAGTGTACAAACGGATTGCTGACAGTGTTCCAGGACGTGGTGGGTTTTCGCCTAGCAGGCGTTTCTTTTATAAAAAGCCACAAATGTCCGTTTAACAACACTGCGACGTGGCGGATGTGACTCGCCACTGAATAAAGTCACTACCCACAACTACATACCGGCATGTCGATTAGAAACATAATTTAATAATTTCCTGACAAGTTCAAGCGTAAGA
Source organism: Dicrocoelium dendriticum (assembly GCA_944474145.2). Classification (NCBI taxonomy): domain Eukaryota; kingdom Metazoa; phylum Platyhelminthes; class Trematoda; order Plagiorchiida; family Dicrocoeliidae; genus Dicrocoelium; species Dicrocoelium dendriticum. The sequence goes on along the minus strand of OX104065.1, from coordinate 25,142,535 downwards.
TATTCCCTGCGTACATGAATCCTTTTCACTACAAATGTAATGCCCAGACTGTTTACACTACGCACACTAGAACGCCACGTGTCGTCATGCATTGATGACTTTCCTCCTCAAGATTAATTTTACAAGTTCCAAAGCCTGTACAACTTTTGGCTTATTGCAGATTACATACATAGCGACGTGTTTGTTGCGAAACATAATTGCAGGTAAATATTGATCGTGCGTGGTTTGGTGTGCCTCAACAAATTCGAGAATATCCCATTTATTTATTTATAAAGTCACTGCCCCGTAGATATCTGGGTAATGCTATACAACCCGCGGACATCATTCGTTTGTTCTCACATTCTCGACGATACAAACGGTTGAACAACAGCAACACATACAAGCACAAGCTACCCAGCCACATACATATCATTTCTTTGCGTAAACACACCCCTGCACACATATTAACTGTTAGATATAACCTGTGCTTTTGTACATTTTGACCACTTTGTTAAGTCAACCTTAGCAGTTCAGTAAAGGTGTTCCGTTTTGTCGAGCATAAAGGTTTATGTATGTATTTAGTTAACAAGTTGCGAGCTGCTGGAAGAAGAGATGAGTTAAGTCATTGAATGCCAGTAGCTTGCTGAGCGCAGTTCGCTGGCCAAGATCAAAAACAGTGGAGGCAGATAACTTCAAAGTTGCTTGACAGAAAGCCAGTAGAAAATTTCGTGGCCGTTTACCGCAACGTTTATAAGCGGTAGAAGCAAGTAGCATAGGTGAAGTAAGTAATGGAAGGTAACAGTATTCTGAGCGCAGGTTTCTGGCAGAAATTAAAAACAATGGAGACAGATGAGTGCAAGGTTAAGCAACCGACAGCCACTAGCAAATTTAGCAAACATGTACGGCCGTATTAGAGAATGGAAGCCAGTAACTAAGACGTAATCGTCGGGATCTACATGGATACTGCGCTGCATCGCGCATGGTAGGTGGCGTTATGGTGGCCAGAATAAGATAGCTAACGCCATTTTGGATAAAAGTTTTATGCACAAATCCAGAGGTGCTGCAGACAAGAAGCCATAAGCAAATGCCATGTAATGTAACGGAACGGTGCTGCGTTGAGCAATGTGCGCAAAAGGAACTAGGTTGATAGCGGGAGGAAGCTGGAACCCAAAAGTGATTGGAAAGCTGTTCGAGATATACTGCTGTGTTGTTGCGTTAAACAGGCTATTTATTATTCCCAGTGTGCGATACCTTTAGAGTTTTGCCTGACTAAAGTCGGTCAGGCCCCTGTCCCCACAATTGAACTTCTGCGAGGTTCAGTTTACGCAGCAGCGATATGGTAGGCACGGGGATAAAATTTATGTCGGGCTGTGTGGTATAGGAAAAAGCTAGCTCGTATATTATTGTTGGCCCTTGGAAGAATAAATTCGCATGGTCTATTGCGCATAGGATATCGATGATCAATAGTCGTTTTATATAAAAAGCAATAAATAAATAAATATTTTATTCTCGTCATTGTGAGGCACACCACCAAGGGCGTGAGCATGGTAATACAGACGTGTACTATCGGCAATTGCACAAAGTAGTATAGTTTGACAAATAGCACAGGAAAGTGTGTGTCTTTTGACATGTGTAGTATGTTTATATCTGTAATTGGAAGAAGCCATGTTGCGTGATTAGGTAAATGTGACTCCATGTGTGTCTTTTTTTGTTGGGTTCGCCACCAAAGGGGTAAACCAATGAAACGTTTCGAATCGGAGTGCTTTTGTGATGTGCGAATGATCATCCGGAAAAGCGAAGAGGCGGCGGCTTTATTTAGTGGCCAGTCACATCCGCCATACCACGATGTGGTTAAACGGACACCTGTGGTTTTTTATAGGTAGAATGTTTGCCCGGCGAAAACCCAAACACATCCTGGAGCACTGCCGCCGACCTATTTGCTGGAACGAGATTTACCCGAACCACCCAGCTGGCAACACGAAGAGGTCTCTCGGCTAACCAGCTTCGGCGTTTTCGAGAATTGGAAACAGGAAGACGAACTTTATCATTATGCGGCGTAACCAGAGGGGATCCAGCTGCAGCTGCTTGCACCTTACACGGTAATTTCGTGTGGAAGGGGCTAATAACCGTTTCGTGAAAGAACGCTGGACCATTTCAACTGCTATTCTCTCACTTTTCTTCGCATTGCAAAGCACTATAGAGCAGTATTCAAAAAGGGGACTGGCACGGTTCTTGTAAAGTGTAGCCCTACATTCTGCCAAAGTTACAGTATTAAAGATGCGTCCGATTACTGACCTAGCCCGTACACTGCCGTAACGCACTTGTTACCCAAATTTAAATGAATCTGAGTAGCGTACTCCGAGGTCACTTATTGCTGTGTGGTTGCCTAGTGTTTTGCCGTTCAGGGTCAGCAAGCATGGGCGTATGCAGCATTTGTGAAACATAAGGTGGTACATTTCCGGCCAACTACCAAGATTCCAGGTTTCGGTTCAGCTATCCAGTGCCGTGCAGTCACATTGGATATGAGAGAGACTCTACGGTACGTTTGACGTGTTGAAGGAGGAGCCAAATTTAATGTCCTCAGGGAGCAGATATGGCTTTCCAGGTTTAAAGACCGAAAATGTATCCTTAATTTACACCAGCAATAATAATGGGCCAATAACATTTTCTGGCAATATTCCACTAACCACACGGGTCTGCGGCGATAGGTTAATACCAAGTCTAACTGCATTCGAGCTGTGAAATAAGAGAAGAACCAGGAAAGCATCCTGCCTGCGCTTCTATAGGAGGCTAGTTTCGTCAAGAGACCAGCATGGAGAACACTGTCGAAGGCCTTTGTCCTGCCAACGAATCTGACGACTAGTGCATGCCCTAGGTACACGCTTTGTGCCCCGTCGATATGGAACGCGAACTGGCACGTCTGGCACGATCAAGAAGGTAGCAATGCATAGTGGGATTTGTAGAGGAAGTTCCGCTGCATTAGAAAAGTTAGCATGCCCTCGTTAACAATTCTCTCCATAATTCTAGCTGCTATAGCCGTGTGACTAATAGGCCGGTAGTTGTCTACCCTTTGACGACCACCTCGCCTGTGTGTTGACACGAGCACCGCACGCTTATACAAATCTGGAAAGGTTCTACTATTCATAGAGAGTGTAAACGGGTTAAAGAGGAGAAGAGGTATATCCGGGCCTGCCTATGTTTAGCGTAGCTTAGCGCACTCCGTCTGGGCCGAGGTAGTAAGACCATTTGAGTGCCGTTATGAGGCGGTTGATAGTGCACACGTCAAAGTCTATAGTACTCAGTTCGTCCTCAGTTTGTCTGGGCAGCGTAGCCCGTAGTGTGAAATCAATACCCGTGAAGACTTGGTAAAAATGTTTATTGAGTGCTACAGATATTATCAGAGGGACATGGGTTACAGTATTTTCCCGAAGTAACAGTGCCTTTACGGAGTTTGTTACTGGGTTGGTACGATTTCGCGTTAACTTCGTGAGGGCTTTGGCGTTATGCACTGTACTTAGCGCAGTACGTCCGGCTGACATATGCGCTTTTTCCTCGGTGTTTCTCCAATGGGTCATGATTTCGTTCATTAATTTTATAGGCTGAAAATCGTGCCTTCGCCTATATTTCAAACGCCACACCATGTGTTTTGCAACGGCATTGTTTAAGCCAGTGGTGCCATTTAGCCAGGTCTTGCGTTTACTGTGCATGGAGTTAACCACATTAGAACAGTAAGCAATGTGGTTATAAAGCTGGCAGGTGGCTATGTGAACCTTTGTAGCCAGAAAAATCTATCTCAATTCAAAGACCGATTGAGTGAAGAGAACCATTCTCAGTTTGTTCTTTGGAATACTCTGAAGATCACGTGTTGATTAGATTGGTAGGACCGTAGGCCTTATAGACTGCATTTGAGCTGGACCACATTGTGATCACTGCCAGCAATATTAATAGTTACACGCTTGCCCCACTAGTGCTGCCGTTGGCAAAAATAATATCGAGGATGTCGGAGCCCCAAGTGCGCTCAACGACATGCTGAGTCCAGCCACCTGCGACAGTATCATTGACGAACGCTTGCTACTTTGTAGGTGCAGAGTGATCCTTCCAGATATGCGGCATGTTGAATTCTCCTCCAATTACCTTACCGAGTGAGGAAATATTCGGAGCCTCAAGAAAACTTTGGGTTAAAGCCTGGACATTAGCTCTGGTGCCATGCGGTGTATTATATACTCATCCGATAAGGATTTAAGGCCACCCACCTGTATTGTGGACCCACAGTAAGGCAGGGTGGCTACTAAGGCTGCGAACTTCAAACTGTGGTGCACTGAAGGTGTTACGAATGTATGGTATACAACCACCACGACGCTGAGCAGCGCGACCCTTACTGAATAACACGTATCCAGGAAGTGGAACGCGACATCAGATGCATGCACTGGTAACCATTTTTCTGTGCTGGATACTGTATGCGCGGTAGACAACCTTAGCAGTGCGCCCCGAATGTGCAGCTTGTTTACAATGGATCTAGTGTTCGTGATGGGTATGGCGTAGGTGACATGACTACTCCAATTACTTGAGATCCCTGACGGGTTTTGTAAGCTAGCGGAGGCAACCTTAATTGGCGATATGGCTCGCGGGTTATCTGTGATTGATTGAAGCCAGACCATGGGGTTTGGCACTCTCCAACATTAGGGGTATTTATGTAACCTGCGTAATCAATCGTGTCGGTAGTGGTGCCTAAAGCTGCAGCTAAAGAAGGCGCCGCGCAAGCGCAATTAAGGTTTGTAGGGCAGTCCACGCCACATATGTATAGGCGTTGCAGTGCTTGGTTTGTGTGCAGATGGAGATGGAGGTTCTGAAATCTACCAGAGTGGTGCCATCGGAGGATATCCTGGTAAAGACGCTGGGTTCAAAAGTGTGGGAGGATTGGGGAGCGAGTGAGGCGTATCGGTAAAGGCAGTTGAAGTACTAGAGTATTGGTTATTCATGTGCCTAGAGGGATGACGCGCCATGAAGGGACCCGACTGCGACAACTTGGAGGTAGCTTTAGAGTCGGCGAGTGCAAGCTATACTTAAAAAGATGAATAATTTATTCCCGAATACTTCGAGGCACACCAAATCTGGCAAAGCAAGAATTTAGAAAGGATGGTTCTGCAACAGGCACGTTGCTTTGCAGAAAATACGCTGTTCGCACAAACTACAGAAGCTACCGAAATAGCGGATGCACTGACCAGGAACAAACTATTAAATAATGTGGCAAAAGCCGTGGTTCAAGGTGTATCAGCGTAATATATAGCGTGTAGACGGATGGCAGGAACAGGGAAGTGTCTTTTGAGGGCACCAATACAAAAGATACTGAAATGCTGCGAAAGGTCGCGCTGGTTAAGTTGCCAATATGAGTTTCTGGACAGCGACTGTATTCGGTGGCGGGTCACAACCGCCACTTCGCTGTGTTGATAGAGGACATTTGCGGCTTTTCATAAGACAAACGCTTGCCAGGCGAATACACACCTCGTCCTGAAACATTGCTGTCAATCCATTTGAATTGTACCGTATAACTAGCAATGTATCTTACCGACCGAACGTATATTCCGCTATTTGCATTCATGTGAGCTCTAATTCCCTGCGCTGGTTTTCCGAATTGCCTAGTCCGGGTTCGCCATTCTTCGTTGAAACCGGACAAGGGATGATATGTTAAGGAGATTCGGTGAAGGATTGCGCAGGTGTGTAGAGCTTTCGAAATAATGGAATTTGGCTTTTTCTTTGTGTTTTACTGTTAGTGGCATGAAAACCGTGTCCGGGTATCCTCATTGGACGTATCAAGTGGAGAGTGCGGTTGGTCACCCTGGACATGCGGGACCCACAGGTAGTACACATTAATAGTTTTCAGACCATGGGTGAAATATCAGAGTACCATGGCGGTACCCTTGAGTGTAGGCCAAGTTTGCAATGAACAATGAACAATGAATTTATACGGGTTAAGAAGCGTTGCTTTACAAGCCTCGTTGGATAGTTGGTGGGGATATCAACATAATAATTATGATGAAAAGGATAGTAAAATAGTTAACACTTTAAATACGAAAATAAGGACTTATCGTTTGCTTCCCTGCAGTCCTGCGATCCACTTAGATTCACAACACCTACAGTTAACAACAAATAATTCCAGGGTAAATTCCAGGTGTAGGATGGAGACGTAGTGTTAAGTAACAAAGTGTAAGTGGATGAGTGCATCGTCCAACCGTCTTTTAAATATTGTTAGTGTCGGTGCAGAGACGACCGATTCTGGAGAGCATTCCACGGGTGACAGACACGGATGGAAAAGAAATTTCTGCGGCACTCCAGACGACTGTATTGTTCTGCGAGTTTTAATGAGTGGCCCCTCAGGTTTGTATTGCTGCTGAGTTGCAGTAAAGGGCGGCACACATGATGTGGGTCTCGCAGAATCAAGTATGTCATAATCAGGTCGCCTCGTAGTCTGCGATAGCTTCCACTGAACAATCCTAGTCGTCGCAGCCTCTCCTGGTAGGACAGATTGCGCATTCCAGTTACGTTCTTAGATGCCCGGCGTTGAGGCTGCTCCAGTGCATTAAGGTCGTGTTTCAGCCATGGATGCCAGGCTTGAATTGCGTATTCGACATGGGGGCGAACATACGCACTGAGCATTTGTCGAAATATGGAGCTGTTTATTTGTCCAAACGCCCGCCTCAACAGCCCAACGTGTTGGTTCCCGGTCTTCGAGGCCTTTTCGGATTGCCTGGAGCAACCCAAGTCATCTTGAACCAGGACACCCAAGTCACGTTCGAGAGTTGATTGTTGTAATACATCCGTTCCGAGTCGGTATGAGTAGCTGCCGTGATGTCGGATGGAAAGCACCATGCATTTACTGACGTTGAAAGGCAATAAGTTTTGGATCGACCATTGATACACTGTATCTAAATCACTTCGGAGCACATGTTGGTCGGCGTTCGCCTGGATCCTGCGCCAGATCTTGATATCGTCGGCAAACATTAGGAAGTTTGGAGCGATTCCCTGTGCAAGGTCATTAATAAACACCAGAAACAAACGTGGACCTAGAACCGAGCCTTGCGGCACACCACACTCGATATGTATGGGGTCCGATAAAGAGCTTCGAACTCTGACCACTAATTGCCTTTGAAATAGAAAGTTGGCGATCCAGCTTAAAAGAGGGTCGCCGATCCCGTAATGCCGCAGCTTGGATAGTAGTATCCGATGGTCTAGACGATCGAAAGCCTTGGAAAAATCCAGGTAGATCACATCAACACCTTCTCCAGCGTCGGCTGCCTCGGTCCAACTACTGCGTGCAATGAGTAAATTAGTTGTACATGACCGCTGACGACGGGAACCGTGCTGTTCAGGATTGATGAGGTTGCAGTTTTCCAGATAGCACACCAGTGCATCGGCAACTATGGATTCCATGACCTTGGAGAGTATAGGAAGAAGGGTTACTGGGCGGTAGTTAGAGGGATCAGATCTGCTTCCACCTTTGTGAATCGGGGTTATTATTCCAAGCTTCCACATGGCGGGAACTTGGTTCCGGTCTAAGCAGTGCTGAAAAAACTGAGCTAAATATCCTGCCAGTTGGTTTGCTGCTACTCCCAATGCCTCAGGACGAATGGTGTCGACACCCGGCGAGCTGTGTTTGCGTAGAGAAGTCAGCTTTTGCAATACAGCCTCTGCGGTAAAATTGATGTGGGTTAGTCCTGGTGAGCAGAATACAAAGCTTGGTAGATCGCTTGATGGCAAGACCCTTTGAAACGTGGGGGCGTATTGCATCTGCAGCGCGTTTGCAGCTTCCATAGACGTTCTTGTTGGGCCATCAGCCGTCTTGAGTGGAGGAAATCCTTGCCTCACCTTTCGTAGGCTATTAACGTGCTTGTACAGCAGTTTGTGGTTAGCACTGAAGGTTTTTGCGATGTTCTGCTGATAGGCGGCTTTGTCTTCTCTTAACAGTTGAGTGCAGTGGTTACGTTGGGCTACGTAGTTGTCCCAAGTTTCTGGTGCTGGAGCTTCTCTGTACACTCGCCATGCTGCGTTGCGTACTGTCATCCATTTTCGGGTTCTGCTCCTAACGAAAGAAACGGATTTGCACTTATTGCAAGCTTTTATCTCTGAAGCCTGTGCAATCAGCTGACTGAATGTGTTGACGAACTCGAGCCAGGCGACTTCCGGGGGTTCTTCTTCGAGGAAAGACCATGTTGTGGCGCTGACGAGCTGGGCGAGTCGGTCGTACCTTGTGATGGTTCGCACAGTATCATCGTTATCATTCCGATATTCTGCATAGCAGACGAAGTTGAAACTGATGACTGCGTGATCACTGCGACCCAACGGGCAGTCTAAAACCAACGCATCAATCATATGCTCCTCGTTGGTAAGCACAAGATCCAGCACAGATGGCCTGTTACCAGTTCTGAACCGAGTGGGCAAAGTGATGTGGTTGTAAAGAGGAGCAGTAGTTACTAGATCTTGTAAATCGGTTTTGAATTGTTCGCCGGTTGTGGCAGGGGCTTCTAAACAATGTACGTTGAAATCACCCATGATAAGAATGTGAGTGTACTTTTGTTGTAAACTGCACCTTAAAGCAGCCATTAGGTGGTAGTCGGTTTCGGATGTTGAGTTAGGGGTGCGGTACACCAAGATAATAAGGCAAGCGTCCCTGCCTTTTAACTGCAACCGGCACCAAAGAGAGTCGGGGAACTGCGAATCTGAATCCTCCACGGCTTCGCACTGTAAGTCGTTTCGGTAGTACAGGATTACCCCTCCTCCTTTTGTGAGCCTATCGTTCCGGATCAGCGACATGCCGGGTAGCGACACTTCAGCGTCCGTCATTCCCGTGTGCAACCATGTCTCGGTGATACCAATGACATCATACGAGCCGGAAGCTTGGCGATCTTTCAGTTCAGCCAGTTTGTTAGAAAGGCCCTGAGCATTTGTATACAAGCAGGCCAGTTTCTCGGTCTCTAGGAGCCCGCAGAGAGGTGAAGCTGTCAAGTGTGGGAGAATGCCGACCGATGGGAGGTCGGCAGTTATTCGTTTTTTTGATGGGTCAATGATACCTCGTTTGCAACTTGATTCGGCCAAGGTGCGTCCCAGCCTTCGTTTAGACCTACTTCAGAGTCAATTAAAGCAGCAGTCAAGTTACACTTCTGTACATTCGTCAGGATGCTTGCTGCTTCAGTTGCTTTAATACTTGAGCTGTGCGAATTGTTTGCGACCTTTAACCGAATTTCGGAAGGAAGATGTTTCCGATTTCTCCGCCATCGATCCAAAACATCCTTTGCTTGTTGCTCTGACTGAACCACAAGTTTTAGGATTCTAGGGCCGCATCCTCTATAATTCGATGAGAGAGGTATCCTGGTGAGCGATAGTGCCACAACATCATCCAAAGAAAGGGCTTCACGAATGAACCACTACTGTTCTAAATCGTGCTTTCCGGTATCTTGAACATGGTTAGAAGGATGTTCTGGCACGCCATGTATGAAGACTGTGTTTAGGCGGTCTTGCTTGCTGTGCCCCTCTTCGGTGTTTCGTTTTGGTTGTCGCGCGCTCCAAGGGACATCAGGATAGATACGTATCCCACAGGATTCGTGTTTTAGCGCGCTTGCGGAGAGCAAAACATTTTCCACGTCGGTGGAGGATTCTAGAGTTACCCGAATAAGTCTGGGTTCACCATAGTGTGGCGAGTTCGGATGACGAGTAATTCGTAACAAGTTTATGGGCTTGGCTTTGATACTCATCTGCATACACAATGAGTTCCATTGGTCTTGGTCGTCTGATAACTTATCCCGCAATGTGATGGCGGTAGATTCAGGGACATTTGAGCATACAACAGTCCGGGCACTGTTGTTGGATCCCTTTTTAATCGATCTACAAGGTATGGTACTCATTTGTCTTGACTTGTTGACAAGTGATTGTTTGCTGTTTTTCTCTCCATTTGCGTTAACGGTGTTTACAATGGAAGAGGACGCAACGGCGGCCTCTCGGTGGACCCTTGCAGCAATCTCTGCATATGTAACCGATGTTCTGGGAGGCTTAGTCTCGACAAGAGATATTTGAGCTACAGGTACCAAGGGTTGGTGTTTGGCTGCTCCATCCTTGTTAATACTAGATGTCAGGTCTAGTGGAATTTGCTTAACCAGACGTTTTGAATGGTGCCTGATTTTCTTTGCTGTGAGTACTGCTTGATTCACGTAGGTACAGTCTGTTTTCGCCCGGCGTTCTACCAAAGTTGGAGAAGATAACGGAGATGGAGACATGGCTGATTGCGGTGCAGGCGAAGCGATTTGTTCAGCATTCCGTTGCTTAGCAGCCGCTACGCTTCTGTGGTCCATACTCGCTCCCATTGAAGTAATCTCATTGTTTATCCTCTGCTCTGCTTCTGCGATTAACCGGTCGCATTTCTCAGCTAGGATAAGCAAGCACTTAACGAGGGGATGGTGGAACACGCAGTACAGAACCAAAATGCATCTTGGGAGCTATTTCGCTCCCGTAACTGTTGTTGGGACACATTTGCACATTTCGTATGGTACCATGCTAAACAGTGCGAACAAGCCAGACCGATTTTTACTACCCGATGACATTCTCCTAACCCGCAAATGCCTTTCGATGGGAGTCTCTTCGGTTTCGCCTTTCTGCCATTCAATTTGGTGTCGCTACCTGACCCAGTGGGTTGGTTAGCGTTCTGTACTTTTACAGCTTTGAGAGCGGCGCACATCGGTCAGGCGAGCGTGGTGGTTGCAAGGTCAAATGAGCGGTCGGCGTGGTCGCGCGGTCCGTGTGATGGGTAATGCAGCCGCACTGGCTGACAAGGTCACAAGGAATGGCGAGTGACTGCAACCTGAACAGAGCGCTGAACACAGATTCTTTCACAGCTGTGTTGAGAAACACTGGATCGGAGTAAGCTTAGGCTTTTCGGCCTGCCTCGAGAATTCTGTATCGAATGGTGTCACACAGAATGGCAATCGGATCAATACGATTGAATTAAACGCTTGCGCTTAATCACAGATGCCAGTGAAAACGCTTAGTGATGGCACAGCCTCTAATCGTAGAAGATATTTCCACGTATGATGGATCACTGTGTAGAGCTGGTAAATCCGGTTCGAATGAGCGTACAGTGACAACGCTGCGAGAAGATGGAGAGAGGAAAGAGGGAAATAATTCAAATGAACCAGTAGCACGCACGTAGGGGGAACAGAGTTCCTCTACAGGTACGTTATTTTTAAGAGGAAATTTTTCTTTTGTCTAGTAATGGCTTCATGTTATGCTATCAGTAAAGTTTCAGGTAAGAGTAGTAGTGAAATATTCTTGCAGATATGTAAGGCGCCAAACTCCAAAGCCATTGCTAGGTGCGGATACTCCCTATCTCACCTTGTATCATTATCAGTTCTTCGCGTTACCTACGTCACCAATTTCCAGCTGCAGCCAGTCATAGTAGTTAGCATACATATCTACGCTAGTAGCCACTCTGTATCTCTCCCACTTACTCTCTTGAATTGTTAGCATCACATACCTTCACTGGTTTGTTGACTTCTTCTGTCACTGTAAGTATCTAATAAAAAACTAAAAGGCTCAATGGAATTCCGTTGCTGCCCACTGGTTCTCTCACTTAGCACAATTATCCTTCGTTCTTCTTATCTTCATTACGTTTACTGCAGTGACTCGTTGTAGGCTCCATATATCTTTGAGCTTATCTGGAGATACTAGGAGACATTCCTCGTTTCTTCATCCTGTAATCTCTCAGAATGTCTGTATCACTGACCTTCGCTGGCTTGTTGATGTGTTCTGTGACACTGTAGGAACCCACTTGTGACCAAAGTGTCTAATGGAATGCCTACTTCTGGCCACCGAATGTTTCTCGTAGTACCAGTTTCTGTCGATCCTCTTCACCTCAGCACTTCTACTTAGTAGCAACTAGTGGTCGTAGGCTCTATGCATCTCTGCACATATCCGGAGCCTGCCAAGTGTAACCCTCTTGCATCCCCAACATTCATTCTTTATGGCTGTCTGCGTCACATACATTTGGTGACCGTTGACTTATTCTGGGACACTTTAGGTATCTACTAGACGCTAGAAGCCTACACCCCAATGCCACTGCTAGTTGCAGGTACTCGCTATCTCACCTTGTATCATTATCAGTTCTTCGTATTACTTATGTCACCACCTTTCAGCTGCAGCCAGTCATAGTAGTTAGCATACATATCTACGCTAGTAGCCACTCTGTATCTCTCCCACTTACTCTCTTGAATTGTTAGCATCACATACCTTCACTGGTTTGCTGACTTCTTCTGTCACTGTATCTAATAAATAACTAGAAGGTTCAATGTAATTCAGATGCTGTCCGCCGGTTCTCTCCCTTGCACAATTACCCTTCGTTCTTCTTATCTCCATTACGTTTACTGCAGAGATTCATTGTAGGCTCCACACATCTCTGAGGTTATCTGGAGCTACTAGGAGACATTCCTCTTTTCTCCATCCTGTAATCTCCCAGATTGTCTGTATCACTTACCTTCGCTGGCTTGTTGATGTGTTCTGTGACACTAGCAATCCACTTGTAACCAAATAGCCTAATGGACTGGCTACATCAGGCCACCGTAATTTTCTCGCAGCGCCATGTTCTGTCCATCCTCCTAAACCCAAGCACTTCTGCTTAGCAGCAACTAGTAATCGTAGGCTCCACGCATTTCTGGAGCTTGCTAAGAGCTGCTCTCTTCTATCTCGAACATACTTTGTGGCTGTCTGCGTCACATACATCCACTTTTTGCTGATTTACTATGGGTAATTAAGGGCATACACTAGCAACTAAGAGGCTTCATGCAAATTCCATTGCTGATCACTGATACTCACACTTACAGCGACCCTAACTGTTCCTCGTCTTACCTCTGGCTCCCGTGTTTAGCAGCAGTCCTTCTTCATAAGCTACTATCATCTTTGTACATATACTGAGCTGCCAAGGTCCACACTTTTTCCCTCCAAGCTTTAATCCCTGGGACTGCGTGCATCACATACACTTGCTGTCTGTTGCCCTAATCAGGTGTCCACTAGCAATTATAAGGCCACACTTAAATGCCATTGCTCATCCGCGACACCTAATTGGCTGTAGTACAGCTCTCTCACGGGGTTCTCCCGGCTCAGACCTCCTTAATTATACTCCATTAATACCACCGCATGATTTGATTAGCTGCACGTTGATGCGTCGTAGTCTATTATGCTCTAACTATCTAACAACCTCTTTGTATGCTTGCGCTTTACTTGTCTGCTGCCATTCTATCACGAAACCTCTCTTGGCTTTCTTCTGTCGTGCAAACATATCCAGGTATTCAGCATAAGCCGCTCTTCTGCCACACATTTCTAGACCTTTATCTACCCACTACTTGCTGTATTGTCTTAGGCATTTTTTACCTGCAATACTCCAAGTCTCGGGCTAGCAGTCCATGCCTCTATCCAGCTTGGCACTATTACCCTAGCACTCTGGCTGCTGCGGTTAGGTCTCAGGTGCTGATGTCCACAGCAACCTGAATGTACGCATATATTCTGGCTATTCGCGGTCCTTCCGTCAACTAGCCCTTCTTAGCTTTTTAATTCGGCACTCTCTCACCTGGTCAGTACAGAGACGCCCCTTAGCTTCTCATCTAAAGGTGTTCATTCCTCAAATATTCGCTGCTATTTTTGCGAAACTTACCCATGTATGAGTCCAAAAGACTCACTGGCTTTCCCTGGGTCAGCATATTCTACGCTCCCCAGCGAATCTTCCCACGCAACATTTGCATCATAGCAAACGGATCCTGTGTTTTCTTTGCTTAACGGCGCAACGCTCTGCATCCAAGGTATACGGTAGCAACCAACCTATAGGGCTTTGCTTCCGATGAATATTCAAAAGACACTTTTAGCATAATCATTGTTACACATTGTACATCATATGTTTCCTCTAAATGTTAGACCATAGTACGTAAATAATGCTTGTTTCCACGTCTGTTCTTTGCGGCCCTGTTTGTCTCTCACCTTCCCTTTCTCCGAGGTCTGGAACTTCTTGGGGATCTGGGATCGGAATGTGAAAGAGCTTGTGCCTGGGACAGGACATAGAAAACCCCAAGGACCTACATAGAACACGGCTGTACAACAAGTGGATAAAAATGCACTCACTACCACGACCGTCGTCCAGTAATGGTAGCTGGACATGACGCCTTTATACTCCTGCGAAGTATACATAATCCTGTAAATTCTAGAAGCAAGCAACGGAAGTTTTGCTCACCTGGACACGAAGATGACCAAGGTCTAACCCTCCATAGGCCTCAGCCATTATGGCCGCCCCGACCAAAAATAACCTGTTCAGCTAACAGAGGAAATTAGAAGGCAATTGACGGCGGTTAACCGAGGGTTAAATCAGTCGACGAGCTGCTCTGCCAGTTTTACATTAGTGTACAAACGGATTTCTGACAGTGTTTCAGGACGTGGTGGGTTTTCGCCTGGCAAGCGTTTTCCCCATAAAAAGCCACAAATGTCCGTTTAACAACACTGCGACGTGGCGGATGTGACTCGCCACTGAATAAAGTCACTGCCTACAACTACATACTGGCAAGCCGACCTGAATCCTAATGAAATATTTTCCTGACAAGTTTTCTCTACAAACTGAATGCACAGCCTGTTTACACTACGCCCATTAGAACCCAACTTGTCGTCATGTTTTGACGAATTTATACCTCAAGATTAATTTTACAATTTCCAAAGCTTGGACAACTTTCGGCTTACTGCCGATTACATACATAGCAACGTGTTTGTTGCGAAACATAAATTGCTTGTAAACGTTGATCATGCCTGGCCAGGTGTGTCTCGGTAATTCGAGAATATACTATTTATTTATTTATTTATTTTAAATTTTTCGGCCACCAGCGATAGGCAGCACAGCTGTCCATGTCAAGGAAAGTAATTGTGATACAAGATGTTGTTTCCATAATTAAAAAAGCGATCCATGTAAACACAATTCCAGTGAGTAAGCTGTGGCATAGTGATTGCGGGGCGAGGTAAACCCTTTTGCTTAGACACCATGCGTGAGGCATCTCTCCAAATTGCCAAAAGAATGATCAATTCGGAAGGTAATTAAAATCATCGGAATGCTAATTTGCTGTTGAGATCCCGTAGAAAACCTCAATTGTGTCATATCGGCTGGCTGTTGAAGATGGAGCGGTCATTGCCAGATGATGAACCGTCGTATACCGGCCGCTGCATCTATGGAAGTCTCCCAAAATCCTTGGGGCTGGAGGTGACCGCTCAGTCTCCGATGTCACATGTGTGGTTTCCTGTTACGGGTGAAGTTGTATCTGAAGCAGGAAGAAGTAACAAACGTTTAGAAGATGCCTGTCGTGAGTACGTTTGAAGGTTACCAACTTGGGGTCGGCAGTCACCGACGAAGCGGAGTCCAACGGTGTTCTCTTGCCTAAGATAAGTTAAAATGATGTGGAGGCTGCATTCGTGTACGTTGTTGCGTATGCTGATGGACAAAATCCCGCTTTGTCCCAAAAGAAGAAACTGGATATATTTGGCCCCAGCATAATGCCGTACCATCGGTACGTTGCCAAGAAAACGGGAGTGGTTCTTTGGCGTAGTCAGTAAAGGCCGGGTACGTTATTCATAACTTTCATTGGACCTTATAGATGTGAGCAGTTACTCAGAGTCCGCGCCTTCTGGAAGCCTTGTGGTCATGTGACCGTATACTGGCAAGTGGCAGTGTGGTATCTTGAAGAAAGCTGTGCATGAGACGACGTAAGCATGTGTATACAGGCATGGAGAGAGGGTGGTGTGCGTTAAATTAGGTATTGTCGCTCGTTGGGAGCGTGTTCGGTCCCAGCCCTTTGCGTGAAGGTTAACTCATTAACCCTGCTCCTGTTGTTATTGATGCGTTGTAGCTTGAAGCCTGAGCGTTTGATAACAAAAGGAACTGGGTCCCGTTGTCTGTAACCGAAAGCCGCCAGATGAAGTATATCAGCGTGAAGTGAAAAATGTTGAAGTAGGCAAAATGCAAGCTGTACGAGAATACAAGCCTGAAAATCGCACATAGTTACACTAAGTCGAGAGCTAAAAAACCAAACCCTTGTCGTGCCCTTGAAAAAGTAAGGGACAAGTAAGCATTAGTTGTTCACCGAGGATAATACGTATTTGATGCTGAAAACGTAGCACGAAAAATACCCTTACGACGGACAAATGGCTGCTAGTGTGGCTAATGAGTTCCGTGAAATGCTGTACTTGTATCAAATATTTTTCCTGAAAAATCGATACGATGGTTACAGTGTAGACAGGCATGCATGCTCATTAAGATAAGCACTGAATTTAGTACTTACCTAAGCTTGGAAATAAATAGACATTTTAAGAAGTAAAAGTTGTAAAACGGTATTACTAAGGAGCGTCTGTATATGCATATATAGATATATATGTATATTTGTTAGGCGACATCCTTTTCGATTTTGCCTGTACCCGGGCCTAACCACAGGATGCCTGCGACTACAGAAGGATTATGGTTTGCTTGCGCTGCACCACCCACATCTCCATCCGCACACCTAATGTCCAGTGTGAACCAAAAGGTTTAAGACCGAGAGGCAATTGCATGGGAGCCAACTTACTTCAATGAGCCGTGCATACTCCTTCACGGACAAAAGCAACCACGCTGTATTTGGGAATAAAGCGCACACAAGGCGGTGGCTGGACCAAAGTTCGCTGCACACTGAGGGCATGGTTCAACTCTTCGAGCCTGGTGCGGCCACAAGGACCGTTCACCCCGTCTACTCCAGCGACGAATAACTATCTCCTGGAGTCAGTATGCAAGTGGTAGTGGGTAATAAATAGGTAGGCCACCTTGTCAACATTCACGCTAAGCGCAGTCACAACAGAAGGTATCAAACGACAGCCAATCATGTTGCCTGACCTTGCCAACTAAAATTTATCTGTTAAAGCAGGCGGCTATACCGACGTCTATCTTCGCTAAGTTAGCACATGAAATAAGTTCTTTAGCAACGAATCCACGATTAGTACTAAATGTCCACAAGTTTGACAAAAAAGGCTGCACAGCCAATGAAGTTAACGAGATTAAACGGAATTAAAATAAGCAAAGACAGCAAATTAAGGTAAGCATGATTAGGTAGGCAGAACAAAACAAATAAAATGGAAAATTTCTCCAGCATAAAAATACCTCGTTTAAGTGTAAGCTGGTTTAGTCTAAATCTAGTGAAGTGGCATCATAATGCAATATTGACCACAGCGTGGGGCATATATATATATATATATATATATATATATATATATATTGTCGTCACAGAAATATACTTTGGATTTATAACTTTATTAAGCGCAGCAATAAGGTGATATATTGACATGTGATCAGTGGACAAACATGATAATAATAAGGACCTATATGTATGGTTCTAAGTAATGTAGAAAAATATACTGCTTAGGAACATGCATCTATTCTATTGATCAAAACCAAGTTATCACAAGTTTTACTGGTCATTATGTCCATTCATTCTTCGCTTAATTAACTTCTAAATTCAAAGTAGATTTTTCTGACTATAGCTTAAATGGTTACATAGATAAGGCTACTTAACTAAAACTATGAAAAAACGTACTTCTATATCATAGGCTAAATGTGGGGAAAAATAACGGGATGTATAATCACATATCCGTTGCTTCTGTCGGGCTTTATCTTGGGTAGGACAGGACAGGACATGATCTAGAGATGAAACAAGCTGCCGCATAACGAGCTGACCGCCTCATGTACCAGTACTTAAAAGAGAACCCAAGCACCGCGACTTCATAAATTGTGTTTGATCTTTTACTGAGGAAAAACCAAAACAGGCGTAAGCCGAGGAACGCGATTCCAGGAAGTAATGAGGTTAGGGGCAGTCACTGAAGCTCAAAGAAAATCGGAAAGCGGGACCAGCTAATGTTTGTCGAGGCTACGTATAAGTTCCTCCACATGTTCGCATGCTAATAGAACAGCAGCAAGTTTATTCCCGGGAGACGCAGCCCGGTTTGCGAAGAAACCGGCGCTTAACTCTAAACTAGATATTTGCAACTTAGTTTCAGGCAATGGCCTCGCAAGTTGTCTGAAGTAAATGGTTCATACAGATCGCTGGGCCCGAGACCACTTAGACCTTGCATGATTTCCTACGTTCCTGTTACGCCCAGCTGAATCTGCGCCTTCTCATTACAAAAGCTTTAGTTAGATAATCGATGTTTGTACGATAGCCCACGTTGACCTTATATTATTCGAGTGGCCAGTCAATTCACACGCTCAATACAATAAACAAAATAGTGAACATTTTATGCTAGAATCTATCAAGACACGCAAGCTCAGGCATCAGCAGCATTAAAAAGTATTGAGGCTGCGCAACCGATACGTTAAAATTGGATGAAGCCAAAACTTTTACAATGTATGGAACAGAATAATACTCTTTTGAAGTCAACTCGTCAGTGTGGTGACGATGCACTGGATTCATGAGTGCATAGAGTTCACAGGAAAAGCACAGTGGGTAAAGCGGTGACAGTATGTGACATCTAATAGTATCAATTTTAGGTGTCAATAAAATAGGGAAAAGGACTCTGTTCAGTATACCAGAGTGTATTTACCAGCAGTGCCTTTACTCCGTGGCGAGTCACGTCCGCCACGTCGCAGTGTGGCTAAACGGAATTTTGTGGCCTTTTATAGGGAGAACGCTTGCCACGTGAAAATCCACCATATCCTGGAAGATTCGTCGATTGTGTTGGACGGGCACGTAACTCTGGCAAAGCGTCTTGGCAGCCATTATTGTACACAGCTATCCGCAAGCGGAGGACTTCTCTGTTGACCGGTCCGATAAATTAATCAGAGACGGACATAGGGGTTTAGGCCAGTCAAGTAAGTATACTAATTGTGCAGGCAAGTAAAATTTCCAGAGTAGCTGGGGTAACACTTTCTCTGATATTGCCTACTTTCTGGAGTGTTGGAATTTCCGGTCCAGCTATCCTCACTGAACATCAGTCCTAGGTGTTGGGCGTCGTCGGTTGGTTTTGATATACGCAAGGTATGAGATAAGTCCATACTGCTTATTTGGTCCCATATTAGACGGAGGCATTTCCGTAGTCCAACCTCGGCTCTTAATATAGTTTCCGACCTCGGGGCAAAGTGAAAGAGAGGAACACAAGTGCACTAACTTTCCGTAGGTATCCTTCCCAGACCTGAACCCAGTATTTCAGATGTGGTCTGACCACAGCTTTCAACAAGGGAGAAAGACCTCTGACGGTGCAACACAGAACGTTTATGAGACGAAATAAATCTTGCTGCGCTTCATTAACCGCATGACTACACGGCGCTAAACGCTTGTAGTCAATCGTTCTCAGGACACTTAGGCCGCGTGCCTCGGTGACATGCTGCGAGTTTAGGCACAGAATAGATGTATGTACCGCAAACACTTAATCATGGACAAATAGCAAACGGCGGGTGCAGGCTATGAAGAAAAATGCAAGACAACAGCGATGCACCCTTACCTCAACTAAGTGGTAGTTGGAACTCCAAGGGGTTTTCAAGCAAGGCTGAATATCACAAGAACGTTAGAGGTATCAGCGCAGGGCGGACAAGTGACACATGAGGCAAAAGTTTGGAAACGGTATAAATACATAAGAAGCAGTGATTGACAAGCTGGGCCATTCGAAGTATAGATGTGCGCGACAGTGATAAGTAATGACGTTCCAACCATTCACAACTATTCCTGACCTCGCGGGTGATCATGTGAATCGCTAAAACACACCAAACGTGAACATTGAGGAATAGTTTGGACCCGTAATAAGACGGGCATCATGTTCACCGAGGTAGGGTTGCCATGTGCAACTGGGCTTCTAACGTGACCATACGCATTTATGGATTTGAAAATACAATACCATCCGTGGCTGTATATTGGTATTGCCAAGTATCCCTGGGAAAGCATGGCCGGAACGAGGCATTTAAGCAGGATGACTAACAGCTGTATCACTGAAGGCTATTCACTTTCCGGAGGTGTATATGATGCCATAATCAATGGGTAAGTTAACTGGACGAGAAGTGGTACCGCGAAGCCAATGGGAGTTGGAAGTCACGGAAATGGCAGGTGTCATCTTCCTGGAGAAAGATACAAAACAATCCATGCCTCTTGGTAGATAGAAGCGGTATGGCACAGCAAAACCAGTGACCTAAAAAATAAATAAATATGTTAATCTCTAGAAAGGGAGGAACACCTTTTTGCCTGGTCAGCATGTTGCCATATTGTACGGCATAGCATTATTAGCAGGACCAAACGCGGGACTGGTACATAGTCAGTAGTGTGGGCCCACCGGACTATTGTACGAAGTTTATCTTCACCGAATGCGAGACGTAAAGGTAAGAATTAGATCATTTGGCTGAACTACGTTGATGAGGAACTAGTCCGAGGAGGTTGTGTACACGGTGGGGTCAGGTGAGTGAAGCTTGAAGAAAAGCTGCAAAACTATTTTAAGGAGAGTGGCAAGCCACTGATCAAATATGTAGGCGTAGTCGTACGAGAGCAGCTATATGCACAGCATTAGTGTGATGTGGTATCGGTGAACCTGCCAATGCGTGGTTGGCAAGTCTACTAGACTCACATATCAACTCTTCCCGACACCGTTTCAACTACACACGATTGAACCCGAGGTATCATCGTGATACACAACAGTTTTTAAACCTTGATCATGCCTAAGTTGGTGCGTCTCTGTGAAACTGAGAATAAACTATCTATTTATTTATCTTATCATGGACATACGACCAATTTTCCACTGCTACTGTCACAGTTGCCATAAAATGTTTGTACAGTTGTACATATCTGATCATGCCTCCATGGGCGTGCCTCGCATAGTCGAGAATAAAGTATTTATTTATTTATTTATTTATTGAGTAGCGAGTCACATCCGCCGCGTCGCAGTGGTGATAAACAGACATTTATGGCTTTTGGTAGGGAGAACGCTTGCCAGGCGAAAACCAACCACGTTCTGGAACACTGACGATCAGTGATACGGCATTGCCAAGATGGCATCTGACAGCTCATCCTCCTGGATATTCGCCGTTATGTTTCGCCAAAAGGTTTCCTATGGTTGTGTCGTTGTTTCCTTCGGAGTCGACTTCAAGTGGTTGGAGCTGTCGCAGTCTGACGACTCAGCTGACTTGTATGGATTTGATGAATTTTCCAGATGCATTTTGTGTGTCAGGATTGCGAAGTGCGGATGAGTTCCTTGGTCTGGGTTGGTTCCGTGGTCAGGTGAGCGTCGCAGGTATGTACTCAAAGATGCCCGTGCAGATACTGTTATTCTATATAACAAGGGAGAAGAGAAAAACGGACCGGGCGAACTGCCAAGGAAATTGAACAGGACTATGTTAATGTATAAATACAAATGTTTTAGTAACGTTGTGCTGGTTAGAAGCAGTGTTATGGCCGAATCTGTTATACAACAGATCTGCTGTTTCGCGTGCAACTACGAGACCCGATATGTGTCGAATGTGCGAGACAAACGCTGTACGAATTGGCTCAGCGTACGCAACAGTTGTCCTGTGTGGAACCCAGGAGTATCAGGTATTGTCAACCGGTGAATGAGCTGAAGGAATCACAAGAACCTAGTAAGGAGTGAGATATGCGACCATAGTTGGACGATCGGCCGGCGGTGGTAGAGCTTGTCGTTCGAACATATTTGAGAGCCAGTGTAGCTGCTACACCGAGGTAGAGACACATGAAACTGATGGCGTAACATGTTCAGTAATCGGATGCTGTAAAAGCAGCTGGTACTGGTGTGAGACGGAATGGCAGAGAAGGTGCGACAATATAGGAGAGACTATATACTGCTGCTTTAGCGAGAATACGGTTGCAAATCCAGCACTGAAGGTGACCTGGAATAGCTGGAAATGATAGGGACTTCTACAGTACAGCATACAAGTCAAATTTACAGTTGGAAAGAGCGATACTGGGAGTCGGGTTAATCGTGCATGATTTCCGCTTACATTGGCCAAAGCAAGAACGGTTTATCCACTGGCACTGGCCGACCGATGCTCAATAGCCAGCTGGCTTAGACACTTGATCCTCTCTCCGGGAGATGAAGAAAGCACGCGTCGTTCCGAATGGAGCTCTTTCCACCATTCTGGAGACGCCACTTTCACTGGGTCTTGACAAATGGGGTTGGCTCGCCTCGTACTCACAGTAGCACAAGTTACCCACCTGGAATAGCAAACCTACCTGAATCCCTTGTTCCACAACGGAAGACAAACAATTCTGGCGTGATTACCTTCACTGCCTCGAACATTACGATTCTCCATTTACCTGGAGCTTTACCGATATCATTTCGCGGACAGCTTTGCGCTCGTATAAGTGGCTTGTCCGATGGATTTTCATGGAGTTTTCACTTGACCATGGAGACAATTACATTTGCTCATGTTTGAAAGAATTCCGATTCCACTTTGTGGAGCAGGAAACTCGTAACGACCCCGCATTGGACAAAGGAATGACCTTGTCGCCTGTTATGGACGTATTCAGCCACAAGGGACAACTACACTTACCATCCCCATGACAAGTCCAGCGTGGATAGCTGAACACGGTTTTGACAGCCGGACAAGGTTATAACAGAAAAATCCAGTCTCTATTAACAATGTTGTTACACACCCGCATCACTTATCATTCGACTCTGCGACTATTTTGCATCATTGACCGGCTTCAATGACTACTGCCGGATCATTACCAAGCCAATCGGTCAATCAAGGAAGAACTTTGGCTGTCACCCGACTGAGAATAATAGAGTGCAAACTTGGTCTGTACGGTACATAGCCGGCTAGCACTACTGTTCAACGGAAGCTACCGCAGTGTTTCAGGACGTTGTGGGCTTTCGTCTGGCAGGCGTTCTCCCTATAAAAAGCTACAAATATCCGCTTAACAACACTGAAACGTGGCGGATGTGACTCTCCACTGAATAAAGTCACAGCAGAACATTTCACTCTGATGCAGTCCTCAGCCTTCTAAATGCAACCCGTGCAACTGAATTAATTGTGAAGAGTGCTTTGACGGAGCAATGATCATTCCGATTTCGTAATAGTCATTGATTACACCAAAACCTTGTTTGGGCTACTGTGCTCATGGATTACTATATGGCGAGATTACGCCCAACTTGTACCTTGACACAACAGTTATAAAGGATTTTTACGCACCCAAGGCCATCATTTTCCCTGGTCTGACTCTCACCTGACAAAATGCTCACTCGTATGGACTACAGCTTTTCGCTTACTCATTTCATTAAAACGATGAGTC
>OX104065.1:25045974-25118804 GCA_944474145.2 Dicrocoelium dendriticum | reverse complement strand
AATGCAGCGACGGTTAAAAGTAAAGGAACATAGGGTGAGAAATATTATTTTAAGGAAGCAAATCCTAAAAGAAATGCCTGTGCTGGAATCTGTTGTAAAAAGAAGGCAAAATATAATGAGGACGGGTGTAACGTCCACCGTGAACGTTGAATAACGCGTAGCCAAAGATCCCGAAATCAAAACAAGTCGGATCACAAATACTACGGTACTATTAAATTATATACAGTTGATAATTGGGACATACTTCAACTGTTCAGTATCCCGGTGTATGCAAGTTGACAACAAGGTGTCAATATACAATAGGAGCGAACGAGTTGTCTACGCCGGACAATCAAAGGAACAAGTCACCACACCTGAGTGCTACGAGTATTAAGAATAATGGCGTTGACCAATCAAATGGATGGTCCAATCACAGGGTGAGAGTTTAATGGCACGCATAAACATTGTGTTTGGACTAGCGACCAGTGAACGGGGGAGGGGGTGCGACACATGCTCCGGGCTGATCGTGTCATGTTCGGCGAAGAGTAGGGTTGGAGATCCAAGGTCGTCGGTAGCCGCACACGCACGGAACCAGTGCCGGGGATTAGCATGCACACACAGACACACCCATAACGCTAACAATGGGAATGAATGGAGGCGCACGTGAACGCTGGTCGATATCCACCAACGATCGGCCAAGGTCTGTAGACTAGACCACGAAGCGAAGAGTAGAAGAATTTCATGGGTACATAAGCGCGTTACACTGACTCCGAAATTCTGCTGCGATTGACGCCTCGTACGTCCCCGACTCCACTCTGGCGCTCGGTCCTACAACTGCCTACAGTAGCGCTCCTCAGAAAAACAGAAGGGAAAGCAACGCAACCACATGAGAGCGTCTTTGCAGGAGCCGTTTTCTATGACTCCCACCAAGCGCCCTTCGTGGGCGTCTTTGGGCATCGAAGCGCTTGGGTGAAAGTGGTTTTCCATGACTACCACCCTGCACTCCAAGCCAGACTTAAGCGCTGCTACTCATCGCCCTCCAGGCGGCACACCTTTCTGACACCTCTTTTTAATATTTCCCATCGTTGCGATATGTCCAGTTCTCTAAATATTCCACACTCCACGGCCAAGTGGTTGTCCGAACAAACGGGGCAGGAGTGGGTGGGGCGGGCAGGCGACGTAGTTCTCTGACCAGCGCAATGGCTACTTATCGCCGGATACTCTTTCCTTGGAGGAGCTCTCGTAACAGTCGTTTCGACACCACGGGGTGATCGATCAGCTAACTGTCCGAACCGGCTGCGAGCTATGCGTGCCCGCGATGAAACAAATGTGGTTAAATTCAGAAAACTGGGCTCATCACCACTAAGCGTTAGCTGATCGACGATTTCGGCCCATTTGTACTGCAGGGGCTTCGGTAGGGCACGGACTATCTCTTCTAGGGTGGTGAAGGAGTCTACATCTGCCTCATAGTTCATTTGTTTCAATGTGATGTGGCAATTCTCTATCTTAATGGCCAATTCCGACAGGGCATCTGCGTTGTTGGGAATGGACTTTGCGCCTTGAAGTAGGCCTTCTATCGATGCCCTAGCAATGTAGTGTGCTTGCCCGAAGAGGTCTCGAAGGATACGTCGAGCTCTTTCATCACCCTGACCGGGCGCATTACGCAGTTGCCAATAGCCAGTCTAGCTCGTCCCTTACACATGTCCATATGTAAGCCGCTATCCGCTGGCTTTCCTAACACAAAAACCACCAACGATAAATCATATTTACTGCCTATACAACGGTAGTAACGCACGCAAATAATTTTCTAGCCCTCGCAGGGTTGTTCTATAACGCGACAACTAAATCGGGGAAGCGACGCGAGCATATCAAATACATTTTTTGGGATCCGCAGGGCTACTGCGGGTGCACAACTGTTTACCTCTCGCAGCGTATAAGACGCACCCTGACCCGATACAACGATAGAGTCAGAAAAGCACTCGTTTACAGGCGATAAGTTTACTAACAGCGGATTATGTTACAAATCGACCAAGTGAACAGCACGTCCGTAGTTCTCCTTGACATGTTCGACTATTCGTTCCCAGTGTTCCGGCGCAACCGAGGCCCGTGCTTCCGGTTGATTTTGATTTCCAATTCCGTCTTCAAGCGGGGTTAAAGTCTTATGGTCTTGGACGGTGGACAACAATGGTTAGTGTTTGACACGAAGATGGATACAATCAACGAATAGAGTCAGTTCACTTGCTAAGAGCCAGTTAACGCGTTGCACACCACTGTCCCTTGTTAGTTCGTCCGCCTGTGAGTGAGACCATGCTGTAATCAAATCAAAAGGAAAGATATGTCAACACCCGGTCGACCAATGACAACAGCCCTTGCCCAACACTTTATTTTGCGCTGTATAACGATTACGTAAAAGGCACTCAAGTGCAAGTAATTTGTGACTCATCGGAAATTGTACACGACTTTTCCAAGGCAGTTGATGAAGCCATCCACTCCGTTCTGCTACAAAAGATCAGTGCGTACGTTAACAGTGGTTCCCTGCTCACCTGGTTGCAAGTTTACTTGCATGGCAGAACAATCAAGGTAAGAATAGCCGATGCCCATTGGGACAGCTTGTGTGTCTCCAGTGGTATGCCACAAGGATCCGTCCTTGGCCCACTACTATTTTTAGTCTACACAAATGATCTCCCAGAAAATATTCACTCGCCCTGAAGTTAATTTTAATGCCACGCTTGGAACTTTCGGAGGCAGTACTTGCAATGCGAATCAACCGACGGGAAAGATTGGTCCAGATCTGTCCTGGCTATTTCATCCCGCTACGTTACCTAGTCTCCGCGATCATCCGCGGAAACTGCACAAACCACCCTCTGATCGGATTTGGGCAGAAACGCGTTTATCGCGTACAGTTAAAGAGCGCCATAACTCGCTACCAGATCACCACTAAGGGAATCTACGGTGAATGGTTTCGTGAGTCACCTCGATGCTCTTTGGTGGCATCACCAAGCCTTCCCTTTCTACTAACTGATTTGTCATCATTAATCGGATGTTCCGAGTGCGATGAGGTCGTTGTTTTTGCTTCATCCACGTTTCGAAACACTACGTCAACTCATGCTGCAACGACCCGCTTAAGGGGAACATTCACGGGATATGCCTATCTTGCTGTTCCCATTTGAACTTGTCTGGCATGCGCCATGCGGAGCAATTCATCACCTGCGTAGGCATAACTAATTCAAAATGTCAAGGCGATTTGGTGGAACCGGCTTTCTTAACACCAACAACGACAAGGGATAAATCATATTTACTGACTATGCAACGGTAGTTACGCGCGCAACGATTATTCTAGCTCTCGCAGGTTTGCTCTACAACGCGACACGGAAAACGCATCTGTGCTCCACATGGCTACTGCGGGTGCACAACTGGCTACTTCTTGCAGCGTACAAAATGTACCCTGGCCCAATACAACAATACAGTTAGTAAAGCACTCGTTTACAAACAGTAAGTTTACTAGCAGCAGATTATGTTACAAATCGACTAAATGTACAACACGTCCGTAATTCTTTCTGACATGTTCGACCATTCGTTCACAGTGTTCAGGCGTAATCAAGGCCCGTGCTTCTGACACCGCACACTCGAGAAAACGGAGCCGCCACTCAGTTTTGCTTAAAAGTCCTTGAGGGTCCCCCCGGAGCATTTCGGCATATCGTCCCCTCATCCCCTGTTTGACATGTGCCTTTATAATGCTCCAGATTCCTTCGATGGGGTTTAGTGCTGGAGAGTATGGTGCAAGACGTAGAAGTCTCTCAGAGCGATAACGGTCCTCCGAAAACACTTGCTCCAGGTTCGTGTGACAGGGTGCGTTGTCGCAAACCACAACGCAACCTCGCACAAACGTTGCTCCGTTGGTATCGAGAACTTCCCGCAGCCACCCAGAGCATCTCTGCTTGTTGTAGCTACCTCTCAAGATCGTACATGTTATCAAGCCATTTTTCGTCATGGCACCGACAAGGTGCACATTCGGTCCACGGCTGTTCGCCACCGTACATTGCGCTCGACTGCCACGTCGAGACCGGCCCCTGGTGCGACCACAAAATAGGTTGAAGTTTGTTTCGTCGATCCACACAGGTTGCCTCCCTTCGACCTCATAATCCATGAGCTGCAGTACGAACGATCTGCGTCGCTTTTTGTTCTCCAGGGTGTTCATGGATTCTGCAATGGTGTGCAGTTTTTTCGTAGTTATCAGTCTTCCGTCCAAATACCTTGAGACAGTGCTATGACTGACTTCTATTTCGAATCCCGCCTTTAAACGCAAGCGAAGGAGTTCGAGAGTAATTGTTGGCTCCGCAGAAACCCACTCCACCAGCGAATCTACGTGGCTTTCCCCAAGTACCCTGCGACGAGCTCCTCCGTGCGGTCGTATTGATTCCGTGGACTCGTGCGATCGAATCCAATTGCGGCACGTTTTCACCTTCACATGCAGAGTACGAGCAACCTGCCTCCAATCTTCTCCTTCCTCGTACGCTTTCAGTATGACATTTTTCACCTCTATGGAGTGACGAGCGTACGATCCTCTCCGGAGCATGGTGTTTACGATGACTGCACGTTAACAAGCAAACTGCTAATGTATTTAGCTGCGGCTCGTTTTCCTATCCCCTACCCTCCAATCGTCTGTGCCTTTGGGGTGCGCTGATTGGTTACATGCCCTTCTGTGGGTAGAGGAACACAGTCGCACATGGTGTCACCCCCGTCGACTGTGCACAGAGGTGTGTGAGCTCATGTTTCGGTTGCGGCGTCTCAATTGGGTCCATGCCACCGATATGCGTCTGAGGTCCTATTTGCTGAAGGCGCTTGGCCAATGAAACAGCCCCTACCATGCCAGTGAGTGGTTCTATTCCGCATAGCGAAGACTCAACTTGATTGCCACGGAGGAGCAACCCCGTTGACCCCCAGGCGTAAATGTTTTGCCCGAATGTCCAACTTCAATGGAAAATGGTATAGACCACGAAGCGAAGAGTAGAAGAATTTCATGGGTAGATAAGCGCGTTACAACGGGTGATAAATAATAGGTGATAAATAATCTATTTTAGTGATCTAGAAAAATTAGAAATCAAAAACAAAATGAGTATACCTAGAGTAATAAATGATTTGACCTGATCGACTCTGTAACATGTTGCGCCCATCTTTCCAAGTTGATGCGACCTAAGAAGCCTCTATGCTTGGTTATTGCGGAAGGTGGGAGCCATTGCATATCAGGCAGGTTGAAATCTTCCGCAACGAGCTTACTTGCACACGGATGGCTCGATACTTGCTCGAAAATATCTATAAGGGCTTTATCACTCACATGGGATGTATCAGGAGCCTTGTAAATGTATCCAAGTAACAATGCGGATCCCATGACGTCGGTTATTATCCACATGAAGTCCATTGTTTCGGCGTTATTTATGATTTCGATTCTAGTAGGGTAGCTTTGCTTAAGGTAAGTAGCACTCCCTCTACCACGCTTGGGCGTACGAGATTGTCTAAACAGCTGATAGCTGTGAAGGGAATAGGAATTGTTTGTGAAATGCTCCAAACCACGTTTCAGTTATAAGAATTGCAACAAGCGCGGCAGAGATAGCCAGGGGCGTAGTATATGCATCTTGTTGTTCAGCGGCCTGGTGTTGATAAGTACGGTTGAAAAACATTGGTCGGTGTTTCTTAGCTTTCTTGATGACGCAAAGAGGTCACGGAGGGCTACTGAATCATTTGTAGAAGTTGTAAGAACTGGGTCATTAGATGTAGGAGCGTACATTTCATTAGTGACGTGTTGGGTGTGGGGATGAGCTTGTCGCTGCTCATCCCTACCTGGTATAAAAAACGTGCTTGATGTGGAGTGGGGAGATGGGCCTCTACCGGTCCAGACAATGTATGCGATGGTATCCATCCATGAGATGACGCAGGTGCTCGACAGTCTGAAAGGTCACGAACATGTTGAATAATGTTAGGTGAAGTAGTAACCGCAAATGCCCTGTGTGCAGTTAGAGGGCATGTGGTTGTTACTCTTTTTCCTGGGGCTAGTTTCGGTACCGGAAACCTTCGCGGTTTGAGATAGAGTTGCGTAGTTGATGGCAGTTTGTTACAACCGTGTTGAAGTCTGTTTCGTTTTTAAAACTTCGGTTGATCATAGCAGCGAATTTGCTGTTCCGCTTATGATGTCTCTCCGCTTGTACCGAGTTTGCTACTAAACCCTAGACTGCAAGCGTCTCTCGCTTAAATGCTTCCAACGAAATATCGTCGGGAACGTCAAACAGCAATGTGCTACACAGCCAACTGTCCCATCCGGAAGTCGATTGAAGTGAGTCTCCTGCTTTTGCTGCTTCCTGGGCGGGTGAGGGATGTATAGGTGCCTCAGGAGAGTTTATCGGGTTCGTCCTTGCGTGGGGACGTTTGGCTCTGGGCGTACCACTTATTTCAGATACAAGATTGTGTTTTAGCTCCTGTCATCTCTGGGATGGGGATAAGCCGGGCGCTCGCTGATCGTTATTGGTTGTTGTTGTAATGCTGCCCTTCTCCTCTGTCTCTCTGCGCTACCAACCAGCCGGGGAAAACAAAACGCTGAGCCTGCTGGACCGAAGTATATTAGGCAGATAACATAGCTGCTTATTTATGTCACTGCGCTTACCTCGCCTCTATCACTGAGGTGATTCACACCGCTTGTCTGAACATATTCGACTCTGGTAGCGGCCATCTCTCCCTGACTGTAGGTAGGATCACGTCCGCAACATAGCAACCCGTGCGGCGACGACGGTCTGATTTCGTCAGCTTCCGGTTTGACCATGACAACGAGCCTGTCAGCCGCTCACGTGATCTGGCCGATCTCGCCCCGCTAGTGTGCACCATCGTAGTCAGCTGTTTCGCCTCTGTAACACCTCTTCCGAATTGAAGCTGCTTCGCCACCATGCATACTTGCTCAAATTCAGATTTTTTTGACATCAATCAGTTGCCTTGGTGATATTCTTCTCCTTCTTCGGTATATGTTGTCTGCGGTCCGTTGTGCTTTTCCGTGGTTCGGTCTGCGCTAATCCGTGTGTCTTATCCATTTCTTGTTTCCAACCGTTAGTTGGTAATTGACTTTACCATTTCTGCGGATCACCCTTCCTCTTGACCACCTCTTCGGTCCTCGGAACTCTCGCTCGTATCCCCTGTCACCAATTCTGCAATGACACACCCTGTCTGTCCGACTTTTCCCCGTATGACAACTGCAATGCTTTTCTTTCCTGATTAGCACAACGCGTTTTGCTCTGGATACTGGTTTAGTGGCTGGCTTGAGGTTCAGGGCAGCACTGGTGATTCTGCAGCATTCTGGACCAGGTTGGAGCATTGCTTCGTGGCGTCTATGCACCTGTGTAATCTGACTGCCATTGATTTCTGTCGTCGCACCCTTAAGTCTGATGGGCACATCTGATTCTGAAGTGGCAGTGTGGCAGAAGTTTTGCTCCTCCATAGCTTCTGAATTTGCGACCACATTTGCAGCAGGAGTCAATTTGAGCAACTTCTGACATTCTGAAACAATTTCTTGCGATGTCAACTTCACTTCCAGTTCCCATTCTACTTGAATGTTTAATTTTTGTGATAGCACTGCCATCAACTGCCTCTGTGACTTTTCGAACTGCGTCTGCTGCTCCTGCAAAAGTGCCTGCAATTGTTCAAAGCTGACTGCCATTTTGGGTTCGATTGAACTCTCGTCGCCACTGTTGTAACGCTGCCCTTTTGCCTCTGCCTCTCTGCGCTACCAACCAGCCGGGGAAAACAAAACGCTGAGCCTGCTAGACCGAAGTATATTAGGCACAAAACATGGCTACTTTTATAGGTCACATGCGCTTACCTCGCTGCTATCACTGAGGTGAATCACACCGCTTGTCTGGACATATTCGACTCTGGTAGCGGCCATCTCTCCCTGACTATAGGTAGGATTACGTCCGCAACATAGCAACCCGTGCGGCGACGACGGTCTGATTTCGTCAGCTTCCGGTTTGACCATGACAACGAGCCTGTCAGCCGCTCACGTGATCTGGCCGATCTCGCCCCGCTAGTGTGCACCATCGTAGTCAGCTGTTTCGCCTCCGTAACAGTTGTAACAACCTGATTCCCGCAACTCAAGCGTGATGAGGCCCCACCTCAATTTATCCTAAGTTGCCCAAGATACAGCTTTTTCAATGATCGTTCGGCTGAACACCACCATAGAGGTCTCATCAGGAACATGAAACACAATGGTGCTAAACGTCTCATTGCCTCCAAGGGAATCCGAATGTATTGATGCTCCCACCTGGGCTATCTCTGGAGTGGGTATGAAGGTGATGTTCGTACCGGACGAGCGATTTAATGTTATCCACGTGCGAGATCGTTTTGTCGAAGGGCCAGAGTGTGTCGATGCCGGACAAGAGACAATGTAGTCTCTCGCTGATCGCGTTTGAGTTCATTGGATGTCACTTCGCAGCTGACTTCGTTTATTATGTGTGAACACGGTGTTTCTTCGATTTGCCGACCTAGTCTATTCTCACCAAGACTTTTAGTGTCCTATGTCTTCATGGTCTCCAAACACAGCATATTTACTACTGAGCAATGGGTTTGCACCAGTTACTTGACCTCATCTTGACCTAAATTATCTGAGAAATCTAAATTAACTGTGCGAGAGGCTGCTGGGGTGATAACAGTCTGTAGAATAAATAAATAAATGTATGTTATATTCCTCGTTGATTCGAGGTGCAGTCCAACTATGTGGTCTGATCAATATGTACAACAAGATCGCAAAAAATAATCAATTTGTTCACGCTTTTTACCATGGATCCAAAACAGGTATTAAAGTAACTGGCAGGTTTAAGGTATTAAAGTAATTAAAAAACCAGGAACAATAATATAAATGCAGATTTAAACAGATGTCCAGTTAAAGTAATACGGCCACTCGTGGAACCGCCCTCAGGAGGCCGGCTTCCATGCAAGGTATTCCCTCGAAAGGTTTCGCCCGCACTTCCATGCTATACCTGGCCGCGTGCCGGTGTGGCATAGTAGCATTTGAGCCATCACCTGTTTATCATATGTTGTTTTCCTTTTTGCGCTGCTTTTATGCAAGTATTATGAGCGATGAAGTCTCAGCCCAGTCCGTCATCCGGATCATTCAATTATGGTACGTTTTTATACGCCAGTCATTTTGTGGCAATGTGCCTTGCATGGGTAGTCTTTTATAAGCTGGAAGCTATAATGTCACCACAGGAGATGAGCCCAGTCGTGGCCAACAATGAAATAAAAAAGGATGTAGTAAGGAAGAATTATGTGAAAGAGGTACTATATCGCTAATGTAAAAAAATAGGCATGTTTTTTACATCAGCGTAAAAATGGATCGAGCCGATCATACGATCAAATTGTGTGGCGTGATAGCCGGAGACAGATAACTGTACGAGTTGTCCATAGGCAAAAGTCACATAGGAAATCCGTTATTGCCATCACTGAATTCAAGTATATGTTTCTGGACTGTTAACTTCAGAAAAGAAGGGAAAATGGTTAGCACTGCAGAACAAATGTAGCGAAGGGGATCGCAGAACAATATTACGAATTAATCAATTTTTGGGGAAAATTACGAAAATAGTTCCTGACACCACACCAGTAAATAATTTTGCTCTCGGTTTTAAACAGAAGACAGTTGGTATGAATTAAATTTGAAAGGAGTAAAACCGCATAGGAGGTAACATTAAAGAATGGCATAAGAAGCGGTTTGTAGCAGCTTATCCTAGATGATCATGTTTTCTCTGGTGCATTCGAGTCGATGTTCTCCGGTATCATACATGATCCGGCCCTTCTTCATACAGCTTTTCATCATCAAATTGAATTTTTAAGATCCATTTCACTCTGTCCGTTGACAGATAAGCCTTTATCATTTTCTTGAACATGCAAAACTGTTCAATGCATCTAATCTCTTTTGGCAGCTTATTCCATATGGAGCCATACCTAAGAAGGTAGAAATTTCTCCTTAGGCTGGTCTTGAATTTAGGTAAATAGAATATACATTCACTTTCTCGCAGTTCATAACTGGTATTTTACCGAAAGTGCTATTGATAGGTTCCAACATATCCTTTCCGCCACGCGAGTTTGTGGGGGAAGCACAGATTTAATTGCTTTTTTCGTAACCACAGAGATTCAAGATTCAACTGCTTGCACCTATCTCTGTATGAAAGAGCGGTTGAACAGCCAAATATGCGCTTCGTAAAGGCGCGTTGGACGTTTCCAATGGCTCTCAAGTCACCCTTTCGCAAGTTAATGAACGTAAAACAGCAATATTCAAGCAAAGGCCAGATACTGATTTTGAAAGCAGTTAGTCTGTTTTCTTTCAAGGTTAGCAGGTGGCATATGAGCCCGACCGACTGCCTAGCCTTTTTTACTACATGATTTGTATGTTCGCTAAAGTTTAAGGAACTAGAATATCTTAAACCTAAGTCACGAACAGACTGGCTGATGGGAATGACTTCGTCATGAAGCCTGAACACTTCTGCTGCTATCTGACATCTATACTCTAGAATACTATACTTCGATGTTGCAAATGTCATCTGCCATATATCAGCCCATCTCTCAATGGCTTTCCGGTCGCTTTGGATATTGTTAAGTTCAGCACTACGCTGAAAACCTGGGAACGTATAAACCACCTTTAAATCATCAGCAAACAAATAAGGCTTCCCAAATTGTATAACAGAAATCAGGTCATTTATATACAGTAGGAAGAGTAACGGACCTAAGACAATGCCCTGTACCACTCCACTGGTGACCAGACGAGGTGAAGAGATGTAACCATTGATATCCACAACTT
The DNA here is from genome assembly GCA_944474145.2 of Dicrocoelium dendriticum. NCBI lineage: Eukaryota > Metazoa > Platyhelminthes > Trematoda > Plagiorchiida > Dicrocoeliidae > Dicrocoelium > Dicrocoelium dendriticum. Next base: position 25,107,997 of record OX104065.1, on the reverse strand, counting down.
GCGACCTTCCTACTAGGTACGATTGGATCCAAGAGTTAAGCGGATTTGTAACACCGTACTTACTTACTTTATATAGCAGCTTTTTGTGTGGGACTCTGTCAAACGCCTTTTGCATGTCGAGGAAGATGACAATACACTGAAGACCTGAGACAATTGCTTCAGTTAGATGGTTAAGGAAGTCAACTTGACAGGTAACACACGAGCGGGACTTCAGAAAGCCATGCTGTGAAGGTGAGAGAAGTTTGTGCGATATTAGGAACGAAACCAAATGTTCCTTAACAATTCTCTCTAGCATGCGTGAGAGAATGGTTGTGTGACTAATGGGGCGGTAGTTCAGGATATCATTTTTCGACCCGGACTATGTCGCGGTATAACCGTAGCCGTTTTCTAACGTTTGGGATATTGACCAGACTGGAGAGACAAAGAGAAGATATTTAATAGTATAAGACGGATACTATCTCCACCGTGTTTGACTAAAGCAGAAGAGATCCCATCGGGGCCAGGTCTGTAGGATGGTCGTAGACAGGTACTCATACGTTTTATCGTAGCGACACTAAGCTCGATCGCTGAGAGTTGTTCAGAGAAGTGAAAGGAGGTTGGCAATTCCAGGGTTTCTCTTTCAAGATTAAAAGATCTAGCAAAGTATGAGTTAAAGGCTTCTGCCATGGCAAGTGGGGAATCAATGCATTCGCCTTCAGGCGTGACGATGTAATGTAGACACCAGTTGACTTGTATTACTACTATTTACAGCCCGTTGTTCTTCCTGCATGAGACGGGTGTGGTGTTTCATGTCCGTCTCAATTATAAGGCGTTGGAGTCTCAGTAATACGCTGAAGTCGTGAGTACGTACATATGTTCGAGTTAGCACTCGTATTTTCCACTTGTCCTTTTTGTTGTTACCGTACTTAGAAGAGGCTCTCGTATTAGCACGCGAATCAAGTATGCTTAAGCATATAGTCACATTGTCATAGAAGATGTCAGAGGCTCCCTTAATGTCAGACGAGAGAAATGAATGGTCCCAATTTTGGACCCCAAGCAAAGTGAAGAAATCTACCCAATTGACATTTTAAAGGAAGTGTGGGACCACCGCAGACCTCACATGCGACGACTCAGCTATAATTTTACATCCGACTTTTTTGTGATCACATCCAGTGAGACCGTCAGTTACATCAGTGGCTATCGGGGAGGCGCCTGAGGGAAAAAGTACGTCTATTCTTTTTTCTCCCTGGTAGCCATGAAATCATGTTGCTCCCAACCACCAGTGATGACGGAGGTTATGAACTCAGCATGTTTCGCGTTTGTTACTAAGCTTGACTAACAGATATCTGGTAGGTTGAAATCTCCACCTACAACTTTGTCAAAAGAATCAAGTTCCGATATGTAATTGAAGATGTCAACCAACTGGTTCTCATCACTGAAGCTGGCCCCGGGTGAGCGGTAGATACAGCCTACAAGTGTTCGCTTAGTACCGAAGGACAAGAGTAGCCAAACGGAATCAATAGTGGGGCATATAAGTGGAAGTGTGAATTCAGACACAAGGAGGTTCTGTGAGTAGTAAATTATGCAACCACCTCTGCCTTGCTTTCGATCACTTCTAATATGCTTGTAACCTTCGATAGAAAGCAGCTGGCTGGGCATAGAATCATGACATCAGGTGATTAACTATAAGATGTTGTAGATCATTTACATCTTCACTAAATCATCTTCCGATTCTGCTATTTCATTACGCATAGAAGAAAATACGTCCCTCAACTTAAGGGAGCACGGCACAGACGTGCCAGTTGCTGTGTTGCCTGCATTTTTGCCCGTTTTATTTATACGGCAGTAAGTAGCTTTTACCACGAGCATTTTGAGACGAAGATCCTGAGACAAGCCTCAAGAAGAATAATGGTAAGAAGGAAGTAACGAGAAAATTGAAGACAAAATACCCTGCCAACACATACGCCTGATAAGTGCCCGAAATTAGTCTTATTGACACAAATTTCGGGCGGTCGTAGTGCCCGAATTTCGGACGTTCAGTGAAATATTTCCGCAACATTCCCACACTCGCAGAGTGCTATTTTCCATTCCAGCGTAGTCCTACGCATACTGCTGTTGCACGCAGGAACATCATCTGCAGCGCGCTTAATTATTATTATGATCGGAAATGCTGACAGACTGAACGCCTGAGATTATACCCATTGTGGAATAATTTCGGGCGTTCAGGAAACGAAATGCCGTTGCATTCTGCCACTCGCGCATACCTATTTTCCACGCAATCTACCGTGTTCCGACGCATAATACGGCATTGTGCACTCATTGGTGTCTGCATTTGGTATCATTCGCAGAGATATGGCTTGCCTTCTGAGTGAAAAAATTTATCCCCATGGTGGAATAATTACGTGCTCTGTACAGGAAATCGCACAGCATACCAATGATCGCTGCCGGTCAGTTCGCAATGAATCCGACGCATTTGTAGGCGCACAGCTTGTGTGCGCACAACCGCCATCTTCGGCACCGTAAAATAGCTCCAGGGACAGAATTTCCGGATGTTTTTGAGCGTCCACAATCCGTCTTAATTACTACTGTGTTCAAGCTCTCAGGAAAAAAATCCTTCAGATGGCTGTTGAACTGTGCGCTGAGCTTGGCAATTTTGTTGCAAACGTTTCGTCACCAATCGAGGTGACATCATCAGTGCGTAGTGGAGTGGCATGCAATAGCGTAGAGGAGCACCGAGGCTCCTCTACGCTCCTCTACGCTATTGCATGCCACTCCACTACGCACTGATGATGTCACCTCGATTGGTGACGAAACGTTTGCAACAAAATTGCCAAGCTCAGCGCACAGTTCAACAGCCATCTGAACAACCTGAGCTACCAGTTTTCATTGCTATAGCCGAAATATCCTTCATTTGCAGATGGTAAATACCTACTGCCTACACCCATATGGATGTTGGAATGCTACGTTGTATATGGCGTGGCGCATGCGCTTCTTTCGCGTTGAACCAAAAAATCCACAACTTCTGAAAACATGTATTATGGCAATAAAGCAGCACAACCACTATGGGTAGCGACTTGCGCCTGCGGCGACTTTGGACTGCGGCCTAAATTTCTCGCGCTCCTTTACGCGCTGGAACCATCGGCAAATTGTGTCCACAATCAATGGTTCCGAAGTTCCTGTGAGACCTTTTCGCGTTAGCGCATCTATAATGAAACTTGTATATTGCAATTACGCAGCGTACCGATCATGGCACGGGCCAGCGGAGTGCTGCGGATTCGGAACATCGCATTGTTTCCACGCCAGGCAGTTTGTCATTAAAGACAGCAACATCCTACGCACACAGTCGGGGAGGGACTTGCCACCGAGCTGCTCAGACTACGCCATTTAAGACAAGTTACATATGAAATCGCGTAATACCATCTTGTGCGTTCGCTCGTAGCTTTCCAGCCGATTACTGAGGGTTACGATCTCCGCAACAGATGTTATCAACAATGGAACAGGGCATACGGCTCCATCCCTATTATTAGCCATCTGACGAAGGATGGTATACAGTTTAAGGTCCACCGAATGCATGTGTTCGCGCATGCGAACATACTCGCGCGTTAGGTGACCTAGCGGACTGCGGCGGTATAATAGAAGTTTGTTTTGAACACTTACTACCCACACGCCTTTAATACTGTAGTCGGTGTAGTCCTCCTGGATCACAACGCTTGAAGTCTGCAATAGAGCGATTGGACTACAACACTATGACCATATATGCTGTTTACCTGGTCGTAAATGGCGTGTTCATATTAGAATCCATGATTTTTGCATCACTTGCGTGAATCTTCCTCCAACTCTAACCTCGGTGGCGGAGGTGAGTACTCTAGGTAAACACTGTAGGATGTGGACGGATGTGGCTTTTTAACCGGTGTCTCGCACAGGATTGTTGGAAATCAATAGAGCATAATTGGTACAAAAATCTTGCGCTTTCCGCTACGCTCCATGGGGCAGGTTGGGTCGCTTGACGGCGCCTCGGATAATTCCAATAAAACTGCCTCCAGCCTCTTTGCTTTTGCAGAATCATCTGAGGAGTGGTTAAAGCATGAAAATTCCAACATTTACCGATAGCCCTGTGAACTCGAATTTTGTACAGCAGCGTTGACAATGGTAGCGGACTGTTGTTCAATAACATTGCTTCCATTTACCGTGAAGGCAGTTTCGGCCATCGAACTTGGTCCGTGCTAACCATCCAACTGACATGAGCGACAGCCACGCTGGCATCCTCAAATTCAATGACATGATACATCTTGAAACAGCGCTGTCATTAATCACTAATGGATGGAAATAAAACCGAAAGAGAGATGAGGTTGATGCAATAATGTATCACGAAAAACCTCTTCGAAGGTAACACCCTGTAGAGTTGGTGGAATGCTGGCTACAGAAACCGCTGTTCGAAAACATATTGCAATGAAACTAACTGTGTTTCTTCCTTCTTTCATGTTCTTTCATAATCTTTTCACTGTTGACGGTTGAGGTAACGATTACAGTCGGAATCGACGGTGCAACTTGGGAAACTGAGACACTAGTGCTGGGATAGGCAGGCTCTTCAACAATGAACTCATGCTGCAAGCTGTTTCTGCATGATGAAGTTGCTAACGAACTATAGTATAGTTGTTGAATACTGCCTCTTGAATACGTCAGGTTCTAACAATGTGATACCAACTCTCCTAGTCGGATGAACGAACGAGACTCAGAATTATTTCTCGCACAGCACGGTAACTGACAAATCTCGAAGTCTGTGGGTTCTCGGAACTTAGCCGCGAAAGATTTAATTCACGCGAGTCGAACGGGTTCTTAGACCGAACGCAAAGTTTCTACGTACGATTTCCCAACCCAAGAAGAATCAAGAACAAGACAGGCCTTTTTGCCACAGGCGCTTTTACTGGCCAAAGCTAAGGCGATTCTAGCGTTGTACAGCCTCATTTTTATATCACGAAACGGTGATGAAGAGGGTTTTCCCTTGGAAGGGTTTGCGTAAGCAAACCCTGAAAGCAAGAAACATGGTTTTATGTAAATATGCAAAAGTCCGTAAACTGAGCAGGAATGTTGGAAGTTTGGCGAGAGTTGTCCGGAAAATAAATGTTGCTTGGATACAACAATGAGTGTTTGGTTGGAAACGAGACTGTTTCTGGGTGCAAAGGCTAAACGATTGTGAATGTTTCACGAGTTGGAAGGCTGATTGAACGTGTGCGTTTTGTCTGATCCGAGTACATGTGCACTTGTGTAAATCGGGTTTTCAGCCTTCCGTAATTTAAGCCTGTAATAATTGTAGGGACGTTGAGTCCCCATAACAATAGTCTTTATACTCCCCTTCATTAATACGCGAAGAGCATATCGAGTTCGTAAGCTCCTCATTACTTTTTCGGATCATAAGCTGTGCGTTGGACCTAGGACAACCAGTTTGAGATTTCTACCGATTATCAGTCATGACAGACGCGGTGATGACAAAGAAACTGTCCTCCAATGAGAGTCACGGGTTACATGGTCCCAAGGATACTGAGTTGAGGAAACGAATTTCGGAGCCACTGTTTAATGTTTATTCAATGGATAAATGTGGTATTACTACGCACAGACAATATTAGGCACAAATGCGTTATTTTATGGATGAAATAATGAACATTTCCAAGGCGCCTGATTCTCGGTCCATTTCGGGCCTCCAGGTGCGCGACTGTGCTAGCAGGGTATATGGCCAAAGGTAATCCTGGACGGATAGCAACGTGAAGTAAATCAGGGTAGATTTTAGAATCTTGTGGTGGGCAGAAAGTAAGCTGTACGACAGCTATAAGCCTGTACAAATGCCGCCAGTTACACCAAATAGTGCGCGAGAATGAACCATTCTGTCGTCATGACCTTGACCTTGACCTTCATTGCTCGTCTAAATCCGCAAAAGCCATTGTCTTGGATCAGGCACAATGGCAGCAGCAAACTCATGGATTATTGAAGCCACTTTGGTCGGTCTAGCTGCATCTTCATTAAGAGCTTCACTTTGACCTTCAGTGATTACTACAAGTTTCCGCATTTTCCTGTGATGGGTCTTTGCCTGTCAGCACTTGCGCTTCAAGACATTTACTAGCAGACCTTGCAGGTTTATCCAAGGACAAATTTATGCCCATATGATCCATTTCCGACGTGAGAGCGAAGCTTTTATTCTGTTCATAGCAGATGTTGAAGCTTTTGAAAATAAGGACTCGTTCTCCACTAACTAACCCTTGTAATGGTCCAAATTCTATGGCGATTTAGCGAAAATGGAAACGGACAACGTGTGTATAAGACAACGTATAGCCATGTTGCCAAGTGATAATTATCATACTGTTTCCCGTGATTGACTAGGTAGATATACTGCACCTTTACGGCATCTTGTGCTTTTCATTTTAATCAAAGATTTACAACAGTTAGTTCCCTTTAGTAACTTGAAAAGCACAATTAGGAGATGAATTTCGGCAGATGCATGCATTTCGTATCGTCTCATCAGTGCCGATAACGATAACCGGTAATTTTATATAACAGTTTGTGGGTACAGACATACAAACAAAGGAAAGAGAAAAGGAGTGTCTTTGTTCTACAACCAGGGCAACCTGAGGCTGACGAATAATTGTTTTTGAACACAAATCACTGGCTTAATCCGATTAATGGCAATAGCCTCGGCAAACCGGAGGAGCCGAGAATTAGTATGACGAAGCAGGATTCGAAACGTCTTGTTGACTTCAATTCGGTGACTCGATATCAATAAGTGCCTGCCGATCGAAGATGCTGGCGGCCTGCGTACACATGTAGTCTGAGTTGGGCTTGCTTGCTGAATAAGTCCGCACTGAACCCATTTTGGTACATGCTCCTTTATTCGGGAACTCAGTGTTCTATTGGTTCTGCCTATGTAACTATCCCCGCAGTTACATACGAATTGATATACGCAATGGGAGTTGGCGCCAATAGGCTGAGTTTCCTTTAGTGGAGGCAACGGTAGCTTATGAGTTCGGTCGATGATTACAACTTCTGCAGCACGGAAAGTGCTCTTTGTGGCGGAAAGCAGACATCTTCTGGTCCTCAAAGAATCAATGTCACCCTTACAAGGCAGGTGCAAGAATACCTTTTTCTTAGGCACAGTAGGTACAGCAACTTTCATTTCACGAATTTCACTGTGCTTCCGGATAAATTTTTGTGGGTAGCCATTAGACACATTAGACACTCCTTTTCTCTCTCTTTTGTTTGTATGTATGTCTGTACCTACAAACTGTTATATAAAATTACCGGTTATCGTTATCGGCACTGATGAGACGATACGAAATGCATGCATCTGCCTAACTTCGTCTTCTAATCAAAGATTGTCATTTTAAAGCTTCTCCTCACCGTGGTATCTTTTGAAAAATATGGAATATATTTTTCATTATCAGGAAAAAGCTTTGGTAACAAGCTGCTAAGCTATGTCGTCTAACTGACAATGTGTTCGTGCCCACCCGTACATCATCATTTGCCTCTCACTGATGACCTCTGTCTTGATCACATACTTATCAAAGCGCCAGAAAATTTGTAATGTCAAGGCTTAGTGTCCACGGATGTTGCTTGTTTCGTTATATTGACTTGTAGCTTCATGTATTTATGCTCGGAATTTTGTGTATTATCGCTGGAAGGGGATTGTTTCCTGTTGTTCTCTGGTGATTAGTATTACTGGGTGTCTACCAGTTGTCTGTCGACCATGACTTCCTCATTCGTAACTTGTCAGCCTTATACCTGATGGGTGAGGTGATGTGATGGTACAGTGGAACACCTGCGATATGTTCTTGCTGGAATCCAGTTAAGCAGAACAATCTCAACCCCGTCACTCAGTGCAACCCCGTCATCAGTCTGGCCAAAAGCCGGAAAGTCGCAAATGGTCATTGACCTCAGCGTTGTCAGAAGGTCATTCTGATGACGGTACTGGGGTCTTGCAATCTGACTTCCGAAAAGCAGCAAATATCAACCGGTTGCGTCTCAACGTTGCTGGAGTCTCGATGGAATGTGAAAAGGCTATAATCGCCGAGCATCGAACACCGAGAGTTTGAAAGTCAGACGCAACCAATGAGCCTCTGCTAGCGCTGACCGAGGAAGGCACAAGTGTACTTGAAGAACGGGACGTGGAAACCTCTGTGAATGGCGGTTAAACAATGAAAACAGAAGAACCAGTAGACGTAGCAAGGGGGAAAGTAGTATCAGGACCCGTCCATGATTCGCCATTGGGTGTGATAGTACTCGGTTGCCCAGACCGAAGTGGAAGGTTGTCTTAGGAGGCCCTTCCAAGTATCTAACCTTCAAGGCAACAGGGCGATGTGAGGGCGTCGCAACCAGTTAGGAGCCGATGACCAAACAGGTGGTTCATGCGCTTTTAGGTCCTGCAAAGGACCAGATGGACTTCCGAGCTGCTTTCATCTCCCTTGGGATCGCAGTGTGCTCCCCAGCCCCGTATTCTGTGTTTGTCGCTTATTCATAGACCCTTGAAACCAAACTTATTTTCGCATGCTTAACTGTTTTATCAGGGTATTTACACTAACTTATGATTGTTTGCTCAGTGTTTTTGTTTATGGCACTGGAGCAGATTCGAGATGATCGGTAGTTCAGGTAGGATTAAGTTACAGGTTTACGATCTCACAACCGGTCGCCAAGGTATTCGAATATGATGTGCTTACCAATTTTGTTTCTGTTGCTCCCTCCACAGTAAACATTGATTTACGTCTCTTCTCTTTGAAATAGTTAGCACTGTGCCCGTGTCACCTTCAACTAATACTCTCCAACTGCCCACATTTAAAAAGATTGCTGATTCCATGAGATTCGTCAATCCCATTTTATGATGAAGACCCCTTTCCCTGTGTTCACTGGTACAGACGGACACATATACACTGTTTGTCTCAGGAATTTGTGCTCCCTGCTCACTCGGAATGGACAAAGACTGATGTGAACTGTTCGTGCAATGTGTGGCCGAATGACTGACGCGAGTACATCGAAAACAGCAGCGATCATTTCGGTTTTTGTTGTTATTGCGTTGTGCACATGTTTTCTTTGCAACTTTCGATGATAGCGTCAGTTAGTCTACTTTCCGTCCCAGATCCGAATTTCGCTCATCGCCACTGTCACCGGCTCCTCTGCCTTGCTGACTCAAATCATTGATACCAATTTTACCCTGTCCTGGAGTTGGTTGGGTAGATTATAGACAGATCACCCACTTAACAGTCGTTCTCTTGTGGTTACCTCCAACTCAGGCTGAAGTGTTTTGGTCAGTTGTACCATCCGTAATACTGTGTTTCTTCTCAGTTATCGCCAGCGGGTGTGGCTTCTGGCGTACTCTTTTACCAGAAATCACTGTTCCAAATCCATGGTACTCAACATGCAACCTTTTCGTACACAACATATACATGGAAAAATGAAGAGAACATGATTCCGATGAAGCAACAATTCTCAATGCATAAGAACCTCGGTTAACAGAGTTTTACTCTCACCCGGTGATATACTATAGCTCCGGTTGGATCCACTGGGCGCAGGAGCCATGATAATACATTCGTACAACCCGTTGTGCTAATTTGCCATTTTGCACTTTTCGGCATACAGCCGACGAACGACGCCGTTCGCAAGAGAGCAGATCAGAAAAATCAGCCGTCTAGACACAATCCAAAGCATGACGAAGATGTGTTGTCTACGTTTTGACGTCATTGATGCTGCAAGAAGATGCGCAAGATTCACGAGCAGGGCATGGCGATACAGTCATCTACAGTTTAGTTGCACCTAAAGTCCATGCATCACTATATTCATTTCCTACTTTGGGATGCTTTACAATGGGATACAACGTATACACTTTCAAAACTCATTCATCGTTACTCATTTGTCGTGCTGCATGATGCAGAGAGGCTGTTGGTCCTAATCTGGTGCATGAGAGATCCTTGTTTCTCTGAATGCTCCATTATCCCAGCTTTTTCTACACCTACTAGTTTTTCATTGCGCATCATTCTTTGGAAGGCCGTTTTGCTTGACTGACAACACTGTTGTAAGCATACTGGCGACGGAATCAAGATCCCGATCCTGCATTATCCCGACCTCCGTGCGTCCACTGTTGGCTGTGGGGTTACAATGAGTCGGTGCAAAATACCGCTGTACTGCTGACGCCTTTTGTGGTTACGGCGGAGTGCTTTATCTTTCATACTTTGTCCACGATTGTTAGGATGCATCAGCACGTTGCTACCTCGCTGCGCACTCACGATAACAACGCTTAAACACTTCTTCGGATTCACCGAAAACCTTGCATCTATGCTTCTAGTCTTTTATGCATTGCCCTTATACACCACTTTCCCATAGTCCTATCTGTTTTTCGATGTTTCACTTGACCACAAACACAGTTTTGATTGACGTTTACCGTGTACTTGTGGACGTGACTTTTTCCGATGCATTCATTTATCTCTCAGCCCACATCACCTGTACCCTCACAATATACATTTGGAATGGCGTACAAATTAAAAATGTGCTCACGGCTACCACGGAATTCGTCAAGTTTCACTATTTGATGTGACTGTTTGCGTTGCTGGAGTGGTCTGCTTTTATTGCTGGATGTTTAATGATGAATGGAACCCCGGTTCAATCCAATTGTTGTGAGCCGCATTGATGACCTTTACACCCTTACTCGTCTCATTGCACTGCAGTACCGTTTGCTGTAACAGCTTGTCCACATGTGTGGTTTTGTGGTTTGACGTCACTGCAACATCTATTATCCACACGCACAACTCTTCATGTCTATCTCGGGATTAGCTTCATGCTTTTCATTGCGTAGTTTGGTGTACTACAATTTCGCTTTTCCTTTGCTTCTACCTCACATCACCAACAACGGAAATTCTTGTCTGCGAGTGTTGCAAATTGATTTATCGCATCCCAGGCACCCGCGACCTTACGGTATCCGCTGAACTTGGAGCACTTTCCTCTCACGTCTTTCCTCGAATCATCTTTACCTGACTATTGAAATTCGTCATGTTAACCGGAAAACGTCATTACGTAATGCTATCTAGCGCTACTTCCAGCATCCCGTCTTCGTTTCGTTCCGGATTCTGAATCAACTAGATTCTGTGTAGCGCTTTCACCGAAGCGAATTTCGCACACGTCTTTGCAAATTGAACGAAGAAATGCCTACGACTTCGCCTGATTTTTTGAACCTTGAAATATGCGATGTTGTCTACAATTTGTCATGGTTTCGTCATTCACCATCACAAGAACTTCAAAGCTACCAGCACTTCGGGTTTCTTATATGAGTAATGGATCGAACGTTTCTGCTGCGGGGTTGTCACTGCATTTTTGAATCCCTTTGCTTACTGAACTGACTAGTTTGTTGGGTTCTGTTAGGAACCTGTCTCTTTTTACGAACAATCGCTGTTCATGATAGCTCCTACTTCGTCCGATGTTCGTAACCGATGGACACTTGTAGCTCCATATGATTTCTACAGGAGAGTTTGTGAGCTGTTCGCTGTCATTCCTTACCTTGAGCTAAACTGATGCTTTCGAATTCATGTTTCTTACCGCAAATTTTCACGCAGCGGAAGCCACATTCTCCTTTACTTTGATTGCTGTTCATGTTTTTATTTGTGTTGATGACCTTGTCGTGTCTTTTGAACTCCCATGTCATTTCTCTCCACATATCGCTGCCATGTAACGGAGCTGATGAATTTAATATAAAACTAATGCTGTTGTTGATCCATCTCATGTTTTCTCCTCTTTCGTGAGTGCATGCGTTTCCAGTCTGTTTGTCTGTCAAACAAGCTGTATCTATACTTCATCCTACAGCCTAATGCAGTCAACTGTTTCACTCAGCCCTATCGTAGTGCAGCGATTTTTGTAGCTATCTCCTTCGTTCGACTATACTTAGTGCTGTGGTAGTTACCCTTACTATATTGATCAGGAGTCTGTAGAAAGAGTAATCCATTCCTCCGTCCTCCAAATTTTAGCGATCTTCCACGGTAGCTCATTTAAGCCAAGTCTGAACATGACGCAGTCGCACAACCTAGCTCTCTTAAAATATCGCTTGCGTACAGCTTTCTCCATATGAACCCGATAACTTCTCTTGATGGTGCACCGTCCATCGAATCAAACGAAGTTGGTTATTGCGAACGAGCATCCCGGTAGTGTGCTTGATTGTTTCTGCTGCATGATTTCTGAGCTGATAGCTTGCTAAGTTAGGAGAATGGTCGCAAGTTGCCTATATCGTCAATCCCCTCTATTTGTTGGACATTAATAACGTATTTACCATCGCTCTTCAACCGAATTGTCTCTGTAAATTGCGTGCGACGCCATGAGGCGAGAGTGGTCTTGGCATTTAGCAATGGTAGCCGCGAGTGTTCGACTCGAGTGGAACGGTGTATATCACAATGTTACTTTACATCCGGTGCTTAAGTTACTCCGCACTCTCTTTTTGCCGACTTTTATCACATTGTCTCATCTCGATGTCTCCATCCAGTCCAGTACTACCACACATTTGCATTGATATATGTTTCCACGAATATTTGCGGCTGATTGAGCTTACTATACTTCTTCGCCTTGCCTTCTAATAGACTGTAGTTGTTGTATCCTGAAAAAGCAGCAGACCAGAGCAGCACCGGAACGTATGTATGGAGAAAACCATCTGCACATACGCCCAGTACAATTAAATCGATAGAGGTTCGAATTGCAACCAATCAAACGCGAGATCACATGATTGGGTAACGATCGCTAATTAGTAGTGTGGGTAGGATAAGCGAAGCCAGAGCAAAAACAAAGCAAAGTACTTGAACCCGACATTGTTCCCTCCTCTTTTCGTAAAAATATAAACACTGCGATTTAATTTCGTCTCAGCAACCCGAAGAATTGTCATGTGGTGTTATCCGTTAAGCCGTATCGGCAGACAGGACGGCGTATCCGACCGGAACGTCGTAAATTTGTATAAGTTTGAACCGAGCGCTGTGTTTTAGGTGTGTTCGGCTGTTCAATAGCACGTTGGGAAAGCGCCGTATGCTGCCGTCTTGCATTCACCTTTTTCCCATCAGCCAACTTGTAAGTTTCTGGCGTGCACACAGATTCCGCACGGGTCGGGGGTCCGAATACATTACCTACTTTCCGGGAATTGGGTAGTCTCATACGAACAAATGTTCCTGGAGGATACGTTTTCTCAACGCGTCTATATTTAGCCTGGTAAACAGCCAATCTTGCGTATTCCCTGTGATCGGCGGTTTCTTCGGATGTAAAGACTGCATTTAATCGCGTTCGAATTGTTCACCCCAACATTAACTCCGAGGGGGTAGTTGTCGTTGCAGTATGTGGAGTGGTTCTGTATACCTCCAATGCAGGTACCAACGCATCATCCCATGATTCTCCCGAAAGCCGAAGGACTTGTAGAGATTCTTTCAAAGTACGATTAAGTCGTTCGACGAGTCCATTCGCTGCAGGATTATAAGGTACAGTCCTCGTGTGTCTGATACCATTGCGCCTTAGGAATTCAGCATACTCGTTACTTCAAAACTGTGGGCCGTTATCAGTGACTATGTCTTCTGGCAAATCGTACCTTGCAAACTAACAATGGAACCACTTTATGATTACTGCTGTAGTTACGTCCCGGCTTAGAATAGCCTCTGGCCATTTGCTGTAGAAAATTATAGCTACTATCACGTTTCGTTTCTGCTGAGGTGCATTGGCAAACGGGCCCATAATATCGATGGCAATGTTTGCCCATGGTCTTATTGGGTACACGGTAGGTTGGACTGGAGCATTCAAGGGCCTGACACTCTTGTCGGGTTTTTGACAGGCGTAACATTCCCGAATAACCGCCTCGACGCTGGAACTCAACTTCGGCCACCAATAGTATTGTCGTATCTGAGTTTTTGTTCGCACAATCCCTGGATGACCTTCAGGCGCACATGCAACCATCAGAGGAATGAGGATTGCAGGGACCGCCAACTGCTCTCCTCTAATTATGCACTTGATCACAGTAGATAGCTCGTGCGTATGCTATAGTGTGGAATTAACTCAGGTTGGATCTTGGTACGACTGAGTCATGAAGTGGATATGTACTCTCGAAGCTACACTGGGCAGGGTCTTTTTCAGTGTGCTCTCCTATCAGGTCAAACGTTATTGTAGGTTTTTCGTCTGAGAGTTGCGATATTAATTTTACCTCCTCTAAGTCCTCATTTTTCCCTTCGTTGAACAGTGGGAGTCTTGCAAGACATCTGTAAGTTAGTTAAAGCACCCTGGTACGTATTTTATTTCATAATCATAGTTCAATAAATGTGAGTACCAGCGACTCAAGCGTACCGGCTTTTGGCCTTTGTTACCGCGATTTAGTAGCGTTGTAAGAGCAGAATGATCAGTGCGCAAAGTGAATCGACGTCCGAACAAGTAAAAGTGCCATTTCTCACATGCCTAGACGCATGCGAGGGCCTCCTTCTCGCCGGTGGAATAATTTCTTTCAGTATCAGACAAGGTACGTGATGCGTACGCAATCACTTGCTCCTCGCCGTCGTGCAGCTGGGACAGAACTGCACCCAAGCCAACATCTGAAGCATCCGTTGAAACAAATGTTGGACAGTGCTCATTGAAGATCGCTACCGTTGGAGTGGATTCAATCGTCGCTCGTATGGTCATGTAAGCATTGTTTCGTTCAGTGGCCCAACGAAACTCCTGGTTTTGGCGTGTCAACCTCCGTAACGGCTCGGGAATAGTGTTAAGATTCGTTGAATGTCGAAGGTAATAAGAACACAAACCCAAGAAATGTTCCATCTGTGTAACGTTGCTTGGTTTCTGACAATCGAGAATGGGTCTGGTGTTCTGCACATTAGGCTTAATACCCGAGGTAGAAATAACTTGTCCCATAAACTTGAGCTCCGTTACAGCGAATTAGCATTTGTTGGTATTCAGGCGGAGATTTAGTTCATTCAGTCTATTCAGCTCATTATGAATGTTTTCCTGATGTTCGGTGGGGTTACTACCAAAGACACAAATATCATCCATATACACAACACATCCTTTGAGATCTGCTAACGATAGAGTAGTAAATTTCTGCCAAGCTGCTGGGGTACTACTAAGGCCCATTGGTAGCACTTTGTATTGATACAAACCGTCTTGCGTGAGGAAAGCATTCAAATGTCGGCAATCTGGAGTCAGTGGCATGTGGTAGTATGCACTGCGAATATCCAGCTTTGAGAAAAGTTTGTCGTTTGAAAGCCTAACCATCAGCTCCTCGATCGGTCAGAGGGAACTTGTCCACAAGTATATGTCGATTAAGCGCTCGAAGATCGGTGCATAGACGAATAGAGCCATCTTTCTTTTGAACGGCAACTAGTGGATGAACCCAGTCAGAACACTGTGTGGGTTCTATCAAGTCTTCCGTGACCATATTTTTCAAAGCTTGTGACAACTGTTATCGCTTGGCCAGAGGTACAGGCCTAGGTTGAGAAATGCTGAACGGTTTGTAATCTTCGCTCAACCGAATGCGGTGCATTGCTTTTGGGACTGTACCAATATGCGGAACAAAGAGTTTGAGAAAGTGGAACGAAAGGATTCACGGTTGATGCTGGCAATGGTCATCCGGCTGACGCATGGTGATAGGTTCAATGGGACCATGGCATTCCGTTTTAATAGAGGCTTACTATCAGTTTTAGAGACGTTAATTTCAACCATACGCTTTCTGCTGTTTATAAGAAACATTGCAACCGTAACAAAACCGAGTATGTGGACATCACCATTGGAGTAGCTGCTGAAATGGTGTGCGGAAGGATGTACAGTTAACTGACTAAAATGCTGTTTGTAAAAACAATATGGCACAACTGTGATTGGTGACGCGGAACCTAGTTCCATGTCTAGAGAAGTGACTTTGTTTCTAACTTCAAAAATGCACAACGAACATCTGGCAAAGGCAGTTTGGGTTCTTGAGTTGGAGACGAAAGTGGATGTTCGCATTCATTAAGGCGGTGTATGGATTGGTGAGTGGTGACCGGAGAAGCTCTGGAGTCATTTGCAGAATCAACTAAAGAAATGGTGCGAAAACGACAAACCCGAGCAAAACGACCGAAATTCCGGCAGGTTGCACTCTTTGCAGGACATGACTTATCATTTGCACGATGTTCAGCATTTACACAACGGTAACACTTGTTTCTAACTTAGGATCGTGTCATAGAGCGTGTAGAATCCAAAGGGTCAGTTTCAGTAGCTCCTGTGTTAGAGAAAAAATTGTTTTGTTCCGTGACTGCGACTTTTGTGCGAGTTATGTCACAGGCCCTGTCCCATGTGAGTTTTTCTGTGTTCTCCATTAAGAGACCCTCTCTGATCGGGGAATCCGTGAGACCAGCAATCAATTGTTGTATTGGCATAGTTTCTTCCACTTTTTGTTGGGAATACTATTGTAGTCACACTTTCGAACAGAACAAACAAGACGGGAAATGGATGCATTCACTGATTCACCAGATGCTTGTTTCAGCTGTGAAAAATTGTACCGAGAAATATAGCTTTTCACTCGAACACCTCATGCAAGCGCACTTTAACTGGGCTCTCGCTTTGCCCACCGTGGCCACTTTAATTGTCCCCACAGAATATTGTGTGTGCGCTCGTTCGAACCAGTTCGACGAGCTCTACTCAGGGCTTGCCAACTTTTGGATCTAATTTGTGTGTATTATTCTCTTGCTCCAGTTCCCAGTTTTCGGCATATTCTTTGCCGAATTCCACTTGTGTAACTACATTAAACCGATATTTTGATAACGATTTTGGTCTCATTCGGAAGAAGAAGCTGTGGGCTCCCAAGCTACGCGGCAACCATCCCTGCAAATCGCAGCATAACGAAGTTACAGCCTCTTTGCTCCGCATATCAACTGAACAGCTCGAGGGACGCTTATCAGCGCTCCACCTGCATCGTCGCTTAAGACTGGCCAATCAACACACGCTGCCGCCTTGTGTGGATGTGTGTGTTCAACTGCGAGTCGATTTATCACTGTACCCGACACTGTGCGTTACGACCTCCATCTGTCTCGACCGCCTGACCTTGGTGCGGTTGAACAACTCTCAATTCGTGTGCGTGTTCTAACCTGTTCGTGTATCACCCCTGGCGCAAAGATCACTCATCAAGGTGAGCGCTCAGATAGGCCTTGCTGCAAACGATAAGAGGACGACTAGCATTTCAATGGTTCAACGTCGCCTATGTTGCGCAGGCAATTGCAGTAAAGTCCTTAAGATCAGTATTAGCTGTTCTAGCTGCATTAGATCGTGCTGTCCGCAATGTTTGGGCAAATCTGTCCAAGAAGTGAGACAGACTAACCAAGTTGCTGACACAGTTTTGTTTTGCCCAACATGTAAAGTCATATCAATTGTCAACTGTTTATCTTTGCTCATGGAAAAGTGCGATAGGATAAGTGAGATAATAGCGCATTTTGTAAATAGTAAAATCGATCCCACGGAGGTAAATATGGCCACGATAATACATCAGCCAGCCAAAGTAAGCTCCGAATCTAATCCGAAAAACTGAGCTAGACGCTCCAACCACACAGCAGCGTCTGTGACTCTAAATCCACTGGGTCACCTCACTCGTATAAGTAGACAAGCCTCAAACATGCCTGCTTCTACTTCTCCAACCATAGACGCCTTACTTGGAGATTGAGCCATGACACCGACAGCTCAGAGCCGAAGGTAATCCGGTGCATATAACAAGCAGGTAACGTACGCATTGATTGCGTCGACAAACACACATAGATCCATCCTCATTACCGGGCACGCGTGGCGCAAAGTAGCTTTCACCGTCAACTCCAGTGGTCTTCTAAACAACCTGAATTGCCAACAAAAAGTATAAAGCCAACACTCGCTAGACAAAACTACGCTGCGTTAACTCTCGTGTGCACCAAAGTTCCCGAATCCAAATCTGGCACAATAAAAGGCAAGTTGCAAGACGATCGCAACCAGTGGAGTTCCATCTGCGAGGCGATTGGTATTCGGGTTGAGCCTGCAATGCTGCAACGCGTGGCGCGTCACCCGACCTCGGTGCACTCTGGTGAACCTCGAATTCTTTGAGTAACACTAGACTCAGCGAATGCGATAGGGGCTGTCCTGCTCTCAGCAGTTCGTCTTCACAACTCACCGAGCGGAGTACGCATATTACCTGATCTATCTTGGAAAGATCGCACAGAAGAAGCAATTGAGCAACGCGGCATTCCTAATAGGGAGAGCATGAAGATAATATTTGTTCATGATTTTCCTGGGCTTCTGCATTTTTCTGATCACGATGCGCAAACTCATGACTGAGAGCAGTGGTGCTGCATCGGCGAAGCACTCTCTGTAGACAATGTTATTGCCAAATCCCTGACAAGTGTTCTGTCGTCACCTAACTACAAGGGCAGCGGTCCAAGGCTAATGAAAGTAATATTACACTCCGAGGGAATGACACAAGTTCTGTTGGAAAGCTGGTTAAAGGCCTCTGTCAACGTGGGTTTCTCCCGCAATTTAGAGCATCATATATACGTCGACCAGCTGAGCCGAGGTGCAAGCGCAAATACTTTAAAGTATCCTACGTTTTCGGCGTCACGGGTGGTTTGTGAACTAGTAGCACAGAAATATAATCTGAAAAACTACTTTTCCAGTCTTCCCAGCGTTCTGCATTTGGGGTAACCGCAGAATCAGTCCAGAACGGTGAAGGGGCAGTAGCATACAGACACCGGTAACACGCGACGCCAATTTGTTGTATCCCGAAAAAGCAGCGGACCAGAGCAGCGCCGGAACCTATGTATGGAAGAAACTGTCCGCATACACACGCAGTACAATTAAATCGATAGAGGTTCGAATTGCAACCAATCAAATGCGAGATCACATGATTGGCCAACGAGTGCTAAATAGTAGTGTGAGTAGGATAAGCGAATCGAGAGCAAAAACAAAGCAAAGTACTTGTACACGACGGTAGAGCTGCGAATAACCATGCCCATTTAGAACAACAAGCTCGCCTCATTTGTCTTTTGTACTCAGCTGTGGCTTTGAATCCTTTATAGCGCGTTCGTTGTTTAATATGCGGGCGACATCACTTTGCTGTTTGACGAAAGCGGTGTGACACCGCAAGCGTTTGCTAACCACACTGAAGTAGTTGTATCCTATGGTAGTTCAGCAGGCCTGCTGCGACATTTCCGTTTGCCTAATCGCCTGAGCCATCATGGGAATCAGATGTGACGCCTCCCACTTTGGAAGAGATTCCACATGAGTTTTCTATGCTGAAACGAACAAAGGCTACTGGACTTGACGACCTTTCTCTATCTTTGCTGAAGGATGGGGGTTACCCTTTGTTGACTGGACTTGGTACTTTATTTAATACGCTTTGGAATAGTGAAGAGGTCCTTTCAGACTGGCGACTGTCAACTGTCGTGCCCATCTTCAAGAAGGGTCAGCGTACAATATCTCTGAATATGCCTTGAACCGACTTTAATCTCATGATTTTAGAAGGTTTTGAATACAAATCAATAGGATTTTATTAAAATCCTACATGAAATCAAGGGTCATCGTACTTTGTGCGAAAATCATCGAGGCATTAGTCTTGTTTTCATTGCATCCACACTCCTCACGGGTATCATTCCCCGTGAGAACCAATTCATTGAAAGCCAGACTGGCTTCTGCCCTGGTCACGGTTGCATCGACCACATATTTACTCTTCGCCAAGTGCTAGATGAGAGACACACATACAGGCGACCGACAATAGTGGTTTTCTTTGACTCGAAAGCTGCTTTTGACTCTGTTGACATCGCCAGCTTGTGGCACTGCCTATCTAGGAAAAACGTGCCGGTTAAATTCCGTTCTATTCTTAAGTCTCTACTGTGACTCCTGAGACCGTGTATGAGTCTACGGGTGACTGTCTCCTGAGTTCTTCACTACAAATGGGAATCACCAGGGTTATTATTTGTCTCCTTTCGTCTTCAACTATGTTATCGGAATATGCATGAGTGACTCCATCCTTTCGGAGTGCAAATTCTACCAGGTGACCGACTGACAAACCTGGAGTATGCGGACGACATAGCTCTTCTTGGGTCTGACGCTGTGGCTATGCAGACACTTCTGGATAGACTGATGCGTTGCGCTGCACACTTTTTCATTTGCTTTGCACCATTCAACCGCAAAGTACTGCTAAAAGACTGGATCGACACACCTTAGGTTCTAGCTATCACAGAACAACCACCGGAAGTGAAGTCAGTTCACTTACCTTGGTAGCTGTGTCACTTCCATGGCATTTCCCGTAAAGTTGCATAAAAAGGTCCAAAATTTTGCAAAGAATGGGCAAAATTTTGCAAAGAAGGTTCAAAAGTTTGCATAGAAAGTCCAACGATTTGCAAAACTGTGCTATTCGCCAGCCTCTCAGAGCCAATCCTCTGACATTAACTGTGTTCTCATTGGTCGGGTGCCAAGGTTCGGTGCGTTAGTCTGGGGAGGTGAGTGCGCTGCCCGTTGACTGGGTGAGGCTTGTGAATGAACCTTAGAGGCATGCACTTCGGCGGTGCAACGGGCTTGTATTGCCCCCCCCCCTCACGTCCGAAACGGTGGATCACAATTGGTCTGAGAGCAATGAACAGCTGGAACATAAGCTCAAGACTGAAACCATGTCTGTGATTCTAACATCGTCGGCATGCCTTCTCGCGTTCGACAGAGTATCTCATCAGACATTTGTGACAGATTTTTGAGCGCCTTCGTCAACGGTGATGACTGGCAGCTCGTGGCAACTGTGAACAACGTCAAATATCAAACAGCCTACTCCTGGATTCGTCGTTCTCTTGATCAGGAGCCGAGTACTACACAGGCGCGCGTTCGTAAGCGGATTCTGTCGGAGGAAGACGTCGATGACATCCTGGATTGGATCGCAATGGACTCAACTCTTACGCTACGGGGAATGCGCACACGATTACGAACAGACAAGGATAAGGACATTTCGAGGTTAACAATGGCACGGTACCTGGATGGTCGATTAATAATTATGAAGAATATCTATCAGGTTCCCGAGGGAATGAACAATGGGCGGACCAAAGGGATACGCAGGGAATTCTTTCAACAGTTTCTGCAACTTGAGAGTGATGTTAAGTTCTTCATTTGGGTTGACGAAGCGAACTTCAATGTTTACTGCAAAAGTACTCGTGGTCGGGCGCCCAGAGGAGTGACGGCCTGTTGCAAAGTTGCCAACAGTAGAGGCCTCAATTTGCATTTGTTCGGTGCACACAATGGAAGGATAAGTGTTCATGACCACCCGGAGAGGCTCATTCACAGATCCCCTATCTCTCAAATGGCTTCGAAGCTATTTAGACAACCTGAAACGGGAGGTGGAGCTCCAGCAGGTTGTCCTGGTATGTGATAATGCACCATGTCACACACGACTGGAAGAACTGTCGTCAGTAGATGGATACGATGGAGTAACCATACTGAGATTGAGCCCATACTCTCGGTTCCTGAATCCGATCTAGAATGTTGGGCAGGTGGTGAAGGCCAGAGTGAAGAATGAGATGAGAGTGCACTAAGAGGAACTTCTGGTCGGGGATCCCCAGAAACTCCTGACGCAGATGGAATGGAGGCTACAGTTCCTTGAACGCATTGTCGGAGCAACCACCAAGGATATCAGCGTTGTGGGATGTCGTAATGCTATTCGACATATGCGTGTACATTTTACTAATTGTCTAGCAAAAAATCACTAGCAAAATCACTAGCAAAATCACTTGATCACTTTGCTGGCCTATTTTTTTACGTATCTGTTTGTATGGCAGGTTACTGGCAGCTCGTAGGGACGTGTGAGTATTCACAGTGTTCTCAAAATATGTATGCACATGCGTAAGTTTGTGTGTTCCTACGATATCTGATGTTTAGCGCAAGGGAGTGACACGGGACCGGCTTCCAGTGTGCCATGCCTGAGTGATATATTCAACTTATGGTCCGTTTCGTGCTGGTATGCGCCGCGCCGTACTCTTTTATGATAAGCCTGAGATAATGTAGATACAATTTGTTTGTTCGGAAAACTAGGATGTTTGGAAAGCGCTTTGTGGGATTAAGTGTGCTTGCTGGCTGAAGCAACCGTCAGATATATCAGAGTATGGGATATCAGCGTGGAGAGTTGGACAGTAGTTAATAAGCAATTACTGCGCACTTCATGTCAGACCTTTCCAATAGTGAGAGGTAATGAAAGATGCGAGTTCGCAAGCACGTGTATTGTCAGACAAGATGTCGTCATTGAAGCTGAAGGATTGAATTGCATGTTTAATAGAACCCGTCTCTGTGATATATTTGTACGCTGTATTTGTGTGCACTGGCGCGTTACTTCGGGACTCGATTAGAAGTTGGTCTGTCAAGTTCGGAACCCAAATCAGCCGGTTCGGAAGC
Organism: Dicrocoelium dendriticum; assembly: GCA_944474145.2. NCBI lineage: Eukaryota > Metazoa > Platyhelminthes > Trematoda > Plagiorchiida > Dicrocoeliidae > Dicrocoelium > Dicrocoelium dendriticum. The sequence continues at coordinate 25,085,641 of OX104065.1, read as the reverse complement.
TGTAATTTCGACTTAAAAGCAACCATTGCTACAGTAAGCCGAATTTAATTTACGTGCCAGAAAGGCCCGAATAGCTGTCCAGTACCACTTGGATACTATCTCGATCGTTCGGATGATCCCTCGTTTCACCCAATAGCGTGCGTAAACAAATGGGGGTGTGGTTCTCGTGGATACAGTGGCGTCGCAACTACTCTTTCTGTCCGTGGCGGACCTACAATTGCTGCCGCTCTCGCACTTGTAAAGCCCACAATTGAAATTGCCATTCAATATTTCGTTTCACATAACAACAATCAGTTTTAATGTTAGAGTGCTGTCGTGAATGCAACTATTTGAATTGTTAGAATACTTATGTTCAAAATTTTCAGGCACACTTTTCGTGCACTACATGAAGACGCTGGCATCCGAGGTGAATGAGCGCTCATCGAGCGCAATTGAGCATCACTGGTCGAAAATCCGGCAGACTTTGTTAACAGCTGGTATGTCTTAATGTGGCAAATCAAATCGCCAGCCTGAACATTGTGTCACTACGCAGTCTCAGGAACTTATAGATGCTAGCCAACGTATTCCCGTTGATAGCGAACACAAGGAGACTCTCAACCATTTCAAGGCGAAACTGCTTGCTAATCTGAAAAGAGATCGGGAAGCCTGGTGGCCGAGTGGTCTGCACGCCTGGCTTGCAACCATAAGGTTACCGGTTCGAATATATTTTCCTGGCCTGCTTTGTCATCCTGGATATCTTATCGTTGCTCACTCAATGTCTGAAACCCCCGTCCGTCGAAAAAAAAATTGACTATCTCCTTAACTAAGTGTTACACTGAGCCACTACCGTGTACAGGATGATCGCAATGAGGCTGGACCTTACCGTGGTGCGATTGTTTGTGTGCCTCAGCGATCCATTGAGCTGTGCTGGGTGGTGCTTTTGCACCTTCAGAGTCACTCATACCAGATTGGTCAATGGTTAGAGGCCAGACAAACTCAGCCTCCTGGTCCTCCAGGTTGGGGGTTGGAATGAGGGTGGCTCCTTATTTCTTAAAACGGACTCCTTGTAGCCCAACGCCAAACCCGCTGCCTTGCGGTCAGGTTTTTGAACTAAAGGCTTTGGTTGAGAACCCTAATTGTTCTCCTGTCTAGGCCTGGGCAACCTGACAGTATCCTGCCCACGCAATACAATGAATCACACTTCAAACAAATTGCTGATGCTCTGGCCACCGCAGAGGATAATCAACGGTGCCCTATCTGCTGCATCGAGCAGGGTGGATAGGGGTTTGGATGCTACTACTCAAGCCTTCCCGTCTTCTTATTCCCCATCTTACGCTTTTTCACTCTTACCGTCCCATTCCAACTTCACTTATATCCCCAGTTTTCAACCCCCCGACTTTTGTCCCTCTCCCAACATGCTTTGCTAGGCATTTATCTTCTAGTTTCAACTCACATGTGAACGCGAAGCGTCACTCCTCTCCTGTCGACAAGCCCATGTCCAACCAAGCGGTCCAATCCAGTTCATCGGCTTCCATTTGGAGCCCTCGATCCTCCTTCAGATTGGCATGCCTTAATGTACGCACACTGCTACAAATCGGTCAACAGGCAGCACTTGCCCGAACATTGGAGACCCTCTCGATCGATATCTGCTGCTTATCAGAGACTCGCCTGCAAGACTCGAGCTCTGTGCTCACTCTGTGATCCCCTTCAGGTGACGCAAACAGTATTTTCTCATTGCGCCTATCCGGTGACGATGCAGCTTCGAGCACCGGCCAAGCTGGTGTTGGCATTGCTCTGAGTCCCCGGCCTGAAGCTGCTCTGGTTGATTGGATTCCAATCAGTAGCCGGATGTGTGCGGTCCGATTGGCTGGCTCGTTTAAAGCTTCGAAGTCGCGCGGGACTAACAGGTGTCTATTCATCATCGCTGCCTACGCGCTCACAAACTGTAGCGATGATTCGGTAAAGAACGACTTCTACCGCCAATTGACTCAGCTCCTTCGCCACAGAAGAAGCACGGACACTGTTGTTCTGGCGGGGGATATGAACGCACAAGTTGGAAAGTTGTCCGCTGATGAAATGCATCTTGGCGGTCAGCGCCGTGTGGGCTCCCGTAATGATAACGGTGAGCGGTTACTTCATTTGTGTGAAGATGCTCGTTTATTTCTTGCGAGCATTAATTTCCGACACAGCACCCGCCGGAGGGTGACTTGGCGCCCACCAGCCTCGAACCAGCCTTGGACGCAGATCGATCACATTGCGATAAGTTACCGCTGGAGAGGCTGCATTCAGAATTGTCGCTCGATTTGGAGCACATGTGTGGACACTGATCATGCACTTGTATGTGCTGACATGCGGATGCGCTTTGGAGGACGCCCACGACGACGCTGTGAGCGCATTGACACCAGCCAACTGACAAAACCAGCTGTTCTGAATGCGTATCAAAGTACGCTGACATGCGAGTTGAGTAAGCGCTCACTGGAGACAATTGATGGTCACTGGTCACATGTTCGCCAGACCTTACTAGCAGCAGGCAAATCCTCATGTGGTATGTCTAAAAGCCCACATGGACATTGGGTCTCTTCTCGGTCTCTGGAATTTATCGACGCTCGCCGGCATATCCCGGCGGGAAGCGAACACAATGAAACTCGCAAAGAGCTCTGGGCAAAACTCCGTTCTAGCCTGAAGACAGACCGCGAATCTTGGTGGCCTCATCGTGCGTCAGAGATGGAAGTGGCCGCTGCCCTTGGCAACCATCGTAAGTTATTCCGTCTGATACGGGAAACGGGCAGCAGGAGACCTGGTGTTAGTGAAACAATTTGTGATGAGAGTGGACAGCCTATCCACAATTTGTCAAAACGTTTGAAGCGTTGGGCTGAGCATTTCGAAAAGCAATTTAATCGGCTAGAATTGTCCGATTCGCCGGTCACTGATCGCCCCGCTCCGTGGGCTGTCCCTTTGGATCCACCCTCTCGCTCAGAAGTCGAACGTGAGATCGGACTGTTGAAGTTGAACAAAGCCGCGGGACCAGATGATGTTCCTCCAGCCCTCTTCAAATTCGGAGGCCATGCTCTTGTGGATGCTTTGCATGAATTACTAGTGAAACTGTGGGAGCAGGAGACTGTCCCAACCGACTGGAGCCGCTCCGTTATTGTTCCCATCTTCAAAGGCGGCTCGCGCTCGGAATGCGGCAACCATAGAGGAATCAGTCTGCTCTCCATCGCCTCCAAATTAGTCGCGTCCATAATTCTTCACAGACTGACTGGCGCTCGTGAAAGCCAGATTCGTGAAGAGCAAGCCGGGTTTCGTCGTGGTCGTGGCTGCATTGACCACATCTTCACTTTGCGTCAGTTGTTGGAGCACCGCCACACATATTGGCGGCCCACCGTAGTCGTGTTCCTCGACATCAAAGGTGCCTTCGATTCGGTTGATCGATGTGCCCTTTGGAATTGTCTACTCAGGAAAGGTGTGCCCGTGAAATATGTAAATATTATCCAAGCATTATATGCGCGTAGCACGGGCAGAGTGAGGGCTTACGGCAAGCTGTCGCCACCCTTTAATATCTCCAGCGGTGTGAGACAAGGATGCCCGCTGTCACCTTTCCTATTCAACTTCGCTATTGACGAAGTCATGGAGATTGCATTTACAGGACATGTCTTGGAAGGTGTGGAGCTACTCCCAGGAGAACGACTCCTTGACTTAGAGTATGCTGACGACATTGCCCTCATCTGTGACAGCTCCCAGACGTGTCAAGCCGCGCTGGACAGCTTAGCACTGGCTGTCATCCGCTTCGGGCTTTGCTTTGCACCGTCGAAGTGCAAAGCGTTCCTCCAGGATTGGCAGGGATCGCCTCCTGCGCTGACCCTTGGTGGGGATCAGCTAGAAGTCGTTCAGAAATTCAATTACCTGGGAAGTTGTATCGGCGCCCTTGGAATCGAAGACGAGATCACGAACCGTATAGCGAAAGCTCGAAGTGCTTTTGCTAACCTTCGCCACCTTTGGCGGCGGCGCGACATCACTCTCGCCCTGAAGGGTAGAGTGTACAATGCAGCGGTACGTTCGACCTTACTGTACGGTTGCGAAACCTGGCCCTTAAGATCGGCGGACATGAAGAGGCTAGTTACGTTCGACCATCGGTGCCTTCGCAGTTTGGCTCACATCTGGTGGGAACACCGCGTGAGTAACGAGCGTGTTCGACGCATTGTTTACGGCCCAGGAAAAGGATGTGAACCGCTCAGCACCGTTATTTCCCGCACCATGCTCCGATGGTTTGGCCACGTGTTGCGCATGCCCAGCCCACCGACTCCCTCGACGTGCATTGTTTGCTCACCGGGGATGTGGGTGGAAGAAGAGGAGAGGTGGCCAAGCGATGACTTGGTCCAGGGGAATGAAGTCCCTCACCTCGGAGCTAGCGTCGGTTGGAGCTTCACGACTCCCTGGTTGGGGTCCAAAAGACGGTGAACACGTTTGGCTGGATACACTTGCTGACATGGCAAGGAGCCGACCTCAGTGGCGTTCATGCTGTGAGTTTCTTTGTCCCTCCCCATCTTTTTTAGCCTCCCCATTCATCTACGGTCTCATTTCCTAGGGTAAAACATAATATTTTTTTTCTTTTTGCCTAGTAGCTAGCTGGAAGCTTACCGGAACGATGCCTATCCGTTGCTAGTACCTCAGCTGGCATGCAACTGTTGTATCTACGTCTCCTTTGTGTATTGTATTGTATGTATGTATGTATTTCCTTCATGTATTGCGGCACAATAGCGGAGGTGTTTTTCCCACCTCTAGCTGATGTGTATAATGATGATGATGAAGACAGGATGATCAAGTGTCACGATAACTGATCATCGCCATTTGTGACAAATGCCATTGCCTGTCGCGCAGGTGCGAAATACTGCCAAGCAGCCAGATTACGTACGGTACATATATCTCTCAACTGGACTTGAGTGCGCAAGAATCCGTTACTTCAACTTTTATAGCGCTTGTTGAAATGATTCTACGTTGATAAATGTGATACTGGCAGAACATCAGATACGGATAAGCGAAATTTTAAAGTCATTACTACCAGCGATCTGATCTCAGGAAATGTAGCATGCGAAACCGCAAATTTCTCACAATTGGGGTTTTCAAACTGCAGCCCTGCGAACATCGGAATGCTATAAACTACCCACTCTGAACATATCTTCGACGCACAAGGATACGTAAATAATAATACTGCCGTTTACATTCGCTATGTGGTGTATTCCCTAGCTCGCACCCTGGATCCTTGGGTTTACTGTGAATATGTTATTGCATTTACACGAGTACCGACAATTGTCTACACCGCACACAGGGCACACTGTCTCCATTAGCGACGTGTACAGTTTTGTCATTATTTCAATTGCAACATTTGACCGTAGTTTAGCATGGCCAGCGGTGGAGGAATGTTTCGCACTTCAAGGGTGAAAAGCATTGCCCGTAACGTTTAACAGCCAGTGCTAACCTGTCCAGAGTCGCTTGGCACGTTTTTTAGCTGTTACAGATGAAGACATTATCGTCAGCATATTCCAAGTCGAGAACTCGTTCGCCTGGGAGCACCTCCACACCTGTTGTGTTCTTTGTGCGCGATCTCCATGACTTCGTCAATAGTGAAGTTGAACAAGAAAGCTGACAGCGGATATCCTTGTCTTACACCGCTGGAGATATTAAAGGGCGACGACAGCTTGCCATAAGCCCTCACTCTGCTCGATATATGCACTTGAAGCGCTCGCATAATATTTACATACGTTTCTGGCGCACCATTTTTTGACAACAAGTCCTAATGAGCACATGGATCCACCGTGACAGGAATGACGAGTCCGATGAAAATGGGGTTTGTTTATCCTGTTCATGTCATCATCGTTGTTCCAGCGATACGAAGCCTAAACTAAGTACATCGTACGATACCTAAACTAGGATCCACGAACGAATAAATTTAAACGCATGGTCTGGGAAGAAGAATAAAACGAATTATCCTGTAACCGTGGTTCTAAAAGACGTATTAGATCCAGTACATGGCTTACGGATAGGTTTTGCAATCGTATTGCGAGGGCAGCAATTATAAAGCGTGCGGCAGCTTGCGAGTACTTGGGCAATGTCACAGCAATAGCATAATCTGGTTGACCTTAGATATGTCAATGATCGAGAGTGAAAGGAATGATTGTACACTATGGTAACCGATTGCAGCACACGGAGTAAAGCAATGTAAACTGAGCAGAATAATTATGGCAATGGGGTTACCGTGTCCTCGGATAGGCAATTCAGGTTGGGAAGACATCAATATTCCTTTTGGACTTACAATCATCATTATACGTTGTTACAGTTTAGCTGCAGGTGAAAAACACTTGGGCTATGCTATAAGATATATGAAGAGCGAGTTGCTAAACATTAAAGAAGCGAAATACGCTGACAATAAAGCTAATGCTAAGTGTCGTATTATACATGCAGTGTGTGAACGTTTTTGGAGGAGGAATATAAGCTGGAGGGGGAGGGAAGTAGAAACTCGCAATTCAAACGCCACTGAGGTCGGTTCTTTGCCATGTCACCTAGTGTACTCAGCGAGATGTGTTCATTGTCCTTGGAACCCAAGCTTGCCAGTCGGGATACACCAGCTGATCCCTAGTTCCAGGTGAGGGACTTAGTTCCTTTTGACCAAGTCATTGCCTGGCCTCCCCTCTTCTTCCATCCTCATCTCAGTCGCGCGAACAACACACGTTGCGGGAGTCGGTTTTCTGCCGTGCGCAACACCTGGCCCAACCATTGGAGCGTAGTTCATGAAACAACGGTGCTGAGCGGTTAACTCACTATTTCTCACCAAATGCGCGACGCCGAACACACTCATTGCTGACGCGGTGTTTCCACCAGATGTGAGCCAAACTGCGAAGACATCGGTAGTCAAACATTATACGCCTTTTTATGTCTGTTTGTTTTATAGGTCCGGTTTCGCAACCGTACAGGAGGGTTGAACGCACGGTTGCGTTATAAACTTTGTCCTTCAGGGCGTGAGTAATATTGTGCTGACGCCACAAGTTGCAGAGATAGCCAAAAGCAGATAGGCATTTTACTTTACAGTTTGTGATCTCATTTTCTATTCTACCGGCACTGATATAGTTGCCCAAGTACTTGAATTTCTGGGCAACTTCTAGCTGATCCATACCAAGAGTCTGTGCAGGGGTTGGTTTCTGCTCATCTTTTAATTGGACTTTGCATTCCGAGGGTGCAAAGTATAGCCAGAAACGACTGACAGCTAGTGCTAATCTGTCTAGTACTATTTGGCACCTTTCGGAGGTGTCACAGACGAGGGCAATGTCTTCGACCTACTCCAAGTCAAGAGGTTGCTCATCTGGATGCAGCTTCACACCTTCCAAGTCGTGTACAGTGAATGCCATTTTCATGACTTCGTCGAGTCATGTCTGGTTGGATCTCTCAGTATGTTATCTGCATTTCGGTTATGTTTTTGTTTTGCAATTTCTTCTAGCGGTACCATGCAATTCCGTGGGACGTTAGCGATCTCTGATTACACTGCTTCCCTTCTTGGATAGATGTTTCGTGTTTACACCCGTCAACAGTTACACTATGTGACACACAGTGTCATGTGGTGATTGTTCTGTATAGGCGTTTTTATTGATCACTTGTTGATTGGGATCGAGGATGACCTTGTTCTGTCTTAGTGGCCTAGTTTATTTTGCCGTGATTATGTTGTGTGTCTTCATCGCTCGGCATCCAGGGTGAATATGACTCTTGTTTTGTTTGTCATCATGGCACTACTGATTGTCATCATGCTGTTGTCTACTCTTGAGGTGACGCTCTCTTGATTGCTCTTGAGGCCGGGTATTTCTAACTACACTTCACTACTACCAATCGGCGTCCATCATTCGCGCCTAATCTGAAATTGCGATTGGCAGCCGAACTTGGCACACACACACACACTAGGCCCTTTGAAACGCCTTTTTTCTACCGCTTTCCACTTCATGTCTTCAGGCATTCTAGCTCACTGCAGTCTGTTATGCACGAGATACCAGACAAACGCCTTTTGCTCATTTTTACCTACGGGAAACCTTGCACATTTGGCTTCAGCAGTTGTATCCTTTTTATTTATTAACGGACAGTGAGTACAACAGTGCAGTTTCCCTACTGTGTACCTGTGGTTTGTTTTTGCCTCCTGCAATACTTTAACTGTCACCGTGCAGTTCACATCGACGAATTGTGAAACCTGTGGTCTTCGTACTTGTTTGATCACATTGCGAACAAATTGTATTAAGCTTTTCGGTGATCACAGTAGCAAACGCTGATCGCATCGTTGCCGAAGCGTATTCATTGCCAAGGGAAGATCTGACCATGTACCAGCGTCCGGTATTTGCACAGTTCTGGCTTCAAAACTCTAATTACGGTCTCCCTATTATTGATTTCATGAGGTTTTCTCAACCATTTTGAGTAACCTTTTGGGATGGCATAAATGATATTGAAGGACACATTCGTCTGAATCTGGTGTCCTGGTTTCAACCAAATGCTGAAGAATAGAACTACGGATGTTCTTTACTATGCCTTCCTAGCGATGCCGAAGAGTTTTCAGCGACCCGTTTAGACATGCATCTGCTCGTATGTCCGAGATGCTTTGCACCACAGGATCAGATAAGTTGATGTATGATGAACGATTCGGAGCAAACTGAGACACAGACACATCAGCGAGTTTAAGTGTGTTCGTAGTTTTAGATTAGCAGCTCGTAATGTCCGGTTCATTGCGGTCGCAAGTTTTCTCCTTTGAAACGACCTGTGCGGAAAAACGCGTTGGAGATGAACGATGTAAACCCCTCTGATAGGGCTAATCAACCGGTCAAAAGTCAGTGTTAACGAGCATGTCTCGGATAATTTTTCATTGGGCTTGCACATGGAACAAATCGTTCCGGAGACTACTGATGAGAAGCGACGCCATAGCGCAGTCCGATCAACCAGGTCGAATGCAGCATCGATGTCCAGGATTGCAACGATAGTAAGCCTCTGGTATAGGTGGTGTTGTTCAAGGATTTGGCAGAGTGTGAAGCTTTGTTCCATACACTTACGGCCAGGATAGAAACCAGCTTGTTATTCCGGGCACCGCGATTCACAAATCGGGTATAGTCTATGGATGCCAATGGTTTGGTGGCAACCGAAATGGGACTGGTCTTCTGTTGATTAGCGAGCACTCTACTTGGAATTCGGAACACTATCTGATTCGCCCTAGAAAGGAGGCACCTTTTCTTCACGCCAAAATTTGGAAACCAATGAGGTTATTTGTCTGATGATAACTGCGCTGAATGTCGTAGGAAGTCAGTCTTAGCCGGTAACCTTGAATCTTTTCAAGTGTCGCATCGCAAGGCGAACTTCCGCTTCTCTGGGTTGATCAAGTATGACGACCCAGGACGGGCAGATGGGTTCGCATGACACACCAGTCGTCTGTGAGAGCCAGTTAAACTAGTAATGTAAATATTCGGCCATCGATCCAAGCATCTCCGCAGGTTAGCGATCGGCGAACGGTCAGCTTCCCAAATTGTCTCACTGACTCTAGAATTCTTGTTACCACTGGATCGAATGAGCTGGAAGAACTCGCGAGCGTTGCCAGGGAGGACAGCGGCCTCCATTTCTGAAGCACGCTGAGACCACCAGCCTTCATGATGACTGCGTAGGCTTTGCTTGAGCCACTGATTGCTAGAACGGTGTGCTTCATTATCAGTAGACTCCAATGGGGTATTTCTTCCCTAGTCAAGTAGATCCAAAAAGCGTGTGGAGGTCTATGCCTTTATAGGGTGCTGCGTAAGATCACAGATAGACTGTCCGATATAGCTCCTGTTCTGATGCATGAGCGTCCAATATGCAATAATGTTTTGCTGAGTGCCTCGTCCGGAAAAGATTGATAACCTAACAAAATCGAGTGGGTAGATAGTTTATTCATATCTTCCATACAATGCTTCCTTTTCGGTAACCCTTCGAAACTATCTCAGATATCAGCACAGAGACCAGCGATGGTCTGAGCCAAGAAAAGTGGGCCAGGTTGATCCGCAACCCTTTATACTACCCCGCCATCTGAAACTGCGATATGTTCAATCTGCGATGATGATTGAGTCGCAGAATGGGACCCCAAATTACAGAACGTCTTCTCAAGTGCCTGAAGGTGGTGCTCGAGAGAAATAGATGCTTGTGTTCACACAGTGTGAGAAGTCTCTATTACCTAAGCGGCTCTCACCGATCGCAGGATGACTACCGAGGTAACTTTCACATGGTAGTAGACGACCAATCCGTGCGTTATGATCCCCAGCAAGGACAACAATATCGGATTTGTAAGCTTTATTCAAGAGCTGGTGAAGTTCGCGATAAAATTCGTCCTCGACCGAGTCTCAGTTGCAGTCATTTGCAGCGTAGGCTGAGTTCACTAACAAGTTGCGTCTTTCCTCATAATGTATTTTGATCCTGCGCGATCTCCCAAGCCGAACTGCCCACAGGGCTGTTAATCAGGAACCATTTTAGAAGTGCGGTCTCGGCTTTGCTACTTAGTGCTACACCAACGCCAACCAACCGTGTGGCGAGTGCCGCTGTGTCACCAGATAGACATGTGTAAAATATGTATCCTTGGTAGATTGGATATCTCAACTCACTCACCGTACTGGTATCTTGCATTTGGGTTTCGGAAAGACAGAAAACTCCGAGCCTTTGGCTAACCAGCCAACTCGCAAGACAGCGCGGCAAGTTCGGAGAATCTCGTCCTTTGTGAACCGACTGCTGAGTGCTCAGTTCGTAAGTCTTTTGTTTGTCGAGACACTAAACAGGCGCCCAACGCTTCACATGATGTCAGCACACACTTGCTGGAGTGCAATGCTCCACCGAGGAGAAGCAAGGGACAGTGACTTTATTTGGTAGCGAGTCACATCCGCCACGTCACAGTTTAATGGACATCTGTTGCTTTTTATAGGGAGAACGCTTGCCTGATGAAAATCGACTACCTGTAACACTGCCGCCAAATACTTCGCTAGAATAGGGTGAACCCGAACCATCAAGCTGGAACCATGAGTTTTTTCGGTAAGCCTCAATAATGTCAACAATGTTCTGCTTTGGAATTCTACTACATCGAGACATTTACGTCAGTAACCTATCTAGGATTTTGAAATGTTTCCTTTGGGAACCGAGAAGTATCGCAGGTGAGCAGTAAGTTTAGCAGGATACGACATACGCGGTGATAAATCACAGTATTAAGTAGTGGACATCAGAGGAGTATCGCAAACGACCAGCGCGAACGAAAACCTCACCATTGTGAAAACGTCATTCAAGGCTGGGTGTGAGTTCTAGATATTTAACTGACACGGTGAAATGTAATCTGTCGGCATCCATGTGAAGTTGAGGACAATCCATGAAAAGTTGCTGATAACGACTTCCTTTATGTAGGGAAGAAAGGACGTCATTGCATTTTTACGCACTGTGCTAAGAAGTAAGCTCTGGACCGTAATGCAGGTTTGTCCATATAGACTTATAATTGGGTTGATGAGGATGCGGTCAGATGTTGAATACCCAAGACCACGTCGTCTCCGTATTTCCGCAATATTGCTTCATCAGAGACAGGTAATGAGGCGATGTAAATGGAAAACCGTTTAGAGACAGTATGGCTTGTAAAAGAATCCTGGTGGCTATGGGGAGCAACGAGAGAATTTTGCACTCAGGACGAATAAACTGGGCATGTCTAATGAAATAGTGCCTCAACAGGTGGACGGCAGAAAGTTGAATTCCGGCGTAATGTAGGTCTCTGAAAAGCTTATACTTAACACTGCCGAATGCATTACTGCAGTCGAGAAAACATATTCGCACGGATTTGATCTTGTTATCTATAATGGTGCGACTTGAGTAGACCTCTGACAACGATAGGCAAACTGGAGCGAATCATCGGAACGAGTTTAAGTCAGCATCTTTTCAGAAATAATCTTGTCTAGGACCTTCAGCTTCACTGAGGTGCAAGCACTTCCTCAACCGTCAATAATTTTACATTTGTTGATGCACAAGTCAAAAAGAGACCGGGCCAGAAAATCGGTACGCGTTTTGAGGATAACAGGAGATAGTCCGCCCAGTTCACTTGCTTTATTCGAATTCAGCTGCAGCAGTCTATTGTACACTGCATTTATGTCAATGGCATTTAAAGCGTTTGTGGGCTTGTCCAATCGTGGGAAGAAGAGTAAGAAGTGGAGTTGGCATTGAAGCAGCAAAAGTTGCGGTTCAGTTCTGCATAGTCTGCGTCTGGATTCAGCATTTGATGGGAGACTCTACTAACTATTTTCAGCATGCGCCATACCTCCAGACATCTATTATCTCCGAGTATGTCCTAGACATATAGGTGGTTTAAGCGGCGTGACTCTACCTTGATGGAAGTAAAAAGTGCCTTAACTTCAGCGTGATCTTGCTTTTTGAGCGCCATATAAGCATTTTAGGTATGGACATGAAAACCGATCCACACGAATACAAATGGTTTCCAGTGGACTGCAGGTCTCAAAAGAGAAGATAATGTACCTCGTTAAGTGGTCACATTACTGCTACAACTCGGCCCGTTCGGAACTACCACTCAGTAGAACGCAGTGTTCGGTCGATAGTGCACGACAGCAAAACGCGTCAGCTTCGGCAGTACGCACAAGCATTAGACACAACGCTTCGCATAATTTAAAGCAGTTAAATCAAAAGTTAACTTAGCGTTGGACTGACACACACTGACTTTGGCAAGATCGACCAGACAAGTGAATTCGGTCCGTGCACGTGCCATAAGTACATTTGTGTCAATGATATATAATGAAGTCTGGTTGATAACCCTAATCGTTCTCTTGTCTAGGTCTGGGCAATCTGACAGTATGCTGCCAGCGCAACACAATTCCATGAACTTCTCTTTATACGATTTCTTGATGCCCTGGCCATCGTAGAGGATAATAAACGGTGCATTATCTGCTGCTTCGAGCAGCCTGGATAGGGGTTTGGATGCTGCTGCTCAAAGCCTTCCAATCTTCTTATTCCCTTTCTCTCGCTTTTTCATCCTTATCGTCCCGCTCCTACTTCGTTTTTATCCCCTCTGTTTTCAATTCCCTAACGTTTGGTCCTCCCCCGACTTACTTCAGTAATCACTTGTCCTTTAGTTTCAACTCACAGGCAATCGCCGGCAGCCGCTCTAGTCAAGTCGACAAGTATATGTTCAACAGTGGAAAACCTCAGTTCATCCGTTTCTCTTTGGAATCCTCGATCCTGCCTCAACGTGCGCACTTTGTTACAGATTAGTCAACAAGCATCACTCGGCTGAATACCAGCGACCCTATTGATCGATATTTGCTTTTTATCGAAAACCTACTTGCAAGACCCGAGCTCCGTGCTCGGGTGATCCCCCACATGCGATCTTGGCGAAATATTCTCATTGCGCCTGTCTGGAAATGACACAGCTTCAAATGCCGGTGAAGCCGGCCTGGGCATTCATTTGAGTCCCCGGGCTGAAGCAGACCTTATCCACTGGATCCCAGTCAACAGCCGGATGTGCGCCGTAAGATTAGCTGGCTCGTCCCAGGCTTCGAATTCGCACGGGAACAAACAGTGCCTGTTTCTCATTGCGGCCTACTCGCCCACAAACTGTTTAGACAATGTTTGCAGTGAACACCAGTAGCATGTTAGCCGTCGTATATATAGTGCCGAGTTATTATTGGTGCGAGCTTGGCTGTGATGCTAAGCAGTGTAGGGCGCAACATGTTGACTCTAGTAGAGCATTCTACATCGCATCTTCGCTCTACAGTAAGTGTTTGAGTCGCATCACCCATCCTGTTAACCGACTATGGTTACATTGCTCACTGTTAATACTTTCTCTAAACTATTCAACCTTTGATCTGTTTCATACACCTGCACGGACAGTTGTTTCCGCTAGATTGGTGACTGGTTATATTCACTATACCCTAACGACCCAACTGTTTCCTGAGATTGGGACTCACCTTTGCCATGAAGTGTTCTCTCCTCAACTGTATAGGCATACGTATTGTTTCAGCACCGCCGATGTGTAATTCAAGCTGAATTAGGCGGTGAATGGGCATGCGGAGCACATACCTTAGCTAAAGTAAGTTGTTAACCTTTAACAGCCCTCCAGGCAGAAGCCATAGGGTTTTTTCCCAAGAAAGGTGATCGAACTGTGTGCAATAATTCTCGCGGGATTAGTTTAATCGATGTGGCTGCCAAAACCTTTGCACGAATCTTGCTTTCCCGCTTTGCCAATGAGAGGAACCTACGAACTCACCATAACCAAGGTGGCTTTCGTCCAGGCAAAGGCTGCACTGACCAAATCTTCACTCCACGTCGAGTACTCGAACACCAGCAGCCCACGTTTGTGTGGTTCATTGGTTTTCGAGCTGCCTTTGAGTCAGTTAACCGCGAAACACTCTGGAGAATCCTACTTGCCGATGGCTTGCTGGTTAAACTCGTTAACTTGATGAGATCATACTACCGTTGCAGGAAGGCTGGGATTCGGGTCTATGGAGAAGAAACAAAGGAATTCGACATCAATACTGGAGTCCGACAGGGTTGCCCAGTTTCTCCAGTGCTGTTCAACTTCGCAGTCGACTAGGTTATGCATCATGCCCTTCAGGGCTATCGTGATGTTCAAGTTAGCCCTGAATTCTGGCTGTCAGATCTAGAATTTGCTGACGATTTCGCTATCCTTGCAAAAGATGCTATCTCACTACAGTCATTGCTAAATCAGGTCGACCAATCAGCCTCTATGATCAGCCTCGAAATTAACATCAGCAAGACGAAGTACTTCTCATCGTCAGCCACCAGTCTGTTCCGTCGCTCTTCTTACTTATCGAGTCTGTTTCTGAATTCAGGTATCTTGCATCCACTACTCATCCACATGATCAGGCCACGTTCGAAATCCGGAATCGTATTGACAGTGCCAGAACAGCCTTCTTACAATTGAGAAACACGTTGTGGCGAATTACGGAAATAAGTCTGAGAACGAAGATCCGAGTATTTATCAGCAACTATTCGCACCAATTTACTCTGTGGTTGCGAAACATGTCCTCTACGATGCAAAGACACTCGGAAGCTGGAAGTCTTTGACCATTGGTGTCTAAGGCTTATCTTGAAAGCGCAGTGACATAAGCGTATCACCAGTGACGGAATCCGTAAGCGCCATTACGCTCTTCCGAATCTGTCAGCGCAAAGCCAACGCTGCAGAATTCAGTGATTTGGTCACGTCCTCCGTAGACCAGACACTGACTTCACTATGGCCGTGTTATCACTCTCACCTTGCCAAGGTTGGTGTCCTCGTCGTGGTGGACAGTTGAAAACGTGGCCTACTGCAGTGAAATCGGATGTCGATCTTCTGGGACTCCAAATTGTACATGGTGCTCGTCACTGGAGGAATCATTGGATCAGTATCTGCGTGGAGCTTGCCGCCAACCGCCGCGCTTGGGCAGCTGCAATTCGCGACATTCATGAAGCCGACTCATCCTGTCGCTGGAGCTAGCCGCAGTAAAGTAAGTAAATAAGATTTTCCCAACATCAGCAGGCGGTCCTCAGCATAGCTTACCCTGTGTTCCAACCGAATGCGAGCAGTGCTATGCGAGCACCGGTGATCAAATGTGATGATTCATTCATTTAATGTTTTCTGTCCGAACTGGCCTAGTTTCTCATCCATACACTTACACCAGCCTCAACGCATTGTTGTACACCCTATCTTTCACAGAAAGGCTGATATCTTGCAGTCTTGATAGATGGTTATGTCACTGGAAAGCCACATGGGCCTGGCAAATGAGCGAAGCAACCTCAAGGATGTAAGCACCAGTGAAATAACTACCAGGGTAAGTAAACCGATCCAACAAATCCAGTGGCTGTTCACTGACAAAGAGAACCGATGATGTGTCGTTTATATCTTGCTACAATGCTTTGCACCTTGGGGATGCAAAACACATACTGAAACCTCCAGCGGTATACCTCTCTCTATTCCATCTCGCTGGTGTATCCACTGGGTTGGATTTAAGCGTAGGTTTGTCGTCCGCAAGCTCAAAGTTTGTGCGTCAGTCGTTGCTTTATAAGTGGTTGAGAGTACGGCGTCTTTGATGATCATCTCCTTCGAAAGACTGAGATCGAAAAGCTACACAAAACTGCTGTGTTATCCTTTGTGCACTCACCTGCGCCATGCACCCTCCGTGCAATATCATCTTTCTGGAATACCATCCACTTACTTTCTTTTTAAGCCATTATGGTCACTAATGGAAAGTAGTCCATTGCTTCATCTATCTTGTGCGGTCGCTTAAGTCGATTTAGATGTTGCAAGATCTGGGAATACCTACATGTATCTCGTTGGTCTCATAATCGTTATGTGAATGGCACCAGTGAGTATCGTTCCTCTCTACCGGAGAGCAACGGCTGTTTCTGTTCTGGGTTCTGAAGCACTAGTTACTGGTCCGGTGGGTGTTTCAAAAAAATCACCCTAAGACGATCGCTTCGGCACTCGTTCTCTTACTTTATAAGGACTTAAAAATCGCTTTTCTCTTCGACTGAAAGCCATGTAAGACAGCATCATCACATCATCTGCGATGAGCTCATACTTCCCTCCTTATTTTTCGTCTCATTTCTCATCCACTTGGGTTTCACTCCTCTGATATTTCGTGTTACGGATTGCTCCTAGTAACCTGAGCTGTGAAATGTATCAATGTTTTGTTTGTGTGCTCGGGCCACAGTTGACATGCTGAGATAAAAGGTGCTCTAATACTAACCTGATTAGTCAAAATTACCGTTGTCTCATTGGTTTTTAATCCTCAGTCGATTTGTGATTCATTATTCCTACCAGTCCATCGCAATGAGGCTGGACCTTACCGTGGTGCGATGGTTTGTGTGCCTCAGCGATCCATTGAGCTGTGCTGGGTGGTGCTTTTGCACCTTCAGAGTCACTCATACCAGATTGGTCAATGGTTAGAGGCCAGACAAACTCAGCCTCCTGGTCCTCCAGGTTGGGGGTTGGAATGAGGGTGGCTCCTTATTTCTTAAAACGGACTCCTTGTAGCCCAACGCCAAACCCGCTGCCTTGCGGTCAGGTTTTTGAACCAAAGGCTTTGGTTGAGAACCCTAATCGTTCTCCTGTCTAGGCCTGGGCAACCTGACAGTATCCTGCCCACGGAATACTATGAATTTTCCTTCAAACAATTTCTTGATGCTCTGGCCACCGCAGAGGATAATAAACGGTGCCCTATCTGCTGCATCGAGCAGGGTGGATAGGGGTTTGGATGCTACTGCTCAAGCCTTCCCGTCTTCTTATTCCCCATCTTACGCTTTTTCACTCTTACCGTCCCATTCCAACTTCACTTATATCCCCCCAGTTTTCAACCCCCCGATTCTTGGCCCTCCCCCAACATGCTTTGCTAGGCATTTACCTTCTAATTTCAACTCACACGTGAACGCGGAGCGTCACTTCTCTCCTGTCGACAAGCCCATGTCCAACCAAGCGGTCCAATCCAGTTCATCGGCTTCCATTTGGAGCCCTCGATCCTCCTTCAGATTGGCATGCCTTAATGTACGCACACTGCTACAAATCGGTCAACAGGCAGCACTTGCCCGAACATTGGAGACCCTCTCGATCGATATCTGCTGCTTATCAGAGACTCGCCTGCAAGACTCGAGCTCTGTGCTCACTCTGCGATCCCCTTCAGGGGACGCAAGCAGTATTTTCTCCTTGCGCCTATCCGGTGACGATGCAGCTTCGAGCACCGGCCAAGCCGGTGTTGGTATTGCCCTGAGTCCCCGGGCTGAAGCTGCTCTGGTTGATTGGATTCCAATCAGTAGCCGGATGTGTGCGGTCCGATTGGCTGGCTCGTTCAAAGCTTCGAAGTCACGTGGGACCAACAGGTGTCTATTCATCATCGCTGCCTATGCGCCCACAAACTGTAGCGTTGATTCGGTAAAGAACGACTTCTACCGCCAATTGACCCAGCTCCTTCGCCACAGAAGAAGCACGGACACTGTTGTTCTGGCGGGGGATATGAACGCACAAGTTGGAAAGTTGTCCACGGATGAACTGCATCTGGGCGGTCAACACGGTGTAGGCTCCCGTAATGATAACGGTGAGCGGTTACTTCATTTGTGTGAAGATGCTCGCTTATTTCTTGCGAGCATTAATTTCCGACACAGCACCCGCCGAAGGGTGACTTGGCGCCCACCAACCTCGAAGCAGCCTTGCACGCAGATCGATCACATTGCGATAAGTTACCGCTGGAGAGGCTGCATCCAGAATTGTCGCTCGATTTGGAGCACATGTGTGGACACCGATCATGCACTTGTATGTGCTGACATGCGGATGCGTTTTGGCGGACGCCCACGACGACGCTGTGAGCGTATTGACACCAGCCAACTGACAAAACCAGCTGTTCTGAATGCGTATCGAAGTACGCTAACATGCGAGTTGAGCAAGCGCTCACAGGAGACAATTGATGGTCACTGGTCACATGTTCGCCAGACCTTACTAGCAGCAGGCAAATCCTCATGTGGTATGTCTAATAGACAACATGGACATTGGGTCTCTTCGCAGTCTCTGGAACTTATAGATGCTCGCCGGCAAATCCCGGCTGGAAGCGAGCACAATGAAACTCGCAAAGAGCTCTGGGCAAAACTCCGTGCTAGCCTGAAGAGAGACCGCGAATCTTGGTGGTCTCATCGTGCGTCAGAGATGGAAGTGGCCGCTGCCCTTGGCAACCATCGTAAGTTATTCCGTCTGATACGGGAAACGGGCAGCAGGAGACCTGGTGTTAGTGAAACTATACGTGACGAGTGTGGACAGCCTATCCACAATTTGTCAAAACGTTTGAAGCGTTGGGCTGAGCATTTTGAAAAGCAGTTTAATCGGCAAGAATTGTTCGATTCGCCGGTCACTGATCGCCCCGCTCCGTGGGCTGTCCCTTTGGATCCACCCTCTCGCTCAGAAGTCGAACGTGAGATCGGACTGTTGAAGTTGAACAAAGCCGCGGGACCAGATGGTCTTCCTCCAGCCCTCTTCAAATTTGGAGGCTCTGCTCTTGTTGATGCTTTGCATGAATTACTAGTGAAACTGTGGGAGCAGGAAACTGTCCCAACCGACTGGAGCCGCTCCGTTATTGTTCCCATCTTCAAAGGCGGCTCGCGCTCGGAATGCGGCAACCATAGAGGAATCAGTCTGCTCTCCATCGCCTCCAAATTAGTCGCGTCCATAATTCTCCACAGACTGACTGGCGCTCGTGAAAGCCAGATTCGTGAGGAGCAAGCCGGGTTTCGTCGGGGTCGTGGCTGCATCGACCACATCTTCACCTTGCGTCAGTTGTTGGAGCACCGCCACACATATTGGCGGCCCACCGTAGTCGTGTTCCTCGACATCAAAGGTGCCTTCGATTCGGTTGATCGATGTGCCCTTTGGAATTGTCTACTCAGGAAAGGTGTGCCCGTGAAATATGTAAATATTATCCAAGCATTATATGCGCGTAGCACGGGCAGAGTGAGGGCTTACAGCAGGCTGTCGCCACCCTTCAATATCTCCAGCGGTGTGAGACAAGGATGCCCGCTGTCACCTTTCCTATTCAACTTCGCTATTGACGAAGTCATGGAGATTGCATTTACAGGACGTGACTTGGAAGGTGTGGAGCTACTCCCAGGAGAACGACTCCTTGACTTAGAGTATGCTGACGACATTGCCCTCATCTGTGACAGCTCCCAGACGTGTCATGCCGCGCTGGACAGATTAGCACTGGCTGTCAGTCGCTTCGGGCTTTGCTTTGCACCGTCGAAGTGCAAAGCGTTCCTCCAGGATTGGCAGGGATCGCCCCCTGTGCTGACCCTTGGTGGGGATGAGCTAGAAGTCGTTCAGAAATTCAATTATCTGGGAAGTTGTATCAGCGCCCTTGGGATCGAAGACGAGACCACGAACCGTATAGCGAAAGCTCGAAGTGCTTTTGCTAACCTTCGCCACCTTTGGCGACGGCGCGACATTACTCTCGCCCTGAAGGGTAGAGTGTACAATGCAGCGGTACGTTCGACCTTACTGTACGGTTGCGAAACCTGGCCCTTAAGATCGGCGGACATAAAGAGGCTACTTACTTTCGACCATCGGTGCCTTCGCAGTTTGGCTCACATCTGGTGGGAACACCGCGTGAGTAACGAGCGTGTTCGACGCCTTGTTTACGGCCTAGGAAAAGGGAATGAACCGCTCAGCACCGTCATTTCACTCACCAGGCTCCGATGGCTGGGCCACGTGTTGCGCATGCCAGCCCACCGACTCCCTCGACGTGCATTGTTTGCTCACCGGGGATGTGGGTGGAAGAAGAGGAGAGGTGCCAAGCGATGACTTGGTCCAGAGGAATGAAGTCCCTCACCTCGGAGCTAGCGTCGGTTGGAGCTTCACGACTCCCTGGTTGGGGTCCAAAAGACGGTGAACACGTTTGGCTGGATACACTTGCTGATATGGCAAGGAGCCGACCTCAGTGGCGTTCCTGCTGTGAGTTTCTTTGTCTCTCCATCCCTTTAGCCTCCCCCTCCGCCTACGATCTTATATCATAGCGTAAAACGTAATAATTTTTCTTTTTGCCTAGTAGCCGGCTGGTAGCTTACCGGAACGATGCCTATCCGTTGCTGGTAGTTCAGCTGGCTTTCAACTGTCGTATTTATTTTTTCCTTTATGTATTGTATGTATGTATGTATTTCCTTTATGTATTGCGGTACAATAGCGGAGGTGTTTTACCATCTCTAGCTGACATGTATAATGATGATGATGATGATGATTCCTACCAGTTTGTTGATTTAAAATTCGTTACTTAAACCCGTTTTTTTGGTTTGCTTTTTAGTTTTGCATACCACCGCTGCCCCTTCCTTAACAAGATCGTAGGCGGTTTTGACATTCACGATTGTCGAAGAACATCTATATATCAGAAGTGAATTTATCGGTAGTCTTCCAAAACTTCTGCGCATGTGAACATTGAAACGTTGACCCTTATGCTCGTGTCCTGATGAATGAGGGCTGCTGCGTCGACACTTCTTCCTGATATACTTCATGAAATCTCTGGAATCTTGTCGTCTCTCGCACTCCGATGCACTTTCGGCACTGTTGAGCTTGCGATCACCCCTCATTCTCATTGGTTCGGAGTTCTATTCAATCAAGAGATATTTTCCTCTCGTGGGCACTGGAAACCGCTTATCTCCGAATCCACATTCATTATCACATCGGAATACCTGTGCAACATGTTTCATCGCATCTTGTTCAGCTGGACATCCTGGTGTTTCAGCCTACATCGCAGACACGTGCAAATTGTCGGTCATCTGACAGCAGTTTCTGCTGGAATATCGATCGCCTGAAATGGGGCTCATTTTTGCTTCGATTTTTAGATGCATCTAGAGGAGGTGAGCTGGTCGTGATTTCTTTGACCTTATCTTGTTTTAAATGTCGATCATCTCAATTTGCCTCCGGTGCCATAATGGAAACTACGATTGATGCATTGATTAGCCTAGTGTATTTTCCTAATCGGTCAGAAATATGCCTTTGGGTAGTCACCTTCACTTTCATGATTAGATTAGTCAAACTGTGAGCCATTTTCACTGAGTCGACGTTATTTGTCCTACAATTTCCGCTGGTGTAACCATTGCGATTCCATGTCATCTAAGTAACAGCGGTATAACGTAAGGCAGCTGATAATCGATTTCAATTTACCTTGTTCCAACATCCCCATGAAAACATCGGAGCTGAATAGTCCAAGCGGGGAACCCATTGCAACTCCATCGCGCTGCCGGCATCTATCCTCGTTGAGTAGAAACTGACCATTAAATGTACACCTGAGAAGTAGATCTTTCAACGCCAGAGTTGGTGTGTCAATATTAAGGTGGTCCTCGTCAATAAAGTTGCAAATGAACTCAATCGTCTCAAATAAAGACACATTCGTGAATAGTGAGGTGACGTCGAGAGAGCACACAGTTTGGTTCGTGATGTTGATATCACGCACGGCATCTAACAACTCAAAATTGTCCCTTAGGGTATTTACAGCGACTCGTCTACGCACGGGCTCAAGAAGTTCTCCCAGCCAACGAGCATTCGAGTGGTACGGGTAGTTTCTCATGTCCAAAACCGGGCGAAGTGGTATTATAACCCCTGACTGTAACTGAACCCACTCCGAACGAGAAGCAAGAACACCACCGTGCCAAACGAGCTGTATTCAAAACTGACAAAGCTGAGCAACCGGGACGCAAAAGATCACTAGATCAATAGGCCAACCACATGAAAGGACATGGTCATGAATGGTAAGCGGTCTAGCTATGAACGACTGTCGTGCGTGTGTCCGACGCAATCACGCGACGAGTCACGAATGTCAGACTATGTAGCTGTGAGCGACTGTGAGGCGCAAGCCCGTCTAACACCCTCCTTTAAACTGAACAGAACAACACGCTACGTTTGATTGGTATACTTTACGTCTTGGGTTCACCTCGAGTCTCTGCACTGGCGTTTGGATTCGCGTTAAGCATCTTTGATCTGCAGTTACGTTTTCTGTTTGGACGACAGGTCCTTCAGACGGGGTAATTTGATACGTATCCAACAAGATGTCCAATGGTAGTGAAGCTTCCTGTTTTTGGGACGTCCTTTGCACATGAAAACTGGGTGTACTATGATTTACCTGTCTAGTCCATATGATGGAATCCACTTGTATTCTGTACAAAACACTTGAAATCCGTTCAACGACACGGCCAGGAATCCAGGATGATCTTCCGTCACGAAAATTCTTTACGTACACACTATCATCAGGTACGCAATGCCGGGGGCGTGTTCCACGTTGGCGATTAAAAGCCAACTCCATTTTAACATTGCTCTCTCCCTTGTCTAGCGATGGCTTCAAAGCATCAAGGACCGTTCTGACACGCCTACCGAGAAACGCTTCGGATGGGGATATGTTTTGAAGTACTGCTGGACCTGGCGTCGCACGGTAAATCTACAAAAATTTGGCGAGGTTTCCTGGATATTCCTCTCTCCTTCCATTTTAATTAATGCTCGCTTAAACCTATCGACAAAACGTTCAGCTTGCCCGTTTGGCTGTGGATGGTACGCTGGAGTGCGTATATGTTCGATGCCATGTGAGTTGTAAAAGTCGGCAAATTCTTGAGAAGTTAATTGGGAACCATTGCCCGAAACAATCGTTTCGGGAACACCGAATTCTCGGATACGATGGAGTAGGTGTAACAAAACAGCGGAAATGGTTGCGTGTCGCATTTGAAAAATTTCAGGCCACTTTGAGTGGGCATCGACAATTACCATATGGTGGAAACGCTGCAAGGGTCCGGCAAAATCAATATGAATGCGAGACCATGGTCCACTTGGAGTCCGCCAAGAATGATGCTCACATTTGACAGGTAGTTTCGCTGCCATAGCGCAGCTGTTACAGAAACGAACCACATTTTCAATATCTTGGTTCATGAATGGCCAGTAGGCATAGCTGCGGGCCATAGATTTCATACGACTGATTCCCTGGTGACCTTCGTGGAGCTGACTGCGAACCTTGTTCTGTAGAATCTTAGGAATCACAACTCAGTCAGATAACATCAAGCAACTATCAGTGGTGGTTAAGGCGAACTTCCTTTTAACCAAACTGCTCACCATAGCCGTCTAAGTAACGTGCAGGCCAGCCAGTGCTAAGGTACCCCATCATGCGTTGTAACAGGTGGTCTCTTGCTGTTTCTATTCTAAATGCGTCTGCTGTTACTGGAAGTTGACGTACAGATGTTTGAAATACTTGTCTAATCTCGGGATCTAAGGTAATGGTGGACAGAACAATGTCTTCATCCGGTGTCTTGGACGTGCAATCGGCAATCAGTCTGGATAATGCGTCAGCATGAGCAAGCGAAGAGGTACTTTTAAAACGCAAATCGAAATCATATGCTAATAGAGTGGTTGCCAAACGCTGTATTCTGTTCGTCTTGTGAACGGGGATTCCTCTTTTGTGCCAAAATAAATAGCAAACGTTTATGGTCTGTGTACAAAGTAACTTTGCGTCCATGTACCATCTTATGAAATTTTTTATCGCAAAAAAGAGAGCTAGTTCTTCTTTCTCTATTTGACTAGTTCTTTTCTGGTGCTGTCAGCAGGCGGGAAACATGCATCACAGATTTTTGATGTCCATTCGGGAACTGATGTAAAAAGAAGACACCAGAGATGGCGTTTTACGATTCATCAGCAGCCACAGTTATTGTTAATCCTTGGTCGTAATTACTTAAAAGGAGGTCGGAGGACAATAGTTGTTTAATGTCATCAAAGACGTTCTGGCACTACGAGGACCAATACCACACTGACTCGTTTGCCAAAAGTGCATTTAGTAGGACCCGGACTCCGTGCATCTGAGGGACAAAGTGGTGATAATAGGTAGCTAGACGCAAGTAAGACTGCAAGTAGCTTTGTTCATGGTTTATGGCATTAATTTGATGGCTTTATTTTTTTCGGTCTGATCGACGACCGGAACTATCGACAACGGAACCAAGGTATGTTATACTGGTATGTTATACAGCATCGTACCGGACGATCTGTACTTAACAACTGACAAAGCTGAGCAACCGGGACGCAAATAATCAAGAGATTCATAGGCCAACCAAATGAAAGGACATGGTCATGAATGGTAAGCGGTCTAGCTATGAACGACTGTCGTTCGTGTGTACGACGCAATCACGTGACGAGAGACAAGAAAGCCAGCCAGTCTATACCAATCTACACGCATCTTAGCGCATTGCACCAGGCTTTTAGCGTGACACCTTTTCGAAATCGCGCGCAGTGCTTTCAAGTCAGCGAGGCTAAGAACGCTGTTTTGGCGTTGTTGACACTCTCATTGGTCATGGGACGTTAGCCAATGGGACACCGGTTAGAAGCTCCCAGCATAAGCGACAGACAGTCCAATGAAAGTGGTCGAGCACCACCTTCTGTTCTGTATTGATGTCTATCTGAAGGAAACCTCGATGATTGGTCTCCAAACTGAAATCGTCCAATGGGCAACTTGTGATGCCTGTCTAGAAAGGAGATCCTAGCTACGACATGATCTGAAGCTTAAACCGTAACCAATGCAGACAGGCATACTAACCACCACATGAAACGGTCTATACTTAGTGATCGCTAACCGGTACCTGGTTGTGGCTTATTCAGCGGCCTAACCATGGTGACGTAGACAGGCAATCTTCTAACTGGTATTCCGCAATCCCTGAGGTCTGAAAGAGTTAGGAAAGCCTGCATTTGTGGTTGGTCATGCATGCGCCATGGCTAGGACATTGCACACCCTAAACTGAATCCGCAATGGCACACCCGCAACCCGCCTAGTGGAGGATTTAGACAGCATGACATTTCGGAAGGAAAGTAAACCAATAGTATCACAGCCACCGTCTTTAGGCAAATAACAAGGATAAGCCTATGGAGTGGATTCAAGCGATAAAGGAATGTGCTATGTGTTGTATCTACACGTACACTAGTACCCTGCACGCAGGGTCTTAAACAAGCACGACCAAAGCCCCGAACGAGGAAGCAGAACTCTACTGGTACGCAACACAAACTTCTATCCACACCAACGGTACATACACTCAGTACATTCAAAACAACTCTGGTATTGATCGCGAACGGACGGGCATCCAATCACAAGCTACGAAGTGCGGTCGTGGTAAGGCCCGCGCGTACGCGCTGCCACACTATGTAAATTGCAATGCGCAATATTTATAGGTAACGTCGTGATGGCACCTCGGTTTCTTTGGTTTGCGCTTGGCTACTGGGCAGCTAAGATGTCTATGTTCGGACGTGGATCTGGCGTAGACCGCATTAGACGAAGAGGACCGTACGCGCGACACTTCCCTGAGGGGAGCGAACGAATTTTGAGTGCCTATGAGCAAGGGAAGGATTGGATGAATGTTGCTTCATTGCTGAATGTGAAAGTGAGCACGTGCCGTAGTTGGATACGGATGTTAGAACCGGTGGAACGGAGGGGCAACACGGTGGGGCTCGCCGCAAGTCCCTGACAGAAAGTCACATCGATGCTCTGATCGAGTGGGTATCGGAAGAACCGACCGTTACCTTATCAAGTCTCCGTTTGCGGTTGAAGGCTGAATTCGACGTTGAAGTTAGCATCACTACAGTTTTCAGATACCTTGACGATCGTCTTATTGCACAAAAGAAGTTGCACACGGTCGCGGAATCCGTGAACACTTTGGCGAACAAAATGCGACGGAGGCTGTTTGTGTTGCGGCTGATACAGTTGCAGACAGAAGGGAGACAGCCCGTTTGCATTGATGAGACCAATTTCAATCTAATTTGTAGTCGCACCAGGGGTCGTTCACGAAAGGGAACTCCAGCAAAGTGCACAGTGGCGAACAGCCGCGGGCAGGATGTGCACATTGTGGGTGTAATGACGAGCAAGGGACTGATAGCCTTTTCCGTTTTAAGAGGCGGCTTCAACAAGCAGAGATGCACGCAGTGGGTTCGGGAACTTCTGGATTCCCAGGGAGCTGCATTTATTGATCGGTGTGTTCTGATTTGTGACAATGCACCGTGCCACACAGATGTGCAGAAGGGTTTCAAGGAGGAAGGGTATCGAGCAGGAATGCTACTACGACTAGCGCCGTACTCTCCTTCGCTAAACCCAATTGAATGCGTGTGGAGTGTTGTGAAGACGTATGTGAAGGACACCATGAGGAGGAGGTATGCGGAAATGCTTAGAGGGGATCCAGAAGGGGTTCTTTGCATTGGCGAGTGGCGCACACGATTTCTCGAGCAGGTGTTGCTTGCAGCGAGAGGTTGCTTTACGTGGCACCACTGCGAGCAGATGGTGAGACAGGTTGCGAAGAAGTACGGATGGGTGATTCATTTTGCCGATTTATAGATTGAAGCCGATTAAATAAAACACATGTGTACATAATGTTCCCCTTTTTCTAGCTAAACGAGAGGGGATAAAGTGCGTTACATACTCTGCAGCATAGGTTGAGTACTTTGGGAGCCGCAGACATTTTGTCACCGTTGTTACTGTTCTTGGTTTGCTTGCAGTCCTAAATCATGGGGAAGCAGATGGTTAAGAGCGGGGTGAGTGGACGGTGTGGCAAACGGCGCATGTTTGTTCGTTCGAAGTCGCGTACGCCTCAGTACATCGCTGAAGGTTGCGTGCCAAGTATTTGTGCGGCGGCCCAGAGGTAATGTAACGCGATTTCACATGTGCCTTCGCCAAGATACAGTGTCGGACAAGCAACGCTTACTCGACGACATCATTCGAACAACTGCAGTTGAATGCGGCGGTGAATAGGAACACTGTTGCAAACGAGATTAGATAAGCGTAGGACTTGCGTACAAATGGAAATCTTGCAGCCGTTCAAGTTGCAGAGTCCGCCTGTTGTGATCTTCCAGTGAGTTGTACTCTGATGTGAATTGTGCAGCTATGTATCGCTAATGTAGTGATTGCGTCGTGTGTTCATTGCAAGTTCCCTGGTTGGATAAGAGCGTCATTTGATATTAGGACACTGTTCAAAGTAGGAAGATTCCAAATTAAATCGCGTTACATTACCTCTGGGCCGCCGCACAAATACTTGGCACGCAACCTTCAGCGATGTACTGAGGCGTACGCGACTTCGAACGAACAAACATGCGCCGTTTGCCACACCGTCCACTCACCCCGCTCTTAACCATCTGCTTCCCCATGATTTAGGACTGCAAGCAAACCAAGAACAGTAACAACGGTGACAAAATGTCTGCGGCTCCCAAAGTACTCAACCTATGCTGCAGAGTATGTAACGCACTTTATCCCCTCTCGTTTGTGCAAAAATCAGAGTACAAGGTGCACCTTACTCTTTACACCAACATTATTTTTATATTACCTCTGCGTTACCCATCTAAACATCTTCCCACCCACATTACTTCCCCCATCCTTACATACAACTCACCATACCACACCAACTTCACTCCTATTATCCCTTCCATAACTCACACTTATCACAATCCACACACCCCATCACTCTCCATTTATCTCCCACTCCCATCCTCCACCCCCTAACATTAGTCACCCCACAACCGCCACTAACTAACCCACACACCAATTAATACCATCACAACCTTCAACCCAACCACACCCTACTCCGCTCTCTCTCAAGTCACAATTTTAAACTCCCCTTTATATGCGTATATTCCAGCTCTCACTATATAACTCAACATCACTCATACCAACCACCTATTGCACACCCAATTGTTCACCCCACTTATATTCACGTTGCAATGACACTGCAATCACTCCCCCACTCTCACCTGACCACCCATTCTACCAATTTTCCCACCATATCCTAAGACTCTACCATACACCACGTCTCGCTAACTCAGACCCTCTTAAAATATCACCCTAACTTGTCGATGTGAAGAGGTCCTAAATCTACATGATAGACTCATCACAGCTTCTCACAATCCTGTACTACACTTGTCACTCCACGCTGATAACACAATAGATTCTCTCTGTGTGAACCACACCCTCCACACTCGCAGATCCACCACCTACTACTTTTGTGCACGTGTCTCCCAAGTCATTACCGCAACTCCACACTGTCATCTGCGTAGTGCCTATAAGAACACAGCTATCGTGTGTCCATGCGTACGTCTGCTCCTCTTGTCACTTACTACTAACTATATCTAGAACCTCTCATCCTCCTGTATGTACTGCACACTCAGAGTCTTGCTCCACACCCCCTTCCACGAGTATGTAATATCCAATCTCTATGACTCTCTCACATCTGTGAACCAGTCTATCGTCCTACTGTCCTACTACACGCCCAACGTGCTCCTGTATCCTCTAAAAGTGATGTGATGTCACTCCAAGCTTTATCTCTCACCTCGTGTCTAATCTGTCCACTGTCACTCCCAGTCAATGTGTATATATCAACACTCTGAATTACAGCTCGTCTCATCATGTTCTCTTGTGAAGTACCCCCTGTGTATATGTCCACACCACTCACTCCTGATAGATATAGTGCATCACAGAGATCTCTCATCCCAATATCACCTACACTGCTCCCCCAGACACATTCATCTGAACTCAATCTCTGTGATTCGCCTCCCTTATCTGTGTCTCGTTGTACTAATGCCACACACTTCTTAAACCACACGATATGTTGATCCTAACCATCCTACTCACTCCCTCCTATCCCTATCCACAACTACCCACCTACAACACCCACACAAATCACTTCTATCCATTCTCTCCCACAGCATAGCTCACTCATGTATCTACACGCTCATCACTAGATCCCTCGCTGTGCCGAAACACTCTCTAGTTTACAGTCATCACTATTCCTCCTCACACACCTCTTATAGTCACACCTCCGAACTGTGCCTCACCTACCACACCACACCTCGACCCTGTGTCTTACTGTAGTCTTCCACCCACTCTCTTGCACTCTCGCTCACAGTGTGCTCCCCACTCACCCCGCACACTACACAAAAGATACTACACTATCACACTACCCAATCCCCAACTAGTATCCTCCTTCTCTCCCTATCTCAAGAATCCTAACTATGTCACACTAGATAGTGTGCTCAGCCACCGCTCGTCTCCTGTCTATCTAATTTTTTATACACACCAAACATACTCTGATCCATATCGTTCGCTTCATCCTCCCGTACCTCTAGTGTTCCAGCACAGCCTTCCTCCAGTGCGTCACTATCCACACCTACCATCCCCTGTGTCCTACTGTCCAGTGTGTACCTCTATGTCACTACACCTGCCCATCTCTAACTCACTATCCACGATCATTCCAAAATTAGTGTATTCCTCTCACAAGTGACCAAGTATCTACAGATACCTGATTACAGTATCCATCACAATCCTGCCTATAATCCCTAATCTCTACACCACTAATATTCCTCTCTACCTCTCTTCTTCTCCCCACACGACTAACATACTCCCTCCTAAATATAATGTACCTGTGTTTCATGTGTGTCAAACGTGTTGAACAAAGAAAACGTCCTCCGCTCTACCATACTCCACACCATATCTAATCTACGTCTAATTCTCAATCCCTGCTCTCACCATGCTCTATAGTCTCGACCGAAGTAATATTCAATGTCCTAAAAGTAGTAGAGATAGTAATATCTCTATTTTGTCGCCTCGTCCACAATCTACAACCACAAGTAACAGTCTTATATCCATATGTTTGACCCGCATCAAAATATCACTCATGTCCCCTGTCCTTACTAACATATCTATTACTACCAACTTTTCTCCTTATACTGTCTACCTCCACTAAAATGATGTCCCACCCAACTGAACACTCGCTCTGATCTTACCAATCTCCCTCTCTCAACTGAATACTACACACACTCTAAGAATACACATGTATGTAATCAGAATACACATTGCACCATACGTATGCCGCCACTATAAGATCGCCACTACTCACTAACAATGACTAACAAGAGACCAACCTGACTAAGTTAGAACTGTGGTAAGTCCCTGCCAATCCCTGACACTATAGTCAGTATTTTAATCTCCTCACGGGTACAACCATCAGTTAAGCGTCCCCAAAGCATTGTGTGAATGTGCCTAAAAGTTTCTGTTCATTCCATTCATGTGAGTATCCAGTTTGACAATACACACATTCTCCATGCCCCTCCACACACCACACCTCCATCTATCAAATAAATACCTACAATGACAGAAGTGTGTGTCCAAGAAATCTCGTGACTCTCCACTCGCTCACTAGACGTTAATCCTCAGTGTCAGATCCTCCCTGCACATACCTAGAGACCCCCTGTTAGAGATTTGCACCCGTCTCCCAGCCCACATCCACGACACTCTTAGACCGTCGCTATGCAGAATACTCTCGCTCCTACCCTATGTCTACTTACACATCTTAGCTAATGTCATTTTTAATGTAACGTGACTCTCATATTAGACCTATCACATTTTGTGATCCTCCTTGTCAACCTCAGTGTCTCATGTACTCTATTGTGTTCTCGCTCAGTCTGCACTACTCATCACTCAACACAATCACGTTAGTGTCACACCCTCGATTGTCGTCCCCGGCCCTTGTATGTTAGTGTGCTGCTTATATAGACGCTCTCTCTAAGCTCTATTAGTTGTACACACACTCATCCTACTACTGTTGCAACTCCATTATCCCTTTAAATCTCGTCATCCTACGTGAATGTGCACCTCTCCTCACTCCACCATTGTGTCGTAGCACATGCCTACACAAATCTACACTGTCCTCTGCGTGACCCTTACACTTGTATAGTGCCTGTAATGTTTATGCCCGACGTGATAGAGAGAGAGATACACCGTGTTCAGTATGTCCCCACTTTGCACATTTTTAGTCACTCCCTTCACTACTTGATTCACCCACATAGCTAGTGTCACCGCTCCTCATTTACTAGTCACATCACCTAACACACACCTCGTTGATGTCAAAGAGATATTGATCCTACTCATGTGTGTATTGTTGTCCTCGTCCCATGTCACGTGCCTCACACTCAAATCTGTGGACCATCATAATCGCAAGACCCGCTTTAGACACACTGACACATAGTTGTAGACGCCCACATCTCTCCTTGCTATCTGTGACACCATCTTCTTTACTCGCTCCAAGAGTGTCGTACGTAATAGATCAAGTCTCCTCTAGTCTGCCCATGTTCGAGTTGATCTGTGCCTCACTTGTTTATACCTGCGGCTATACTCCTCCTCACGATGTAACTTCTCAGATACGTACAAGCTAGTTTGATCACTATCATCTAGTGTCGCAACGTGACTGATTGTCATCAGAATGATGGTCGCTCACTCGTCACGTCCATCTCCACACTACCACATCTTGACTGCTTCTCTTTGGATCAGTGTGCTGTATACTCTACACCAAAGTTTAATAGTGTAACCTCTTAATTATTACTCAACATGTCTACGAACACTGCTAGAGATCACTATAGATATGTCACCTTGGAGTCTGTTCACGTGTTAAGTTCAAGTGTGTATAGTGTTGTCTTGATGAGCAACCACAGTGTAGTATCCTTTACTGCTACTGTACGTGTCCTCCTAGACACTCCTCCCTCGTGTACATCCGTGAAATCATCATTGACTCGCTCCTCATTCCGCTCTGTGCGTACTCATTCCGTACCATTCTTATCTTGTAAGTGAGCACACACGTGTGATGCTACGTTTAGACGTCTCTCTTGCGCGTGATGTCACTCGCACTGTCTATTGTTGCTACTCCTTGTTCCTCTGAAGCGAATTGTAGTTCTTCCTCGTGTAAGTACTATGATCACAACTGATGTCACCTATCTCGTAGCTCTTAATAGGAAGAAGTATTGTTGGACGCGCTCAGCGTTCGAGTGACACTCTAACTGTGCTCCCACTAATACCAGCATCATGTGGGCTAAGTCTTGTGTTGATCTCGTCGGCCGTTCTCGTTTCTCATCCGATACTTCTCGAGGTAGGTTCAGAGCGTAGATGGTCCGTGCTGCGATCTTCGTCTAGGTCCGATAGCCGTCGTGTTGTGTAATAGACTATTGTGACAGTGTGTCGTGTTTTTGCTAGTGACAGTGCACCACTCTCACACTATTCTCTAGGTAGTCGTTGTGTGATCTGACCACGTTTTTGGCTCGCTCGGACTCTGCTCGCTAAGATATACTACAATGCTGATTTGGTGATCAGCTCTCGTGTCTATGTCTATAGAACATACGTCGATAGTATATTGAATAAGAAGGTGTGTATGTTGGTTGTGTGGTTGTTTTTTGTTCAGGCTTGTAGCAAGTGGTTGATGGATCCGATAGACATAAGACGCGCACGCGAGTATGTGTTTCGCCTCGCTCGTCACTAGAGTGACTGCTCGTGTGAGCGAAGAGATATATGGTGTAGAGAGATGATCGCGCCGGTTGCTTGGTGTATGAGACTCGTAGTTCGAGATGTGTAGAGATGGTAGTGACCAGATGAATGCGCGTATTCGCGGAGCGGTGACGGGTTGTACGTTGCACAGAATCAGACCTGTGTCTCTGGTGTCCCGCACCGCAATAGCGCACTAGTAGAGAATATCTGTAGTAGATTATAGTGGATGTCTCGCGCGCGTGCGGTGGCACAGAACTATTGTGCGTTATACGCTCTAGATTGAGCAGCGAGCTGATGCCGACCTTGTTCTAAGTATGAATGATAGAGAAGAGCACGGTGAGATGACGAATGTAGTATATAGTCTAGCGCGGTCTGTGTTGCTGCAGTGTGATTATGCTGAGGTATGATTATAGACATCGGTGGCCTCGGCTATGGATACGGGGGCCGGGTGAGTAGACAGTGAGTAACTGTCACGAGTAGTGTTCGTTTGTGGGTGCCGCGGAGTATGCGTCGCTTTCCGATAAACTGTTGTCTCCAGTTGTCCAGCAGCATGTCTTTTAACTAAAACATCCAAGAATGGTAGCTGACAATTGCTCTCTTCTTCTTTAGTGAAACGGATACCAGCAAACGTGTTGTTTATTAGCTGATGTGTTTTCCACTTTTGAGCGCTTTAGAATTTCAAAAGTATCGTCCACGTATCGTAGGCAGAGTTTAGGTTTTGCGATCGGGTGTGCGGTTTCTTCCAGTGCTTGCACGGTCAGTTCACGTGGACCAGTCGACTCCTGACGTTCGAATCAAGTGATTAGTAATCACTTGGATCTGTAAGGATCCCGCATAAATCGCACTGATGGTGTCGTCTAGTCTGACGTTGAAACGTTTTCAGCCAAATTAGCCAGCTCGGAGAACGCCCGCATACCCTCATCCGCATACCCTAGCTACAAATATTCTCACGGATTTCTAATTGTACAGCTGTTTACCTGACATGCCTATCTTCCTGTACGCGTTTGGTTCGCATAGTCTTTACACCCGATTACCGATAGCAACTTCAGTAATAGCTAACAATTATGCCTACTGAACTGTATGTGTTTAGTATTTGCGACTAGATAATAATATATACTTGTAGGGATATTCAAATCCTATCTTGTTTGATGTCGCAGTGGTACGCAAACATTTGCAACCGACAGAAACAGTGCGGCACTCATCGTCTCATTGACCAGTAATCAGAACTTGGGAAACAAGCTGAGAAACGCAGTAGATATATTAGGAAACACGCACGGAGCATGAGGTAAGGGGGAGACATTTCAATCTTGAGGGAACTTATTCAGATCCCCAATGTGCACTTGCTGACATTAAGAGAAATAGTTATTCTGCAAAACATCTCACCTGTTCCTGGGTTTCTCTAGTAAAGCGGGTGGTGGAGCGGTTGTTGTGATCACGTAACACGCGTAGACGCCTACGAATGACATCAGCTACAGCCTGCGGCGTATGGCTATGTTCGTAACGAGACAGCAAAGCGTCTTCATTCTATCTCTCTCAAGTATAACTGCCTTTTACCTTGCAAGACCGTGAAAATTTAGATTTTACAAATGCGTAAAAGTTGTGCACACCGGAATAAGTTACCTTCGCCGCAGTTTCCCTTGTGAGAGCACGATCTAACATGCGATTAAAGGAGTTGGTCAAACAAGAGCCGGGTATGTGTTCAAGTAGGTTTCTCTGCGAACCTGTTAAGAGGAATGCACAGCGTACAAATTTGTTCCGTCTACCCACATCTTTAAGCAGCACATTTAAAGATATAAGTTCTCTCGCCCACATAACCGGCAGCTGTTGGAAACCGTCGTCGGATAACTCACGAACGATTTCCTTCATAGCGAAGATATCCTTCTCTATACGTCGTTAACCGTCTGCGAAAAAGTATGTACTAGGGTGTTGTGGTGGTAAGGTACCTAGGGTGGCTTTCAGCATGTTTTTTACATCCCTTTGCCCAATGTTTTCCAGCTCCGTCTCGTTGATGGGCGCTGGTGAAATGCTAGTGTACTGAGACAAGCACAAACCTATTGCGCATGCTAATGAATTCCTGAGGTCCGCCGAAACCGCATTTTGCGTTACCTAATATAGCTCCATAAATGGTTAATTTATGTGTATTTACCTTGACATTTAGCGGAGCGTACAGCAATTGGCTTTGCCGAAGCTGTGTAACAAAGCGAAAGAGGATTGCAGTGTATGACGTACTTGTAAGTATTGGTGAAGTGGTGGATGTGGAGGGGCTGTCCAGGGCTGCAGAGAAGTCAAACATGGGCGTGACACGGTATCTTGCGGATCGTCTTACCGAGTGGGCGTTTGATGGATGTTTTCTGAGCTGCCGGTTGCGCAGTTGGTGAAGTACGACCTCTGTTATATGTAATGAACGATGCACAGTTCTTGACATATATTTTGGGTGTCGACGTGCATTCCAGTGTCTGCTCGAATGTTGCTTTTGATGTTTTCGAGTGCAACTGAAAGCGCGTTCTGCAGTTCTTGCGTATTCGTAGTCATCTAACGAAGATGAACAATACTAAACATGTACCTGATCGAGCTATAATATGAACATTGTAGATTACATCGCCCTGAGATCTTGACATATGTAAGGTAAAAGCATCTTGCTAGTTTACCGATCCCAGATTCGGCAAAATAGCCCTCTTGCGATCAATCGGAAGCCAGGTGCTGCTTATAACGTCGTACTTCGGTAAGTCGCTCAACTGGATGCGGACAACACAGAAATGCGGCTTGGTCATAGTACTCTGGAATGGAAGCATGTGGACATAAGGAACGGTACACATATAGATGGGTAGTAGATAACGGCGTGGTTTCGTATGCTTGACCCGTTCATGCCTAAAACAGTCTGATTCAACATCGAATGTGAGTAAACCGCATGTGCGCTTTTTGTGGGAGGTGTGCAGCAATGGAATGATAACGAACTCCGCGAAAACTTCGAAACAAATCATCTTGCACTGCAAGTTCGCAAGGGGTTTCAGAATGCACTCATCTTGAAGACCCGATTCCCGGAAAACACAAAAGTTTGTGGACTTGACGCTATGACTGTATAGGTCACTGAGCCATGTAAACGCTCAGCAATTTATGCATTCCATGATGCCCGGCTGGTCTTCCACACTTACTAAAAGGTATGGCTTCTTATCAAATATGATGACATTGTCTAGCTTGTTTGAAGCGTACGTTGTTCCATTTGAGCAAAGCATAGTTGTCCATAACTGTTAACGAATTCCAACACATCATCAGAAGGAAGGAGAAAAGGATGGCTGCCAGGGTTCGTGAACTTATGTGTGCGTCGCAACATCTGTGCCACCGGGTTCACTCTGCTGTGCATTAGCTTTTTTAATAAGGAGATGTGTGACTATAATAAACGCGGGAAAATCGTCCAGTTTTCCATGTATTTGACCGTCATCAGCTACATGCATCAAAGAATATACATTCCTGGTCATTTCCTCTTCACCATATAGACGAATTAAGTCCTCAAAGCAAGCTTTCAGTACTGCTCGTGCAAACTGCAATTGTGTTTTATGGTAAATGGGATGGCATAGAAGCTAGATGGCCAAATGAAAATCGTGGAATTTTTGGTATTACTGGGCATCAAGCACGTAGGACGACACGGCGGGACCGACGTAAGGCAGAAACTTCCCATATTCCGTGGGTTTCTGTTGTATGCCGAAAAAGCAGCAGATCAGAGCAGCACCGGAACCTGTGTGAATTAAGCTGTCCGCATACACAAGCAGTACAATTAAATCGATGGAGGTTCGCGTTGCAACCAGTCAAATGCTAGATTACATGATAGGTCAATGAGTGCTAAGTAGATGTGTGAGTAGCATAAGCGAATCGAGGGCAAAAACAAAGCGAAGTATTTGAACACGACACTGTCCCCTCCTCTGTTCGTAAAATTACAATCACTTCATGTCCATGAACGGTCTAATTTAAGGTCAGCACCCCGAAGAATTGTCATGTGGTTTTATCCGTTAAGTCATATCAGTAGACAGGGCGGCATATCCGACCGGAACGTCGTAAGTTTGTGTAAGTTTGAACCGAGCGCTGTGTTGTAGGTGTGTTCGTCTGTTCACTAGCACATTGCGAAAACGCTGTATACAACCGTCTTGCATTCACCTTTTTCCCATCAGCCAACTTGTAAGTTCCTGGCGTGCACACAGATTACACACGGGTGGGCGGTCGGAATACATTACCTTTCCGGGAATTGGGTAGTCTCATACGAACAAATGTTCTTGGAGGATACGTTTTCTCAACGCGTCTGTATTTAGCCTGGTAAATAGCCCGGCTTTCGTATTCTCTGTGATCGGCGGTTTCTTCGGATGTAAAGGCTGCATTTAATCGAGTTCGAATTGTTCACCCCAGCATCAGCTCCGAGGGGTCTGTTATAATCTCACTAGACGCAGTCCAAAAATAACAATTTACTGCTCCACAAAACTCCTAGCCCAACCGAAGGAAAAAAGCAGAACGCCAATGACGTTGCCAAAATAACGTATTAATCGTAGAATGTGGTACCACTAAGCATATAATGCACGCTTCCGATACACGTAATCCCAGCAAGCAGAATACGTCTAAACAGCAGGAGGTTTATCAATCAATTGGGGAAGGTACTCACGGAACTCGCGTTGCGAGACCGGGAGTGTGTCTGATGATTGGCTGGCTGGTGTGTGTAGTAACCAATCCACGCACGGCTGAGTAAACGGATCGAAGTCATTCGCGTACGTGACATCCCCTCATCTCTTGAAATGTTTATACTCCTGGCACGAACCAGTCAACTGGTTTGTGCGTACGCTGAGATCTGCGAAGCGTTGGTGCATCTGACGATTGTACAGAATCCTGGGGGTTTGCTTCCGTTTCCTGCTGAACGGATGCTGATTCACCCAGGCGTTCATCTGATGTTGTCCCAACAAAACATGAGCGTATATGGTATGAGTGTCGCCGTACTATCCGACCATTGAATTCAAGATCTGCTTGGGTACAGTCACCTTTAATTACAGTTGCGGGTTGCCAGCAGTACTCATGGGGAAGTCGTGTGTATACGGGATCCCCCGGCTGCCAACTAGAGTCTTGGTCATTTTGCGATGCGGCAGCCTTGTCTTGTTGCTTCTCCATTTGTGCCCTGTGATTTGGAAACAGAAGATCCAGTCTGGTACTGAGTGTTCTGCCAAACATCATCTCCGCAGGTGATTTACCAGTGGCTTCCGAAGGCGTTATCCTGTAAGCAAACAGCAAGCGATCTAACCTCGTCTGAACAGTTCCTGGTGCTTGTTTTGAGGGACGTCTTTTAATTGTCTGTACCGCTCTTTCCGCTAACCCATTAGAAGCAGGGTGATATGGAGCTGTACGGACATGCTGGACACCATTGCTATTCATGAATATTTCAAATTCTTTGCTAGTGAGACATGGCCCATTGTCTGTGCAGAGTGTCTCCGGTATCACAAATATTGCAAATGACGACCGCATTTTGGAGATAGTTGCCTCTGTAGTAGGGTGGGCAACGGGATAAACGTCTATCCATTTCGAATGAGCGTCAATTAGCAGCAGGAAAAATACACCATCTATGGGTCCAAAGTAATCCACATGGATACGCTGCCATGGTTTTTCTGGCCAACGCCAATGGTGTACCGTACCGGGAGGTTTATTTGACTGATACTGCTGACACAAGCCACATGTTTTTAGATAGTTCTGTATCTCTGTCTCTAGGCCAGGCCACCAGCAATAACCGCGCGCCAAGGCTTTCATTCGGGCTACGCCTGGATGTGCGTTGTGGAGTTCCTTTATGATGAACGGCCGTGCTTTTAGCGGTGGAATCAGGCGGGATCCCCAAAACAGGCATCCATCGTGAAGGCTCAATTCATTTTTCCGTTGTGCGTAAGGTTTAAGATCGACGGGAACTGTAATAGGCCAGCCGGTTTTTGTAAATCGCACTATATAAGATAGCGTTGGGTCACGATCGGTCCACTGACGTATGGTGTCACCTGCCAATGGAGTGGTGTGGAGGTGTTGCATTGAATTTACAAGCTCTACTGGTTCCTCCAGTATTTCGTCTGGGGTCGCATCTGGTAACCTGCTTAATGCATCCGCTGTATGATTGTTCAACCCAGGAATATACGAGATTCGATATTTATGTGCACTTAATATTAATGCCCAGCGTTGCATTCTCGGTGAAAACATCTGCTCGATTCCCTTTGACTCGCGCAGCAAGGATATCAGTGGTTTGTGGTCGGTTTGTATTTCGAAATAGTTTCCCCAAATGTACTGATGAAATCTCTTGACGCCAAATATAACTGACAGGGCTTCTTTATAAAGCTGGGAGTAATTTTTTTCGGCGGGTTGTAAAGTTCGTGAAGCAAATGCAATCGGGTGAATGACACCATTGGACATTTTGTGGCATAGAACTGCTCCGACTCCGTATGGAGACGCGTCACACTGTAAGGTTAACGGTTTTTCAAAGTAGATGAAAATTGGTTATTGCCCACTCGAAAACACTGCATGGCCACGACGCGTTTCGATGTAATTTCATCTCCTCAGGTGGAGACAGCAGGATTTGTACCCACGACCATTGGATTAGCAGCCCACCCTACTACCCCTTTGGCTACCGGGTCACGATGGGCAACGCTTTTTGTCACAACGGTAAATGGCTAATTGGAGGGTCAAGTTTGGATTACACGTCGTATGATTGGATTGCGACACGCAACCTCAATTTAATGGACTGTGATTCACATTGAAATGAACCTTAGTCACTGCGATCGCTAGGACCGTATTCAAAGTAGATGGAAATTGGGTATTGCCCACCCGAAAACACTGCACAGCCACCA
>OX104065.1:24816968-25045671 GCA_944474145.2 Dicrocoelium dendriticum | reverse complement strand
CGAAAATATAATCTTACGTGTCTACGCGCCTTTATTTGTCGGATCGA
The DNA here is from genome assembly GCA_944474145.2 of Dicrocoelium dendriticum. Classification (NCBI taxonomy): domain Eukaryota; kingdom Metazoa; phylum Platyhelminthes; class Trematoda; order Plagiorchiida; family Dicrocoeliidae; genus Dicrocoelium; species Dicrocoelium dendriticum. The sequence goes on along the minus strand of OX104065.1, from coordinate 25,045,624 downwards.
AAATGGTAACGTCACTTATCAAAAGGAAACATAATGACATTGCTATTATCCTCACACACGCGTGACGTGCGTGCTACTGGTTCATTTGGATTATTTCCCTCTATCCTCTCTCCATCTTCTCGCAGCGTTGTCACTGTACGCTCATTCGAACCGGATTTACCAGCTCTACACAGTGATCCATCATACGTGGAAATATCTTCTACGATTAGAGGCTGTGCCATCACTAAGCGTTTTCACTGGCATCTGTGATTAAGCGCAAGCGTTTAATTCAATCGTATTGAGCCGATTGCCATTCTATGTGACACCATTCGATACAGAATTCTCGAGGCAGGCCGAAAAGCCTAAGCTTACTCCGATCCAGTGTTTCTCAACACAGCTGTGAAAGAATCAGTGTTCAGCGCTCTGTTCAGGTTGCAGTCACTCGCCATTCCTTGTGACCTTGTCAGCCAGTGCGGCTGCATTACCCATCACACGGACCGCGCGACCACGCCGACCGCTCATTTGACCTTGCAACCACCACGCTCGCCTGACCGATGTGCGCCGCTCTCAAAGCTGAAAAAGTACAGAACGCTAACCAACCCACTGGGTCAGGTAACGACACCAAATTGAATGGCAGAAAGGCGAAACCGAAGAGACTCCCATCGAAAGGCATTTGCGGGCTAGGAGAATGTCATCGGGTGGTAAAAATCGGTCTGGCTTGTTCGCACTGTTTAGCATGGTACCATACGAAATGTGCAAATGTGTCCCAACAACAGTTACGGGAGCGAAATAGCTCCCAAGATGCATTTTGGTTCTGTACTGCGTGTTCCACCATCCCCCTGGTTAAGTGCTTGCTTATCCTAGCTGAGAAATGCGACCGGTTAATCGCAGAAGCAGAGCAGAGGATAAACAATGAGATTACTTCAATGGGAGCGAGTATGGACCACAGAAGCGTAGCGGCTGCTAAGCAACGGAATGCTGAACAAATCGCTTCGCCTGCACCGTAATCAGCCATGTCTCCATCTCCGTTGTCTTCTCCAACTTTGGTAGAACGCAGGGCGAAAACAGACTGTACCTACGTGAATCAAGCAGTACTCACAGCAAAGAAAATCAGGCACCATTCAAAACGTCTGGTTAAGCAAATTCCACTAGACCTGACATCTAGTATTAACAAGGATGGAGCAGCCAAACACCAACCCTTGGTACCTGTAGCTCAAATATCTCTTGTCGAGACTAAGCCTCCCAGAACGTCGGTTACATATGCAGAGATTGCTGCAAGGGTCCACCGAGAGGCCGCTGTTGCGTCCTCTTCCATTGTAAACACCGTTAACGCAAATGGAGAGCAAGAGAGCAAAAATCACTTGTCAACAAGTCAAGACAAATGAGTACCATACCTTGTAGATCGATTAAAAAGGGATCCAACAACAGTGCCCGGACTGTTGTATGCTCAAATGTCCCTGAGTCTACCGCCATCACCTTGCGCGATAAGTTATCAGACGACCAAGATCAATGGAACTCATTGTGTATGCAGATGAGTATCAAAGCCAAGCCCGTAAACTTGTTACGAATTACTCGTCATCCGAACTCACCACACTATGGTGAACCAAGATTTATTCGAGTAACGCTAGAATCCTCCACCGACGTGGAAAGTGTTTTGCTCTCCGCAAGCACGCTAAAACACGAATCATGTGCGATACGTATCTATCCTGATGTCCCTTGGAGCGCGCGACAAGCAAAACGAAACACCGAAGAGGGGCACAGCAAGCAAGACCGCCTAAACACAGTCTTCATACATGGCGTACCAGAACATCCTTCTATCCATGTTCAAGAGACCGGAAAGCACGATTTAGAACAGTGGCGGTTCATTCGTGAAACACTTTCTTTGGATGATGTTGTGGCACTATCGCTCACCAGGATACCCCTCTCATCGAATTATAGAGGATGCGGCCCTAGAATCCTAAAACTTGTGGTTCAGTCAGAGCAACAAGCAAAGGATGTTTTGGATCGATGGCGGAGAAATCGGAATTATCTTCCTTCCGAAATTCGGTTAAAGGTCGCAAACAATTCGCACAGCTCAAGTATTAAAGCAACTGAAGCAGTAAGCATCCTGACGAATGCACAGAAGTGTAACTTGACTGCTGCTTTAATTGATTCTGAAGTAGGTCTAAACGAAGGCTGGGACGCACCTTGGCTGAATCAAGTTGCAAACGAGGTATCATTGACCCATCAAAAAAACGAATAACTGCCGACCTCCCGTCGGTCGGCATTCTCACACACTTGACAGCTTCACCTCTCTGCGGGCTCCTAGAGACCGAGAAACTGGCCTGCTTGTATACAAATGCTCAGGGACTTTCTAACAAACTGGCTGAACTGAAAGATCGCCAAGCTTCCGGCTCGTATGATGTCATTGGTATCACCGAGACATGGTTGCACACGGGAATGACGGACGCTGAAGTGTCGCTACCCGGCATGTCGCTGATCCGGAACGATGGGCTCACAAAAGGAGGAGGGGTAATCCTGTACTACCGAAACGACTTACAGTGCGAAGCCGTGGAGGATTCAGATTCGCAGTTCCCCGACTCTCTTTGGTGCCGGTTGCAGTTAAAAGGCAAGGACGCTTGCCTTATTATCCTGGTGTACCGCGCCCCTAACTCAACATCCGAAACCGACTACCACCTAATGGCTGCTTTAAGGTGCAGTTTACAACAAAAGTACACTCACATTCTTATCATGGGTGATTTCAACGTACATTGTTTAGAAGCCCCTGCCACAACCGGCGAACAATTCAAAACCGATTTACAAGATCTAGTAACTACTGCTCCTCTTTACAACCACATCACTTTGCCCACTCGGTTCAGAACTGGTAACAGGCCATCTGTGTTGGATCTTGTGCTTACCAACGAGGAGCATATGATTGATGCGTTGGTTTTAGACTGCCGGTTGGGTCGCAGTGATCACGCAGTCGTCAGTTTCAACTTCGTCAGCTATGCAGAATATCTGAATGAGAACGACGGTACTGTGCGAACCATCACAAGGTACGACCGACTCGCCCAGCTAGTCAACGCCACAACATGGTCTTTCCTCGAAGAAGAACCCCCGGAAGTCGCCTGGCTCGAGTTCGTCAAAACATTCAGTCAGCTGATTGCACAGGCTTCAGAGATAAAAGCTTGCAATAAGTGCAAATCAGTTTCTTTCGTTAGGAGCAGAACCCGAAAATGGATGACAGTACGCAACGCAGCATTGCAAGCGTACAGAGAAGCTCCAGCACCAGAAACGTGGGACAAATACGTAGCCCAACGTACCCACTGCACTCAACTGTTAAGAGAAGACAAAGCCGCCTATCAGCAGACCATCGCAAAAACCTTCAGTGCTAACCACAAACTGCTGTACAAGCACGTTAATAGCCTACGAAAGGTGAGGCAAGGATTTCCTCCACTCAAGACGGCTGAGGGCCCAACAAGAACGTCTATGGAAGCTGCAAACGCGCTGCAGATGCAATACGCCCCCACGTTTCAGAGGGTCTTGCCACCAAGCGATCTACCAAGCTTTGTCTTCTGCTCACCAGGACTAACCCACATCACTTTTACCGCAGAGGCTGTATTGCAAAAGCTGATTTCTCTACGCAAACATAGCTCGCCGGGTGTCGACGCCATTCGTCCAGAGGCATTGGGAGTAGCAGCATACCAACTGGCAGGACATTTAGCTCAGTTTTTTCAGCACTGATTAGACCGGAACCAAGTTCCCGCCATGTGGAAGCTTGGAATAATAAGCCCGATTCACAAAGGTGGAAGCAGAACTGATCCCTCCAACTACCGCCCAGTAACCCTTCTTCCTATACTCTCCAAAGTCATGGAATCCATAGTTGCCGATACACTTGTGTGCTATCTGGAAAAGTGCAACCTCATCACTCCTGAACAGCATGGTTTCCGTCGACAGCGGTCATGTACAACTAATTTACTCATTGCACGCAGTAGTTGGACCGAGGCAGCCGACGCTGGAGAAGGTGTTGATGTGATATACCTGGATTTTTCCAAGGCTTTCGATCGTCTAGACCATCGGATACTACTATCCAAGCTGCAGCATTACGGGATCGGAGACCCTCTTTTAAGCTGGATCGCCATCTTTCTCTTTCAAAGGCAATTAGTGGTCAGAGTTCAGAGCTCTTTATCGGACTCCATACAAGTCGAGTGCGGTGTGCCGCAAGGCTCGGTTCTAGGTCCACGTTTGTTTCTGGTGTTTATTAATGACCTTGCACAGGGGATCGCTTCAAACTTTCTAATGTTTGCCGACGATATCAAGATCTGGCGCAGGATCCAGGCGAACGCCGACCAACATGTGCTCCAAAGTGACTTAGATACAGTGTATCGATGGTCGATCCAAAACTTATTGCATTTCAACGTCAGTAAATGCAAGGTGCTTTCCATCCGACATCAGGGCAGCTACTCATACCTACTCGGAACGGATGTACTGCAACAATCAACTCTCGAACGTGACTTGGGCCTCCTGGTTCAACATGACTTGGGTTGCTGCAGGCAATCCGAAAAGGTCTCGAAGACCGGGAATCAACACGTTGGGCTGTTGAGGCGGGCATTTGGACAAATAAACAGCTCCATATTTCGACAAATGCTTAGTGCGTATGTTCGCCCCCATGTCGAATACGCAATTCAAGCCTGGCATCCATGGCTGAAACACGACCTTAATGCACTGGAGCAGCCTCAACGCCGGGCATCTAAGAACGTAACTGGAATGCGCAATCTGTCCTACCAGGAGAGGCTGCGACGACTAGGATTGTTCAGTGAAAGCTATCGCAGGCTACGAGGCGACCTGATTATGACATACTTGATTCTGCGAGACCCACATCATGTGTGCCGCCCTTTACTGCAACTCAGCAGCAATACAAGCCTGAGGGGCCACTCATTAAAACTCGCAGAACAATACAGTCGCCTGGAGTGCCGCAGGAATTTCTTTTCCATCCGTGTCTGTCACCCGTGGAACGCTCTCCCAGAATCGGTCGTCTCTGCACTGACACTAACAGTATTTAAAAGACGGTTGGACGATGCACTCATCCACTTACACTTTGTTACTTAACACTATGTCTCCATCCTACACTTGGAGTTTACCCTGGAATTATTTGTTGTTAACTGTGAGTGTTGTGAATCTAAGTGGATCGCAGAACTGCAGCGAAGCAAACGATAAGTCCTTATTTTCGTATTTAAAGTGTTAACTATTTTACTATCCTTTTCATCATAATTATTATGTTGATATCCCCACCAAATATCCAACGGGGCTTGTAAAGCAACGCTTCTTAACCCGTATAAATTCATTGTTCATTGTTCATTGTTCATCCGCGCACCTGGAAAAGAATTTCAGAAATTTGTCAAATATTGAGTTACAAAGCCATTGATAAAATGACTTCTGGTACAGTTGTGTAACCTCAATGGATTGCATTTTTAGCCATTTGCCTTTGTCAAGATTGGCTATAATATAAGCAAACAAAAAGTAGACTAAAGTGGCGTATATTTTTGGACTATTAGCACATAAATTCGAATGTGGATAGGCGTCATGAGAAGTTAAGTATGCGAGATTAAAAGCATGATGTCAGCTATCGTTTAACAATGGGACTTTAAAGTCCAGGCGATCCCGAATGATAAGTAACCAACTTCCAGGAGAGGCAGACAGTGCTTCGAATCGGATTCATAATGTTTGTTTCACACCCTACAAGGCGAAACTGCAGCAGGTTAAGTAGAAACATGAGTGTTTGTCCTTAAGAGCTACCGTCGGTGAAAACACAGCACATTTGCAACCACGTTGTACGTTGAATGACAGCAGAATGCGAGGAGTCAAGTGAGGAATATCACAGTCGTACGTATGTTATCAGGCCAGTAACAAGAAGAAATAGAAATATGGATCAGCGTAAAAATAAACTTTTATCTGTACTACGTTACGTAAAGAAAAGGTTAAATTTGATTAAATTGGGCGACCGATTTCCGTCGCTGTTTGACTGTCGCGATTCTGATTTTGGTCACTGTTGAGCGCAGTTCGGGCGCTTTACTTGACCGTGTCAATGCAGTACTCTTGGTTCGGCCGTATTCCTCTTCGGATATTTGGGACCAATATTTGTTCATTTCATCAATTGTTGGACTGAATTCACTGGTACGAACTCGGAATTTTCTCCGTTGTCTGAATTTTGGTGAGCTGAATCCTGTACTCGATTCATTCAGGTGCACTTATTCGTCGCTTTTCTCACCCCGTCATTTCGTTCGAATTTCGTTTATTTTTAATTTGTGCAACGCACAACTGGCATGCTACGCTGGTAACTTTCTACATCTTTAGTCTAGCTGAGTTTTCTTTTTCTGGTGTTCCTGAACCCGAATTTGACATGCGGTCTGTTATTTTCGAGATCAAACTAGTTGAATAAAACCTACTATCACAGTACTCTAGACGCAGCCGGTTAGTCACACACTTTATCACACAGGTGATGACGCCGGTTCAGGATTCTCTATTTGGACCTCCCAAATTGATAAGCGATGAAGCTATGAAATAAGAAATTTTAGCAGGTCACATGCTAGCTCACAGCGCAGATTAGGACATCTCAATGGTCTCAAGCCAGAGAAGGGAGATTTTCCGTCACGCTGCAAAATTTCGTGCCTTTCTTGTGGCTTGTTTCAAAACGGCACCGAGAGATAGGAGATGCATGTTGTGTGATTGAGATAACGTTTACTGGTGGTGTTTGACTGGCTGTGAAGAGAACTAAGCTAGACAGAATATAATGAGATTAATGGTCTTCCGTTGCAGACAATGATAAGTCTCGGCAAGATATTCACTACGATTTCAAACGCGTGTCACGCCTGCGGTCTCCGTGAGGTGGGGATATTCTGATGCATCACAGTAGGCTAGAGATCTGAGGTAGCATATAACACATCTAACATCAAGCATGGTTTGCTCACTGACAGTTGCAGCCCAACATGTGTCCATCCTATGTACGTCATAATCACCACAAAGGCACAGCGTTTCCAAGACGGCATGTCGTCGGAAATCGCCCGTCCCGTTACTGAATTATGCCGGTGTTGTCGCTGCAGTGACATAAGCCTCGGGCGGTGCAAAATACCCGCACTAAGCATATATTGGCGGTCTTATAAATGCCGAATAACCTGGGTTGATTAACGGGTGAGGTTCCAGGAATCTGCAACTTGCAAATACAATAAGTAAATCGTTTTACAAATTTGTGTTAATTCTTTTAACTGACCTATAGTTACAACCGGCACTTTATTGCTTCAATTGTACGTAAAACGGATTTCGCTTCTATGAGCCCAATTCCTGTCTCAATCAACGGTGTTATTAAAGTCTCGACTGTCGGAACCCAGCATATACTTTTGTTTGACAATGCGCGACCATAGACAAACCTATACCTAAATTGGTGCTTGTTCATTCATCATAAGCTCAAATTTGGGTCCGATGCACGTCAACTCGCGTTGACCTCCATGGTATCCATTCCATCAAATAAAATAAAGTGAGTCTGGTAGCAACATGTATGCTTACACAAACGGATCTGCTATATTGTCAGCTGACATATGAATTCATATTTTCGCGTTTTAACTCTGAGATTATTGTCATTTCTTTTTCGTCGTTCATTACCTTGTGCAAAGCAGATTGTATGTGGTATTTTGGTCAGCGGTTTCGTTTGCGATTCTAGATATATTTATTACGTTTACGTTTCTTGTCCGTATATTTTAATGTGGTATTTGTATCGTGTAATTATCGTTTACTTTATCAAATTTACCGGCACCTCTGCTAAGCTATCCGTAAGCACACTGATGAATCCCTGTTGCACTTGCTGTAAAATTGTTGGGCATTTAGCAAACATCCTTACCTGCATTTTGCGTCGTGCGAATTACTACATTTCAAGTAGTATTTTGTCGTTAGATCAATTTAAACTACTGTGTGATATTCTGCATGACTTTGTCCAAATATTGTGTAAGAAATGCCAGGCTACTGTGCAGCGTCAAACAGCCCAGAAGCCGCCCGAGTCTACATTATTTGCGAAAGGTTTCATAGAGAGGAGCTCCTTTGTTTTATCCAAGTTAGCGGAAACCCAGCCACCACTCTGTCTAAACCAGCCCACAGGCCTCCGGCTGCAAACACTATAGAGCATGGTCCATCCGCTGTTGAAGCCGCAGCTGGCGTGCCTGTGAATTCAAACGCTGCCGATATACTGCGCGGGTCTATAAAACGGTCGAAATGTTCCATGGGGAGGAGAACTATGGGTTCATCTAAACAAGCGGAAAAGCAGCCACCCCTGTGTTCGAAATACCCTACCTTTCTGCCGGCTGCAGGCACTCTAGGGCGATGTCCACTCGTTGCTGGAGCCTCAGCTGATGTGTCTGTGTTGCGTCTTACCGACACTAACCTGCCGGTGCGCCATGTCAATGACGATGTAAGCCCATTGAGAATGCAGCGAAGCAAAAGATGAAAACAACCGCCAGCAATCAGCGGTCTTGCAAACTTATAGTGTTCCACGCGCCTAAGCCGTTCGATGCTATTCCTCAAGCTCGTTATGACCACAACGGAATTTCTGCAGAGCCTGACTGAAAGGCTTCTCGACGTGAATGAACAGGGTGTGTTGGTGAAGCAATCCCCCCGTCTTGGAAAGAGGAAGGAGGGGAACTCCCGGCATCTGCGATTCACGTTTGTTGGTGAAACGATTCAAAGGATGATAATATCCCGCCTCGTTATCATAGGAATTTTAAAGATCCATATTCGTCCAGATTTGGATTCGTCGTGGAATTGACGCGGCCAACTATTATTGGCGAAGCCAATCATCACATCATAAATTTTCTGGTATTTCCCCCGCTCCGGTAAACTCAGATCAACTGGGCGACAACGCCTCGTGCGTGTGCGGCAGTTCCTACCACGGTCTCCGCGTAGCATTCAAAAGCGTTTCAGTTTCATGAACAAACGTGACGCATTTAGTTGCCTCTCATTGTCCGAACGTACTAGGACTGGCTCAAACCCGGTTAAATCCTGAGGTCACTACCTAGGTAGTTCTAATCATTGGCTACTCGTGTTTCCGGTGCAGCAAAATATCAAAAGTTCGAGGCGGCTTGCTATTAGACATTCGGTCCTCGCTGTGCGGTTGGCTTTTACACACCTACCGCATCGAAGATAGACTCTGCGAACAGTTGTGGTGCTCGATCCACCTGAGAGTAAAGGAACTGTTATTATGTGATGCTTATCGCAGCCCACGAAGTCGATGGCTGGATTGATGGCCGTACGTCAGAAACTACCTGAGTCGGTCCTGTTTCCTGCTAATGAGCCATTTTAGCTTCATCGAATACTGTAGCCTGAGCCCAAACTTCTCCCCGGACACTACTAAATGGAGGCTCAGTTTGCGGAGATGGTATTTGAAACTGCGGCAGCACAGCACATCTGCCAAAAGATGCGTCTCACACCGCATTCTGCACCATCGTGCATGGATCTATTATTAACGAGTTACGAACAACGTATACATGAAATTCAGGTCCTGGAGCTTCTGGCAGCTAGTGACCACTATATGGTGTTAGCCAGTCCAGAACTTCCGCTGCACTACTCGCGTCTGCCGCAGCCGTCCTACAATTATTGGAAAACCGACTCTGATGGTTTCAAGCGAGCCGCCGGTAAAGTAGAGTGGTAGCTGTCACAGGATTCATCTGTTGAAGCCCGTTGGTCAGTTATAAAATGGTTGTGCAATCAATCGGCACTCGTATCGTACCCCGTAAATATAGGAAAGCTGGACCAGTGAAACCTTATTGGTTCGACAGATAGTATGAGAAATTGGCTCGTCGGCGACGCGAATTGTGGGATAAATTCTTCGTGTCTGGCTCTGCCGACGATTATGAGGCGTACAATATCAGCGGAATCTATGCAACAACCCAAAATCATGAAAGAGTCGGTAGTTCGAAGAGCAGCTTGCAACCTCAGCGAAGACAGTCCCAAGAAGACGTTTGCTTAGGTGAAATAGCGCCTGAGGTTCGCATGTGACAGCTGTGTTAGAGGGCACCGATGCACAGCTTTTGACCTCCAGCATTAAACCTGCGTCAGCATTGGAGGAGTACTTTGCTATCATCTTTACAATAGGGCATGCGCCTATGTCGAGCTCATCGTGTGGAGTCTCTGCTGAACTAGATGGACTTGATTGCGGTGTAGATGTCCGCAGTCTACTGGCTAGTCTTGACGGCATGAAACCAGCTTAACCCGCTGGACTTCACCCAGTAATTTTAAAGTCCTTATCGGCCATCAACTCGCCTACCGTGGTGCATTGTTCAACAGAGCGCTGTCCGAAAGTGCATTACCGAGCGAATGGAAATGCTCGGTAGTGAAGCCGATTCAGGAAGTCGGTGATCGACCAATATGGACAGTCACCGGCCGATTTTCTCATCTTTTTTGGTGAAGGAGATCAAGAAGATTGAGAAAAGGTATCTTCTCCAGTTGTTGGAGTCAAAAAAGATCTCCTAAAACCATTAATTTCCCTAAGGTTCCGCTCAAATTCCGATCAAACGAAAAACGCAGAATATAATATAAAAATCATATTTTTGTGTAGTGTAACTTGTGTACAATGCAGAGCAACATTTTGACCGCTTATTCTTTTGCATTGCGGCACATTAGTTGACGTGTGTTTCTCACAATCAGCTACTGTGTATTGATGAACTTGATGCTGATGCCGATGATGATGGTGTTGCTGATAACGCTGATGGTGGTGATGATGATGATGATGATGTTTATGATGATGTTGATGCTGAGGCGGAGGAGGAGGATGAGAATGATGATAATGATGATATTGGTGATGATGATGATGAGGATGAGGAGGAGGAGGAGGATGATGTTGATCATGATGACGCGGACGACGACGACGACGAAAGTGACGAAGATTATGATGATGTTGATGAATACCGAATGCTGAATACTGAATACTTCTTCTAGGCAGCGAGTAGAGCTCTGTGTATCTGCATCTTTCGTCGCTCTTGGACATGTACTCGTTGCGTTCTCCTCCTCTCTGTATATTTTGCGTCTGCGAAGTGTTTGTCATGGAGCTTCTTAAATTCCGACCCTGAGTTCGCCTCTACTATATGCTGCGCAGGCCATTCCAGACATTCAGCACACTGCGTTCAAAACAGATTTTGTGAGCGACCCGCTTCAACTTCGGTACGGTACGTTTATACCGGTGTCCTCGCGCGCAGCTGGGTGTGAGCAGTTGAAGCAGTTGTCTCAACATGGGGTGACTAGTCAGATGTAAGATCCGGTGCGTAATGATGAAGTCAACCCTCTTTCGACAATAATCTACGGTGTACAACCCTAGCTTCTTACACCGGTCTTCGTACGGCACACCTCGTAAGTTGGGAATCAGCCTTGTGTGTACATGCTGCACTCGCTCAAGGTTTTCTACGTCATCCCGCGTGGTGGGACAATACGCGGGAGAGCCATACTCTAGCCTTAGTCGCAGTATTGAGACGAAGGGGCGAGTGGCAATCTCTTCGGACCAAGTGCTGAAGCTGCATCTGTGCGCCCAAAGCATTCGAAGGCTGTTTTGGTACAGCCTATTCGTGTTGTCAATACCATTTAGGTCGCAGCGTGAGAGTACACCAAGTTCGCGCACGAAAGGCGAGGGATGCAACGGTTGAACAGCCACCGTGTTGGTTCGACTGTGCTCATACTTACCCAGCCTCATGATTTGCGATTTGACGGGGTTGATCGAAGGGTTGACCTCTGCAGACCACGTGCAGAGGCGGTCGAGGTCCTGCTGAAGCAAACAACAATCACTTCAATTCATCTGGGAACAAACACACAAGGTGTTTGGGGTAGCTGAGGAACATCGTTTACATGGATCAAAAACAAAATCGGCCACAGTACCAAGCCTTGGGGTACTCCACTGTTCGACGGATAACAGTCGGTTAAATGGTTGTCCACCTGGACTTTACACTTTCAATCAACAAGGAAATTCCTGATCCGTTGGTGTAGTGAACTACCAATACCACACATCCTCAGCCTGTCGAGGTACACTGCATGATTTACCTTGTCAAAAGCTTTAATGAAGTCAATGTAAATGCCGTCGACTGATTTGCCTTGGTTCAACGCTTGTAACCATTCGTGTCTCGTCAACAGTAGGTTGGTGATGCACGAGCGACCTTTCACGAAACCATGCTGTGCGGAGGTCAGCAGGTTTTTCGACTCGAGAAGCTTCAGAAGGCTCTTCTTCACGATCTTCTCCAGCGTCTTTGCCAAAACAGTGGTCAGGCAGATCGGCCGGTAGTTATCCACGTTGCTTGGGTTACCACCTTTCTGTATTGGATTTACGACTGAGTATCTCCAGTCGCCCGGTACTAGTCCAGTGGACAGCGACCTGTTGAACAGCTCAGTTACCGAAGGCGCGATGCTAGTCAATACGGACTTGTGGATCAGTGGGTGGATTCCATCTGGTCCAGCAGGTATCGTCCCTTCAAGATTTGCTAGAAGCTTGTGTACATCTTCAATACAGCAGTCTAGGCTGTCAAGTTCAACGTTGAGCTCGTTACAGACACCTGGTCTCCTGCAAATACGGAGGCGAAGTGAGCCGCCAATGCGGACGCATGATCCGTACTCGTGGTCAGGGTTTGTCCATTTGAGATTTCTAACACTGGGACATTGGCTGCAGGCCTCAGGTGCCGTTTCACGTATGCGAAGATTCTCTTAGGAGCAGCTTCTGCGGCGGCTGCAAGTTGCTCTTCGAAGCTTCTGCGTTTTCTTGCTTTCGCGTTGTTGCAGCGATTTCGTTGTACCTTGTACGTCTTGTAGTCCTCATCAGAGCCAGATAACACGAATTTGTTCCATAGTCTGCGTCGTCGCTGTGTCATTTTGCTGTACTATTTGTCGAAATAATGTGGTTTGACTGGCCCTACTTTCCGATATTTATGGGGTACAAATCAGGCGCACAACGAATTCACTCCCCCTTTAATGATAGTCCAACAGGTTTTAATAGACGAATCCTGTGGTAAAGACCAGTCTATCTGGCTCTCTGCTTGAATGAGGCCATTAAAGTCCACCTCCCAATAGTTGAAGGTTGGCTCCAGTGGGGTAGATTACGGCAGCTGTAGTTTCAAGCTGGCTATGATCATCGAGTGGTCAATCGCTCCCAGAGGCTCTAAGAGTTGAATGTCATGCACACTTTGCTCACAACTAATCAAAAGCAGATCTAAGCACGATGGTGATGATGATGATGATGATGATGATGATGATGAGCACCAATACAGCACGGTTTCATTAAGAGCAGCTCGTGCATCATCAACCTGCTGTTGGGGCGGCAGGAATGGTTGCAATCGTTGAACCTGGGGAGTCAGTGGATGTTATCTACACTGATTTCAGTAAAGCTTTTGATAGAGAGAACGATGAGGTCCTGCTCCACAATCTGTGGATGTGTGATGTTCGTGGTACACTGCACCAGTGGCTTAGTGACTTCCTTATTGGAAGAAGCTGGGGGATTCAGGTGGATGAAAACCTAGCGGAATGGTAGCCGTCTACTAGCGGCCTATCCCTAGACACAGTATTGAGGCACATTTTATTGCTGATCTATATCAACGAATTATCTCAGCTTATTCTATCGTCCTACGCAGTATTTACAGAGGACCTGCATATTTGGCGGATTATCGATTCTCCCAGCGACTGTGGCCCCCTTCATCAGGACCTCGACTGCCTATCCCGGTGGTCTGCAGAAGTTGACCTCCCCGTCATCACTCCCAGGCTCTTGTTTATGAGCCTGGAGAGGGGTAGTATTGGACGTGTTTACACCCTGACCGGCCACCCGCTGCAGCCTACCAGTACCATAAAGAATCTGGGCGTACTCTCATGCTGTGGTCTGAAGTCAGTCGACAACACGAACAGACTGTACACAAACAGACCACACCTAGTTTGGGCAATGAGCAGCAGCTTCTGCATTTTGGTCGGAGGAGATTGCCACCCATCTATTCTCTTCCATGATAAGACCAGTGCTTGAGTACGGCTCATCCGCCTATTTTCCGACCACAATAGGTGATGCGCAGAGACTGTAACGGCACCAGAAGGTAGCTAGCCGCCTCATCCCCAGTTTACCGGGTATGTCGTATGAGGACCGATATAGGAAACTAGGGCTTTATACCCTGTCGTGTCTTCGGCTTCGAGTTGAACGCATTATGACAAACCGGATACTGCATATGGGCCAATTCCCTATGTTGGGGCCGCTGCTGAACGTTCACGCACCAAGCAGCACATGCGGTACAAACGAGTGGTATCGGATTTAAAGCGCATCGCTCACTCTTTATATTTCGAGCGTAGAGTGGTGAAACATTTGAACAAATTGCCGGAGACGCTAGTCGAGGCTAAATCGATGTCGTAATTTAATAGATTCCTTGACGCCCACTGAGGACTACAAGTATAGGGAAGATCTCATACCCAGATATGAAGTAGTTCAGCTGCAAATGCTGCCACCACGTAGGAAGCAACGATGTGATTTCTCGCGTGTGCCCCATCCACCCATGATGGAGCAACACAGATTTTTATCATCTCGCTAGCTGCTTTCGGTATTCACTATAAAACCGCTAACGATACGGAATCCAGCGTTGTTCATACACTGACGTGGTATCTGAAAGACTGTAACATTATTACTCCCAAGCAGCACAGCTATCTTCGACAACCATAACACGCAAAGAAGCTACAAATCGCACGGAGCAGTTGGATCTAGTCAGCTGATACTAGAGAAGACAATGGTGTGCCCTACTTGAACTTTTCGAAGGCACTCGATTGTCTCGATTACCGGATACTCCCTTCCAAGTTCCATTATTACGGCATCGGTGACCCTATTCCAAGCTTGATCGTTAACTTTCTCACTTAGCGATAAATAGTGGTCAGATTCCTGAGCTCTTTAACAGACCACATGCAAGCCGATTGTAGTGTACCAGAAGACTCAGTTCTAGGTCCACGTTTGTTTTCGGTATTTGTTACTGACATCGCACAGGCAATCGCTTCAAACTTTCTAATGTTTGCCCATGATATCAAGGTTTGACGCCGTGTTCTGGTGAAGGCCTATCAACATCTGCTTCTGAGTGATCGTAAAACGATATATCAATGGTCAATCCAAAATGTAGCGTATTTCGTACTGAGTAAATGCAAGGTACTCCCAATACGACATCAGACTAACTACCCATGCCGATTCGGAACGGTAGTACTCCAGCACGCAACTGTTGATCTCTGTGCGCTGGTTCAAGATGAATTTTGTCGCTCCAACAAGCCGAAAAGTCCTCCAGCGCTAGAAATCGACATGTCGAGCTGTTGCGACTGGCGTTCGAACAAATAGACAGCTCTATTTACCGACAAATGAGCAGTACGTATGTTTGCCCCATGTCAAATACTCAATTCAAGCCTGTAATCCACGACTGAAACACGACCTAAGCGCACTGGAGCAGCCTGAAAGTCGCACATTTAAGTACATCATTGGAATGCGCTAGCTTGCATATGAACAGCGGCTGAAACGATTGGGTGTATTCAGAGGTCGGCATCGCTCATTACGTGGCTGCCTGCTTAAGAGATATGTGATTTTACACAAACCAAATCATGTGTACCACTCGCTACCACAACTCAGCTTGAACACCACCTTGAGGAGTCACACACGGAAACTCGCGGAAAAATATGTCCATCTGGAGTGCCGCAGAACTTTCTTCTTCATTAGTGTACGTCACTCGTGGAGTGCTCTCCTTTAATCATTCATCTCTGCGCTGGCACTAAGAATAGTTAACATACGGTTAGATGACTCTCTCGTCCACGTGCCGTTTGTTAGTTAAAACTATTTCTCCATCCTACTTTTGGAATGTACTTTTGCTTTAACTGCTTATACCGGTGGGTGCGATAAACTACGTAGATTGTAGAACTACAGCGGGACAAATGATAAATCCTTCTTTTCATACGTAAAGTATTGATTATTATTTACTCTTTTTGATGACCACGCCAGATCACTGGACGGGACTTGTAAAGCAGCTTTTCTTAACCTGCATATATTCATTGTGCATTACTCACTGTTCGTAGTCAACAATCGGTCAATTATGAGTAGAAAACGACCAACGGACGGTAAGCTGGTAGAAAAATAGTATTCCTAATCGCCTGTTCACACGCTGCATCGAGGAGACGTCAAGGTAATCATGCGCGTTGACGAAACGCTAGGAACCGTGTGAAAATCATAGTTTTTGGGTTGAATACATCTGTTTACCCTTTTTAGGGTGTTTCGGCTATTTTCGACAAGGTGATAACCCAACTAGTAACCAGTTTTTTCACATGTGTGTTACTGATAACATGAAATAATTGTTGACGCCATGAGGATATTTGGTAAGTATAAATCTCGACTTAACAGCAAACAACAACTTGAACTTTACTGAGCTGAACGCCTTATATCTGGAATCAGCACCGTAGTTATTCACAACAGCTAGAGGTGCGAAACACCTCAGCTATTTTGACGCAATATATAAAAGAAAAAAGTAAACATGCAACAGATGCATGCCAGCAGAGTTACGAGTAACGGAGTGGCATCGTTCAGGTAATCTACCGGTCGGCTACTATGCAGCAAACAACTGTTTTGCAAAATTATACTGGATAATTATTGAGAATCTGGTTGTAGCGGAAGGCTAAGTGGTCTGTTGTTTTGGAGTTCTTCGAGCTGGGCAACTTGATTGCAAACGTTTCGCCACCATTCGAGGTGGCATCTTCAGTGCGGAATTGATAAATATCAGCCCAGCTCGGATAACTCCACACCAACTGAGCAAGTCTCCCGAGATACCAATATTCCAAATCGTTTCGAGGCTAAGTGAGCTGGGAAGGGACAAAGGAAATGACAGGACAAACCTCACTGAGGTCAGCTCGTAGTCATGTCAACAAGTGTATCCAGCCAAATGTGTTCCTCGTCGTTCGAACCCCAACCAGGGAGTAGAGCTTTGCCAACCGGGGCTGGCTTCAAAGTAAGAGCATTCATTCCCCTCGACTAAGTCATCGCTTGGCCACCTCTCCAATCCTTTCATCAACCCATCGGCGTGCAAACAAAGCACGTAGCTGGAGTCAGTGGGCCGGCATCCGTAAAACGTGGCCGAGCCATCGGAGTCTGTTGCGTGAAATAACGGTGCTAAGCGGTTCAGTTCCTTTTCCCTTGCCGGGAACAAAGCGTGGAACATGCTCCTTGCGCACGCGGTGTTCCAACCAGAAGTACGCCAAACTGCGAAGGCACCGGCAGTCGAACGTAATTAACTTCTTTACGGCCGCTGATCTAAAGGGCTAGATTTCACAACCTTCCAGCAGGACCGAAAGAAATGCTGCATTGTACACTCTACGCTTCACGGTGAGAGTGATGTCGCGCCGGCGCCATAGGTGACACAGGTTAGCAAAAGCGCCTCGAGCTTTTGCTATACGATTCATGACATCATCTTCAAGCCATCGATAGCTGATACAACTTCCTAGGTAGCTGAGGTTTTGAACGACTTCTAGTTGATCCCCACCAACAGTCAGCGCAGAAGACGTTCCAGGCCAATCTTGGAGCAAAGATTTGTACTACGAGGGTGCGAAGTAAAGCCCGGAATGACTGACAACCAGTGCTAATCTGTCCAGTGCAGCTTGGCACGCCTGAGATCTGTCACAGATTGGGGCGATATGGTGAGCATACTCCAAGTCAAGAAATCGTTCTCCTGGAAGCAAATCCACACCTTCTAATTCATGTCCTGTGAACGTGATTCCACTGACTTTGTCAATAGCAAAGTTGAGGTAAGAAGATGACAGCGGGCATCCTATTCTCACACTACTGGAGAAATTGAAAGGCGGCGACAGTTGGTGTGCGGCCATTTCTATCTGACGCATGACGAAACCACCAAAATTGGCGGTCTCTCCCCATGCTAGCAAGAAATTTTGCCCGCAGGTTTCCGCGAGTCGTATTGTGTTCACTTTCAGCCGGAATGTGCCAGCGAACATCGATAATTTCCAGAGACTGCAAAGAGACCCAATGTCCATGTTGGCGATTAGACTTACCACTTGAGGATTTACCTTCTGCTGGTAAGGTCTGGTGAACATGAGCCCAGTTAGCCTCAGTTGTATCAAATCAGCGCTTACTCAGCTTGCATTTCAGTGTACGTTGATGGACATTCAGAAAAGTTGGCTTCGGCATTTGGCTGGTGTCAATGGTCACCAAGCGTCGTCCAGGGCATCCGCCAAAACACATCCTCAGGCCAGCACATATAAGTTCATGGTCGTTGTTCACACATGTGCTCCAAATCGAGCGACAATTTTTGATGCAGTCACTCCAGTGGTAACTGCTCGCAACCTGATCGACTTGCGTCCACAGCTGGTTCAAGGCTGGTGGGCGCGAAGGCACCCTCCGCCAGATGCTGTATCGAAAGTTATCGTTCCCAAGAAATAAGTTAGCATCTTCACACAAATTAAGTAACCGCTCACTGTTATCATTACGGGAGCCTACACCACTTTGGCCGCCCAGATGCAGTTCATCAGTGGATACTTTTCCAACTTGAGCGTTCGGATCCTCAGCCAGCACTACAGTGTATGAGCTAGTTCTGTGACGAAGGAGCACTTTCAGTTGGTGATAGAAGTTGTCTTTTACCATGCCATCGCTAGAGCATGTGGGTGCATAGACAGCTATGAAGAAAAGACACCTGTTAGTCCCGCGCGACTTCGAAGCCTTGAACGAGTCAGCCAATCGGACTGCACACATCCGGCAACTGATTGGGATCCAATCAACCAGAGCAACTTCAGTCCGGGGACTCAGGGCAATACCAACAACGGTTTGGTCGGTGCTCGAAGCTGCATCGTCACCGAATAAGCATAATGAGAAACTGCTGCTGGTGTCACCGGAAGGGGATGGCAGTGTGAGCACAGAGCTCGAGTCTTGCAGGCAGGTCTCGGATAAGCAGCAGATATCGATCGAGAGAGTCTCTACTTTTCGAGCAAGTGCTACCTATTGACCGATCTGTAGCAATTTGTATACATTAAGGCATTCCAATCTGAAGGAGGATTGTGGGCTTCAAATGGTAGCCGATGTACTGGGCTAGACCGCCTGCTTGGACATGGGCTTGTCGACAGGGCAGTAATGACGCACAGCGTCTGTTGAAACTAGATCAACGCCTAACAATGCAAGGTGGGCGACGACTAAGATTTGGGGATTGAAAACAGAGGGATAAAAATGAAGCTGGGAAGGGACGATGAGGGTGAATTAGCTAAGACGGGGAACAAGACGCTGGGAAGGCATGAGCACTAACATCCAAACCCCTACCCACCCTGATCGATGCAGCAGATAGGACACCGTTGATTATCCTCTGCGGTGGCCAAAGCAACAAGAAATTGTTTGACAACTGATTCCTAGTATTGCGTACGCAGGACACAGTCAGCTTGCCCAGGCCTAGACAGGAGAAAGATTCGGGTTCTAATCCAAAGCGTTTGGTTCAAAACCAGACCGCCAGGCAGTGGGTTTGGCGGTGGTCTACAAGGAGTAGGTTTTAAGCAAAAGGAGCCAACCACATTTCGACCCAAAACCTGGACAACGAGGACACTGCGTATATCTGATCTCTAACCATTGACTAATGTGGTATGAGTAAACCTGAAGGTGCAAAAAGCACCACCCAATATAACGCAATTGAACTCTGAAGCACTCAAACCATTGCACAAAGATAAGGTACAGCCACATTGCGATGTTATACTGGATACAAACTTATTTATATTTTTATGTACGTACCGTGTACTGTGTGTCTAGACAGAACCGACACAAGCAGACGCAGTCAAACAGGGAGGGAAATTCCGAGCTTAATTCAATCAAATTCAACCTTGTCAGTGTTTATCGTATTACAGATAAAAATTTGTTTTATGATGACCCATATTTCCTTTTCCCTTGTTGCTCATCCGAGAAGTTATGTACGACTGTGATATTCGTCACCTAGCTCCCAGCATTCCGCCATCGTGTAACGTACAACGTGGTTGCAAATTTGCTGTGCTGTCTCCGACTGCTGTTCATAAGGACAAACAAATTCCTATTTAAGCTATTGCATTTTCGCCTTGTATAGAATGAAACATGCTCAATGAATCCAATTCTAAACGTGTCTGTCTCTCCATAATGTCGGTTACTTATACTTCGAGATCACGCAGTTTTAAAATGACGTATTTACCTGGCAGCTAAAAGCATGCCTAAAAAGTTCGCATATTTTACTTCACATGACACCTATCCACAATCTAATTTATGTGTTAGTCGTCTTGGAATATCCTTTACGTTCATCTACAGTATGCTTACTCATGTTATAACTAATCTTGGCAAACGCAAGTGGACGAAAGTGCATTCCATCGAAGGTAAACATTGGTAGCAAGTCTCATTCTATCAATGCTTATAATACTCAATATGTACCAAATTTCTGAAATTATTTTCCAGGTACACGAATAATAACATGCCATTATATTTTTTTGTGATAAGTGACAATTCACCATTTGTGATCCTCCCAATAGACGCGCATAGACACATAGGATTATTTCTTCATCGAGTGCAATTCAATACTTGATTGACATTTCCTTGTTGTCACGCCAAGCCCGTATTTGTGTGGGAAACATTAAATTAAATTCGGATGGTTGAACATGTCGCTCTGCGTAGAAAGATTATGTTCCAAATGAAATGGGGTCTAATCATTGGACTGTGCGATTTATTCGTCAAATATTAATACATATTTCATTTTAAAATTAACTGCTCACATTTTGTGCACACATTGCGTTACGTCAGATGTTCATTCTTACTGATTAGCAACCTGGTTGTTTGTCACAAAGTGGAATATGAACAAAAGTTACGAAGCAAGCAAACCAAAACCAACTGGAAGCAATCATATAGGGTGAGCAGCCGTATTGGGAACGGAGCGCAAAACGGTGGCATCGTTGCAATTGATGATATCTGTGATTAAAATTTTCACGGGTTTGCGCAGAACGAGTAAGCGTAGCTTTTCGGTGGTTCTGTCTCGGGATCTTACGGCAAGGTCCTGATCTCGTCGGTAGGTACCAGATGTTGTGGGTCTCGACGCAGTAGTGGTGTTCAGCACAAGAATTCAGCGAGTTGACTGTGGGAACGTGGATACCTGGAACAAGAGAGTGGTGTAGGTAAATTCGGCAATGTTGGATTGCAGCAAAATGATAGAAGCGCCGCGTGTTAGCTTGGCAAATGGCCAGATCTTATCAACGTGGAAGACCAGCGAGGTACTATAAAATATTGTCACTGGCTTTATTTTAATTAGAATGCACGCATATATTTGAGACTCAGTTGCGGGAGAAGTTGTTGCTTGATCAAATAAACTTCAGTAGTGTATAATAGTGTGTGATTGGGTGAAATCGAAATTTCGCACTACAAACAGGATGGATATGCGAAAGCAAATTAGAATAAAAATGCTCCAAGTTGGAACGTCAATTATCAGTAGCCTAGACATTGCAATTTGTCACATTGCTGTTTAGCGTTCATCATTAAGAAGAAATTCATGTAGTCTTTCAAGTGTCACGATGTCTGGTTCGTTCAGCACCGGTATTGTTAGTGAATTCCAGTAGGGCAACTACTAAGAGAGTAGCGACAATTTGCAATCGAAACAGGAGTCGTTTCAGGTGGCGGACTCGGTATTGTTCTTATGGTGCTAGTGTCAGAATCAAAGGGGCTTGGTGCTCGCCCGCCGTTAGTATCCGGTATGCGAGAATGAGAGGATGAGGACTGACGGAAGCCAAAACTTCTCTTTAACGGATGATAGCACACAGTCATAACGGTAGAAAGTTTTAATGGGAAGGTAATATATTCACCAGCATTGACCAGAATTGATAAATAAACGTCAGTCCCATGGTATGGTGTAGAGAAATAGGAGGAAATAGCATAGATGTTTTGTTAAAATTTAATCTAACCCATGCAAAAGTAGGCTTAAAAATTTCGTTGTGTTTTCTTCAAACAAATTAGGAACAAGTAGGTGATTGACGTAGAAATTCATGCACCAGAATATCATTTCGCAAGGAAACAACCGTAGATCTGGCTTTGGGGAACGTGGCAGCGCTTACGCGCGGGCCTTACCACGACCGCACTTCGTAGCTTGTGATTGGATGCCTGTCCGTTCGCGATCAATATCAGGGTTGTTTTGAATGTACTGAGTGTATGTACCGTTGACGTGAATAGAAGTTTGTGTTGCGTACCAGTAGAGTTCTGCTTCCTCGTTCGGGGCTTTGTTCGTGCTTGTTCAGGACCCTGCGTGCAGGGGACTAGTGTACGTGTAGATACAACAGTGGTGTCGCGGGCTGTGGACCATTACAATGGCATTTCACTTTCTACCTCCAGAATCCTTTTGGTGCGATCTTGCTACTAGACCTACGGAGAGTGAGTGGATCCAATGGAGAACGTCTTTCATGAATTAGTTGGACCTACTCCCAGCAACTACTACTTACGATGAGAAGCAACAACTGAAACTACTTCGTCACCTGTTGGACAATGAAGGTCAACGTTATTTCGATGCGTTAGATCTGCAGAAATTCGATATACTTACAAAGGCATTGGATGTACTCGATCAGTCATGGGGTGCACGGCCAAACATTTTCGCTGAACGCTACAAGTTCTGCTGTTTGAGGCAAGAAGATTCAGAGCCACTGGAACAATTTGTCGCTTGTTTAATTCGGTCTCTAAAAACCTATGACTACACTAGCATCCCGAAGAATAAACTTGAGGGTGTTATGCTGACGCAGCAGTTGATAACCGGTATAAAGGATAATCGTATACGCGAAAAGCTACTTTCCGAAGATCCTTCAAAACTTACCTGGGAGAGAGCCATAGTGATCGCAAGACTAATAAAAGCCGCCGTTGAACATTCGAGACTATTCAAGTCGAGTGATATACTAGAAGTCAGTAAGATTCAGCACAAGGGTTCCAGTCAACCTCAGAATCCGACTGTTTCGTGCTATAGATGTGGAAGTTCTCGCCACAAACCTGACTGACAAACATGTCCGGCTCGGACAGCTGAGTGTAAAAGCGGTGGTAAACTGGGCCACTTCGCCAGATGCTGCCGCTCGCGTCGAGTCGCGTTAACTGACCAACAAAATGATGTTTCCACCTCACCGACCACACCGAATGTTTTTTCTATCAGAAGACGATTACAACCAGAAACACGACGAATTGCTTTGCTGGAACCCAAGCTTCCTGCTCCTGACATACGTACCGTTACACTCCATGGGCTTAACACTTCTGTACCAGTGACTATGGAGCTAGACTCGGCATCGCTGATAACAAGTATCCCGTCCAGCATTGACGGCAATTACCTGCAAGACCTTCCATTACATCCTACGTCGTATAACTTCGAATCGTACACAAATTCACGTGTGCAAATTCGGGGATATATAATGACGAAACTCAGTTTACTCTCAGTCGCGTCTGATGATGCTGTGTATGTTGCCTCCGAAGACAGTCCAGCCTTGCTGGGGTGAAATGCTATGGTTGCCCTCAACATAACACCATCTATCTAGCGAATGCGCATCATGACACTCAAAACATCAGTACTTAAAAGCTTATTTCCCAAATTATTTACAGAGTCGATTGGGCGGATTCCACCTGTTGCTCATCGAATATGCCTTAAAAATGACGCTAAACCGTTTTCGATTTCGCAGCCACGTCCTATTCCATTGGCCAAACGTACGATGGTAGAAAAGGCCATACAAGAGATGATTTCCAACGATTTGATAGAGCCAGTTAACTGTTCCGAATGGGTGCATCCCATGGTCACGGTGTTAAAGAAGGACGGTACTGTGCGCATATGCAACGACTTGAAAGCGTTGAACAGTCAGATCGTCGTCGAAAAATTCGTTCTTCCCACAGTTGACGAGTTGTTGGTCAAGATAACTGGCGCGCGATTTTTCTCAAAGCTAGACCTGAGGAAGGCTTTTTTCCACATGCCATTGACACCAGAATCCAGACCACTTATGGCTTTTCTGATATCGAGAGGTCTATTTCAGTACAAAGTCTTGCCGATGGGACTTAGCTCCGCTCCAGCAGCTTGGCAGAAGTTTATGAATCACTCACTAGCAGATATGCCGGGACAAATCGCTTGCATGGATGATATATGCGTTTTCGGGAAATCAAGAGATGAGCACGACTCAAGGCTGCGTGCTGTGTTGCAGCGACTGGAGAGCCTAGATCTTCGGCTAACCCTGGAAAAGTGTATATTTTGTGCTACGGATGTCGTGTTTCTTGGGTACGTCTTATCAGCTGGTGGAATTAGGCCATGCGCAGCTAATACTCGAGCTATCACGGAAGCCCCTGTACCGAAGAATACATCCGAGGTTAAGCACTTTCATGGTTTACGCTCGTACAACTTGCGCTATTTGCCCGATTTTGCAACTATAGAGGAGCCATTGAGGATGCTGACAAAAGAAATAGCTACGTTCCATTGGGGCTCTTCGCAGCAGTCGGCCTTTGAAGAAATTAAAAGACGCCTCGTCTCCACTCCAATGCTGGCTATTTTCGACGAAAACTGCCCAACATTCGTCTCAACGGATGCGTCAAACATCGGTTTAGGAGCGGTCTTGTCTCAAATTTCGCACGGTGAGGAAAAAGTGATTGCATATGCTTTTTGAAAGTTATCCCCTACTGAAGTTTCATATTCCGCAGGTGAAAGGGGGGCCCTTGCCTGTGTATGGGCCTGTGAAAAATGGCACCTGTTTATGTTTGGTCGGAGATTTACATTGCGCACGGATCATGCTGCTCTAACAACCCTCATCAGCCGAGGAACGAATGGTCACAGGCCACTACGGATTAACCGCTGGTATGCGCGGTTACTGAACTATGATTTTCAAATCATCTCCCACCCTAGCTCCGAGTATCGCATGGCAGATAGCTTATCACGTCTCCCATTGGATGATTCCGACAAGAATGAAGACGACGAAGAAAAAGTCATGATTTCTGCTTTGCAATCAAGTGAGCTCTCCGCGGTTACTAAACAAGAGCTTCAAGAAGCTAACCGGAGTGATTCAAATGTGCAAGATGTCATTCACTATCTCTCTCAAGGCTGGCCTCGCTACGCGAAGTTGAGTGGTGAACTACGGGCGTTTTATGTTTTACGACATGAGCTAGCGGTCGTTGACGATTGCCTTATGCGAGGATCGCGATTCGTAGCTCCACAGAAACTGACATCAAAAATTATCCAATGTGCACACGAGGGACATCCGGGTATCGTACGGACGAAGCGCCGACTTCAAGAATACTTTTGGTGGCCAAAAATGAATAAAATGGCAGAGGCGTGTGTCCGGTCTTGCGATGCATGTCAGAAGGCCGACAAGAGCTCCAAACCGATCGATGCCCCCATCCAACCTGTTACTTATCCAATTAAACCTTGGTCGAAGGTGGCGACTGACATCATGGGACCGTTTCATTCTGCGCCACAGCACCAGAGGAACTGCTTAGTTGCCACGTGCTATTACAGTAAGTGGCCGGAAATCCATTTGTGTGGCGATGTGACCACTTCAACCGTTATACGGTGGCTGAAACATCTGTTTGCTAGATTTGGGTTTCCTGAGGAAATTGTGACAGACAACGGACCACAATTCACGAACTATGAGTTTAAACGTTTCTTACAACTTCGTGATGTGAAGCACGTACATACTGTACCGTACAACCCAGCTGCCAACGGCATGGTTGAGCGCACTAATCGCACGCTAAAGAAAACTATACAGACAGCACGTTTGTACGGCAGGCAGTGGGAAGATGCCATTTTGGAGGCTCTGTTTACTCACAGAACATCGCACCACAGAGCGACTGATTGCACGCCAGGTGAGCTGATGTTTGGCAGGAAGTTGCGTACGAAATTAAACGCAGCTATTTCGGCTGCAGAAAACAACGACCCCCACGAACTGGAACGTCGCCGGGGTTATCAGTCATCCTACGAAAAACGGGCCACATCGCTGCGTCCTGGAACGTTGGTCAAGATAAAGGAGAGGCAAACACGGAAGGGAGAACCGGCACTGACGAGACCCATCAGAATTACTCATGCGCTAGGGCCAGGAACTTATGAGTTAGCAGACGGCCGACGAGTCAACGCCAGACAGCTATATTCAACACTTCAACCGAAGCAGTGTCCTGAAGCGAGAGCCACCGCAGTGAACCAACCGCTGAAGAGGGGGAGTAGTGTGGCAGCGCGTACGCGCGGGTCTTACCACGACCACACTTCGTAGCTTGCGATTGGATGCCCGTCCGTTCGCGATCAATACCAGGGTTGTTTTGAATGTACTGAGTGTATGTACCGTTGGCGTGAATAGAAGTTTGTGTTGCGTACCAGTAGAGTTCCGCTTCCTCGTTCGGGGCTTTGGTCGTGCTTGTTCAAGACCCTGCGTGCAAGGGACTAGTATACGTGTAGATACAACAGGGAACACCTAGTGACAGGCGATGTATATGTCCGTAAGAGAATGGGTTCCAATTTGTGGTGGACTCTTTTCCGGATATATCCCTAATAAGTAAGTTTTAGCGTGTCATATTGTCGAGTGCTTCCGGTACAATGAGTAGATGATATGTGTTTTAATTGTCTGACTTAGTGAGTGCTAGTTAACAGTGTGCCAGACTGAAGATGAAAATGTTTACAAGCTTACGAAATCGATAATCCTCAAGAGTGTTACCGACTTATGTTTGTGTCTGTAGTACTTAGTCTCACGTTGCCGGCAACGTAATTCCAGTTTCACAGGGAGTATCATAGTTATCCAAGCACATTAGCAGCACATTTCGAATCAGGTTGAAATGGGTTTAATACACTTAATTAAACGCATGTTCTGCTCTCTAAATTACCGCTGCGGATGTAATTCCACATGAAATCAGGACGCCAGTAAATTATTGCCAACAAACCGCAGATAGAGTACATTTGTACGTAACCAAATAGTCAGGCTGATTACACTTCCTTTCAATTAAGTTGTACATTTAACCTGACATAGAGGTGATTTACCGTTGCTCATCCCAACGCTGGCCAGATTAAAGCACCGAACGATGAGGGGGGGGGAATTTCAATTTCACTGTTGGCTGCGTTGAAGTAACAGTCGCTGTATTAATAAGAACGGTATATTGCAGGTAAGAGGAGTTGTTTCTGGTCCCCAATGGAAACTTGACGCACCCATCGAAATGCAAAGGAATGGTGAATTTATCTCGACACTACCGTAGGTTTGAACATTTTCAACGATGTGTACGTGTCAGAAAAGACTGGGGAGAATAAAAAATCGAGATACTTCATAGTAACTAAAAGTTAGTTCCCAGTAAGTTACCTCTAAATGACAAACTGAACAACGGAACAATTGCACAATACGGAGAAATAAGTCACGGCTTGATAAGGCCCATGGGATGTTTCTTGTACGTTACATTATTTCAGCAAAACAACTGTACACTAAAATGTGACGTGCATCTGTGGTCTCAACACGACAGCCACGTTGACACACAAGTGAATCCGCTTACCAAGATTTCGTTGGGCATATTGAGCATGAATTGTTCTGCCGCTTGTTGTCACTTGATAAGCGGAATTCAAACCAAGTAATACAGAAATGTACAATGAATCGTCAAGTCGCTTTCAGTGGGTAGAACCGGTGCGAAATGGACAACAGTCAAAGGTTTGTTTCACGGCTGACAAATTCGAAGAAAATATTATCCCGGCAACATTCTATCCGATTATATTTGGTGGCCAGTTCCAGATGGTGATCCCTTGATGTTGTGCTGCGACTAAGTTTCAGGACGCAGCGGCAAGTTTGATCGCGTTTGCTCAAGGTCTGGTAAGCCAGAATGGGGTCGACCCCTAGACCGCGATAACTTCCGATGCATATATCTCATGATTGGATTTGCAGATGGTATGGCAGATGGAACAATCTGTTCAAATTTTGGGTCAGTTATTGTTGTGCGGACTTCAGTACAGTCAGATCGC
The DNA here is from genome assembly GCA_944474145.2 of Dicrocoelium dendriticum. Classification (NCBI taxonomy): domain Eukaryota; kingdom Metazoa; phylum Platyhelminthes; class Trematoda; order Plagiorchiida; family Dicrocoeliidae; genus Dicrocoelium; species Dicrocoelium dendriticum. Next base: position 25,017,704 of record OX104065.1, on the reverse strand, counting down.
GTTTAAATCAGGGTTGCCAGGTTTGGGTTTTGTATTCTAAATGAGGCCTAAGATGAACGCTGAGGATTTTTCGTATAAAGTAAATGAGTCAAGTAATCCGAAAGCACTTCCAATAGGGTCAGCTTGCTAGGTCGCAGTGTTGGACGACATCAAGGACTGCACGAACAGCTGACGTTGTCTTGCAGCATCACCGCCCTTAACTGAGGCGATATTGCAATCTCCAGACCTACATGCTTTAGTGGGTTTGTGACGAACATGTACATTTTTGAAATTTGCCACATTGAACGAAAGTAGATTTACCTTTGCACACTCAATTACACGGGTTAGTACCCTATGCAAATACCGATGATTTTCCGACCACGGATCACCCGCCATTTATTTGTATCGTCGGCAAAAGGCAGGAAATTTGTCACGACGACAAACACAAGGTGATTAACGAAGTACGATAAACACTGTTGTGAACAACCGAGTGCACCACTATTGCATCCTAAATGAGTTCAGATCTGTGGCCTAAAACCGCCGATCTGGAAACATAGTTCAGACCCATCCTAACGTAATGTGTCCAATTTCTCTGGCTTGCAAATTTTGATGAATAATTCTGTGATCTGTGTGGTCGAAGGCTATAGAAACCTCAATACAGTTGAGACCTATACCGGTGAAGATATAAGCTATTTCAGTCCAACTGCGTTGCGCGACAAGTAGGTTGGCAGTACATGAATGACGTTGACTGGATCCGTGTTACACTGGCACCAAAAGGTAAGATTATTCAAGGTGGCCCATTGGTGCCTCAGCCATGTTTGACACCAGCACCTGGGAGATTCTTCGAGTGGAATAATTAGTATTAGTATTTGGTTGCGGGTATTATATTTCGAGTACAGAACGGATGCCACGCTTAAAAATTAGCGCAACGTTTCCCTGCTTCCATACGCTAAGAATCTGCTTTCATCGAGGATTCTTGGGAACTGTCGGATTAACGGCTTAGCCAGCTCGCAGCCCCCAAGTGCCGCGATTTGCCAGAATGTTTCCAACAGCGGGGCAACTATGGGTGCGCAACGATAGCAGCTTATCAAAAATGTCGTTTAACTCGAAGTGACGTTTGTGAACACCGGTGTCTGTGGGTATGGGCCAGGTATGTGGCACATGCTGGTGGCGCGACGGAATGTTGGAGCGGTACTAGGATGACTACACCGTCAGCGGTTTTAGCACATCCATTTGCTGGGATTATTGGTGGAATATTACACTTCACTTTACGGAAGGTGTTCCCATGTTTGTCCAGAAGTTGTTGTTAGCAAAAATCCTTATCGCTATGCACTGCTGGTGTAATAATTTGTCCTCACATACAAGTGTGCTACAGTGATTACGTTGCACTACATAGTTGCACTAGTTAATTAGACTAGGGCTCACTTTGTTCACATGCCAAACCACCTCCCTTACTGCCATGCGTTTTCCGGCTCTCCTCCGATTGATTGGTGGAGTTGTTGCAGAACGACTGCGTCTGTTCCCCGCTGCGGATTCAATCAGATCACTGAACTTTGCAACAAACTCCATCCAGGGAGTTTCAGTGAATGCGTTATCGAAATACCCACACATGGTATATCAACCAAGTTTGGTTTGTGTGCCAGTGTGTGTGATTATTTGAAACAAGTCACAATGTTGTTGTGAATGTTTTGCATAACACAGTCAGATTGTTATTTGGTCACTCCACCCCTGATGGCTATTCATCGTTGCCTTCTTGATCCTGTGCTCATCGTTCGTGAAAATTAAATCCAACACGGATAATAGTTTTCTTGCTCTGAATTTACGTGTAAACTGACATCAGGATTGCAGAATGCTTACAATACGAGCTTGCAGTTCGGCGATGTAGTACTCGCTAGGGGTTGTCAGAACTTCCATAACGCGTAAATTCACGTAACCTGAGGTGAACACATGGCTGCATCGTATTCGCGGGACCCTTTCCAAAGCTAACGTTTAAGGAAGTCCATCTCTGAGTTGGATATTTAAGGACCATGAAGTATTGCCAGAAGGCACATGTCGTTGCGTCTCAGTAGCAGTATGCACCAGAGTGTCTATGATCAGCGTTCTCAACAACTACGTAAGAGACCAGCAGGTTGGTTCGCAGGTTGGACATTTTGAAGGACGAATTCGAACAGCTGAGGTTGTCCTGCATCACAAGCCAAAATCATGCTCCTGTGAGGTGGCCACCAATATATGTTCTCTAGGCTTATATCAGTTGGTGAGCTTGAAACCTATGTGAACGATCTTGGACTTGACCGCTTTAAACGGAAGCACTTAACCACTGCACAGTCCAACACACAACACTACGTGATACTGCTGAATATCAACTGAGGGTCATACTTACTTTTCACGGGCAAACAAATGTATTTAACTGGATGACATGCGCGTGTTTATTGCTATATCGAGCTTAGACATTATACTGATCCATGTAGATTATTGTCGTCACCTTAATAGGATCTGAAATGCGCCATGAACATTGCACAGCACCAAGTAATCCTGGAGCCCGTTTTAGATGACAACCTATAGGTTTTGTTAATTTCCTTCTGTAATGTCCTGAAACCGTTCATTTCTTCGTCATTGCGATCTGTAAACATCACCTGCAAATCGTAGCAGGACTCACTGGAGCACCCAGAGAAGTTCGTTGTTCAACCCTAGGATGTGTAGTGACCCATCCATGATACCCACCATGCTGGATTTCCGTTGATCGAATACTTCGTCTATCATTCTCACATTCAGCCGACGTTGAATGAGGAAGTTGCTTACGTAACCCACGGAGGTGTTACCGATTCCATAGCATCGAAGCTAATAAAAATGAATAAGGTTATCCAGACGACGGTAAACTCTAGAGAATACCAAGTTGGCAGCATCGACTCCGACTCTAGCATCAACTGCTTTAGTCCATCTTGATCTGGCTAGCATCATGCTTGCAGCGCACAACCGGTTTCATCGGAATCCGTTCTGTTACGACAGTTTGATGTGGTTACTCTCAGGATGTCCCTTAATTTGTTGGAGTATAGGTATGGGCGTTATTAAACTTTAGCTTGAGGGCTCTCTGTGACTACCACTCTCGTAACTAAGAAGGAATATTCCATGCTGCTACATTGTGGGAGCATGCATTTCTCCAAGGCATTGTTAAAGAACTGAGCCCACGGTTCCTCAATATTAATGGAGTCTGTTTTTGATACCTTATTTTTAAGATTGTTCACACCGGGAGGACTGTGCACACGGTTAAACATTAGACATTATATCTCATTCGCCGCAGTGGTGTATACGTGGCATATACATGGGGCAGTGCAACATGATATGAGAGATGATAATGTATTCCCGAAATTGCGAGAGAGATTTTGCCGAAGGATATTAACCTCATCATAGGTTTACAGCTTCTGAATAATTACCATATATGACAATAAGACTACGCAATAAAGCCTCAGGAGCTTGCCTATGTAGCTGTATAATATTAAAATATTGAAATTGAATTTTTCTCCTTGGTGATTGTATTGTCGCCGCAACTCCATTTGACACGAGTGTTTTGTTCAGTGTTATAGGCCATCATATCCTGGAATCTCCGGCATGCCATGTATCCACCAGGCCAAAACTCATAAACTTTGCATTTCCGGTTCTCTACCACAATAAAGACTGCGTTTGCATCTGGCAAAAGAAATTGACATCCGAATTATATTACATTAGCATAGAAAACTAGGTGACAAATATTGCAGGCGACGTCGGGATCCTGCCCAGCTAGAATAGATCAGTTAATTTCTTAATCATGGACAGACAGTGTCCCGTTGATGCTGTTATTAATTACTAAGAACTCATTCTGTCTGACCTTGTGATCAGGTCGTATTTACCACCAGAATTCGCATCGCACACACATAAGTGTATGTATTTCATCCAGCTTCATTATGCGCTATTCAGTGCACTCTGACTTCTGGAGTCATCTTCCCAGACCATATCTTAACTCAACATCGTAATTTCCAAACCATTACCGAAAAACTACACGCGCATAACACACGAATATAGAGCCGCCAAGCAAAAGTGAGATCAAGCGGACCAGTCAACTACTACAGTTCTCCACTGCTTAGTACAAAGTCTATAAAATATGTCGTCTTCCATACCGCGTATTCGCATCGTTTACATCTTCCTGCGAATTATGTGCAAGTGGCTGAGCAACGTAAGGCAACTCCCAAAGCCCTGTTACAGATCGCAGCCTGTTAAGGACTTGCTGTTATTCAACATTGCTAATTCATGTTGCGAGGGAAAGTCAGGTGGTTAATCTCACCGAGCTTGAGTTGCAGGCGAGCGCTACGCCATTGATGTGAAATACATCGATCGGCAGCCACTCGACGACCGAGCAAAGGAAGTCCAGTCAGGCGCGTCCAAAATGAAAATAGGATGTGGCTTGCTTTCATGCCGGAAATGCATGGACATGAATCATGTGTTCTAAATACCCCACAGTTTCATCCATAATATGCTCTGAGTTAACCAGAACTCGCTGTACAATGGTAAACCAGATTCTGTGTGGTACTGCGCAGTGTGCATGATCATCACGCTGTTGTCCAGGATTAGGCAAATTCAAACACCGACAACAGTTTGCTATCGAATAGCATAGCTCTGAGTTTTTCCCGTCGTCTCTAGTTTCTTCCGCTTCAAAGTATTAGGAACAGGCATGACAACTCGATAGAAATATTTCATCCATTTATAGTTTTTTATCTCGCTACTTCTTTTGCTGATCTTCGCGTGCAAAACTCACTGACTACAAACCAGTGAAGTGTGTATTAAATCGGACGACCGAGAAATACTCTCCGAGTTGCTTATAATCCCTAAACCAATTCACTCATTTTCCGAGGGCTGGTAACCTGCCCCAGACGTGCAATTCCATAGCCGACAATAATTCTAATGCCCAAATAATCTTCATCGATCCCAGCACTTGACTCACTAGCTTGTTTGCTGTAGGACAGGTGGGCATATTCCTAACTGGACTTATAGTGGATTATGATGCTCACCACTGCTATCATCTGCTCGTTATATACCAATATGTCGTGAATTCTTTACAGCGATAAGATGTGCGCATTTAGTAAATGCGCTAGAACTGTGTTCCATGGCCGTAACGCTCGGAAAGAGGAACGGTGCGATGGAGCAATGGTTTATGAGGGGTATAAAAGTGAATGCTTGACATGTCCCCTGGGATGTTTTAGGTGATAATGAAAAAATACAACATCAGTGTGAGTACAAGAACGCGTTTAATTTAAGACAGTATTAAGTGAAACATATCGCTCCAGAGTTAAAATTCAAATCCGGTTTTCGCATTCAGCTTTAGTCACATAATTCTGTTACCAAGCAATAAAGCAATCGTTTGTGATGCATATAAAAGCAATTACAAGTAATTACAAAATAATATAATGGTGCCAGTAAAGGAATGCTTGAAATACATGCCTCGTCAAGGGGTTAAGATTAACTCCTGCGCGAGTAGGGTTTTGACACACAGTCCACCGGTTGTTGTGCATTAATGCCGCATCTGTTGGTCATAGTCTATATCACGTATTGTAAAAGTGTCAGAGTGACAGCAAGACGTTTTATGAAAAGGGATAAGATAGGAGCATTAATTACATGTTCCTGGAGGGCGTTCCATGGCTTTGACACTCGGAGGAAGAAAAAGTTTTCTCTACATTCCAGTCGGCTGTGCTGCGTAACAAAGTTAAACTGATGGTGCCTTAGATATATGTTTTGACAGATTAGCAAAAGCAGAGGGCACGTGTGGTTAAAGCTTCTCAGGACCTCGTACACCATTATGATTTCGCTCCTTAGACAACCATAATGTCCGCTGTCTAATTTGAGGGATTTTAGCCTGCTTGGGCACGGAAGGCGGGATAAACGTCTGACGTTCTTTGTCGTCCTATATTGTGCGGTATTAAGCGGGGATGAGGTAGTGCTTCTGCCAACGTTGACAAGCTTGAATAGCCTATTCGGTATACGGCTTCACGCACACACCAAATATATTCTGAAAGACTGCGGTGTCATACTTCCCGAACACTCACCTAAGAATGTCGGATTGCTGATGTGCTTTCTTAGATGCTTTCTCAGTCTGTCTCCGAAGACCAAGGTCATGTTGCAAAAGCACACCGAGATCTCAATATCTTGGAACATATTTGGAACCAATCGGGAAGTCATCATTTCAGAAAATTTGGTAAACGACCGGTTAATGTATTTATGTTGATACACAACGTTTCGCATTTGACACAAATGCTTCATCAGGCGAAGTGAATTATCTAAACTTTGGCATTTTATAGCGATCATGGCTAAACTACACACAAAACGAATCAATTTGTAGTTCATCTATGAATGATTACAGCGGCCAAAGGCCAATATGTTCGCGGGTACACTGTAGTTTGTTTCAATCAGGGTCAAGTGGGGGAAAGAAACTGCCGGTCCGTGGATAATTACATTGTGGTTAACAATCTTAATTGAACCGTTGCAGGGAACTTGAACACTGATAGAATTTGGCTTTAGTACTTCGGAGTTTGGTGGAGGGTGGGTCGATAGTTCATTCCGACTTGGGATCCATCCACCGATGCTTGCAAAGCTGGCCGGAGTAAGACTGGACGCCAGGCAATGGACAGCCCTACTCCGTCTATTCTATTCAAGCAGTTGTTAGCCTTGGTTATTTCTATAGCCTCAGCAATCAGCCTTTGTTTGGCTGATCTTAATCTCTTCCTGATTACCTCCACATTTTCGAAGTCAATTTTATGCCCCGTGTCTAGTGCATGCATTGCTATTGCTGAATCTGTGAGTAGAGCTCCATACTCTAGCTCATTTCGCGGAGGTCCTGATATGTGTCGCCTATGTTCTGAAATCCTTGTACGTAATTCCCTTGCTGTTTGGCCTATATACACTTGTGTACAATCTTTACATGGAATTTTTTAAATACAGTTAGTTGTTCTATCTAAAGGGAGTGTATCCGTCAGGTGCACAAGTGTGGACCGTAGCCTTCGACCCTTCTGGAAAACTACCCTTATCTTCTCCTTATTCAGTACTCTCCGAATCGCTTCCGAAGTTCCTTTTTATACGGAATACCCACTGTGGCTATCCACTCTGTGGTTGGAGTTGCGCGTGGGTTGAGACATTTCTGTAGCTGTCGTTTCACCAATCGTTTCGGATATCCGCTAGCTATTAAGTTTTTCATCGCTTTCCTCTGCGCTGCTTTCTTATCTTCTTCCTCTGTGCACAGAGCACTTGCTCTGTGAAATAGTGATGAGGCGATTCCCGCGTACACGTGCTTTGGGTGGTTTGAACTATAGCTGAGTACCCCATCTGTGTCCATTGGTTTGCGATACATCGTTGTTCCTAACGTTCCTTCCTTCCTATGTACCAGACAATCAAGGAACGGAAGTGTTCCGCTCTGCGACTCAAGTTCCATGGTTAACTTTATCGCATTGTCAATAGGGTTCAAATAGTTTAAAAATTCTTATTTTTTATCTTTTTATAATCGCAAAAGTGTCATCCACATAGCGCCACCGTAATTTCAGGGCACCACGGGAATTGGGTAATGCTTTCTTTTCAAACTCTTCCATGTACATTTTCGGGGGATATTAGAGATCCCATGACCAGACTCTGTTCTTGAGTGTACATTCTAGACTGGAATGTGAAATGAGTCATGTTGAGACACAAAGCTATCCGCTCGACCAGTTGATCCACTGTCAGCTTTGTTCTGTCCTCCAAGCTGCTGTCCCCTCTCAAGCAGTTTTTCGCTCATCGTAACGCTTCCTCCTTGGGTACATTCGTGAACAAGGAGGTAACATCGAAGCTGACCATCAAGTCGTCTTGTTCGATGCTCACCCCTCGCACCATTTGTACAAACTCATAAGAGTTTTTTACAAATGTGTTCGTTCCCCCTGTTAGGGGGTGCAGCAGGCTCGCTAGATATCTCACGAGTTCATGTGTGGGAGAGCCTACGCCATCCACTATAGGTCGCAAGGGGACATTAGGCTTGTGTATCTTCGGGTGACCGTAAATTCTAGGTGGAATAGCCGACTTCGGAGAAATGCTGTACCACTTTCCCTTTCCTAAACTGTCCTTCACGGTCCTTAAATAACTAGCAACATCTGATTTCTTCTTATTCATTACCGATGTAATGGATTTCTGCTCAAACTCTTTGTATGGTCCCGTAGTCAAATGCTCCTTCATGTTATCTAAATAATCTGTTTTATTCATTACCACTGTTACTTTACCTTTATCCGCTCTTGTAATAACAACACTACTATCCTCTTTAAAGGTCTTTAACGCTACGCGTTCAGCTGGAGCAAGATTCGATTCTACCGGCTGTTGAAATCTAATTATATTTGCTCATTGGGTGCGGATGTTTTCCGCCTTTTCAAGTGGTAATCTAGTCATAACGGGTTCAACTCCAGGAATTATATTTTCTGCCCTTAGTTTGGATTTACTGATAGTAAAATTCAGACCCGTTTCTAAAACTCTACGCTCTACTACACTTAACACTCTACTGACATGTTGACGACGCTACAATAGTTGCTATTAGACTTGCTTATCAGTACGACTATCGACCTTAGTATGTGAAGCCATTAATATTCAAACTTACGTATTTGCCTTTCCTTCGACTCCCGTCCTCTTGTTGCCTTAACTTCCGAGGCCTTATCGCAAAGTCTGTCATAATCAGTCCGTGCCACCGCAGTCTGTAAATCCAAGCGCAGCTGACTCGTATGGATGCGGATTTCACCCAGACGTCTAGTTGTTAGGTAGATGCTTTGTCTCAGAATTGCTTTGCCTGCTCTGAATGTTATTCGTGCCGAGGTGTACGAAGAATCCGGAGGTGTAACTGTGAGGGATTTGGGAATAATGTTGTTCTTGAGACACCTGATGTTAAAAATCCGATGATTTTCCCAATTGTCTTCGATGCCTGCTAGGCGCACAAATGCACAAATTCTCAGTCATGAGAAGGTTGCTGTGGTATCCGTGGTCCTGGGCGGCAGTTGTGAATACTCTAGTACCTTAATCTGAGAACTTAGCATTTGGTGGCGTTGAAATACAACATATTCTCAATGGACCAAATATAGGCTTTTTCCTGGTCATCCTGTATCAATGTGTGCCCGTCCACTGTAGATATAGCACGGCATATCTTTAGGTCATCAGCAAATAGCAGACAGCTAGATTATTGCGCGCTCCCGAGATCATGTATAGATACCAGGAACTGACATGGTTCTGGTACTGAGCCTAGAGGTTTGCAGAACTAAATTTCGGTAGGTACCTATAAGATGCTTGGCTCCCTCAAATTCAGGTGATGTTGAACGAGAAATTGTCCTATCCAGCCCAGAACGGAAGTATCGATACCATATTTTTTCAGTTTGTGCAGTGGGATGCCATGGTCTAGACGGTCGAATGCCCTTAAGAAATCCTGGTAAGTTGCATCCACGCCTACATAAGCGTTCACTGATTCTGCGCAGCTTACACGAGCTATCAACAAGTTAGTCGCACAGCACGGATTTTGGCGGAATACGTTTTGTTCCAAAAGGAAAATGTTGTTGTTCTCCAGGTACCCCATTAAAGCCATAGCTACAATGAATTCCATAATCCTGGGAATCTCTGGAAGTAGTGTAATCGAGCGTTAATTTGCAGCTTTAGCAAGACAAAATTTTTGTAGATTGGAGTGATGATCCCGTGCTTCCACGTCATGAGGACGTGTATCTCGTTAATGTATCGCTGAAGGAAGATTGCTAGCGGTTCCGGTAAACTCATGGCGGCAACTACCAATGCCTCTGGGCAAATGACCTCAGCATCCGGGGAGCTGAACTCGCACAGTGACGTCAGCTGTGGAAGTAAACGAGATGTGCTTACAGTCATATGACAACAGGAGCTGCGTGGAACTGGTGTAAGTTGTTGCACACTATAGAAACTAAGGTCAGATTGTAGTCCGAATACGTCGCCCGTCTCTGATGACACTTTACATTTAACTGGTAATTCTGCTAAGTAGCAAAACAAGCGTTCCAATGTTCGTAAGTCATCCGTACTGGGATTCGGAGGGGAGTAAATGCGACCCCAAACCATCGAGGTTCTACCTAGAGTAACATGTGCAATTATGCTGTCAATATCGCTTTCTTGAAGGGAAGCGCACAGCAGTGATGCTTGGCAGTTATTTGATACATAAATGGTGCAATCGCCACCGGGTGCTGAGGTTCGATACGCGAGAAAACTATGATATTGATCAATGTGATAGCAAGACTGCGGAGTTTCGCTTGTGAACCATGTCTCTGTAGCTAGGATAAAGTCAGGTTGAAAGTGAGGACACCATGGAGCGAAGAGTGGGCATCTTATTTCGAAGTGAGCGAGCATTGAAGAGAAGCGATTTAGTGGATTGTGACTGGATAGGTAGACACGCTAACTGGTTGAATAAGTTGTGGTAAATATCTGGGGGTAAATATCTGCTCATAACGCTCCGGGCACCCGGAGATTCCTGACCGAGAAAAAATTACTATAATATAACAGCCCTCTTACTCAATTGATATTGCTCTAAGCAACGCTGGTATTAAGGAGCATCGTGGAAGAATGCTTCCGGCAGTGCGTCGGAGCGCGTTAAAGAATGACGGAAACCCGCATTAAACCCGAGGAAATTGTGCTGAAGGTGAAGTTACACAGTTGGTTATCAACATTTGCAATGAATTTTCATATTACCAATCTCATTACTTTTCAGACCTACCTCGTGTTTCACCAGCAGCATCACAATGTAGAGGAGGCAGAACCCGTGTGCAGCAATCACGACTAAACAACAACAAAACGGCACTGTACAATTCAGCGCCGTGTAATTTCTGTTGCGCCAGGTTGAATTTTTAAAGTATGCTACATGGTTGCTCCGCCGAAAGCGTACACCGGTGAGCTCACGTGCGTTCAATGGGACATTAATTGACTCGTCCATTAGGCCTTTGCGGAATGCTCACATCGGGGGGGCACTGAAGTGTTTGCGAGCTACTCGGATTCTATCAGTAATATAAAATATCTATGCGCTGTTGTTGATGTTCATGCTGAATAAAGTCGCCGTTCCTCTTGAAGCACCGGTACATGGATCTACGTCGGAATGCGAACACATTATCGATACCCCAATTTGGCGAGAACATCGTCTCCCGAATTCCCGCAGTTGCTTTGGCATGTGTGTCGCCGGGTATTTTTAGTTGGAATGGCTTCTAATGACGGAGATTGTTATTTACAATGCGTCTTGCAAAGTGTTACTTCCTTTCTTGCGTAGATAGAGATGCGTCAAATGACGTCATCTATTTCACTCTGCATAGTGGAAGGGGCAGTGCAGCTTAGATTTGGCGTACAAAATGATTCATTTGCTCAGCCATGGCGTTCACGCTTTTGGTCAGGCAGCTTACCTCTTTTGCCAACAGGTTCTGGTTGTCTGTCTGTTCAGGAGTATCATTCAAGGAAAAAACGCTGGCAAGTCTACGAAGCATTTGCTGCATCATCTGATTGTACATGTCATACGTCCGCAGAACATCCTGGCACCAATGCGGGAAGTTATATGCAAGTGAGTAAGTAGTAACGGCAACTTACGTGAAGTGGGTGACTGTGTACTTGGAACGGCCTGTATAGATGAGATTGTAGCTGGAATTTCGGAAGACATAAAAAGTTGTTTCTTCTTTCAACCTACCACCAGGGTCATTGTTGCTTGTCTTTCGTCCATCTAAATGCACCTGCATTACATCATGAGACGCTGACAAGTAGATGGATGGAACATTTTACGTACCGACTGTTTCAGGTCCGAGCTTGGCGTACCCGGAATATATGCTATCGTCTCCCACGATAGGGGTGGATGTAGTCGGTAGAAAAGGGTGGAGCGCTGTGGTTTCCTGAAAAAAGCGGCTTCGCGCTTTTGTCGTTTCGACGGGTGTAAGTTTTCCACATCATTGCATACCGCCAAGATTTCCCGGTTCCTGTATTTGTGTCAGAATAAAACAATGTCGGTGTACATACCCTGCATGCATACTGGATGAATCCAGGGCTACTGTGTTATCCGTATGTGTCAAGTGTGATGCCGGTATGTTGAATCGCTCAAGAAACAATGCGTAGTCGAGATCCCTTGTATTTGGTATTACCACCACTTGAACATACCGGTGCGGCGTCACACGGTCACCTCATGTAATTGGTCGCTCACAGCCGGCGGCCTGTGCCTGCTCAAGGCGTTTACGTATTCTCGTGGCCGTATAGAGGGAATCGCTGCAACATCCCCTCCGGACTGTAGCCATGTGCTGCTTATCACTTTAGTTTCCCACGGACCTTTGAGATGCTTGCGCACAAGGCAGTAGGTGGGAATGTCCTTGGAACCTGAAACCGGATGTTCCGTAATTTAGTAGAGCACAGCGTTTTGAAAGTGGAAGTGTGGGATCTACATACCTGGGTGTCCAGATGTGCTGATGATAAAAGGAACCCACGGGTTAGTTACACCTCTTTCGGGGGTATATATATATATATATATATATATATATATATATATATATATATATATATATATATATATAAACGCCTCATATTGTGAGCAGTTCGTGGAATGGACGCATTCTGTACACCTTTAAGATAGCATTCACAAGATCAGCCAGGAGTGTACCAACATGCCGCATGCAGAGACATGTGAGTGTGCCTTTCATAAAGTTAGCGGTCCCCGTATCTTTGTTTTCCCTGCTGAGCAACCACTCCAATCCGTTTGAATGATACCACTACAATCCGTTTCCATAATACCACTCCGATAGCCAAGTGGCTGCTGAAGGGTGATGTGAATGTCAGTACCCGCGGTGCGGTTCCCGGACACAACCACCAGAATGATTTTACAACTGATTTCAATGCAGCGTTCCCTTAGAAAAATACGCCTGACAAAGCAGGTGCTTCTTCAGTTACTCGTGAATGGCGTCTAAGCCATAGGCCACCGCGTTGCAGACGACGCGATCACTATCCATGCACATATCATCGCCATGTACGCTCACCCCATGCACCTGCGGAAGCTGTGGTCACCTGTAGTGCAGGATGTCCAGCAATGAGGGTCGCCTATTGGTGCAAGCATATCACGTGGAGGAATGTTGCCAAGGCGTAACTGTGTCAACACTTTCCACACAGAATTACGCATACACCTGTTATTGGGCACTAATGCAGCCGGTTGTTTGTGAAGGCACCTATCTGCTTGCGTTTGGCCCATATGGACAGCGCTTTTGAACGGTTAAGCACAAACTCCATGTAAGCATCTCGTCCTCTTAAGTGGCACGCAGGTGACGTACACTTTTCGTTTCACTTGGTGATTCCTGATGGCGGCTTCATGTGAGCCCTTCACCCTTGGCTTTCTGTATTAGTGGCTCCTTCCAGGATGTGGGAGGGGGAACGCGGAAGGTATGCAGCAGTGGCACTTTGACAGTTTATTACATAGCTATCGTTCCTGACTTTCCTTCTAACTTTCTTCCCTACTGTGAATATTATCTAACTGGCCACCTATCTCGGTAACCTAGGAACCGCTGTCGATTCCCTTGGGATCGCATTGTTTTCACCAGCCCCGTATACCATATTTGTGTTGTTCTGAAGGTGGCCGACTTGACCATTCCGTGTCATTGGTTGACAGTGCAATGAGAGCTTGAGATTGCAATTTTTTTTTGCTCTTGGATTGTTGAAACCCACTCCGATTTTGGCTGGTTATCTGTTTCGTTTAGGTAGATGCACTCACTAATCGATAGCTTACCTCGTGTTTTCGATTATGATACTGAGGCTAACTTGAGATGATCGCCATTTCTGACAGGATTAGTTGCATGTTTAAGATCTCACGACCATGCATAGACGCACTCGAGTGTTGTTAGCCGATGGTTTTCAGAAACCCTAGACGTGATGGTGTGCTGTGTATTTTAATCCCAAGTTTGATTTTCCAGTCCCGTACCAATTCCTTCCTTGTAGTTCGCATGTGGATTCAGTCACTGATCTTCGTGAACAGCCAGCTGGCATCAGCTTCTCGCTCGAATTGTTGAATTGTGATCTCTGTCCTATTTTTGATGTATCCTGTATTCCGGAAGGGGATGTTTTTTGTTTTTAATGCGGACAGTGGGCTTCTTGTTGGAAAACCCACCCTGTGCTTGACGATAGTGTCGAATACCATTTTGCGCCGTTTTGTTTGTTCAACACCTTTTGATGAGACAAATACGACTGGCCATGTCACACTAGCAGATTACGAGCATACGAATGAACACTTATTCTATTCACCCCCGTAACTTCTCTTTTTTTCTGATGTTGAGTATAGTAAGCGGTAGGTGGTTTCCGTGGATGTATCCAAGTGTTATGTTGTGGCAAATTGCGGATCGGAAATAGACTACTTTGATGTTCTCCAGGGCTACGTTGAGGTGGACATAGCAACTGGGGATGCGAAATGTTTCAAATTTGTGTTGCAACTTGATGCAGATTGGAATGAAGCCGCTGCTTTGAACGACTATGTCAAGTGGTGGAACGCTGCTTGGATCATGTCATCCTTCTTACGTTATCGGGATCTCTATCGTCAAACCTTCAGGCCGATTTTGTGAATTACCATTGGATCCTACTCGGACCTGAATAGCTATTATCATGCACTTCTTGCTCAAGGATTCTTCATGAAGGCACTGGACGTGTGGGGTTTTCTTTATATGATGATCGTTACTTATCGACCGTGGCGTACGATGCGGAGTAGATGTTGATCGCACTCTCGTCGTTTGGATCGCGTCGAGGTGCAGAAACGTTTGTTCCTTATTGTTCCATTTTCACTGCTTTTTCCATAATGTGCCACAGTTTCTATGGGACTTTAAAGAATTTCCAGCTTGTTTTGAAATCATTATCAGCGCATTAGCTCGGCTGCTTTACCTGCTACCCATAGACCATCGTTTCAATTTGCTTCTATGCAGGCGACTTCATAACATCCCATCATATATGCGGCCTCTGATGTTGCTTTGTGGCAGCGACACTTCGGTATGAAGTTCCGGAGTATTACTGAGATCTTTTGTGGACGAGGGTGAGCGCCAGCTCTTCGATGCGTTGGGCATGGGTGTTATAATATAACCGCATTTTGCCTCGTCATGTTTGCAATGATTAAATGCGGTCGTCATGCCCTCGTGACATTGGTAACATGCTTGTACACTTTGTCCCCACACTCGGATTCATTACTGGTTCTTCTTGTTAAGCCTATTTTCCATCTGAACTGTGTTGATTTCACGCACCATTTGACTTCGCGTGGATGCTTTCGAATCGTGCAACCTATCGTTCAATACTGCTTCTAGGTAAATTACTTTTAACCTACGATCTTTGACTTGTTTGCGCTTGTGGACATGAGTAATCTGCCGTGCTTTTCTCTTTTTCCCGAGAGGCCCAGCAAAATATCTGTGTAATTCTCGCAATGTTACAAAGAGCTTGCTCATGATTTCCTTGCATCCGAGCGCTTATTATCTGATGTATTACGCTGTATTCGTTCCTTGAATCGTTTGTTTTTTGACCAGTTGTTGCTCAAATGGCCAACTCAGCCCCATGAACTGTTATCTGTTTGGAACATCTTTACGCCTCTGCTTTTCTCATCGGGTTATGCGCTGGTTTTACCTAATACACCTTGCCCAGGTGTTTGTCCGCCATGTGGCTTGGATTTGCTCCAGATGCTGTTTGTGAACAACATATAATGTCCAACGTTGGATTTATCTCTCTTAGTGCTTGATGCTTCCTTTCACTTCACATCGCCAGCTGCTAAATGCTGTGGACTTGTGTACCACAGCATTTCCACCCGAAGTTTGTCTGAAGTCTTTCACCTGAGCTCGTTTTCAACAGTGGTGGCTCGGTAGTGGATCAACGCAGTGTTTCTTATTAACTACTAGGCTTGTATTCGCGTTGTTTGCTACTAGCAAAATCAGGTGCTTCGCGCTTTCTTTTACCATATTTTCCCCATCGCGTCACAAACTTTTACGTGTTCCCTCAACGAATGGCCAGGAGTGTTGTCTAACGCACAGATGCTTTATTGAATTTTTACAGGCAATCGCTGCTCATGGTGGCTGTTACATGTCTCATGAGTCATTATCGGATATCTTGCTTATGCTGTATGATGAGTACAGGGCAATTTATGAATCGTTGACTGTCCACTTTTCTTGTGAAGATGCGGACTTCTGGTCTTATGTATTTTTCTTAGCTTTCTCACTCAGCGGAATTTGCACACCTGCTTCGTATTTTCAGTGCTAGTAACTGTTACTTGGATTTTGAGATTTCCGCCTTTCATATTCCGCCTCGTACTCTGCTTTCGACGATCGACTTTTGTGGCATGTGTATAGAGCGAACCCTAATCCTGGCAACTGTTGTAACTTTATTGTGCGTCGTAATCACTGTACCGCACTTGTGCTTGAGGACAACTTAGTACACCAGCAGAGTCTAGCGGATAAGTTTTATGCTAACAAAAAGCTTCTGTACAGACATGTGAACAGCCTCCAGAATGTGGAACGTGGTGGTTTCACACTAATATCAGCAGATGGATGAGCTTAAATTGCAGAGGATGCAGTTAACTTTCTACGGTTCCAGTATGCTTCCATTTTCCGATGTGCTACCGGCATATATGACATACCTGTCCCAATGTCCCAGACGCCAGCATTTACACACGTCATCTTTAGTTTGACGACCATTTTGAGGAAGCTGCTATCGTTGCGCACCCATAGTTTTTCCTGGAGTTGACAACATTCCCCCGAAAGCACTGTAGGTGTCAGCTACGAGGTTAGCTGAACCATTAACGAGATTTTTCCAAATATGTCTGGACGAACAGCAGGTCCCTAACATGTGGAAGCAAGGCATCATTACCATAGCCGTACGCAGCCGTTCAGAGTCCGCCAACTATCACCCAGTGATTCTCCTCCCAGTGCTCTCAAAGGCGATGGAATCAAGCATAGCTGAGAATGTAATGGGCTACTTCGAATGATCTAACATCATAGCACCGGAGCAACACGGTTCTCGTCAGCATTGGTCATGTACTACCAATCTACTTACTGCCAGTGGCAGTTGGACCGAGATAGCTGACAGTGGGATCGGCATTGATGTCATCTACCTTGACTTTTCTAAAATCTTCGACCGTCTCGATCACCTCCTCCTTCTCCAAAAGCTGCAAACCTACGGAGTTAGGAACCCTGTCCTTGGATGCATCGGAAACTTCCTCCTTCAACGGCGCCTTCAGGTTTGAGTTCGGGGATCATTTTCTGATCCAATTAATGTGAACTGCGGTGTTCCACAAGGGTCCGTGTTGGGGCCGCGATTATTATTGTTCTCGAGTAACGACATTGCGAGTGTCATCAAGCGTAATTTTCTGCCTTTTGTCGATGACATCAAGATATGGCGGGCAATCAGCTGTCAGGAAGATCACGATTTGCCGCAACGGGTCTTAGACCACACCTTTGAATGTTCAATAGCAAATCTGCTTCCGTTTAATACGGATAAGTGCAAAACCGTGAATGTCCGCTACAAGCCCGCGTACGCATATAAGCTTGGAGACGAAATGCTGAATACGGCCTCACAAGAGCGAGACCTTGGGGTGATGATGCAAGACGATCTCGGTTGTTCGGCGCAGTCCTCGAAGACGTTCAAAACCGCGAACCAACATTGTGGTCTGTTACGGAGGACTTTCGAGATGTTCTATCCCTCCATGTTCCCCCAAATTCTCAATACATATGTGAGGCCCCATGTAGAGTATGCGATCTAGGCTTGGCAACCCTGGTTAAAACGCTATCTGGCTGCGGTGGAGACCAGCCGGCGAAGGGCAACGAAAAATGCGAACCGTTTGTCCCAGCTGCAATACCATAGGCGGCTGAGAGCCTTGGGAATGTGCAGCGCAAGATATCGCCGTCTACGCGATGGCCTCATCCTGGCGTACCAGCTATTGAACAGCCGCGGTCACGCCTGCCGCCACCTCCTGAAGCTTAGCCGCAACACGGAATTGAGAGCTCATAAAGTGAAACTTGCTACCCAATACATTCGGCTTGATTCCGCCGAAATTATTTTCCCTTCGAGTTTGTCAACCGTGGAACACTCTTTCCGCAGAGGCTGTATTGCAAAAGCTGACGTCTCTACGCAAACAGCTCGCCGGGTGTCGACACCATTCGTCCAGAGGCATTGGGAGCACCAGCAAGCCAACTGGCGGGACCTTTAGCTCAATTTTTCCAGCGCTGCTTAGACCAGAACCAAGTCCCAGCCATGTGGAAGCTTGGAATAATAACCCCGATTCACAAAGGTGGAAGCAGAACTGATCACTCCAACTACCGCCCAGTATCCCTTCTTCCTATACTCTCCAAAGTCATGGAATCCATAGTTGCCGATGCACTGGTGTGCTATCCGGAAAACTGGAACCTCATCACTCCTGAACAGCACGGTTCCCTTCAACAGCGGTCATGTACAACTAATTTACTAATTGCACGCAGTAGTTGGACCGAGGCAGCTGACGCTGGAGAAGGTGTTGATGTGATCTACCTGGATTTTTCCAAGGCTTTCGACCGTCTAGACCATCGGATACTACTATCCAAGCTGCAACATTACGGGTGTCGGCGACCCTCTTTTAAGCTGGATCGTCAACTTTCTACTTCAACGGCAATTAGTGGTCAGAGTTCGGAGCTCTTTATTGGGCCCATACAACTTGAGTGTGGTGTGCCGCAAGGCTCGGTTCTAGGTCCACGTTTGTTTTTGGTGTTTATCAATGACCTTGCACAGGGAATCGCTTCAAACTTCCTAATGTTTGCCGACGATATCAAGATCTGGCGCAGGATCCAGGCGAATGCCGACCAACATGTGCTTCAGAGTGATTTAGATACAGTGTATCAATGGTCGACCCAAAACTTATTGCATTTCAACGTCAGTAAATGCAAGGTGCTTTCCATCCGACATCAGAGCAGCTATTCATACCATCTCGGAACGAATATACTGCAACGATCAACTCTCGAACGTGACTTGGATGTCCTGGTTCAAGATGACTTGGGTTGCTCCAGGCAATCCGAAAAGGCCTCGAAGACCGGGAACCAACACGTTGGGCTGTTGAGGCGGGCGTTTGGACAAATAAACAGCTACACATTGCGACAAATGCTCAGTGCGTATGTTCGCCCCCATGTCGAATACGCAATTCAAGCCTGGTATCCATGGTTGAAACACGACCTTAATGCACTGGAGCAGCCACAACGCCGGGCATCTAAGAAGGTAATTGGAATGCGCAATCTTTCCTACCAGGAGAGGCTGCGACGACTAGGATTGTTCAGTGGAAGCTATCGCAGGCTACGAGGCGACCTGATTATGACATACTTGATCCTGCGAGACCCACATCATGTGTGCCGCCCTTTTCTGCAACTCAGCAGCAACACAAACCTGAGGGGCCACTCATTAAAACTCGCAGAACAATACAGTCATCTGGAGTGCCGCAGAAATTTCTTTTCCATTCGTGTCTGTCACCCGTGGAATGCTCTCCCAAAATCGTTCGTCTCTTCACCGAGACTAGCAGGATTTAAAAGACGGTTGAACGATGCACTCATCCACTTACACTTTGTCACTTAACACTACGTCTCCATCCTACACCTGGAGTTTACCATGGAATTATTTGTTGTTAACTGTGGGTGCTGTGAATCTAAGAGGATCGCAGGACTGCAGCGAAGCAAACGATAAGTCCTTATTTTCATATTTAAAGTATTAACTATTTTACTATCCTTATCATCATTATTGTTATGTTGAGATCCCCTGCAACTATCCAACAGGACTTGTAAAGCAACGCTTCTTAATCGGTATAAATTCATTGTTCATTGTTCGATTTTTGTCATGTATGCGCCCACGCTGCCCATTTTTGTTAAAACGACTCGACGATACATTACACCACCTACATGAGCTGATTTCGATTCATTGAGCGAGGACAAGGCGCAGCCAAGCATTGTGCTCACCAACCTCACGATGTCGAGTTAGACGGATATACCTTTGTGTTAACGTGGATAATATAGCGAGTCCACAGATGCGTTAATTTTCACTTTTGTGCAAAACTTTGAACTAACCTTCACACAAACCATTCCACGGGACTCTTGAGTTCTTGGCTTTTTTATCCGAAATATACCATTGTTCCATTGTTTCGAAAGATATGTCGGCCAGGGAACCTAACCGCTAGATCTACTAGTCTTATTAGGCTGGGTAGAGTCCGAGGTCTCGGCCGGTGGGTCTCCATTTGAGTCAATCGTGGTTGCATCAGGCTTGTCTTCCCCCATATGTTTAGTGCACTAGAGTCTTCGTTCATATTCGTTTCGGCGCAAGCAGGCGATTGTGACCTTCTGGCACTTGTTATATTCGAAGACGAAGTAGCATCCCTTACACTGGAGGATCTTGACTGGGACTTCCTGTAATCGTTCGAGTGATCCACATAGATCATTGACGCCTGTAGAGATGAATGGACACTGGCGGAGACTTTAACGGAACGAGAATCTTCGCTTTTATTTCTGGGCATGCTCGAGCGTAGTGCGCATCGTATTGTAGAAGTGGAAGTCGCCAAGTAGTCGCAGTTGTTCTGCAGTGGACATTTGGTGATCAACTTTCGGAGCTGATCTGGTGTCTAGAATTGTTATTGACAGGTCTTCTGTCCAATGGAGTGCGTTGATGACATTCAGCCAAGCTCTTAACTGTAGTAGCGTTTCACTGTACTGTTTACTTGAAGATGGTAATCTGGTCCTGATGCGCTGACAACCGAGAACTTTGAATGTCAAAGATTGGACTTGCGATCTTCCGTCGATAAGCATAATGACTGCACAGCGGTATAAAGCGACCTAGCACTTAACCAATGTTCGTTGCTATCTCCACTGATACCATGGAAATGGTGACCGCCTCGGACGCGATCCACCTTGGTCACCATGTAGACTACAATCTTGGGCGGCGACATTAGTCTGCGATGTCTCGGTGAGGAAAGTCGGGTTTATACTGACAGAAAGCGCCCAGTTGGATAAGCAACGTATCGAAGAACGTTTACTCGTTGGCAAATCAGACATTTTGCGACCAGAGTCTGACTCATGCTGCACTTGAGGCCAGACGTGTCTGTACGAAATAAGCTTGCTGCATTGCCTTAGCAGTACCTGGCGTACTGCATACGGACTGTTTCGCCATAAATTCCTCATAGGCGCACATTGGACGTAGGTCCCGCCAATTCGTAGCCATTGGCGTGCGCTTAAAGATCGCAGTAGCGCGCTTTACCATCACCAAGTGTGTGTGCGCGCACTATAGCATATGCGGAATTCAAACGGGTCATCTGACTTAACGGACAGTCTTCGCCTGATTTGCGCCCTCTTTAACTGATAGCAGTATGCTCAGTTTTGGTGCTAATATTCAAAGTGCGGCAGGAACATAGTTGTAGGAATCAAGTCCTTGTACATTCATGTCTCCAGCAATTACTACAAAATCAGTTTACATCGCCAAGCAGAGAGGAGATGAGGGCTGATGATATAAATTGTCTTTTATACCCTCTGAATTCATTCAACAGGGCATTATCGGAAGCTCTGGAAAAACACATTGTCTTCAGGGTACCTATTAACCCCAATAGTGATTCCAACTCGAATCACACACGTGTGGCTGTGCATCAGTATCAAATTGAGTAGATTGCTTTCAGTATGTCTCCTGAGGACGATGCCAACACCACAAGTGCCTTGATCTATTGACTCAATATCACCAGATGCGAAGAGTGTCATTGTCCACAGATTCGGAGCCACAGAGTCGAGGGTTTCTACTGACACTCTCACCTTGTTTTGCTTGTTTCGGAGACAGTACACTTCAATACCAAGGGAGCGAAGAGTGCGAGTTAGTGTTATCTTTTTGATCGTCTGACCCACAGTGCGGTCGTTAAACGAACCAATGTGAAATGACAATCTTGGTTTGAGTGACGAGTTGCATGCGATCTCAGTAGTAGTCACTTGCTCGAAAGACAGAATAAGAGTGCTGCAATTTGACGTGGTCGAGAGCGCTTTTAATCTGGGTGCGCTTATTGTGATTTGAATCAACATTCTGACCTACAGGACAGTGATTGGCAAATCCATCTCGGTTTAGTATCTACATAGAACTTATCACACTCAGTCATTAAGGACCTGGTGCCTGCCACGTATTTTTCGACCGTGCTACATAACCCATGTGTGACGACGGTCAACGACAGGTGAGGATTGACGGATTTGCACCCATTTGACCATGGACTGTCTGGTGGTGACAACAAATCATTGAGCATTAGGCGGTGCTCTCTCATCTCCGGGGACAATTACTTGCACGTGTTCTATACGCTTATCGAGCTGTAAGCTTTTAACCCATTAGGTAGTGTCTCTCCCTAACCTCCGAATCGGATGCTGAGACTGCGTCGGTCTGACTCCTAATCAGTCACTGACCTGTCTGGTATGAGAGGCTCTGAATACACTTGAAAAGTGCGACTCAGCATAGGGTCACGGAGAAACGCTGATTATCGCATTGTTTTAATGTTCAACCTCCTCGAGATGGGGATATTATTTGCAATTCTTTCCAAGCTTGTTAAATTGCTCTAACGTTGTGTTGGTTAACAGTATTCTTGCAAGAATACCACCCATTTGATAGCTTTTCGATCCATGGCAAGGGTGGACGGTGTTTACTCCGTCAATTCGTCCATCTAGTTAGATGTATCAGCATCGACCATTGTGGGACGCCGAAGTCGATTAATATATTGTGAGATCTGTGAATTCCTCCATGACTCGGCGATGGCCCAAGGTCATGAATGGTTCTTGTTGCTCCAACCTTTCATGTATAACTGGTGCCTGTGAGAGCCGTTCTGGAGTGAGACTTAACTACTTCGGAGCATACGAACAATGAATTCGTTTAACTTTCATCTGTTTTTTTTGAAGAGTTTGGAGCAGAAGTATATACTTGTAAACATTCTATGTCGGACTCGCGAATGAGCGCTGAATGTATCCAGGGCACTTGTTATAGTAGAGCAGACTTCGTCAATACGAAGTGCGTGGAAATATATCCGACCTTCATCCCCAAGGAACTGTCATAAAAGTTTTACTTTGTGTTTCTCCAAGTGATACACTGCCGAATTCAAGATAAGAAGCAATTAAAGTAAAAAAAATTTCGCCAACGACTCCTATTGTCTAAAGACGGTTTGTCGGTAGAACAGGACCGGAAGATTTGTGGAGTTTTCGGCGCAGGCATGTTATCCCTCCTCCGTCGCCAAACGTCAAGACTAGACGTTAACCGTAGTAAGTTAGCGCGTACCAAGACAGCAGAAGGAAAACGTGTAAGAAATGTAATATACTCAACAAATGACGCGATGCGTGATACCGCATAAGAAACGCGGTTGGGTGTGCCTACACACGCATGAAAACTATATATCTCTTGAACCAGCTTCAGTCATTGATCACTAAGCACCACGTGACAGTGCTATTGTTTGCTTTCTTGGTTTTCGCCAAGCATGTTGAAATACGACGAAAGAGTAGCAGACAACAAGAACATAGGTTTTCCTGAAGTAGGGTGGCAGCATCCATGTGTGGTATGAAGTCGGCTTCAACTTAACGTACCTAAACTTAGGCCGTGCTGCTGAAGCCACCAAATTTCAGCCATTTACGGCACATATACATGAGTTGAGTTTCTTCGATGGTTTTGTGTATTGGGATTCCCGATTTTTCCTTTCTATTAAGGATAGTGCTCATCCTAGCGTCTCTTGAAGGAAATCCTTAAAAATTGGTTTCTGTTGTTTGCCAAAGATAGATTCGCATATCGAAAACGTGCTAAAGAATCACCATACTTGTTAATCATACCAGCGCAGTAAACACCCCGATCCAGTATCTATAGCGCGTCGATCGTGCGATATATATATCCGGTACGCGGTTAAACGAGCAAGCGTGAGGGTACGGGAGAACACGCATAAATAAGCTAGGAAATGATTTATTGAACGGCAGAAGAGCTAAAATGCAGCACCAGAGGCGAGCTAGCTAGTGAGCATGTAGCTGGGCGTCGAGTGCGTTTACAGGGCGTCGTTCGGAGTCGAGTTGCGCGCGCCAAAGGCGGGTCTCGTGTATTTCAAACAAACGGGAAGAAACTTCCGACGAGCAAACTACTTAAGTGGCTAACCCTCTCAGCACCATCGGTCATTTGAGCGCCTGAGACAGGACCTCCTCGGGCGTTCGTAAAATATGGCATCTGAAAACTGCTTATAGTCACACCAACTGTCCAACTGCAACTAAAAGCATCGATAGTCTTTCGATCAACTTCTTAGAATAAGCAAACTACTTATTAAAAGATGGCAGATGTTCACTTTGTGTACTCGATGTTCACACCCACATTATGCATAACGGCTGAAACATGTACGCTGCTCATTTCGGCTGGTTAGCCAAACGACCTCCTCGTGGTGCCAGCTGGGTGGTTCGGGCTTACCGCCTTCCAGCAAATAGTTCGGCGACAGTGTTCCAGGACGTGTTAAGTTTTCGCCTGACAGGCGTTCTCCCTGTAAAAAGCCAGAAATGTCCGTTTAACAACATTATGACGTGGCGGTTGTGACTCGGCACCAACTGAAATCACCCATTGCTTATCCGGACAAGTGTTTCAAGTCTACAGCCATCAAGCATCCATCTAACACTAGCGACACGTTCATGCACGATCAAAAGGGCAGGAAACCATTTATAAATTCCATAAACACAGCAAAACACGCCCACATGCACTCTTACATACATTCGTATATCAACATATGCGACAATCCCATTGTTCCATTGTACATTAACTGGTCACATTTTGTACTCTTAACAGGATCATGCCTGTGCAGGCGTGCCTCACTTAGTCGAGAATAAAGATCTTATTTATTTATTTAATTACCTAACCCTGTCAGCACCATCGGTCACTTGAGTGCCCGATACAAGACATTCATCGGGTGTTCGTAAAATATGGCATCTGAAATCTGCTTATAGCTACATCAACTGTCCAACTACAACTGAAAACATCGATAGGGTTTTGATAACTTCTTATAATAAGCACACTACTCTTTAAAATATAGTACAGATGTTCAGCTTATGAATTCCGTATTCACACCCACATTACGCATAACTGCTAAATATGTACTCTGTTATTTTCGGTTATGCGACACCTATTTTTATCGCCCATAAAAGTGAGATAAGCGTACATGATTGCACTCCCAGTATCTGAACCGTCGCGCCACCGTCAGATTCTTCCCACTTAATGTTATCGGCAAGTGATTAATGCCCGCTTAGCGAAAGATACAGATGCCATACTGGGAAAATCAACCCTGGATTCAACGCAGGCGCTGCCAAGTCATGACTGCTTGTAGATTCCGAGGTTAGTTTCAACGTGTAACAGAGGGATTGCGTGGATATCTGACAAAAGCGGACTATCGTGCTGGTAGGAATATGAGCAGTGAGGACGCATCGACATAGTTCAGTATTCTGATTGTAGGGCGCTGGTCTCGTAGTATAGGTGGCGGGGGTTCGAATCTTGGCAGGGGCGGGGCTGGATTGACTGGCATCACTGGCCTGCATGGTTCAGCGGTAGGTCGTCGTAGTCACGCATTTTCCCTCCTTTCGCAGTGTTCCAATGAGCATTATTAGGAATGTAAACACTTCACACTCTTCATGAGGAAGTTGTCGGAATCGCGTTCACCACTTGTGTTGACTGATTATGTTGAGGCCAAGATCATAGTTAATTTAATGTCATGGGTTGGAGAATACACAAATGAGTGTAAAAGGGGAGTGCTGCTGAACATTCCTCCTGCAGTCTGAAACGTTCAGGCTTATTTTGGAATCTCGGTGGTCTGTCGGCGAACTTTCGTGCTGTTAGAGTCCCCAGATTAGTGGAATTGTAATGACGCGCAATCAATGATGTTGGCAGGGTAGGTAATGTGGCTAGATTATCCCTACAGAGAGCGAAATTTGGGGGAAACCGGGCGTTTGAAGAAGGAACCGCACAATATTTTTCGACGAACACCCGATGACTGACACAATTTTTTCCCACTCAGGTGCTCGATCGGTCACCTATCGGACGCCAATCGGACTTACAACGGGCACTCATCGAACACTGGTGCTGACTGGAGATACATAAGAAAACTACACTTTTAACATATTTAGCACAATTTACACGCTCATGCGGGGGAATCTTCAGGTCACTACACATCTGTGGCGTTGCCCCGAAGAGGTGTAGCAATGGATCCACGCTGACAACTTCGGATCGATTGATGGATCATGTTTCTTATGCTAAGCGATGCTCACTCCAAGTAGGTTGAAATATATCCCACTTCGCAAACAACCTCAGAAGCCACCACCGTTTAAATGCGTTCATCGTTCACCTTATTCGGTATTCAGGAGATGCTGAAGGCGGATAATGGCTCTTCTTTTGTTAACACCGAGTTCAACCGATTCTTTACCAGCAACGGAATTCGGCATTTAAGATCGGCTCCTTATCTTTCCACAATGCAGATAGTGTAACCTAGACTATTGAAACAGCGAGAAGGGGCCCTACAAATAAACCAGCCATATATATATATATATATATATATATATAGTTAAGATTGCGAGACAACTGATAAGATTGTCACTAGCACGGTTGGAGCACGCCTACGGTAACTGCTTGGGACGCTGGCCAATCGAACGGACTTGCGCTGACTTGATGACGTTAGCTTAGCCCCGGGGGACACACTGGTGAGACAGAAAATAGAGCGAGCGTGAGAACATTCCTATCCACACGTATTCTGATTGACGCTGAGCCCTCGTAACGGACGACGCTACACACACGAGAGGATAAGATGGTAGACGCACGCTAGTGGCTTAGACGCGAACGCTACCCGTCTATCGCCGAACACAAAAATCACTTGCCTGAAACGACTCCAAACTAACGGCGCAGAGGAAGAAATTCAAGTGGTCCTTTGAAGGCTCGTTTACAACCAACAAAAGGGGAAATCACAGCCATTGCTATGGGTCATTAAGTTAAGGAAAATAGCTATCACGACGGATGGTAGTTTTAAGAGAACATTGTCAACAGGTGCGCAGTTGTGCCGCGTCTCTGAGTGGTTGAAAACGGCTACGTTTAGGGGAAGAATTGGACCCCGGTTTCCATAGCCATTACGACGGAGTTTGCGACGCGTTTTTGTAAGGGTATTTGACGGGCCCGCATTAATTATATATATATATATATATATAAGTACAAAACCTGCGTTTCCAGGCTCAGAATTCCGATTAGCCAAATATTAAGTCTGGAGTGATCAGTTCTGACGAGAGTCAATTTGAAATAGCTCGCAACGCAGTGCATTAAGCTCTTGATTATGATCAAATGTCAAATGGCTGGCATCCGTCAACCGCTGTCAAAATAGTTCCACCAAATACGTCAAAACCCGTTCTGTGAACCGTCCGTTTTTCCCGCTGCCACTAGCAACGAGACTCTGTCACACCTCATTCCCAGTTTCCATGTTACTGGTTGCGAGTTGACAACTGATATAAAATATAGCACAATATGGAACAATAATTTGGTGTCATAGAGGTGTTAACGAATGCAGATAGAAATAAAATACGTCAGGACAAATTTGAGTTATTTGACGTCGGGTTTACCATTATGCTACGCACTTCACAACACTTCAAAAACGGGACCGCACTACTTGCCAATGAGAAACACGCTTGGTTTACTTCCATACATCCGCTTACCTTTCTGCTATAGTAAAAGGTGCGCAGTAAACACACACTAAAAGCTTAGACTCCGTATAATTAGAAAGATTTCAACTTGTATGAGCCTGTAGTTAAACCGATTGTCGGACGCGATATTCGCAAACCAATCAACCAGTTGGAAAAGGCTAAAACGCCGACAAAAATGAGCGATGTAGACGAGAGGTGATCAAAAAGATACAATTTGGCTATCATTTTTATTGTCAACTGCACACCAAAATAAGTACTACCCCCCTCGAAGTAGTCCCCTGTATTGGCAGAGTATTGTTCCCAGCTGTTTTTGTTTTTGGCAAACCTCTTGGCACGCATTTTCCGGAGATGGCGGGTAGGTGTGTTGTTG
This sequence comes from Dicrocoelium dendriticum, assembly GCA_944474145.2. NCBI lineage: Eukaryota > Metazoa > Platyhelminthes > Trematoda > Plagiorchiida > Dicrocoeliidae > Dicrocoelium > Dicrocoelium dendriticum. Next base: position 24,989,669 of record OX104065.1, on the reverse strand, counting down.
CTTTCCCATGGCTGAAGACCTTGAGATGGGCGAGTGCTAACTGTGCATTTGTGCACACTGTTTTTCGATGTTGCTCAGCTGCACTTTTCGCACATACATGTGTTTACACTCAGTCGTTCCATTTTTCTCAGCGCTGTCTAATGCATTCCATTTTTCGAATCTAGCTTGTGTGGATCACCTTTGCTCTCCAGATCGCGGCATTCGCGCTGTTCTTGTATAAACACAATCGAGTAATTTTCCGAATCGCAATCCCAATAGCCACGTTTGTTATGTTACACGAAAACTAACGCCGCGGTTACTCCCACGAGTCGTCAACCATATCCGTCGACCATACATCAACGTAGCTATCAAACACTGGGTCTGTATCGTTCAGTACCTTTGTTTACCGAGTAAACCAACTAACCGCCTAAACCTTCTCCGCCAGTGCTAGACGCACCAAACTTGACGACCTTGAAAATATACACCCTTCAGTGAACGCGTGACCCGCAATAAACCATCAACGTTCGGGCGATGGTCGGAAAAGCATCGTTCAACGACCTGGATTGTAACGGCCCATCAGAAGCCCATGTTACTGCATCTAGATCAATGGCAGTATATGGTATTCCTTCATCTCAGGTATTTACGAACCGGAATTCGGGGCTCCGATTGCCTTGGCAAGTTTCACTCCAACTGTTCCAACTTCAGCGTAAAGCAGTTGCAGGTAGGAACAAGTAAACCAGGTTAACTGTTATTCTGTACAGTATGTATGTTCATCCCACTGGTAAAGATTGTACCTAGATTATCACAAAAATACGAAAGATTGGCAGCAATGGTTAAACAAATAGGGAAAAAATTGATATGTTCGAAGTAAGCGTGACAGATAGCCAACCGATTCGTTCCCATTAAGCCTTGTAGCGTCTTTGTCTCCAACTCCTCTGCTTAATATGCTTCTACTATGCAGACAAGCTTCAAATACGTCTGCTTCCACTCTCCTCAGCGATGCAGGCCACATCACGACAGTGGCGATAATGCCCGAGCCTGAGTTCACCCACCATGGCAAAAAGCCCGACATGATAAGCATCAGTAGCCTCTACGCAGACGCCGAAGAGAACTCCCAGGCTTCGGCAAAAGCACTGAACAACTTTAGGACGACGCAACCTCCACAAACAATCCAGTCTTTTAGAAAGTGTCAATTAATACCCTTAAACCTGTAGCCAACTGAAGAAAGCAAGATACTTTGACGGTTGTTTGCACATTGATTGTAGAATCGTTGTCTACTATCATAAACAGGAAGCTTATGAAGGACCGTAATCAGTAGAATTCCATTGGGGATGCAATTGACATTTTGGTTGGGCCCATAACATTAATATGCGTCCCAATTCAGCCTACTTCTGTGCATCATGATGAACCTCGAATTCTCCGAGTGACAATGTGTTCCGCTGATGACACAGAGGCTGTCCTACTGCCTTCGATTCGGCTCCGTAACTGAAAACATGAAGTGCGCATAGTTCCTGACATCCCTAGAAACGAACGTCCGAAACATAATAGTAACCGTGAGGAAGTTCGTGAATCTGACGAAACACGGACGAGTATTTTTTACAAGGTTCTTCAGATTCAAACTACCTCTGAGGGAGTTAGAGCACACGACTGGAAGCAGTGGAGTTACATCCGCCAGGAACTCTCTCGACAATATCGTTGTAAAGTGCTTAACAGGAATTTCAGTATGATCCAACCACAAAGGAAACAGTCCCCGGCTGGTGAGGGTCATACTTCCGTCTGGGCTACTGACACCACTTATATTGGAAAACTCGTCTAAATTTTACAAGAGGATGTCTAAAGAAATTCGGTTAAACGCAGTACGTACACGGCCACAGTGGCTAAAGGCTTTTGGGAACGGCCAATTTGGTTACTATTTCTTACAAACATTTCTGTGAAGGGTTTACATTAACGGCAACCTCAGTATCAGATGGAATATGGCAAAACATGAGTGACTTTCAAGACCATGAGAGCCAAGAGCGGTTGTATAACGCAACGATCTTCAGATGCCAAGGGCTCCTCAAAAAGACGGCTAGTGGTCGACCCCTTAACGGTCGACATAATCACCAATCTTAATTCAATCTTTTCTTATTCGCTTTTGGTTACTGATAAACTGACCTGCTTGAATACAATACGCAAAGCCTCATCATGAGATTGGTCGAACTCCGTCACCGTCAGGTATCCCAGTCTCGAGATATCCTAATGATCACCGAAACGGGGCTGAGCTGTGAAAATAGCGACGCTGAACTCGCCGTACCCGGTTTGTCGCTTCTTCGCAACGACAGAACGAGTAGTGGGACACGAGTGGTCATTTATCTCAAAATAGCCATTCCTTGTAAGCTCATAGATGATTCTCCAGCGTGAGTCACTGATCTTTTGTGCACACTGTCGTTGAAGTACGACGATACATGCCTCGTGTCCGTAGTTTACCGATCATCTAAATCCAGTCCGGAGATCGACCACATACTAATATCTGAATTTCGCCTTGTGATAACTCAGAAATACACCCATATCCTCATCACAGGTGATTTCAACATTCATGATTTGGAAACTCCAGCAAAAGTAGTGGAGCAGTTTAGGGGCAGTTTGCAGGAGCTACTCTATAACACACCCCTATACAACGACGTCAACGCTCCTACTGGGTTCCAAAAAACGAATAAGCCATCAATGCTAGACCGCTCGTAACATGACATAGTTCAACCGAACGGAGTTTGGCTCCACCCTTAACAATTCCTCTCTCCACTACCCTAACACCTAATTTTTCGTCAACAGTGGACCCTCAACTCCCACAATGTCCACTCCTACTAAACCAGCTGAGTACAGCTCCTTAATTACTATCTTTTGCCCTGAGCCAACAAGCTCCTCCTACCGTGGTCAGTCCGCCCACTCCCTTGCACTCCGTAGTTAGGGAGGTTGTAAACACAACACGCAATAAGCACAGCACCGACATAATACTTCTAAATGCCCACTGAGGTCTGGATAAAATACAGATCCTCCGAACGACCAGTTCACTTTTGCCTCGCACATTATCGTGGTCTGTGCTATGGTTAAGTAAAAAGTTACGTTATATATTGTCTATCATAACGCATAATACAATAGCAACATCGGTTTTATGCCCGCTAATTATGCTGGTGGTTGCCTTCCATACACCAGAAATGACATCTACATTTCACCACTTACAGGCCTTCATTTGAGCATTCAGAAATTCTCGGTCCTCTTTCCTGCTCTCATACATCAATTTGATTTTTTATCCGCTGCGTCTACAACCCACCAACCTCTAGTACGGCCGCTGTTAACAATTTAATAAATGTATTTCACTGCGCTTCTGAGCACCCTGTGTACTACAAACTTAAGGATGGTAATTTCAACATGCCAAATATTCATTGGGGTATACCTATCTCATCTACAAAGACAATAGGTTTGCTAGCTCCGTTTATTTCCAGGGTTGCATTCAGCACCTACGGTCGCCAAATCGAGAGGACAACATTCATACAGGATGTCCCAGCAAATCCCGCCAATGTACTAAGCACCTATCCCGGCAGCGACCCTAGGCTGATTGCGCTTTCGTTTAGCTCACCACCGCCAGATATCGTTAACATGTACAAACCCATAACATATACCATGGGTACAGCTTCACTGACTGGGAGTTACTTGCATATTTCATTAGATCGTCTTAATGGTACAGTTTCTTCCTAACTGCAGATCGTCAAATCGTTACAAATGTGTTCAACAGCAACGTCAGAATCGGTTCTGAAGTGGCCTCACTGCTTAAGTGTAAATGCCCTATAAATCGGAAATATACTAACATCCTACCACCTAAAAGCACTACAAAGATGGAAATTTTTAACAAATTATACAAACGGATGAATGATTTTTACTGGTTCAACGATAGTTACAACTTTTGGCCAAGTTCAATGCCCACTGTCACTCAAGTCAAATAACGGAGAAAACGCGAGCACTTTCGGGTAACAATGAAGAGTAGGAGTTGACTGATCTCTTAAAACACCGAAACTCTAGGACGATTAAAGAACTTTTGTCACGCTTGTCGATGACTCTGTCGTACATGAGCTTATCTCCATTACCGAGGCACATAACTAGGAATTTTGTTTTTCAGCAAAGCCACTTATTCCCTTCGCTTGACTTACCCACTGTAACCCTCAACCAACTCACTAACGTAGAATTTTCTCTCCGTGATACAGAAAACTACTGGCGACTAGGAGACAATGTAGGTACGAAGGCTCTGGTGTTCTTCCTTCAATCCCACTAAAACTAGGTGGGTCACGTTTCCGTCTTCTTCTGCGCAAGCTATACTCTCTTTCAAAGTAGACCGGCAAAGTATGCACACGTTGGCTGACAGTCACTGTTGTAGCACATCACTAAGCTGAACCTAGACATGACGTTAGAAATCATTGGCAATCAGCCAAACTTTTATTATTTGCAGAAAGATGGAGAGACTAATTGCAACACAAGTGGTAGATTTCCTGCAAACAAGTGTCCTGCTTAACAACTCACAACGCGGATTTCTGAAGAGACGCTCATGGGTAACAAGTCACTTTTGTTACTTAACAAACTTACTCTCACTATAGATTGCGAAATATCGTTAGTAGTGACCATCCTAGACATGCAGAAACTGTTTGATTGTGTGCCTCAGGATAAGCTTATAGAGAAAATCGCACCCATTGCAACCAACGACACATTGTTATCGTGGTTCAAGTCATGCTTTTCCAACCGAACGCAGGTGGTCAGAATAAATGACCAAAATTCACAGCCTAGATCAGTGACAAACGTCAACGGCCCACTACACATTTAGTTGTATATTAAGGATATATTTGACGCAATGAACTACGGTGTCTCATATGTGCTTGCTGGTGACGTAAAAGTCGCATACCCCGTCGATGTTACTGCCACGAACCACACCAAGAGCGCTATTTTATCTTATCTGAAAGTCATTGCGTCTTGGTGCATCAAAGATGACATTTCCTTCACAACAGAAAGTAAAAAGCCACACTATTCCGGTGTACCATAGCATCTGGTACCCTGGTTCTGTGTGAAAAACCAATAACGTGCACTAGTACAATAAAACACTTGGGTCTTCACTAATATGGCTCACGGAAACTTATGGAGCACACGGCAGATGTCGTTACTAAAGTTCCTCGAGGCATTGGACTGCTTATCAAAACATTCCCAATGCGCGATTACATAGCTACTATGTACAAGATAAAAACCCGACCGCTTTTGACTATTGTACATTGATCATTAATAATGCAAGAAAAGTGATCATCGGCGACAGGAGAAGTTTCAGAGAGCGTTCCCTAAACGTCTGCGGAGATTGTTCTCTTACAGTTTTTACGCACAGCACTGCACGGCCTTAAAAGTAGGCCCGGTGTGGCTCAGACGGATGCCACCTAATACTTATCTCTTATTCGATGTCATACACAAGCGATTTCATGAACTAACCTGGATTTGAAACTCAAAGATGGGTTAAACTATAATAAAAAGGGAAGATCTTCCCATTTTATACAATTTCGGTAGTAAGATGCAACCTGGTAACCAACAGCCGCGGCAATTTGAAATGTATGCTATTCACAAAGACGTACATACTAAGTATTACTTCTTGTGAATACTTTTGTGAAAATTGTAAGTCATCTGCGTATAAACATTTTCGACTGAATTACATGCTCCGCAATTCCAAGTGTTATAAGTGCGGAAAGATTGGTCATCTTCAAGCTGGTTGTCAAAGTACAAATACAAGAAGCATCAACTGTCTTCCAATTCGTCGCCTCTGCTGTGTCCTCCCCTGATCAATGTCCCCATGTTATTAAAACATTTGTTTTCAATGAGGTCTCACAACATGTCTTCATTATAGTTACCGGTAGTTTAGAATCGTTTATTTCCAAGTTTTATTTTAAATGTCTACTCCGAGAATGTCAACTTAGGCCAACTACTGTTTCTGTTAGAGGGATTGCTGGACATCCAATTTATTTCCTTGATTCTTATGAATTCTTTCAAATGGGCGGTCTATTTCGATCAAAGGTACATTCATTGTCACGGAATACGGTCCATCCATCGTAGGTCTTAAGAGCATGAGAGAGTTAAATATCTCGTTGTCAAGGTTTTCTGAACCACTTTAATCAAAACGTGGTTCCCTTGTTACAAAATGTTCCAATACCTCAGGTGGTATGTGTGTTGAACCTGTCACGCTTGATATTCAGGACACTCTGGGGTTCATAAAGTGATGAACTACTCCATTCAATCTTAGGGAGTCTGTGAAGTCTGTGAAAAAGTTATAATTCTGCCAGTTCGTTTGAGTCACAGCAATCCTTAATTAGCTCAAACATGAGGTAAGACTCCTTTGCCTTTCGGACTCAGTGTGTCACCATCGATTTTTCAATATGTTATAAATTCTTTAACCGCCGGCTTGACCTGAATTTCAGTATACCAAGATGGTGTCATTCCACATGCGCCTACGAAATCCATTTTACGACGCGAGACTTTGTGCACTGTTAGAAATCTTTTGTTTATTTAATGTGGCAGGGAATCTGTCGAAGTGAATTTTCAGTATAACAAAGTTCTCTTCTCTTGCCTATCTTATTGACGAAAGTGATTTTCGCCCAGATCCTGCTCGTTTAGGCTGCTGTCCAAAGCTTCTACTCCGAAGAGTTTAGACCAACTTCGTTCACTGGCGGGGTCATTGCAGTATTACACATGATTTATTCCGAATTTTGTTGCAAAGGTAGAGCCTCTGTTTGAACTGCAATCTAAGAAAACCTTAGCTTGCTATGAATTTCATGAGGATGCACTGCGTAATATGATTTGATTTCTGCCCACGGATGCTGTTTTAAGTCCCTTTTCACCAAAATTACCCTCGACCGTAATTACAGATGCTTCACCTACTGCTATCGGTGCAGTACCAAAGTAAGTAAGTAATGTAAGTAATGTGTCAGCTGTACGCCGTAACGGCGCTTCGCTGCCGCGCAACCACCACCAGTCGCGCGCGGGCTGAGTATACCGCGAGGACGCCCACCCCTACGCGGATTTGAACCGGTGACCTTATGGTTGCAAACGTGCAGACCACTCGGCCACCGGCCGACCGTGCAGTACCAAAACAAAATGGTCATCCCATATGGTGTGTTTCCAAAAGTCTTAACCCAGCTGAATGTGCATACGCACAAACAATGTGAGAAGCTCTTGCAGTGCACTGAGTAATCTCACGCCTACAAAAATATTTGTTTGGCAGACATTTTACCATTCTTACTGACAATGCAGTCTTGAGGTTCATTTTGCATCCCCATAATTCTTTGGCAAAATCATCCGCAGTAATGGGACAGAGTTGGAGCATAGCGCTTGCCGTGCATTCGCATGACGTTCAGCACCCTAGTGCTAATTATATTCCGCATGTTGATTATTTGTCATGCTGCTAACTTTGATGAAATTGGGAGTCCATGGTGCTTTTTGATCCAACCACTTCCGGTAATACGCTCCCAGCTGGTCCTTGAAACGGGGGAAGTATGATTATGCTGTTCTGTCCTCAATCCGCAAAGAATGGAATTCTGATTTGGAAAGACGATTTCCGCAGTTTTACAGGCTACGCCACGGACTCTCCGTTACGCCTGATGGAATTTTGTGTTCCCAGCATCGCATTGTTGTTCCACCTACAATTCGATCTGCTGTGTTGTAGGGTTTACAATATGGCCATCTGGGGGTAAAAAATGAAGCCCTTGTCTAGGTTACCTGCTGTTGTCCAGAGCTGAATGCTGAGATACTGTGCATGGCAAAGGACTAAGTCAGCTGCTCGTCTAAAATACATTTCTGACCCTCGAAATCGACGCCTTGGCTCCTGTCATGTGAGGCATGACAAACCGTACATGCTGACTATTGTGGACCATTTTGGGACAAATACTAGGCATTAGTAACAAGGAATACATTTTCCCGTTGGCCAGGAATATACTTTGCCACATCTGCCAATTCAGACTTCATTATCAGTGTTCTCCGCAAGACCTTCAATCGCGAAGGAGTACCGAGTGTTTTGGTTACAGACAATGGTAGCCATTTCAGTGCTAAAAGCGTAGATAAGTGGCTGAAAGGGGTTGGTTACCGCCCCCGCTACACTGCTCCCAAGCGCCCGCAATCCAGTGATGTTGCAAAAATCTCTGTGCATATATTTTTAATATTGCGACCGATGCCCACAAATCAGCAGCGTCTGTTGAGCTTACCAGAGGCGATGACAACTTCCTAATGCAGTACAGGAATGCTCTCACTTGACCACCGGAGAGAGCCCGGCAAATTTGTTCAAGAGACGTGTTCTTAGGGCAGATATGTAACGTCTGGAATTCACCGAAGTTCCCAACCATAATAGTAACGATCTGCGACCATCACGTAGGATAATTCTCAACCACCTTGCTTCCCGTACTTTTCGAACAGTGGACTTATCGGATGGTTCTGTACATGGTTAGCATTATGATCAATATGAACGTAATTATCCTGATAATACCAAATTTATTAATGAGTCTATCCGTCCGTTGTTTGAGTCTACTTCCAAGAGAACTTCAACTGGCGAAGAGGCTCCTGAAATTCCTCCACAGTAGTCGCGGAATTCTGAGGGGCCCAAGAATGCCGTCATTACAAGAACTCGGAAGTTCCTTTGAACTGTGTTGGATGTAGTGATTGTATATTAACAGTATGGTACCCTGGTTGTTTTACTGTGCGTTCAAACTTAGCATAGTTCTGAATTAACTGAATACGATTCCTGCTTGCTCTTACTGAGCGTTATTAATTCATTGTCGTTACTAACTCTGTGTTTGAGCCTAATCCATTTAGATAACGGTTACTTGGCATAATACCACATTGGCCTGTGCCACTGTCTGATTGCATGTGGTCAATGACTGGGAACGAGGAGCAGATGCACCATGTAGGTTGGACTTCTGTATACAACGGCTCTCTCTTCTTCCTTTGGATCCAAAGGAATTGATGCGGTAGTCGACGTTACCGTGCTGGCTGTGTACGAAGCAGATCCAAATCTGAAAGGACACCTTCGTCTACATGCGCGACATATTCCGAATCCCCATCAGTTGGTTTTGGCGGCAAAAACTTCTCAAGCAGTAGCTGGAAATCTAGTTTGGGATTACAGTCCATCAGGCGCTGCTCGCTTTTGGAGCGTATTCCAGCTGGTTCACATGACGGTGTCAAGTTACAACTTCGACCTAAATTAGGTAATTGGCTCTGCCAACCTGTATGGTTACTTTAACCGCAACCCAGTTGCTTTTCTTTCGGTGACAATCTGTGGCCCACAGTAGGTCACTGGTTCTAATTTTCCTCACGGTTCCGTGATGTTGATGTTGAGACAAGTCTGTACTTGTCCGCTGTGCCACCAGTTTTCGTTCAGACTTGACGGTTTCCCAAACAGATCTCATTTGTCGGCCTAGCAGCATCTTGATGGGGACTGGCCGTTACAGGCTACATGAAGGGTCATGCGAAATTAATTTTGGATATTTGTGAGTAGTGTAAATTTTGTAGAAATTAGAATTCACGATTAACATTCACGCACACTAATGTGCCTCGACAGGGAATTGAACTCCGGTCCACGAATTTCCGGTCCGCTGCTCTACCACTGAGCTACCGAGGGCTGACGATTAGGTGCGAAAATTTTAATGCATGACTTCTGCTTGGTGCGCGACGTATTGCCAATGAGCTCACAGTACCTGTCCTGATGTTGCAGATTGGCTCACTCACCCGTCGCTTCCCAATGGACCGAAGTACTTATCCTTCGGATGTCCAATGGGCGATGGTAGATTAATTTTGGTTGGACGGGGTTCGATTCCCCGTCGAGGCACATTATGGTGTGTGAATTTTAATCGTGACTTCTACTTTCCACAAACTTTACACTACTCATAAACATCCAAAATTAATCTACCATCGCCCATTGGACATCCGAATGACAGGTACTTTGCTCCATTGAGAAGTAACGGGTGAGTGGGCCAATCTATAACACCAGGACAATACTGCGAGCTCATTGGCAATACGTCGCGCACCAAGCAGAAGTCATGTATTAAAATTTGCGCACCTAATCGTCAGCCCTCGGTAGCTCAGTGGTAGAGCAGCGGACCGGAAATTCGTGGACCGGAGTTCAATTCCCCTTCGAGGCACATTATTGTGCGTAATGCGAAATGTTTGTATGCTATCGTGTGTCCTGTCGGTGTGACTGGGAGTGGTAGGTCAGCGATCGCACATGCTTGATGCCATTGCGAATTCCCCCGAGGTAAACTGTGGCCCATTTTCTGATACTAATGTTTCTGACATACCGATAAGAATGAACACATGGAGCAGCTGTTGGATAGTGGCTGTTCTGGTTGTGTTAAGCATTGTGCTGTCCTCTGGCCACTATGAGTAAGTATCAACCACAGTAAGATATGATGTATCCTCAACAGGCCCAGCGAAATCGGTGCACGCGGTACCAGAGCTTTGTTGTTTCAGTCCACGATATTAGGGTTGTACGGTTAGGTGCTCTTTGTGCCCTCGCACAATGTCCGCACTGTTTACATAGATGCGTGATTTTCTCCTTAATATAAGGGCAACAGAAGTCACCTCTAGCGAGTGCTTTGGTTCGAGTGATCCCCTGATGACCGCTGTAGAGTTGCACCGAAATGGGGCGTCATAACGATGTAGGGACGAGCACATATTCGAGGAAGAGTAAAAATGTATTAACCATTGACAACTTATCTCGGCCTGTATGAGAGGGAAATCGTTCAAAATGTATAACTCTTGCTATCAGCGTTCTTTCACGTGTTTCATTAGTTTACGATGCGTGATATATTGGGCTGCTTGCTGTCGTAATGATGTCAGCGAAACCGGAACGCATTTCATGGTACCAGTAATCACCCGATTTATTTCCTGGTCTACCTTAACAGTAGCAATCACCGTCTCCTTTTTGTCTGCCGTAGGATCAGCAATTAACCGTGATAAGGTATCGGCTTACAATTGGTCGTCGATTTTTAAAGGGCTTATGGTTTGTAACTAATGAGGAACGTCTACCATACACCATTTTGTGAACTTATTGAACAGCAAGTAAAATTGCTACTAGTAAATGACAGCTTTCTCAAAGCCATCTGAAAAATTGTGGGATATCGTAGTTGCTTGCATAAGCGGCTGCCACATTTGGGAGCTTTTGATGATAATATTTGAGGAGAAGCTCGGAGGCCAACAGATCCTTTGTCCGATCGACTTCTTTTTGACACTCAGGTGATCTGTGCTACTTGCATCTTTTCGTGACTAGCGCCTTTAGAGGTGTTCGAAGCTGATGCATTTCCTGGAAGAAAATTGATTAGTGGCTAATCATACCAAGGAATGTCGGTGTTTGCTAATATCTTAACTGGATCGGGACGACTTTCATTATGAGCAATCATTAATCGCAGGTTTTAAGCTGTGATAGAAGTAAACTGCAATTTTCCTACCGTATGCGAAATCCATACTCCTTTATTTGATCCAAGTCCTAATCGTGATTTAAAGGGAATTCATTTGGATTCGTTCCCACAACTAAGACAATATCTAAGTAGGCTGCGACACCGATTTCGGTGAGCAAAGATCTGGTAGCCGTTGAAAAATGGCTGGAGCCGATTTAACTCCGAAACAATTCACGATGCTATTAATTCCATTGAGCCGTAGTCCCCAGCCAGCTGCGAGTTACCGAAAGTTTTGTTAGGGTAATCACTTACCGTTTTCGCATAATGTGCCTTCGCACCATCCTGCTGCCAACAAACGGTACTCAATGCGCCTTCTGCCTGCAGCTGTGGAATGAACCTGGACTACAACATTTCTTTGATATCCGTGGACAATTTACAGAAAGTGCTAGCCAATAGCATTCGGCGAGTACTGGTGTGCAAGCAAAACGACGGTGGACATTTTGGACATCTTCTTCGTTGACATTCATGACGAGTAAGTTGATTTATTAACAGAACTGACACTTTACCTTTGTTAGCATCCTCCTACAAAGAAATAACGCGGACCTGTGCCATTCCGCAGCTGAAGGCCGAAGGAACTGAAGCTGAGCATCGTCAACGAATGTCGCAGTATATCGGTGGACATTTTGCAGAAAGTGCTAGCCAATATCCTCCGGAGATATTGCTCTGCAAGCAAAACGACAGTGGTCATTTTGAACATGTATTTCGTTGATTTCTATGCTTTTGAAATATGCTTCATGTAAATATATGTACAATGCGGTTGTTTTCACTAACACATTGTTGCGATGGTTGACGGTGCGCATATTTCGTCGGGGTTGAGTGAACGATGGGAGAAAATAGAACAAGGTGGATACGTCAGAAACGCCCGATCGCTTAAATGCCCAACAGGGTGCAGACGTCGCTGTTGATGTTTACTGAAGTTGACCGCGGTGGACGAAACCGTTGAAGCTCAGTAAGCTTTGTTATGCGTGCCTTGCAAGCCAGAGTCAAATACTTCCTTTGCCCAAATGACGTTAATCTAGTGTTTGCCAAGTAACTCAGTTATGATTACCGCCATTCCTCTTACTATCACGGTTCTCCACTGACAAGGGAACTGTGGTTGCTAACTTACGTAGGAGCTACAAAATAGAGATGTTTCCATCACCGATTATCCTTGGATACTTCGGCACTTCGCTTCAGCCTTTATAAATTCAATATGGCTCATCTGCCCATTATGCCCAAGCGGTGCGGCCTTATCTTAAGGAGGTGTTCGGTCATCGGTGCATCGGTCGCAGATGTCCAAAGATTGGCCTGCCTGGTCACCAGCTTTGAGCCAAAGGTGCGCTTGCAGCATACTGTGTCAGGAAAGTTATCACAGGCTTGTGGTGCACAGTATGCGTGAGAACCCACATGTGTTGTGTGGTCCCACGAATTGTCATTCATTTTTTCAAGTCAATGAGCTTCGAGCTTTGCGCAACACGGGATTCTCAGTATCTTCATGGATTAGATATTGTCTAGAAATGTAGCTTTTTCAGTTCCCTGCTAATAGAAGATTCTCTCAGCAGTGATTATGTTGGAATGAACGCTCATGGTCCCGGTTGAAACAACTTGGGCAGCGTAACCACACTTGTTTCCTGCAACGGAGATCAATACTGCGATGGAAGAATATGCTATGCGGCGGTGACTGGTCTTTAGCCGGCATGGCTTTTCAAAACTCCTTTCTCAATACGCCGCACTTCATAATTGCAGGGCCTAAGTGTAAGTGGTGTCTATTTTGCTAAGGTAGGCTTTTGGTAGATAACTTTCAGTCTACAATAGCGTTACCAATAACCCTTTTGTCATTAACTGGGATAACACGAATCACCTATTGCACACTTCTTGCTCAGGCCAGTTACGTCTTTCGAAGCGCGATCAAAATTCTACCGCAGTAGCCCGGTTAGGAGGCACTGCTGTTTCCACTTTCCACACCTGTCTCTATTGCAACCAGCCATATAAAGCGTACGTATCGATCGGTGAACTTGCCTTGTGACGTGCTATAGGTTGACTCCAACTCAACCATCAGCGCATGATCCACCGTTTTCACGATGGACAACACTGGTAAGTACACATGTACTCACATGCATGAACACGATTTCTACACCCAAGTGACTGGGTGAGGTATTTTGAGATAGACCAAGATCTACTATTGGACAGTTAGCAAATTAGTGTGCTCTAACTTACACCCGGAGGAATGACGCTTTGTCATGCATTGACAAAGTAAAGTGACTATAGTATTGCGACAAGCTGTTTACTACATCTCTCTCATACAGATACTAACCGAAAGCGGGCATCTATGTATATCACTACTGACTCTGACCCCTTTGCAAGAAGGCCGAGGGCACCACATGAAACCAGGAAAGCAACACTCTTGTTTAAATTGTAAAAAGCATTCGCACCTAGAATTCGTTCCCGCTGAAATCTATTACTATAGCATTTGGTGAACGCACCAGGCATTGCAACATTCTAAAGTCCGTTAGACTTTCATCTAGACGATATGGACCACACAACGGCATGACAAATTGCGATGTCCAAAATACTAATAATTTGTGTTCTAAATTGTAGCACTGCTTATTTTACTTGCGTATTTTCCATCATGTGTATCTTGTAAAGGTATGTTTTTTATCTAGGCATGCACAACTTAAGTAGTTAACTATTTCGTGCATCATTGACAGAAATGCCTCCCTCCATTGTTTGGTAGAACTCACAAATTGCTGGGGCAACGTGTTCGCTGCTGTCGGTTCCGAATTCGCTTGTCATTTGTAGAGTGACTTCGAACAGTAAGAGCGATTTACCAACCTTATGGAGCAGACCCAAGCTTCATCTTTATTTTTCATGGGAGACTGAATATGCATAACACTGACGTAAACTCATGACAGCTCATCAAATGTAGGAGGACACAAACCAGTTGAACCTAAGTTAACTGCATGATTTCATCAACCAAATGAGGCAGAAGAGACCGAACATATCTAGCTAAGACGTGCGGCTGTCATCATGTCACGGGGTTAATTTTCCTGTTCAGAACTATTGCAGTACTTGTTCTTCAGATCTGTCAGAGCCTCGTGTACGTCATGACCAAGCGACTGCATCGAACGGGTTAGAACTCCCACAAGAATGGTGCTAGAAGCGCTCAAGCGGACATGGCTATCCAAACTACACTTCAAGCCAACGGCATTTCAACTTCAGTAGAAGCCAAGATCAACGGACTAGGGATGGCCGTTGTTGAATAAGACCAAACAAGAATCCGCATTTCGAGGACCATATTCTTGTGTCCGTACAGCAGACATTGAGGTCCCTAATGTCGTGACCAAGCGAACGTTTTGGTTACATTTGTTAGATCTTCACTTATTTTCGCTATTCCGAATTAACCACTCAAAAATTTCTCCCCTTAAATTCTAGCCCAACCGAAGAAAAATCAAAATTCCAACAGCCTTGACCAAGAAAAACATGTTAACAAAAAGCTCTGCCAACGTAGCCAGATAATGCCGCCGAAAAACACTGCCCTCTCAACTCTGAGGCAAAAGTACAATTAGCTGGGTGTTTGAAAACGCGTTCGTCCGTTCGATCGATTGCCTGATCGACTGCACGGGGTAGGCGATTCCCTTCAGTCCAGCCTTCAATCACCATTATATACTTTCCTTTTTTCTTTTATGTTTTTATCTGATTTCCGGATAACATTATTGCCGATGGCTATTAAGTGATTTCCAAGTCAGATAACATTGGGAAATTTGCCTTCCTGCTTGGTCGGTGCAATTATATTTTTGAGCAAAAATGCGTCCACCATCGTTTGCTGATAAAGCACGTTAGGTGTGTAACAGTGACCAGTAAAATCTAGAAAAGCCGAACGAATTTCCATAACTTCTGGGCAAGAAAAGGTTTGCTTAAACAGTAAAGTACAACCTGGGAGAAGTTAACGTCAATACACCTAGTAGCGCATGCATCAGTCAATTGAAATAGTGAGATCTTTTGGTTGTAAACCAAAGAAAATGGGTGCTACTCTTAATCCCTGCGGGATCTAATACCCAAAAGAATAATGGGCTGGTCCAATTATCCCGTGAGACAAAAATCAATGCTTTGTACCCATCGCATAACAGCCTGTATCTCAATTCTCACCACGGAACGCGTTTGGCACATGCCTATTTTACCTACTCGAAACGGCGCCAGTGACCCTGTGGACAGACACGTATGGTTGAAGAAAAACAGATTAGGCAGTGAGGACCGATCAATGGATAGATGGCAACCATTGAGTGTAAATGCCATGAACTTTGCATACTCTAATAACGGAAAGTCGACACACAATTATTCCAAGTCAGAGAACTACACAGCTCGTTCTTTCATATCGTAAATTACAACTATTCTTACTAATCGCCTGTTGGGTTGATTGTCTGAAAGCAGACGATCATCCTGAAAAGTTGTTATATCGGTTGTGAGCCGACCATGTGAGGGCGCGAATCTTGGAAATTTGTTTGTTGATTGAGTCTCGCACAATACTGCTGGCGATGGTTGTATACTCGGCGCAGACAAGAATGATCGCACCCTCGTGTAACTGGAGTGCACTGGTCCTGGCTGGGGTACTCATTACAAAATTTAGTGATTCCTATTGATTAAGTATTGTGGGCTTGTTTTGGCAGCGTAACGTTTGCTGAACAATATTGTTGAGGACTTCAGTGAGCTGCTTAGGTGCTGTGAACGGGGAATCTAAATCACAAATGAATGCAAGGAAGGTCCTCATCTTTTCCTGAAAGATAAAACTTTAAAACAAAAAGGTAACTTATGCCTGCATTGGGGGCACATTATATTTATGCGTTACGAAAAATGCACCTGAGTATATGGAGTCGTTAGGCAGAGGATATGAAGCACAAAGCATGAGCGCGACGCACGAAGAACGCTCATGTACCGTTCAGCCGTTCACGTGATAATACGGGGCAGCATAGTAAATAATACAACTATCGATGGCCGGGTGGTAACTTCTTTTAGCATGAAGGTATTTATAGGAGCCGCAAACGACCACTATGATAGCGCAGCTCGTGGCCACCAACTGCGACCAGTAATCGTTTACAGCAGTCCGTATTTCTTGGTTGTCAAGGAACGTTTAGTTTGGATATATAATTTCTTATTATATGAGCACAGGAAGGAGAAACCGTGTCATCCATCATTCAGTCAATCCCGATCGTCTTCTGGGGCTAATCATATAGACAGCGCAAAACATGTAATACGTGTCGTTACGTGGTAGAAAATGAACAAACCTTTCTTTTGTGAGATGTATTTGCAATAAAGAAGAACGCACCGGGAGAAAATTGCGTGCGGTTGTGTAGTTATTTCATGTCTGGCCAACGCACCGAATTGATTTTTTGCGTTCTTAAATATGACCTTGAAATGCATTTGAGCGAGATCGACTTGAGAGCGACAAACTAATAAAAGTGTATAAAACGTGTTTAACACTACTTCCCTAGTTGTTTGTGGAAACTATTTACATGTTAGGCGGCCCCCGGTTGGAAAAAGTGTAAACAAACCACTCTTGTTGCGAAGTTATCTAATGGCAGCCAGTATATGGTAAATGAATATCTAAGGTATTAGCCAAAGCAATCTTATCGGGGACTGATTAAATCAGAAGTGAAGGTACCTGCAAATTATTGAAAGAACAGACGAATTCGTCTCAAATAAATTCGATTTCCACAACCGGATGCCTGCATACAGTCGTGAACGGTCACGCAATCCAGGTTGTTATTCGAGCAGAAAACGCACCAAACAAAAACAACTGTAGCAGAAAATCCAATGTACCAAAGGACTTGAAAAAGCACGAAAGCTGCATCTGCTACTCTTGTTCCCAATTAGGTCAGAACAAATAACGTAACTGAGAAAAAACGGGCCAAGGGAAGCAATAATTACATGCGAACAGAAATGTAGAGACGGAAATTAGAATCAGAAGACTGAAAAGGCGAAACTAGAGCTTATAAGGTGTGCAACGGAATCGCTAATACGAAAGACCGAAAAGAAAGATTATTGTCTTCTACCCTGCACCAAAGCGCTTTTGTTTCAACATAGGTTTATTCATTTGCCTAAGCAAATCCATTCCTCGGTCAATCGGTATACGATTGCCAACCAAATCAGATTGAACGAGTTAAGGGAAATGGGACGTATTCGTGGTGAACATTATGTATCCAACGTAAAATTGCTACATAGGAAATTGCTTTTTCCAGTGATCATTTTTATGTGTAACGCGATGCATTTCAACTGGAAAAAGAAGCGAAGAAACAACGTTAAATCTGACGCTGAAAGTTATCTTACAGACGCGTTATGCATAGCATTGAACTATCCAATATGGCAGTGATGTTGTTGCGATCAATTAGTTTAAGTTACATTATTGCTAGTTCTAAGCAACATACAACAGCATGTTAGCAGATTAATTCAACCAAAAATAGCGCAGTAAAAATGTAAGGTCTCCCTGGTTGTTTGGGACAGCTTGCAAACATTTATAGGTCTGAGGGGATTCACATGGAACTAAAGAAAATTGAAAAACAAATAATCGCATCTTATATGCAGAGATGTACTCAGAAGTCCATGGTCGAAGTGTGATGGACAGCATACACTTTTATCACCTAAGTAGCTCTGAGCTACACAGAAACACGAGTGTCGTTTGGGTTTCTCATCGGACCACCAGTCATGTGTTTCTGTTTAACACTCTTTTTAAGATGTTGGCTATGCTGTCATGTCCTTTTGTGTTTCACAAAGGACGTCGCATCCACAACATATATATTCACTTACAGCTAAGCATATCAGCTTCCAGTAGGTTTATTTATCATCTGGTACACATCAGTCTATGGCATACCACTGACATGTGCGATATCTGATGGATTTATGTAGCCCGTTGAGCTATCCACCAGACCTATGCATACATTGACTCTGAACTTGTTAAATGAAAGCACCTGTTTGATCATAACCAGTTTATTGTGTGATGTACTTGTTGAGAACGGCGAAATATCGATTAAAAGCAACGGAATCAAACAGTACCGGGGAAGCATTTGTTTGCCTATGCAGCCTTCATAAGAAGCGTGGCATAACCGGAATGAAGGACATTTATGAATCAAAAAGATTCGCATACATTTACAGATGCTTCCAAATGTAGCTTAACACTATCGTATGGCAGTGTATATCCAAGGAATGGAACGTATGGATTGAGGAGCATGAATACCAAAAGAATAATGAATTCAAGGTAGCCAAAAAGCCCAACATAAATGCCCACGTTCCCAGAATGTAGCTGCGTAAATTAACCAGCGGTAGTATGACGTAATGTATCTAATTTTAATTGAGTCGTCGAACAACTAGCTGTACTCAAATATAGTAGTGTTACTGGTGAGCATAGGAGAAATTCGCTCACTGCAATTACTAGTAACCAGATACTATTCTCTGCGATACTTGACACCAACACTACTAGTAGAATCAGAAACAAGGATACACAATATGCGGTACTTTCTCTGTCAGCTTTGAGTTGTCGAAAGTCCTTCGGTGTCTCCACCACCTGCCGGTCTTTGCGTATAATCGATTTAAGCTTGCTCTCATTCCTCCACGCTTACTCCATTACTGAGGAGCAGCTAGTGTTGTTTAGTGCCACAGTCAGCATTGGCGCTCTTCAAAACCCTCACCTCAGTAGGCCCGAGTATATCAGTGTCAAAACCAGTCCATCATACGCTTAAACCAATGTCGTATGCAAGGAACAGAAAAGGAACATATAAGAAATTAAAGGACTGGGGAAAGTGCGTTTACAGAAGCTCTCCCTGTTCAGTAGCACCCGTAGCTCAACGCAACTAACCTAGACGGTTAGTTCATGAGAAGAAATTACCCCAACAATATGAGCAAGTGAAAGGATTCCGTTCGAACTACAAGTTTCTTTACAGATACCTAATTATAGTTTGTAAAGTGCAGCGCAGAATTCCAACACTTAATACGTATGCGGGTATACACACAGCGAGACGAACGAACATCAACCGACAGCACCATTACTTACCTATTTGCCAACCGGTACAAGCCTCGAACGCCATTCTCGCTTCTATTATACGCCATGAGATTCATCCAGGGTTGCATTCAAGACAGAGATAGTGCTAACTAGACATCCATCATTGCACACATAGTGCTATCCTAATACATATAGCATCCAGCCAAAACACCCAAGCAGGTAGCCGAACTGCTTGTTGGATTCTTTCAATAATATGTTGATGAGAACAAAATTCTGTCCCAGTGGAAATGAGATATCCCCATACCTATTCACAAGGGAGTAAGCTGATCTTAGCCTGCCACTAACCACCAGGTACAACTTCTTCTTGTGTTCGTTGAGGTCAAATATGGACTCACCACGGACCCATTGATGAGCGACCGGGAGATAAAAGGCGTCATAGCCCAAGAGCAGCGTTTCTCCGGCCAACATCGATCATGTACCACAAACCGGCTGATGGCGTGGGACAATTGGACAGAAACACTTGACTAGGGGACAGGAACCGATGTAATCTACCTGGGCTTTGCATATGCCTTTGATCACTTGGATCATCGTAGCCCGCTTTACAAGCTTCGGGAATATGACATCGCAGATCTCCTATTGGGATGGATCGGCAACTTTCTCTGTGAATCGCAATTTGAATTTAAAGTCCGTGCACTTGAATCGACACAGATCAAGGCAAGTGCGGCGGACCACATTGTTCCATAGTTGAGTCTCGTCTGTCCTTATTTTTCATTAGTGACATAGCGAGATTTATCCCCTCAAATTGTACTCTTCCTGGACGGCGTTAAGAGTGGACAGGCGATCAAAAGCTTCGACGAATACGAGGATCTCCAGCACGAACTCCAGGAGGACTGAAATTAGTCGGGGAGGAAGACGCGGTTATTCAGCCTGGACAAGGTTAGCGCTGTTAATATTTCCCAATGACAGACCTAAATCCACTGACCTGGGGCGCACGATATGAAGACCACTACTCAGGAAGTGACCCCGGTTATTTCAGACAGTCCTAGATCGCTTCAAAACGTGCCACTCAACAAGTACATCAGTTGCGAATGGCACCCGGGTGTTTGCTCCATCCATCTTCTCGCTGATGCTCAATACCAGCGTGTCTTCACATGGAATGCGCTACCTCGCCTTGATAAGTTCCCTCAAGGGTGACGTTGCAATGCTCAGGAGGCACAATGTTGGACACGAATAGTGTGAAAAGTTTTTATGAAGCAAACTTTCCCGACGAAATTTTCAGTAAAAAAGTTAACACCATAGCTTCGCAAAATTTAATTCCGGACAAATTTCTCTGCATATTCTCAAATGCGTACTAAAGAACACGTCAGAATTAATAGCATCATGGAGAGTTGAAAAAATTGAAGTAGCATATTCACCAACATATGTACACCCACATACACGCTCACACACGTCTTTCTCAATTCATCAGCTTACTAACAGGGCTTACTACCAGGGTAGAGCCTGTGTGACGAACGGGTCCTTATGCACACCCAGACTAGGGTCAAGCTGTTTGATTGCGACCGCCTCAGAGTATTGTAGCATATGAGTGTTGTTTGATGCGTAGATCACGCTGAAGATACTCGTGGGGTCAACCCAGTGCTTTTCGGTCAGGAGATGGCGTGCGATGAATGACGCAGGCGTCTTAACTGATTGAGCACTTTCGTTCTTTAGCTGCGCAAGTTGGGTGGTGGACGTGGCTAGGTTCGAAATGTGATTTTTGACCCACGCTGGGATATGCTCCGTGATTCTCACGCGCAACTGGCGCTCT
This sequence comes from Dicrocoelium dendriticum, assembly GCA_944474145.2. Taxonomy (NCBI): domain Eukaryota; kingdom Metazoa; phylum Platyhelminthes; class Trematoda; order Plagiorchiida; family Dicrocoeliidae; genus Dicrocoelium; species Dicrocoelium dendriticum. The sequence continues at coordinate 24,968,425 of OX104065.1, read as the reverse complement.
GTCATGCCTATGTTAGTGGCATTGCAATTACATGGAGATTTGTGAATTATGTGTGGATGGCTGGAGAGAGGTAGCTGCGGTTCAACCGAAGGTGTGGGAATGCGCGTCGTTGTGTATACCAATACGGGTTACGCCGCGGATACACTCGTGCGACCGTGGATTTCAAACGCTGCAATACTCTGAGGCGGTCGCAATCAAACAGTTTGACCCTTGTCTGGGTGTGCAGAAGGACCCGTTCGTCACACAGGCTCTACCCTGGTAGTAAGCCCTGTTAGTAAGCTGATGAATTGACAAAGACGTGTGCGCGTGTTTGTGGGTGTACATATATGTTGGTGAATTTGCTACTTCAACTTTCTTAACTTTCCATGATGCTATTAATTCTGACGTGTTCTTTAGTACGCATTTGAGAATATGCAGAGAAATTTGTCCGGAATTAAATCTTGCGGCGTTTTGGTGTTAACGGGTTTAGTGAATAGTTTTCGTTATATTCCGTACAAGAAACAGTAAACGTTAATTTGAGTGTTCAGTAGACGCTATTGGCGGGTACGTGGACTTCTTATTAGAAAACCATATACTCTGGCCATTTCAGTCGAGCATTCCGCAACGTTTTGAATCTCAATCTGAATACCAATCTGAGAGAAAATAGCCTGAAATTAAGTCAAAGATGAAACTGTCCACGTTGTTAACAAGCGTATTTTTTTCCAGTTCGGATTCCCTGGAATACCCTTATAATCTCAGTTGTGTGGGCCAAATTTAAAAGCGTTTGGATATCTAGTTAACGATATATTTTATTACATACATTTTCCGGCTATATACTATTCTTGAAATTACTATGCACACAGATGCACTTAAGTCTGTGCAACCGAGCATGCAATCCGTTTGTCATTTGCTGTGACGACTGCCCACAACCTTTCGTTCTTTTTGCCTGGTGCCATCTCAGTCTTACAACCCTCTTTCTATAAATATCATTACTCTGTCGCTTCAGCGATGTTTCATTTATCTAACCCGCTTGTGTAGCCTTTGAATTGGTAAATCATTCCCTCACAAATGTACAGAACATGTCAGGCGTATCTTCTTTCACGCGCCATAAACAGTTGTCTCATTCATACCGCTCGATACCCCACGCGGTTATTTGGGCATTCCTCAAGCTCTAACTCAGACTAGTTAACTTATCAAGCAATCCACGCATAACCAGATTGCGTATGCAACTACGTGCAATCGTGAGTGCGAACGATCTACGCCATTTCCCGGCAAAGTTGTCCTCTTGGGCAACAGAAATAATCTGAGGCATTCAACATGAGTCTACTCACTTAATTTGTTCCGTGCGTAGGAGCTGAAGCGTCCCACCTGCACCCCTATGAATTAGTGCGTCTGAGATCCACATGGTTGAAGGCGACGGGCTATACACCCACACCCACCCACCTACACAACTGACTGGCTTACGCGCGGAACAAATTAATTGAGTAGACTCATGTTGAATGCCCTCCCAGATTATTTCTGTTGCCCAAGAGGACAACTTGGCCGGGGAATGGTATAGAGGTTAACCTAAAACAGAGAAGCAGTTCTAATCAACATTTAGGGCCTACGGTCTCTGCTAGGAACGCACATATGCACACGCCCCTCACATCAAGCTAGTGCAATACTTCGACATCACATGAAACAAGGTGCTTGAGCAATGCCAACGCCGGCTTAGCCTGAAACATGACTGTAGTGGAATATGGAACTGTGGAACATGGCGAACACAAAATCGGTCAGATCACATAAGAAGGATTTCGAGTAACCATTTACTGCAGATGGAACTGAAGGACATTACACTGCGAATCAGACTACAAATTCTACCAACACAGGGTACGGTCACGAAGTTGGTTTCTGCAAATTAAACCATCGGACCCAAAGCAAAAATTCTGGCAATCGCACTTCAAAGTCACCGCAACAAAACCAATCCGCGGCATTGATACTACCTAACATGTAAACGTGACATTTCACCGACGCTACCATACAGTGAACACCAATGTTTATCAGGCAGCACTGCAAGTGAATACTGAATCCGACATCACCGTCTAGTTCGGAAGCCATCAAAAGTTTTGCCGTATTGCCACCTCAATAAATTACCGCAAACACATCAGGAAAAATACGGAGATTGATTGATGAGTAACACTGTTGGTAACTTCTAACGAGCGTAAATGGTTTATTTATTACCTCACTAACCGGCTCGGACTAAAACTTTGCGGTGTTGACTGGTTAGATAAGTGCAAACTTTAAAGTATTCCTTCAGATAAACTATGCAAATTGACATTGGGTAGCAAACTCTCATAATTGTCGATCCGATGCCTAGACTGAAGATTTTATAACTATTACTCCAGTTATACACCTTAGATTTTAGGACTGCTTCGGACTTTAAGCAATTTTAAGAACCACTTAATGCTGGAAACGAATGCCAAATCCCTTTTTCGTCCAAAAACACTCAGTGCTACAAACCGACTAAACTAGTCTTGAAGAAGGCTTTAATCGCCCACAAACACTCATGTTCTACAACCTGTCTATTACTTCTGATTAGGCTACTCCTACTGTACTAGTACGAAAGCTTAATCTGCCTTTTCGTGTGTGCATATTTTTCAAGAGGACTTAATGGGACACTTCTGAAACACAACTATCCAGTACTAATTCGAGTATACATGTTTTCCAACATCTGAATTGGTGCTTTGTTTGCCAAAGGAGATCTAGCAGATATATTTCTACAACTCACTGTGGAAGATTGTTCAAGATGTCATTAACGATCAACACCACTGGTGATTTTCTTCCGTTTAATTACTTGCTGTGAGGAGTTGAATCGGTACAAAAATTTTAGATAGCTACTTGATACTATGCTGACTGGTATCAGCGGTGTTTTTAGGTAGGTGACACCTCATTAGTGGATGTGAAAACAGACGAGCTGTCACTGAGCCTTAAGCAGGACCCGAATCGGATAAGATCCGATGGAGTAGGCCTATGAATGGAGAAGTGCAGTCCACTTGCACCACAGCTGATGTATCTAGGATATATAAGTGAGCTTGGAGAACGTCGTTCAGATCCAGGGGACATGACAAATATTGTCAACAAGCCAGTGCCCACAGACGCCAAAACTCAACATTCTTTCCTTGTTCTGTTCAGTTATCGCTCTAATTTCCTTCTGGAGACTCATTAACTTTGAGTACTCCTAAAGTTCCTACTCATAGGAGCGGTGAGAAGGGACTGGTCTAATTAGTGTCAGAGTGTTCGGTCAGATAAAAGCTCAGTGAACCTCCAAACTCATCCTCAAACATAATGCTATGAAGATTCCAACTGTTCTAGCCACCGATACAAGCAGGTATGGTATCGAGGCCGTTTTAGTCACCGTTTCCCCACGTCTTTCTAAAGATTGGCTGTCCACGCGGATTTATATTTATAAGAAGCAAAAATGAATTGATTTCATAATTACCCATGGAATCATCGTCGCTATTTTGCATTCAGTTACTGTCTGCACATTCGTGCGTTGTTCTTTTTTCGCTGTTACTGCCGTATCTTGTCGCACACCCTAGGAGCTATTCTCGTTCGTTATGACATGAGGAGCTTCAACTTGAGATACTATTTTCGCAAGAACAAAATCAGTATACCTTACGCTAACTCGAAATTGTGAACACTAAGTGGTGGTTCACATATACGCACGCGTATAAACTTGCGTAATTTCAAATATCCAACAACAATTTTGGTCCCACGCGATACAGCATTTTAATAGCGCTTGAACAAGTTCTCAAGTGTTCTGGTTCAACAAAGTATAGAAAAGCTACAGAAAGCTTTGCGCTTTTTAGGACTAGTATATACTAGTCCGAGAGTGCCCTTGCTCTAGTGGAGATACCAGAAAGCCAGAAAAACGGATACAACGAATTGTATTCGAGGAAACGTACAGTCGGACGAAAAACGGCTGAAGCGATGGGAGTGTACATCAGTGACGATTCTCACCGTAGTCACAAGTGATGAGCCGGACGCAAGTAAAAATGGCCCCAGGGTCGACATTAAAACAAAAACCCACTAATGTAGGATTGAGTAACCAATTTGTACATAAGGTAATAAATACTTTGTGAGTTGCTACATAGCTCTCCTCCTAGAAGAATGAGCCAGGAAGTCTTCGAAATCAAAATGGTTGTGTATCGAAGTTAGTAAAAGGTATTCGTACGCAAAGGTATATCGGTTCGTGTTCGGGAATGGATGTAACCGGTAATTAGGAATAGCTATTACTTACGGTACCTATTATTTATTGATTGCAGGGCAAGGCAAATTTCGGCGAGCCGTTGGAGCTGGCTTGTCAGAATACAAAATACTGGCTAGCCCAGAAAAAGGCCGACAAGACCTCAACCTCCGCTGCTGCCAAACGGTGCGTTAGGAGTGCTCTCTCCCCTCGCAGCACCCCGCCCCGCGCCAAAACGACCTTCATCCGGCGAGGAAACGACCATCTTTCCACCAAGAAGTGCCCCTCTACCCCCGGAGAAAGGACCAGCGCTTGCGACACGATCTTCGTTGACCGCGCCGATCCTCGAAAGTTTGCTCTCTTGGGCCAGTCGATCGAAGGGGAGCGTTGGAGCTTGTAGTGACGAGAAAATAGAACAACATGCCCAGAAAACGCCAGAAGGATTCGTTTTTTGAATATTTTCAAGAAAAAGGTTTTCGGAGGTTTTACTTTTTGTTTGTGTTCAAAACGATAATCAACCCAGAATCCGGGCAAATATATACAATATCTGCAAACCTAAACGTATTTACCATATACATAGTCGGAAAAACAAACGGGCCTACGCACCTCCCTTCCAAGGCGATTAGTCGTGGGATTCGGCGAGCTAGAGTCGGGAGATGTCAAGACGCATGATGCTTGTAGACCGGGATCGTGGTCTGGTTGAACTACATTAGGATGCAGTTAACTATGGGAATAGCTTCCGGCCACCTAGTGAATCGATGGTTACAGATCGGTAGATATACAAACCCTTTTGAAGGCGGCAGAGGACCTATGAGGTCGACGTGCACGTAGTGCAAACATGCATCTGGCGTGGGAAATGCTCTTACTGGGCTTTTCGTGTGCTTAAGCAATTTAGAGCGTTGACACGGAAGACAAACAACTGCTTAAGTACGAAAGTCATGGTTGACATTGCATCAGACGAACCGTGTGGTTACAAGTTTAACCGATGCATGAACGTCTAGTTGAGACACGCCGTTGTGATAATTTGTAATCTCATCACGTTGCGTTGCGTATAGTCATCCATCTCCTAGTTCTGCTCCTCACGAAAGGAACGGTTTGGGGCCCCTTTAATACCCCTGTCTCTGAAGCATCCGTAACCAGTTGATTGCATTTGCCGATGATATCAATCCAAGCGAGTACCGGATGGCCTGAAATGAGGAATGACCGGGTTGTGGCACTGATTTGTCGGGCTAAGCGATCGTAGCGCGTAATGGTGCGCACCATCTCAGTCTTCTGCTTGCGATATTCCGCATAGCAGATGAAGACGAAACTGCTAAGTGCATGATCATTGCGTATGTTCCTCTTTGGTGAACACATGATCCAACAAATAAGGTCTATTACCGGTTCTGACCGTAAGCTACAGTCAACCAGCGATAGTGAACAACCCGGCAACGTACGCATCGGTTGCCGCCAAGCAAGCACCGGAAAGAGCATGGGTAACTTTGTGCCCGGACTAGAGAAAACAGAAGTGTCGCAACACGGATGGCACCCATCAGTGCCGTTCACAAACTCACCAAGAACACCGGATACTAAGGCTCCAAATCTAAAACCAGTAGCCACCAGGCGCAACCATGATGCCTTAAACCTTGTGTGCACAAATGTTCCCGAAACCAAATCCAATACAATTAAGGGTAGGTTGACGGACGATCGAAATCAATGGGGTTCCACCTGTACGTCGATAGGTGTCCATGCTAATCCCACGACATTAAAAAGAATCTGGCCTCGCCCAAACATGTCGCACTACGGTGAACCCCGGTTACTTTGGGTAACAATAAACTCGGCGGACGAGACTGAGGCCGCTCTGCTCTCTGGAATCGTCTCCGCATTGACTCAAGTGGAGTGCGCATACTACTTGAAATCCCGTAGAAAAAACGTTCAGGGGATCCCGCTAACAAAGAGAGGTACAGAAAAAGTCATGATAAGAAAACAATGATTGCGCACGGTGTTCCTGAGCTTACTGATTCCTCTTCCGACGATGCTCAGATGCACGACTGCGAGCAATGGCACTACATACGGGAGGCTCTTGCTCTCGAAAACGTCGTGGCCACCTCGTTGACAAGAATCCCCATATCACCAAGCTATAAGGGGTGCGGTCCCAGGCTGTTAAAACTTGTGTTACAGTCAGAACTAACGGCACAAACCCTACTAAGGAACTGGACTAAATTCCGTCGCAGGTTGCTAACAGCAATTCGTCTGGAAGCAGCGGGTACACCAGCACCTTCTAATGACAATTCAGTAGAGGCACAACTCTTAATGAAAACGCCAACTGCAGGACCCGACTAGGGGACGGTTTCAAGCGTAGCCATAATATCCGGAGGGACACAGCAGAGCATGAGCAAACATCTGGATCCGGGGCATCTGATACCTGCTTATATATCAAATACCACTCGAGAGTATGCAACCTATCCAAAAAACGATTGGTCGCCGACCCTTTATTGGTAGGCCTACACTCACTTGCTTCATCCAACCAATCTAACTTTTGGTCCCCGAGGACTCTCATGCATGTACATAAACGCCCCAGGTCTACTCAGCAAATTAGCTGAGTTAAGACTTCGATACATGTCAGCAGCTTGGGACCTCATCGCTGTCGCCGAAAAGTGGTTGCATTGAGAGATAACGGATGCTGAAATCGAGCTAACGAGCATGTCCGTTGTCCGGAAGGATCGAACCAGCAAAGATGGTGGGGTAGCCCTCTATTTTCGTAACAGTATGCAATGCGAACCCATAACCGACTCAGGAAACTGACGTACCTGACGCCATTTGGTGTAATTTCCGGCTGAGAGGGAACGATTTCGGCGTATTGGCTGTTGTTTACCGCCCACCATCCTCTACTCCTGAGATGGACCGCCATTTGATGGCTGCGTTGAGACAAGTGCTAAACATGAAGTACAGTCACATTCTAGTCACCGGTGACTTCAACTTACATGCTCTCAAATCCCAGGCCATACCAGGAGAGCAATTCCAAGCAGACCTGCAAGATCTGGTTTCAGACTTCCCGCTTTATGGCCACGTCACTACGGCCACCAGGTTCAAGGGAACTGACAGGCCATCCATAGTGGACCGAATATTCACCAATGAAGAACTGATGGTCTAGAGAGTGATAACCTATATTTACTTTGGGCCACAGTGATCATGCGACGCTAGTGTTTCATTACATGTGCTACGCAGATTATCCTAAAGAGCATGCCGAGGAATATCGTGTCGTAACCAACTATGACAACCTGTCCGACCTCATTGATGCAATCAGCTGGTCGTTCTTAGCTGAATTGACCCCTGAGGTGGCCTGCAGAAAATTCGTCAACATATTTACCAAGCTGGTGGCAAGGACATCTCAAGCCAAACTCTGCCGGCCTAAAAGGATGAAGTCTTTTGTAAGGAGCAAGACATGTAAATGCATGGTATTAAGGGACTTGGCATAGCACACCTACATAGCCTCCCCGAACGACCATACCTGGGATGTCTACACAATACAAAGGAACCACTGTGTCAAAATCGTCCGAGAGGATAAACTTATAATCAACACGGTCTAGTGGAATAGTTTTGCTCAAATCCCAAAGTGCTATACAGACACGTGAACAATCTGCGCTCCTGATAAGCGCTGTATTCCTACTCTGCACACAGCATGCAGATAAGCCCAAACCGCACAAGAAACAGCCAACGTTCTTGGACAACAATTTGGCCGTACCTTCCAAAGCGTACAATCATCATACATCCTGCCTAAGCAGATAACGCCGCCATCAGGGCTTAATCGCATATCGTTCACCTCTGCAGCTGTACTGAAGAGGCCGATGTCTCTGCGGGAGTTCAGCCCTCCGGGTGCGGACGGCATTCGTTTGAAGGCATTGAAAGTTGCTGCCATGAGTTTGGCAGGACCACTAGCAATTTTCTTTCAACGATATCTGAACGAGATGCACATCCCACGATGTGGAAGCATGGAATCAGCACGTCAATCTACAAAAGCGGCAGCTGTGCTGAACCAGCAAACTATCGCCCGATAACACTACTTCCTGTGATCTCCAAGGTTACGGAATCCATTGTAGCTGAGGCTTTAATGGGGTACCTGGAGAACAACAAAATTCTCATTCCTGAGCAGCACGGATTTCGCCAAAATCGGTCCTGTACCACCCATCTGTTGATTCCTCTTGCAAACTGGACGGAATCTGTGGACGCTGGCGCAGGACTCGACGAAGCCTACTTGGACTTCTCAAAGGCATTCGACCGTATAGACCATCGCATTCTCCTCCACAAACACCAGAAATATGGAATCGGCGATCTTGTTCTGGGTTGGTTAGGAGACTTTCTCGTGCAACGTCACCTGGATGTGAGGGTTAGAAGCAACCTATCGGAATCCATCGAAGTTCAGTGCGGCGTACCTCAAGACTCGGTATTTGGACCCCCTCCTGTTCTTGGTTTTCATAAATGATATCGCGAACGTGCTATCTTCTACCTGTTTGATATTTGCTGATGACCCAAAGGTATGGCGTACTATAGCTGCAGTGGAGGATCACACAGTGTTACAGGAGGACCTGGACAAAGCGTACACACGGTCCATCGAGAACATGCTGCATGTCAACGTCACCAAGTGCAAAGTTCTCAGCATACGACACAAGAGTGTGCACAAGTACCGCCTAGGACCACAAATTCTACAGCGGGCTTCTCACGAGTGCGATCTCGGCTTGATAGTTCAAGATGACCTCGGTTGTTTGAGGCAGATTGAAAAGGCAGCTAAGAAAGCGAACCAGTACCTCGGCCTTCTTCGCAGAGCTTTCGGGAAGTCTGACCCTTCAGTCTATCCAAATGCTTAGTGCGTACGTGCGACCGCACGCGGAATACGCTATTCAAGCGTGGCAACCCTGGCTCAAGCACCATCTCACCGCCCTGGATACTGCACAACGTAGGGCAACTAAGAGCGTCGGAGGTTTGGCCAGCCTCTCTTAACCACTCAGACTGAAAAGTCTCAAAATACACAGTGGACGTTCTCGGCGTCTAGGGGGCGAGCTCATAACGGTGTACCAGATTCTGAGAAACCCCAACCACCCAAGCCATTCCCTTCTAATACTCAGTCAAAACACCCGCTAAGATGTCACCAGATTAAGTTAGTCACGCAGTACAGCCGCCTGAAATGTCGACGAAACTATTCCTCCCTTCGAGTATCACAGCCTTGGAACGCCCTCTCGGAAAATATAATTAATGCACCCACCCTATCCCTTTTCAAAAAACGTCTTGACGATACCCTTTCACATTTACACTACGTGCTATAACTCATGAACACCAGCTGCTGGCACTAAGACACAACAGACAGGGGATAGTGCCATAACCCTACTCGAGAATGAGTCACTCCAAACATCTTGCCCGTAATTTGATGAACGCTAATACTATAGAAACTAGAATTCTGTATCCTGTGGACCCAAGATAGTTGCACACGAGTAAGTATTGTCCTTCCTATCTTTTTTATTTCTCTCGGCTATGATGTGGACAATAATCACTACCCTGTTGCTTTGTGTGCGTACATTGTCATTTCATACTCCCTTTATACGACAGTGCAGTTAAATCTGTAATCGCCCGAACTGAGGACTCCATTATCCCTTGATCTATCTTTTTTCACGCTAAACACCCTACGGGACATGTCAAGCACCTGCTTTTTTACCCGTTATAAATCATTGTTCATTGTTGTTTATTGAGTGAGCGTAATGAAGTGGTTGAAAATTGGAACACTGGTTATAATCTCTTGCAGATCTGCCTTGCATGGTCCGCCGATTGTAGCAGAGGTTTCTAAATAGTGCACGTTGAATCCACCCATCATAAGGATGTGTGTACATTCGCTTTAGGCTACAACTTAAAGCTTGCGCAATTTGGCAGTCCATTTCGGGTGTAGAGTTTGGGAAGATGTATACCAAAACTATAATGTAAGTGTCACTGCCATGTAATTGCAAACAGCACCATAGCGAACCCGCGAACTGTTAGGCTGAATCCTCTACGGTCTCGCGCTGTAGGTCTCTTCGGTAATAAAGCATTACCCATCCTTCTTTCGTAAGCCTGTCGTTTCTTACGAGTGACACCGGGCAGCGCGAATTCAGCGACTATCATCCCAATGTGCGACCAAGTCTCAGTGACACGGATAATATCGCATGGCTACGAAATTTGGCGACCTTTCAGTTTTGCCAGCTTATTGAAAGAACCTTGAGCATTGGTAAAAATGCGTGATGGTTCTTCTGTCTTTAGGAGCTCACAGGAAGCCAAAGGAGTCAAGTGTGGTAGAATACCGAGTGATTTGCCAACTCATAATAGGCGAGTATACGTAACCTCTCGCCAGAGACTTCATTCTGTTTGAGCCGAGATATCTAGCATGAAACTACTGGAGAAACTTGGGGTAGAGATGAGTCGGGATGAAGACGCACCCACCAAAAAGAATGCAGTCTTGTACGATGGGTTATGCATTTCATCTCTACTGAAGCTGTTGCAGCTGCACTTGTGAAATTTTCCATGACCACTGTGAGTGGTGAAATGTGCTCATCTTTGAAAGCAACGTTACCCTTAATGTGATGTCTCGGAACAATTTGAAAAATATTGGGATGTGATTTATGGTGTCGGAAAGCGTGCGATTTCCTTCCATTACGATGGTGATATTCGCAACAACGATATCTTCTGGTTAACGCTGTTCATCCAACATTCCTGACAGATGGTTTTTGTAGAGTGGTATTTGATGGTGAAATCATACATCAGCAATGTTTTGGTCAATCTTTGGAGAGATTAGCAGCAAAAACTGGGGTTTATGGTACGTTAATAAGTTGAAAGGACGGCCATCTAGCATTTTGTGCGAATGTTTCACTTCAAACACGATGGGCAGAGCCTCCTTCTCCATTTCACTGGAATTTCTTTCTGCTGCAGACAACGATCCAGTAGCACGAGTGACCTGCCTTTCCAATCCGTCTGGAACAACATGCGAGATAACCGCACCGACTTTGTAGCTGAATGCATCAAATACCACCACAATTGCAGCTTTAGGTCACAATGCACCAACATAAGTTCAGAACTTGACAAAAACATGACCTTGTAAAATGTTTCTCGACATTCGGTGGTCCAGACCCATTGAACATCTTTCCTCAGCAATTGGTTCAATGGCCCGCAAAGGTTATGCATAGACGGTAGGTTGATACTGGAGTAACTTATCATGCCAAGGAATGGTTTCGATATCCCTTCCTCCTTATTTAGTGGCATGTTGTTGATAGCCCTTAATGTTTAACGGATCCGGCCGTCCTCCACTTTGGTCAATGATAGAATCGAGGTATTTAACTGACATATTATACATTCACACTTGTCTATTCTCAGCCAGAATCCATACTCGTTTATTCGATCAATCACATTTTCCGTTCGTTGGCTCAGTACTTCCGAATGAGAACGCATGATGATGATGTTTTCCAGGTAGACTGAGGCATTTGATATTCCTTGTGACATCACGTCCATGATCTGCTGAAAAATTGCTGGAGCCGAGTTGACGGCCACTGGTAGGCGCATATATTGGGTTATTGGAATATCGGTGAGTGTTCGCCGTTAACAGCTCTCACGATTCTTCCTAGATTTCAATCTGGACCTACGCGTCAGATAAGTGCAGTTGGGCAAAACCTTTCTCACCATTAAAACTTCTAAGGCAGCATTCAGGCCAGCAGAAAATCATGCGTAGATTCTTATCTTTTCATGTGGCTCCTTGACAATCACCATTGGGGTTGCTCATGACGAGTAATTGATCTTCTTGATAACTCCGATTGATTACAGTGTCTCAAGTTCATGGTAAATGATTGTAACAACTGCGTAGGGAACTGGCCGCTTTGGTCGAAAGAATGCCTTCGAATCTACTCACAAGGACAAACTAAATTTGGTTTTCGTGCACATTCCAGACCGTCCTTCATAACTTGTGGATATTTCTCCGTCCAATGCACAGCCTCACCGCTTAATTTTTTGCACACACAATTCAAAGGGATATTAAGCAGCTTTATATTATCAATCCAGTCGAAGCCATGTAAGTTCAGGTTTGGGTGTTTTGTTACAGAACAAACCCATTCAAATTGACAGCCTTCAAAAGAAACGAAAAAAGGAACTTCATTAACTAAGTTCAACACTCCTCCTGAGGCATTGGTAGAAAGGCAGGTTGTTTCCTACATACATAGTCTATCAATATTCAAGTTATCTCGAAGTGACGGTAACGTCGAAGACCGTGTCAACTTGTAGGCGCACAGACACTTGATTCACAACTCCCGTAACCTACCTTTTGCGTTTCGCGGCCCCCTCGTCGAAAGTAGCAAAACGAGTATAAAGCTGGGATGTTTGTTTTGGTGATGAGGTTGGTACAAACGTTCTGGAATAGCTAATGGATATGTGACGCCTGAAGCCAGGAAGACGGCAATGGGTCTGTTTGTGGTCCTCTCTGTTGCATTCCTGACAGAGACACTTTTTGAGCGGATAGAGAAGTGCAATTCCTGTCACTGGCAACATGCTGATGGTGATGCACTTTGCTTCACGTGCTTCGAAACGTTCCTTGAACATTCGCTGTGGTTTGACACCACAAGCATAGCTACGGGGAATGGATTATGACTTTGTGTCATGTTTGAAGGTAGTGTGCATCTGGTATTCAGAAGTGATGGACACAAGCTTAACAGACGGACCCTGTTCATCTTTGTTATTCAATCTCCTTGTAGTTCGGCGTCCTCTGGCCCTTGGAGATCACCAATAAAAATCAGAGCCATTAACGGATAATCGGGCATATCCTTCAGTTTGAATCGCTCGCAATGACGGTTGACGCTACTAGCATAAAATACGAAATCTGCTGACACACGTTAAACCAGCTACATGCAACTCCACCGGACGCTGAATAAAGACTCCTGTTCAGCAAAAACGTCATTTAGCAAGTGTACAAGTTGATCGAATGTAAAATCTTTGGGGCATTTAGGCAGAATAGACTTGAGGAACATTTGCGTCATTTAGTCCCCAGCTCCAGCAACAGCAGCGTGCACTTCCATCCGTCATCAGCGTCAGCGAGCTCTGAACAGCAAATTTATTCATTGCTCCTGAACTAAGATGCTAAGGTCAAACTTGTATTCGGCTTCTACTGAAACTCGCAAATACTGTTTGAGATGGCATCCACGGAGGCCATCTGCTTTTCTGCGCTTGGTCTTGTATGCACCAGAAGAGGCTGAAAAATGCTCTGCATCAACCTTGAATCACTTTCTTCTACTTGCTTCTGTTCAGGTTGAAGTATTGCAGTAAGCTGCCGCACTGAAAATAGCACTTTCTCGTGTTCTCCAATTTAACTTTGTCCGCTGTCAGTTGTTCTGGTTACCAAGGACGCTCCGGTTACTCTGATTGGATGAGATGAAGACGGAGTTCACCTACCAGTTCAGTGAATAGGAGAGACAAGGCGATTAAATGGCGCATGCTAGCAGCACTTCTAAGGTGCGGCTGACCATCCTGAACGCTCTTTGTTTACTCATTGTTTATTTACTAACAACAGTAACATATTGCTCTGTACCTCCCTTATGACCCACCAATGGGATTTTCTTTCGAAGTGCAAAGTTAGAGATCTGATTTTAGGGATGTGTCACCCGTGCGATTTCTAGGAGTTCCTCCTCCTAACGGAAATCAAAGGCAAGTGGCACAAGGCACCCGTCTTAAGAAGAGAGATGTGATTATGTGGATTTCGAATGCAACTCGTGCATATTTTCTTCATTGAAAGCACATGCTTAAATCCACAAGATTGTCTCTTGGGCCAACCAATCATTGGGTGCGCAAACCTAGCTTCGGCACATTGTCTGAAGAGGTTGCCACTAGCCTCTTCTCTTCCATCATCAGACCAATGCTAGAGTACGGTTCACCCGTCTACCTTCTGATTACCCGAGGCGAGCCACAAAAGATCGAACGGGTCCAACATGTTGCTAACAGGCTCATCCCGAGTTTACGTGGCTTGGGGTATGAAGACCGGTGCGAGAAACTAGGACTCTACACCTTGTCCTACCGTCGGTTGTGCGTCGACCTCATTATGACCTACCGTAATCTACATCCCAGTGACTTCCCCATGCTGGGGCCAATGATGCACTTACGAGGGCCATTCAGCACACGTGGACACAGATACAAACGTGTCGTCCCGGATATGAAAAATGTTCGCCACCCATTGTGCTTCGAACGGAGAGTGGTAAGTATATGGAACAGTTTGCCTGAACATGTGATGGAGGCAACATCCGTGTGGTAGTTCAGAACGTTGTTAGATTTATGTTTTACCACTATTCGATTCAGAGAACGATTGCACACTTACGATGACATGTTACATTTGTGAGTCCTGCAATACCGTGAGACAAATACTTTAAATTTTACATAAGAACGGTAAAGTTATTCAAGGCTGAAAACTTTTAAAACGTTTTCACCATATTTCAAAACAGTGGTACAGAATTCGTTTCTACCTGCTCTATAATACAGTATTCAGTATTCGTTGATTCATGTGTCTGTGAACCATACAATCTAACTACTATCATACACTGGGTTGACTCGTGATCTCTCTTTACCAGTCCTATCGTGCTTATCCACGCTCGGGTAACTTTTCCACCTACTGAGATTAGCCCATCTTACAACAATTTTGCGCATTAGGTTAAAAATAATCCTTTTACAAGTCATTCTGTACTTGTCATCATCGACCGAAAGCTTCAGATGAATTGTTTCACTAACGACAAGGTCATAAACCGAAGTAAGACACATTAACACAAAGGTAACTGACGGAATTCGTAACGGAGTACATTAGAATGCATTTGTAATTCAATCTTGGTTGCTGCCTCATAGAACGGCAATTTTGGACTTCACCTTCAAGTTAAGTGGGTTGTCTACGGAGGCACAGGTCTCAAGCTCTTCTCTCTCACATAGTTCCTTCATCTTCTCGGAAGGAAGTCGCCGCACACTCATTCGAAGCAAATTTAGTAGACCAATACCTTGAAGTACCGATTCAAGAATTTGGCAACATCTGTAGTTTCAATCGGCCGTCATGCTTAAACCAAGTACTTAACTTTTTCCATCTATAGCGGATGCCTCATCTATTTAACATCATTCGACACAGACACTTAGGGGATTTCCAACCATTCAAAACATTTACAAATATGCTGTTACCCAAGGAGCATATAGAGCAATTCAAGTAGTGCTAATGGTTTGTATGCCGTACTAATTTCTGGATCTTATACACACAGCGTCCACATCAACCAACCAATCAACCAACCAACCAACCAACCAACCAACCAACCAACCGGTTAGCACTACTTGCGTGTCTACACTACCAGTGAAAAGAATCGCGTGACGCGGCACACTGGGCTCATTGACTGACACTCACTATCGACGTGGACATTAAAAATCGGATAGTCAACGGATACTAAACTATCGTACGATCATGTATGTTCATAATAACCATAAGCATAACCCACAACAAAGGTAACTGCGTCTTATGTGTCAGAGTGGCGAACGTTCTCCAGGGGCTCTAGAGCATTACTCGTTAAATACAGTGAAACCTCGGTAAGTCGATTCAAATTACTCAACTATATTGGTCAACGTAGAGAGGTTGTCAAAATATGAAGGCCTGTACAAAGCTTAGCACTGATTTCTCGTTGTAAGTATTACAGTACAGAATTCATTTTTACGCACATCTTGTTGCCAATATATTAGGTGAGCTCCTACATAATAGCAAACACAGTTTTTTCTCACTGTTTTATAATAAATGAAAACGCTGCTTGGTTACCTCAGTTAGATCATTCTTGCAAAATGTCAATATTTGTCCCATTGATCTCTTCATCAAACTTGTAACTGAACAGGTTAGCTTAGAACTTGTCAATCGCTGGCTAGACAGCCACTCAAATCCTGATTTGGACTTGTGTAGTGAGTGAACGCACGTTGCGTAGGTTAGGCATGATGCGTAGGTGGACGAACACGGAACAAGTTCGCACAAAGACGTTTATTGTCAACTCGTGGACTCGGGTCTATGAGTACACACTGTACCTGGTCCCCACTCAGGCATGTTAACACTGCGAGGCGAGACCAACATGAACAAGCGCATAGACAAACAGAGAACATACTGTATTGTGAAACGTCTTTGGAGTTATAAAGAGCAGGGTTTGTGCGTTAGGATGGTTGGTACACAATCAAAAATCCCGCTGCATATACACTATTATTTAAACAGTCGAGTAGTTCGGCAAACATTACACGGTAAACATTTACATAGTCCTGTTATAGAGACTAAATTAATAACGTTGATTATAGCCCAAGTGGTCAACACGCAACCTACATAGTCGGTTGATATAATTAGTTCTGTATTCCTAGAGTTTATGTAGTAAAAGTTCAAGCTATGCAATAAAACCCAAATTAGAGAGGTAGCCAGAATATTGAGGTGGTCAACTTTGAAGGTTTTAATGTAAACAATAGTCACCACTAGCAATTAAACAGCACAACTGTGGAACTGAAGTGCTTTGGTTCCGCTAAGCAAGCAGAATCTTCCTGTGTTAGCTGTCCTGTTGTGCATATAAGAAAGTATGACAAATTAACGAAAGCTACTCAGTAACAAGTGAGCGCCGGGATCACAGGTCAGAATGTAAGCGAGGCTATGTGCGCGTCACAAAGTGACACTACAAAGTACCTTTGAACATAAGATAGAGAGAGAGAGCTAGGGCTCTCAACCGCACCTAAGCGTCTAAGACTTCAGCTGATCCAACCAATTTCGCTTCTGCAAGTTGAAAGGTGACTTAAAATATGCCGGATTCCATGTTCCTCCTGGGAGTCACAACAAACAGTTTGGCTGTCATGTTGAAACTCAAAGATACAGCAGTTCGCCGAAAAAAGTAATCGAGCAACATAAGCATTGGTTACTACCAGGATGACGCCGGAAAAATCATGGGAAACTCTGCTGAACGGATTAGGCAGAAATGAAGTGTCACCGCAAAGATGGTCATTGCCAGTGTCACCCATAATTCACGAAAAGCAAAAGAGTAAGAGCCTCCACCAGGCATCCACCAGGCACAACCGTAGTGCCTAGAATATCGTGTGAGCAAATTGTCGAATCAAAATCCAATAACATAAAGGGTGTATTGCCAAAGGCAATTACTTGAAGCATTCTCGTCTATAGTGTGGCCGGTATCTGTGCTGAAACTACTACAACGTGACACAAAGCTAATCGATTAAGAAATTAGAAAAATTAGTTCCCTTGAGAATTGCAAACAATGCTTTGAGACGAGGAAAGCTGGCAGATGTTAACATTTCGAAATGTCTCGTCAAGGCCAATACAATAACAGGAAAATATATGCCTTTAGAGCTAGAGTGGGACCGGATAAGATAGAGACAGGGTGGGGTACAGATATCCCAACCCTACGTCCATTGGAGCCTTAGGCTTATGAACTACTGTTTTTGCACACCGAGTGCCGGTTTGATCCTGCTGATCGCGACAGCCTCGGCGAACTGTAGCATGCGTGTGTTAGCATGTCTCAACAAGAGTGTGAATTATGTGGTAGAGTCGAATGGATGAGAAGTAGACAATAAGTGTCTACCAATGGATGAAGCAGGTGGCTTTCGTGAACAGGTGATAGACGAAGCGGAAGACTGGATAAATTCACGCTGCACCCACTTAGGTAAACCTTCCCTCACTCTGGAATTTAACATTCTCTCGGTACGGCCTATGTAGCATGACCCCCAACTACAAGTGAATTGGTAAATGCAGTGTGAAATGGCGCCGAAAGGTTGTCTTTCCTTCCTTATTGTATTGACACAGATGATACAGTACGAAATGCTAACACGTGCCTGCTTTCCTCTTCTCGCAGCCTCGTTCAAATCATCGCCATTCATCCAAGCTCATTGCACTATGGTAGGGCTTGGTTAATTTGTTTAATGCTAAATTCCACAGATGAGACAGAGGACCTTTTGGTGTCTGCGAAACTAATCCGTAACGTAACAATTGACTTGTGTACACTACCGGAAATCGTTTAGAAATTCCAAATACCTCGGACAACCAAGAGCAATATTCAAAGCGTACGGATGAAGAAAGCATCTTGTTTCACGGAGTTTTCACGCTCAAATCTTCCTCAGGCACATTACACGGAGCAATGGCATTACCTTCATGAAGCTGTCCCTCTCAAAATGTCCTTGCTGCTTCCCTGACAATAGTCCATGTTACCTCGATGTTACGGGATTTCAGCATGATAACCCAGAATGTTGTGTGAAGGGCTTACTGACGTTGAAATCGTCTGACCTCTGCTATTCATTTTATCACTTTGAACTTCACCCTGACCTCTTCGAAAATTTGGAGGTTCACATTGTCGCCAAGCATATTAATGCAAGATACGGTGATACCTTTCTACTGAGTACCGTGTTCGACCCTACGTCGTCTACTTCTGATACGGACAATCGCCTAGCCTGCACTTTGAGGACTTGCTAGTAGGGTAACAGAGTCGCATTCTCCTACTGGGGAATTACAACTTTAAAGCCAGGAAATCTAAGCTTGTCGCAATGAACACTTCAAAATCAAAGGAAAGTTGCAGCTCCTTAATAGCCACATTATTTCACCTACATAGTAGGAAAAAGGGACATACTAGCTGTTCTAGACCAACTGTTCACTAAAGGGGAGCTGATAATCGAGACACGGCCATCCTGTAGCAATGCTGTTTAGCTATATTTGTTATGCAGAGTACATCGAACGGAACATCTATGACACTGGGGTCAAAACGAACTGCGGCCTTCTGCCTACGCCTATTAATAACAACAACTGGTCATTCCTAATATTGATGTCGCGTGGTAGGATTTTATTATTTATCCAATAAGCTAGAAATTATCGTTTCGGAAAACAGGTTCACACGCTCGATGAGAGTAAAACCCTTCATGCAGAGTAAAGCCTGTATGTATATGGCATATGTATGGACTTGACTAACGTACAAATAGTGAACAGGTGCCAAAACTAGGGAATTAAATGTAACGCAATGAATCATTGTGCAATTTTGCTAGTTGATGAAAGAATAAACTTAGCAATAGGCTTAAGCTGCGGCTATTCAGTCCCGATTCGCGGAGTCTCGCAAACCAATGCCAGATCCGATTGACTATTGATTGTTACCTTCTTCGAATGTCAGCTTTCGATTGGTTCATGTGAGTCGGTCGAGTAAACACGTCTTCTCCTTGTCGATCTGGTGCCCATTGCCGGATTAAGCTGCAGAGCTTCGTAGACACCCTCCAGCTCCAGGTGTTTGTTGATTGGGTTTAGGCCAGAATGCCAGGCCTCGAGGATCTCATGCGCTCTGCGATTTCTTGCTCTTCCAAGTACTTCAACGTGCTCCAGATCGAAATGATGGTCCTCGGCATCCATGTGTACTGACATTAAGGACTTCTCATCGTGGCGGCGGATAGCCGGACGATGTTCGTGCAGTCTTGGGCCAACTTCTTTTTCCAGTCTGGCCTACATAGTATTGTCACAGTTCCTGCAGGAAATTTTGTAAACTATACCTTATAGTTCTTCCTTACTCAGTTTGTCCTTTACTTTAAAACTTTACTTCGAATGGTTTCCGTTTGCTTCGTGTGCAACATTTATCCCCTGTGGCATTAGAAGCCTCGCTGTCATTTCAGAAATCCCACGGATGGAAGTTGGGATAATTGTTCTTCTTTCTGTTGCACACGTGGACGCGGGTTGTGACTGGCTCTTCGACATCAGACAGCCTAGAATAAAGCTTTTGGCGCACGAATTTCGCAGAACCTTGCTAAATAGGTGGTCCTCCGCCACCTTCAGTTGCGGTATGCTAAAGTGTGACTGGGCTTGTTTGAAAACTGTCCTCACTCAACTTCGCTTGGATATGTTCGGATGGTTACTGCGATAGTTAAATATCTGCTCGGTATGCGCCGCTTTCCAATAAACTGTTGTTTCTATTGACCCAGAACCATGTCTTCTCACGAGCGCGTCCAAGAATGGTAACTGATCATTGCTCTCTTCCTCTTTGGTGAAATGGAAGCCGGAAACTAACAATGATTATTTGATGAGTTGTTTTGTTTTCTGGATCGTTTGAGGAGGATAGAAGTATCGTCCATGTAACGTGCCTAATGTTTGGTCTTCACTATTGGCACATCCTTCTGTTCCAAGGTTTGCATCACTGTCTCTGCTACCAGTCCAGAGATTGGTGATCCCACTGGCGTACCCGTTGTCTGTTTGTATATTTTGCCATTTGAAGTGGAGTGTATGGTGAGACAGAAGTCGAGCAACTCCATCTTTTGTGTGGCTTCAATTCTGTCACTGGTATTTTCCGCTCTGTGCTGTTCGAGCAGTGTCTTCCTTGTTAGACTCACCAGCGTAGTGTCAATTGATTTGAACAAGCTTGTAACTACAAAAGAGACCATTAGCTAGTCTCTTGCTATTATTATTCCTTTAAGTTTTTCAACGAATTGTGCTGCAGACTTCATTGAGTGTCTGAGCCTATGCTTAAGTGTTTCAACTGTTCTTAAAGTTCATTAGACAGCTTTTAATTCGGTGCTCCGGGTAATGACATGATAGGTCAAGGCGGTACAAGCCTTTTCAGCCTGTGTCGAGCAACCAAGATCAGCCTGTACCATCATCCAGAGGTCGCTTTCCTGCTAAGCACGTTGCAAGTACTTATCCCCAAGTCGATATTCATAGGTATTCTGAGAGCGTATGCTCACAACTTTGTATTTCCACACGTTGAGTGGGAGCCGGTTTTTGGATGACCACGTATAGGCCCTGTCGAGATTGCTCTGCAGTGCCGTGTGATTGTCCACTGCTTGTATATCATACCAGATCTTCATATTATCTGCAAATAGCAAGAAGTTCGATACAGTAACCTAGCAAACTCTTTAATAAATACTTAGATGAACGAGGCACCAGTACCGATCCTTGCGGCACACCACAATAGATCTCAATCAGTTGGAAATGGAGCTGCGAACTCTCACATTCAGCTGACGTTGAATGAGGAACTTGCTTATCCAACCCAGCATAAGGTCACTGATTCCATAGTTTAGAAGCTTGTGAAGGACAATGCGGTAGTCCAAACGATCGAATTCTTCGGAGAAATCCAGGCAGATGAGGT
Source organism: Dicrocoelium dendriticum (assembly GCA_944474145.2). Classification (NCBI taxonomy): domain Eukaryota; kingdom Metazoa; phylum Platyhelminthes; class Trematoda; order Plagiorchiida; family Dicrocoeliidae; genus Dicrocoelium; species Dicrocoelium dendriticum. The sequence continues at coordinate 24,947,101 of OX104065.1, read as the reverse complement.
CGACTCCTACTCTGCTTTCGACTGATTCTATGCAGCTTGCTCCAACTAGAAGCATTGTTGTATTAGCAGACCGGTTTCGACAGAATCTGTGCTGTTGTGCCTATGATGTTGTTGCTCCCAAAGCAACCAATGATCGAATCTGCGATTAAACATTCCATTAAGTTGGATAACTTGGAGGAGGGTGATTGAACGGTAGGTCGTCGGCTCCGCATGATGCTCACTCTTGTAAATGCAAAAGACTCTTCCATGTCTCCTCATTGTGCGGACCTGTATTACATCCAGACTTGGTTGAATGTACGGAGCTAAAGGTTCGCCAATGTTCCTGTCGTCTGTCTTCAATGCCTTCGGTCTGATGTCATCCAGGTATTTAGAGCTGTGCATGCGAAGGGACAATAGTTTTTGTATCACATTGGCTGCTATCAATGACACTTGGTTCAAGCCTCGTGACGGTGCGAGCCGTGTCAAAAGCGAGTAAGCTGAGAATTCGCTCTGGAGAGTGTGGATAAAAGTTTGGCGCGAAACGTTAGCCGCCTGGTGGGGTTTGCGTCAGGCCTATTGTTACAGTTTAAATCAAGGTCCCGCTCTACGCTCTCCGGAGCTCGTTGATGTGTCTTTACAGCACTTTAGAATTAACAATGGATTTCGTCGCTAATTTCTATTGGTGCCGGAGTTTGTCTTCGTGTACCAACTTGATACAATGTTCTCGTTGATTAGTGCAAGCATTCCAGGTCTGGTTACTTGGACAGACTTCGTCAGCGCGTCACACGGAATCTCTTAAGGCCATACAATTTATAGTGCGACTCCACAGGAAGGAGTTCATTTGCTTCAGCCGAAAGACCTTGCTTTCCGCTGCATTTGACACTAGCTCAGTGAATTGGGTGACAAATATCATCTAGACGAGATTGGCGGCTGCTGGGCTAAAGATGAGCAGTCGGTTACTTGAACGGAGTCGGATAGCATGTCGTAATGGGTGACGACGTAGGTTTCGTCGCTGTTCTCCCTGAAATACTCCGCGTAGCAGATATAACGAAGTAGCAACATCGCGCGATCACTAAGGCCAAGTGGTGCATCTATGCTCATAGTAACGACCATTAGTTCCTCGTTGCTTAACACGTGGCCCAAAACTAATGATAAGTCGCCTGTTCTGAATCGCGTGGGAGAGGTGACATGGTGGCAGAGAGTTACATTGGTGAGTAACTCTTGCAAGTCAGTCCTGTATTGTTCGCTCAGCGATGCTGGGACTTCGATAGCGTAAGGTTAAATTCCCCCACCAGAAGGAGGTGACTGGGTGGCCGTGTCAGGACTAGCTTCATCGCTGAAACTAGGCGATGATCCATTTCCTAGCTAAAAGTTGGTGAGCGGTAAACTATTGCTAGTGCATACTCATCACCACGTATTAGGCGTATACGACACCAAATAGAACGCACAACTTGCGTTACTGGCTTCTCAATGACATCAACATGCAGGTCGGATCATTAATACAAGAGCACTCCACCTCCTCTGCTAGGTTGATCGTTTCGTAAGCAAGCCATGCCGAGTATATCAATCGCAGTATTGGTAATCTCCGTGTTCAGCCATGCTTTGCTAATCATAACCATGTCCGAAGGTGTGAAGACCTGAAGAATACGAAGTCCGGTTAACTTGCTGAAAAGACCTTGTGTATTGATACTAAAGTATGTAAGTTCATCATAGGTAGGAAGCGTGGTTTTAAATGCGGACATCCGCTGATGGTCTATTAGAATTTTATGGAGTCGGCTGCAGAACGGCCGACGCAGACCATAGGGCAGATCCGGGTTGTGGTATAGAATATTCAGTGCCAGCAAGAGGTTGAGCTCGCTGTCTTCCATCAGTCGGCGGCGTGTTTTAAACCTCTTCCGGTTTTATGGTGCATGGTGACGGGGTTGGACAGGAGAACTGATAGCTCAATGTTACCTTGTCCATTTGTGGCCTGGTGTCTATCGCCTTTACACGTATTTCGGATGGAAGCAGTTTATATATTTCGTCCACATTTCGTTCCCATTTTCTACCATCAATTTGGATTGCAATGTTTCTTTCATCACGCAGGGACCAAACCCTTTGTACTTAGGTGATAGCGGTAACTTTCATGTTGACTTGACGATAACTATTTGCGTGAGAGCATTACATGAATAAAACGCCATTCATCCCAGTCATGCACTTTGGCCACTAGTTCGCTCAATGTCTTGAGCTCGGGGACACCCTGGACAAAAGAAGCGATTTGACGTCTTATTGTTTACGGAATGCAACCGGATTTCCTTTGTGTCCCTGACGTTCGCCCCAAGGAACATCTAGGAAAATTCGAACAGTACTTGTGGTGGTACGGAGGCGAGTGCCTGATAAGTGAACTGTATATGCACCATTACCTGACTGGAGTAACTGCGGTACGCCGTTGTACATGGAGTTTGGGTAACAAAATATTCACACCAAACTGGCTGGATTAGCTTGAACTCATGTTAGAGGACACAGAGAGGCCCACTGTTTCCTGTCTTCTAGCAGCTTTTCATTCAAAATGCAACATTTAACAGTCAGGGAATTATGATACTCTCTCGTGTTCTCCTTTGAATGGGATGTGTGACTGCTTTCACTGATTGGACAACGAAGGGGGCTTGAGTCCATTGACCTTCGTTAATTGACAAATGGTAGTTCTATAATTACTTTAATTACAGTCTAGAATGGAGTAGAATGCCACCTAACTAAGAGCATCGGTGCCTAAGACGTCAAACAAGTTTCGACAAGCGTCGACCGATTTGGCATGTGTTGGCACTCGTATAACAAGTATCCGGGGATAACATTTCAGCCATTTACCAATAGCGTAGCCATTGCTAAAAGTTTGGATAAGTGGACAATGTAAGATTATAGTTTCGTGGTGTCCCCTCCTTTAACCATAACAAGGGATTTCCAAGATCCCTCCTGAACATCCTGGAATAACATCGAAAAGTTGTACTTTGTTTTGAAACAATCTAACAGTAGCGGAAATAGGGGGCCAGCAGATTCTGGGTTTGCAAAAGAGAAAGATGTGATGTGTTGAAGAAATGAAGCAACCATGGATCGTTCTTTCCGGAATGCAAGAGGCGTTTGACTAGGTATAGGCATGATGAATAAGACTCATACCATTTAAACTCACCAGTACATCTTTCTGATCAATATGACATTGGTTGCCATAGGAAACATGATAGTAGTCACTCTATACAACGTATTCAATTACCTAGACAAAATTACAGATAAATCGTCGACGTATTCAATGCATTTTGGGAAAGATGCCAATGTCGTTCTTCCGCCCATTGCTTTCGGTTCAAAATGAATCACATGCACCCTTCCTCCAAGATGCTTTCAGCAATACGGAAGGGTAATGATAAATACGTCGCCTTCTTATCAGTTGACGATAGATACTTGAACCTAAGAAGAACTAACTACTAAATGTGGGCCATAATTCATGCGTTTATGACACCAACGAATTTTATGAAGTGCCCTTATCTACGACTGCATTTTGATGGAGGTCTATTAAATGTTTACCTTGTGACAGTCTGCAGTTTTCCGGGGTTTGTCTGTGTTTGTTGCACGTGATTCCAAATAAAATTACCATCTCGACGTAGGGGCAGACAATCGTTGAGGAATTCAGAATTGCATTGGCGGCTGCGCTTGTTTGAATGGATCACTGCCATTCACTGGAGTGTCGACAAGTCTTCGCACATACGAGTGGTGCGTACTACCTTTCCCCAGCTAGCATCATTGATTGGTGTCACTTTTATAGCGGAAACTACACAGCACCTTATGATATACAGAATTTAGGCTTCTCTGCATCCATCCGCCCTCTGTAACCACAATCAGGACTCTCGTTAATACCTCGCTCTTTAACAGGGAGGGAGGGAGTTGCAATTACTAAAATAGCACAATCTCTCACCGTGAAGGTTAAGCAGTACTTTGGGTAAGGACACTCGTCAAATTTTGTCAAAAATAAACCACGGCTCTTCAGTAGTGTTCAGTAGTGTAGGATGGCTTGGAAAACACAAGTTTACAAGACCCACAGGATGGAAAGTATAAAATAAAATTCAAATGAAAAATGCTTAAACGTGGAACTTGAATTATCAGTAGTTTAGACACCAAACATTATTAGGATAATTTGTGGCATATAACGCTAACATGAAAGTCTACTAGTTTTTCGAACGTCACGATGTCTGGTCCGTTCGGCACATGTGTTTGTAGTGCATTCCAGTGGAAACAGATTCTAAGTGAGTAAAATGCTTTTTTACAATCCGAACGGAGGTGTTGCTTTACTAATTCCAGGCGGTGACCTCGGCATTGTTTGGAAGGGCTTATGGTCTGCAGTGATGTTCATGGCCGCTGGCTTACAGTCAGTGTCCGGTAGGTGAGCATAGATCTCCGCAAAGTCGTCGATATTCTGAGGAGAACACACCGAGTAAATCAAGACGCTTTTCGCAACTGGGACCGGATAGTCCATGTTTCGCCTTAGTGACTCCTTTTTGGGGCTGCTCTAAGAGTCGGATGTCTCGTTTTAACAATAGGTGCCAGACCTGAATCAGATTTTAACATGGGAATGAAGATTTGTATTAAGCAAAAGTCGTACTAGCCGTCGCTCCAAAATGCAGAGAGGTCGCGTCATAAGTATCAAGTCCAAGTTCGTCACATTTGCTGCTTTCCAGCAATGGAGCGAATTACCAAGACTTCATTGGACGATGATACCTAAGTCTCGTTCACTGATCATGTGTTGCAAACATGCTGTCCCAGGAGATATGGTTTGATAAAGCTGCTACACCTCGTCAACACATGGCACTTTGTACAGTTCAGTGAGAGCTGGTTCGTTTCTGTTCATTCATTAGTCCGGTCCAGATCGTGCTGGACATTGGCACAGTCGAACACAGAACGAATTGCTCTCCATGTTTTATCACCATCTGTGTCGGGAATAAAATATTTGCTGAGAGTTAATTTACGTAAAGTAAAAACAGTAGCGGGTCGAGAACGGATCCTCGCGATACATCATTATAGGCACATACGCTTTTGGAGTGAATGAAAGCTAATCTTAAGTTGATGGTTCTGTCTTGTAGGTAATCTTCCTAACTGGTTAGCAGCGAACCCTTGTTGCCGCGGGCAGTAAGCATTTGGAGCAGACCGCATTGATTGACTGCGTCGTGTGCCTTAAAATATTCTTACTAAATCAAATCACTAGATACATAGTTGGGTAAACCGGTGACGCCTTCAGTCGATTTTTTCATTTCATATAATTTCCCAGCCCAGTTTCTCCAATCTGACAAATCTATCATTTAGAGCGAAACTTTGGGTTATACAATTAGCTTTACGAAGGTATCAGTCAACACCACATTGCTATGTGTACTTGTTGTTCGTTCTAGCACTATACTGGGATACAACAGCCTAACAGATACGTAAAAACTAAGTCGTGTACCCCTAGTTTCTGACATTAAAGTACTGGACATGGGAAATCTGTTACCTGTCGCGTGCAGTTCGATCCGCCACACACAAAAAACAGCTGACACCGTCTTGGTATTTCTAACCCGCATAATTTGTCTGGTAGATCGCATGCAGACTCATGCAGTTCAATCCAGCTACATCACTGGACTGCGGAAAATGCGTCAGACCAGAAAATGGAATTCAGTATCATAACATATCCAAAGTGGAGAAACATCGCAGCCACGAAACCAGCCACAAGAGTGAACAACCGTTGCATATAGTGAGCCTTCTGAAGGCTTTTGACAAAGCAATTGAGAAATCTTGGTGTTAACAAGCTGATACTACAAAGTGTGTGACATTCAAATCCTGGAGCCCCTGGCATCAAGCGACTAATCTGTTGTAAATTTCAATCTATTTCAGTCTATGGCTGCAGTATTTCCGTGCACTGGAAGCACATTGAAACCACTGAAAAACGGGGTTTGACACAAGCCGCGAGCTAAGTGCATTATTCTTTTGCGCTCAGTGAAGCTAGCGCATAGATCCGGATAGGCAGTGGGGAGTTGCCTATTTTTTTCAATTTTGTCAAAACTTATGACAATTGCTGTTACTCACAAAAGTACCAGTTCCCTATTCATTTACTTATCTATCCATCGAGCTATCTATCAATATATCTACTCTATCAATCTATCTATATATTTATCTACTTATCTATCTCTCTGTCCATCTCTCTGTCCAGAAGTCTGAACGTGCAAGTAAGTTCTGAAAGGAAAATCCAATCAAACCACTGTATATTTTTCTCGCCTTATCACTAATATAATATTTACCCGGCCATGCCAAAACAAAGGCTGCACTTACAGGCGAAGATTGAAAACTGACAGAAACGGCGTACCTGCTACCCTCAAATACTCAGTAACACATTTGACATTTTGCTCACGCATTCTGGCATCGTAATTTGTACCCTCAACTGGGTTCTGAAAATAAAATCCAACTCAAACATTTTACCTAAAATAATGAACAGTTTATTCCTCAACGGTGTGAGGCACAATCCAATCAATTTGTACAGGCAGATCGCATAAAATAGTTACTAGTGTAGTTTTGTGCAACGGATCTCAAATGGGTTTTATAATTCAATGGTAGTTTGAAGGCGTCAGAGAGATTAGGAAACTGGGCACAATATCAGATACGGATTACATCAAAACTTCAAGTAAACTGATGCTGCCATCCATGGAGCCGCCCCCAGGGGACCTGCTTCCATGTGGGTTATTCCCTCGATAGCTTTCACCCACACTTCCATGCTCCAACTGGCTGTGTTCGGGTGTGGCAAATAACATGTAAGCCATCACATGTTTCATAAATGTTTTATTTATAAGGGATGTTTTATGCATGCAGTATGGGCGATGAATCCTTAGCTTGTTCCGGCATGCGGATCATTCATGGCATATTTTGTTATATACCAGTGAGTCAATGGCAGTATGCCATTCGTGGGTATGATATTTGTTAGCTTGGATACTGTAATCCGTCATCACAAGAGATCGGCCCAGTCGTGTCTAACAGAGAAATAAGGAAGGTTATAAGGGATAAGAAATTAAAATGCATAATTCTGATAACTACCTTTTGCACCTAAGCCAATCACAAGTTCATTGGAAGTTTCGATGAAAACAACAGTGGTAACGAAATTCCAAGAGGAGGAATTGTCGCATTTCCGACTAGGGTATGGTAAGGAATAAAGAGCGGTGAAGATCATCCAAATGCGGTTGATACTGTCTTTACAGTTGTGGGTGATTTATCCCAAAAGAGGAATGATGGAAATCACCGGAATTGGAAGACTAGTAGTTCATTAATTCCAGACAATCACTCGCAAAGAAAATATCTGTTATGGTTGGCGCCGTGGGGACAAGAAAAAGAAATAATAGATGTGTGGATGAACACAGATGAATACCACGCTAGTCCTCCCCTGGTGAGGCTAGTGATTGCGTTTTCCTCGGAACGGGTCACATGAGCCTAAGGGCCTTCGAGTGCTTTGAATATTTTGCCGTTCACCTCTCACTTTAAATACAGAAAGCTAAGTTAGAGCAGTTTAGATTGATATTGGGAATAAAAGGCAGATATATATTAATCCACTTCAGTAACTGGCTAACGTGATCTTTTTCTTCAAATATGACACCGCCCTTCCTCAAACAACTTATCGTCGTTCATTTGCACACTTAAGATCTGTTTCAATTTTGATGGCGTTAAAAACATCCTAATCATTTTGTTGAATACGCTCAAGGTTTGTGTACATCGGAGACAACTAGATAGCTTATTCTATATCAGGCTAAACCTATAAGGATAAAAGTTCTCTCTGACTGTGGTCTTAAATTAAGGTTGTATAATCATGTGTTCGGTGTCGAGTATTTCATGCTTGGATTTCAACGGAAATTGCATGGAGCAGTGTTCACTATGTAAGTTAAGCCACACGATTTTTTGACGGAAACCACGATGTCAATGTAATTTACGTAGCCAAAAAGGTTGGTTTTATTTCGTTTCCTCTATCTTTATAAAAAGTGTGGAGTAACTAAAGATGTGTTTGGTTGAGGCGCGTTGAAGTTTTGCTGTGGCCTCCAGGTCACATGTACCTAAATTGCTAAACGAAGCCTAACAGCATTCTAACAAGGGTCTTACATTGCTTTTATATGTTATGTGCATTGCCTTTTTCAGTGTTAGTAGCTGACTAATATGTCCCGACAATTGCAAAGCCTTAGTGACAGATCTGTGAAGGTCATCCTCACACACGCGTGACGTGCGTGCTACTGGTTCATTTGGATTATTTCCCTCTATCCTCTCTCCATCTTCTCGCAGCGTTGTCACTGTACGCTCATTCGAACCGGATTTACCAGCTCTACACGGTGATCCATCATACGTGGAAATATCTTCTACGATGAGAGGCTGTGCCATCATCAACCGTTTTCACTGGCATTTGTGATTAAGCGCAAGCGTTTAATTCAATGGTATTGAGCCGATTGCCTTTCTGTGTGACACCATTCGATACAGAATTCTCAAGGCAGGCCGAAAAGCCTAAGCTTACTCCCATCCAGTTTTCTCAACACAGCTGTGAAAGAATCAGTGTTCAGCGCTCTGTTCAGGTTGCAGTCACTCGCCATTCCTTGTGAACATGTCAGCCAGTGCGGCTGCGTTACCCATCACACGGACCGCGCGACCACGCCGGCTGCTCATTTGATCTTGCAACCATCACACTCGCCTGACCGATGTGAGCCGCTCTCAAAGCAGTAAAAGTACAGAACGCTAACCAACCCACTGGGTCAGATAACGACACCAAATTGAATGGCAGAAAGGCGAAAATGAAGTGACTCACATTGAAAGGCGTTTGCGGGTTAGGAGAATGTCATCGGGTAGTAAAAATCGGTCTGACTTGTTCGCACTGTTTGGAATGGTACCATAGGAAATGTGCAAATGTGTCCCAACAACAGTTACGGGAGCAAAATAGCTCCCAAGATGCATTTTGGTTCTGTACTGCGTGTTCCACCATCCCCCTCGTTAAGTGCTTGCATATCCTAGCTGAGAAATGCGACCGGTTAATCGCAGAAGCAGAGCAGAAGATCAACAATAAGCTTACATTAATGGAAGCGAGTATGCACCACAGGAGCGTAGCGGCTACTAAACAACGGAATGCTGAACAATCCGCTTCCACTGAACAGCAAGCAGCCACCTCTCCATCTCCGTTGTCTTCTCCAACTTTGGTAGAACGCCGGGCGAAAACAGACTGTACCTACGTGAATCAAACAGTACGCACAGCAAAGAAAATCAGGCACCATTCAAAACGTCTGATTAAGCAAATTCCACTAGACCTGACATCTAGTATTAACAAGGATGAAGCAGCCAAACACTAACCGCCGTTGCGTCCTCTTCCATTACAAACACCGTTAACGCTAATAGAGAGAAAATGAGCAAACAATCACTTGTCAACAAGTCAAGACAAATGAGTACCGTACCTTGTAGATCGACGAAAAACGGATCCAACAACAGTGCCCGGACTTGTATGTTCAGATGTCCCTGAATCTACCGTCATCACATTGCGGGATAAGTTATCTGACGACCAAGACCAATGGAACTCATTGTGTATGCAGATGAGCACCAAAACCAAGCCCATAAATTTGTTACGAGTTACTCGTTATCCGAACTCGCCACACTACAGTGAACCCAGACTTATTCGAGTAACTCTAGAATCCTCCACCGACGTAGAAAACGTTTTGCTCTCCGCAAGCGCGCCAAAACACGAATCCTGTGCGAGACGTAACTATCCTGATGTCCCTTGGAGCGCGCGACAACCAAAACGAAACACCGAAGAGGGGCACAACAAGTAAGACCGCCTAAACACCATCTTCATACATGGCGTGCCAGAACATCCTTCTAACGATATTCAAGAGACTGGAAAGCACCATTTAGAACAGTGGTGGTTCATTCGTGAAACACTTTCTTTGGATAATGTAGGGGCCCTATCGCTCACCAGGATATCTCTCTCATCGAATTATAGAGGATGCAGCCCTAGAATCCTAAAACTTGTCGCTCAGTCAGAGCAAGAAGCAAAGGACGTTTTGGATCGATGGCGGAGAAATCGGAGACATCTTCCTTCCGAAATTCGGTTAAAGGTGGAAAATACTTTGCACAGCTCAACTATTAAAGCAACTGAAGCAGCAAACATACTGAGGAATGTACAAAAGCGTAACTTGACTGCTGCTTCAAATGACTTTTGACGAAGGTTTAAACGAAGGCTGGGACGCACCTTGGCTGAATCAAGTTGCAAGCGACGTATCATTGACCCATCAAAAAAACGAGTAACTGCCGACCTCCCGTCGGTCGGCATTCTCACACACTTGACAGCTTCACCTCTCTGCGGCCTCCTAGAGACCGAGAAACTGACCTGCTTGTACACAAATGCTCAGGGCCTTTCTACCAAACTGGCTGAACTGAAAGATCGCCAAGCTTCCGGCTCGTAGGATGTCATTGATATCACTGAGACATGGTTGCACACGGGAATAACGGGCGCTGAAGTTTTGCTACCCGGCATGTCGCTGATCCGGAACGACGATCTCCAAAAGAAGGAGGGGTAATCCTGTATTACCGAAACGACTTACAATGCGAAACCGTGGAGGATTCAGACCCGCAGTTCCCTGACTCTCTTTGGTGCCGGTTGCAGTTAAAAGGCAGGGACGCTTGCCTTGTTGTCTTGGTGTACCGCGCCCCTAACTCAACACCCGAAACCGACTACCACCTAGCGGCTGCTTTAAGGTGCAGTTTACAACCAAAGTACACTCCCATTCTTATCATGGGTGATTTCAAAGTACATTGTTTAGAAGCCCCTGCCACGATCGAAGAACAATTCAAAACCGATTTACAAGATCTAGTAACTACTGTTCCTCTTTACAACCACATCACACTGCCCTCTCGGTTCAGAACTGGTAACAGGCCATCTGTGTTGGATCTTGTGCTTACCAACGAAGAGCATATGATTGATGCATCAGGTTTAGACTGCCCGTTGGGTCGCAGTGATCACGCCGTGATCAGTTTCAACTTCGTCAGCTATGCAGAATATCTGAATGAGAACGACGGTACTGTGCGAACCATCACAAGGTACGACCGACTCGCCCAGCTAGTCAACGCCACAACATGGTCTTTCTTCGAAAAAGAACCCCCGGAAGTCGCCTGGCTCGAGTTCCTCAACACATTCAGTCAGCTGATTGCACAGGCTTAAGAGATAAAAGCTTGCAGTAAGTGCAAATCAGTTTATTTCGTTAGGAGCAGGACCCGAAAATGGATGACAGTACGCAACGCAGCACGGCGAGTGTACAGAGAAGCTTCAGCACCAGAAACGTGGGACAACTACGTAGTCCAACGTACCCACTGCACTCAACTGTTAAGAGAAGACAAAGCCGCCTATCAGCAGAACATCGCACAGACCTTCAGTGCTAACCATAAACTGTTGTACAAGCACGTTAATAGCCTACGAAAGATGAAGCAAGGATTTCCGTCACTCAAGACGGCTTATGACCCAACAAGAACATCTATGGAAGCTGCAAACGCGCTGCAGATTCAATACGCCCCCACGTTTCACGGAATCTTGCCACCAAGCGACCTACCAAGCTTTGTATTCTGCTCACCAGGACTAACCCACATCAATTTTACCGCAGAGGCTGTATTGCAACAGCTGACTTCTCTACGCAAACACAGCTCGCCGGGTGTCGACACCATTCGTCCAGAGGCATTGAGAGCAGCAGCAAAACAACTGGCAGGACATTTAGCTCAGTTTTTCCAGCACTGCTTAGACCAGAACCAAGTTCCCGCCATGTGGAAGCTTGGAATAATAAGTCCGATTCACAAAGGTGGAAGCAGAGCTGATCCCTCCAACTATCGCCCAGTCACCCTTCTTCCTATACTCTCCAAGGTCATGGAATCCATAGTTGCCGATGCACTGGTGTGCTATCTGGAAAACTGCAACCTCATCACTCCTGAACTGCACGGTTTCCTTCAACAGCGGTCATATACAACTAATTTACCCATTGCACGCAGTAGTTGGACCGAGGCAGCCGACGCTGAAGAAGGTGTTGATGTGATCTACCTGGATTTTTCCAAGGCTTTCGATCGTCTGGACCATCGGATTCTACTATTCAAGCTGCAGCATTACGGGATCGGCGACCCTCTTTTAAGCTGGATCGCCAACTCTACTTCAACGGCAATTAGTGGTCAGAGTTCGGAGCTCTTTATTGGGCCCATACAACTTGAGTGTAGTGTGCCGCAAGGCTCGGTTCTAGGTCCACGTTTGTTTTTGGTGTTTGTTAGTGACCTTGCACAGGGAATCGCTCCAAAGTTCCTAATGTTTGCCGAAGATAGCAAGATCTGGCGCAGGATCCATGCGAACACCGACCAAAATGTGCTCCAAAGTGACTTAGATACAGTGTATCAATGGTCGATCCAAAACGTATTGCATTTCAACGTCAGTAAATGCAAGGTGCTTTCCATCCGAAATCAGAGCAGCTACCCATACCTACTCGGAACGGATGTACTGCAATAATCAACTCCCGAACGTGACTTGGGTGTCCTGGTTCAAGATTGCTTTGGTTGCTTCAGGCAATCCGAAAATGTCTCGAAGACCGGGGACCTACACGTGGGGCTGTTGAGGCGGACGTTTGAACAACTAAACAGCGCCATATTTCGACAAATGCTCAACGCGTATGTTCGCCCCCATGTCGAATACTCAATCCAAGCCTAGCATCTATGGCTGAAACACGACCTTACTGCACTGGAGCAGCCACAACGCCGGGCATCTAAGAACGCAATTGGAATGCGCAATCTTTCCTACCAGGAGAGGTCGCGACGACTTGGATTGATCAGTGGAATCTATCGCAGACTACGAGGCGATCTGATCATGGCATATTTGATTGTGCGAGACCCACATCATGTGTGCCGCCCTTTACTGCAACTCAGCAGCAATACAAATCTGAGGGGCCACTCATTAAAACTCGCAGAACAATACAGTCGCCTGGAGTGCCGCAGGAATTTCTTTTCCATTCGTATCTGTCACCCGTGGAACGCTCTCCCAGAATCGGTCGTCTCTGCACCGACACTAACAGTATTTAAAAGACGGTTGGACGTTGCACTCATTCACTTGCACTTTGTCACTTAACACTACGTCTCCATCCTACACCTGGAGTTTACCATGGAATTATTTGTCGTTAACTGTGGGTGCTGTGAATCTAAGTGGATCGCAGGACTGCAGCGAAGCAAACGATAAGTCCTTATTTTCATATTTAAAGTATTAACTATTTTACTATCCTTATCATCATTATTGTTATGTTGATATCCCCTGCAACTATCCAATAGGACTAGTAAAGCAACGCTTCTTAATCGGAATAAATTCATTGTTCATTGTTCATAGTTCGTATGTTTGCTGAAAGTTAAGGAGTAGGGGTGCTTCAGTCCTAAACCTATGACAGAAGAGCAAACTGGAATTGGCTCGCTATGAAGTAGAAACAATCCTGCTTCAGTATGACATCCAGAAGTCATCATACTGAATTTGGAGGTGGATAAGTGTATCGGCCAATTCGCAGCCCAGCCCTCTATGGCTTGTAGACCATACTTACTATTTACTACCTCAGTTATGTATTGGGATGCATGGAAGGCATACACCAATTACAAATCATTGTGAACAAGTATGAGCTCCCGAAGCTTACGACATGTTTAAGCTCGTTTATGTACAACAAGAAAAGGACCTAAAACGCTGCGCTGAACGACGCCTCTAGTGACATATTGGGGCCTAGATAGAAACCCATTTATATTGACTTTGGGAACGACGTGTCAAGTAGGATTTAAGCCAAGGAAGTAGTGAATTGGATATTCCGAAACTGCCATTTTCCATAATAACATTTTGCGGGCTTGATCGAACGCTTTCTGCATGTCAAGGTGTAAGACACTGCATTGAAGACCAGAGTCAATCGCTCTGGTGAGATTATTTAAGAAATAAATTTGTTATGTTATGCTTGAACGAGACTTTAGAAAGGTATGCTGTGCAGATGAATATAGATTACGATGAAAAAAGTGAGTTTTTACTTTACAATGCTCTCCATCAATCGTGATAAGATGGAGAAAGGACTAATGGTAGCAATAATAACGAATATCTGATTTACGTCAATACTTATGTCGCGGTCTGGCAACAGATTCCTTCCATCTCTCAGGATACTGGCCTGACTGTAAGGACAGGGAAAAGGCATTCAGTAATAGTATTGGCATATCGTCACCATCGCACCTGATTACAACTGAAGTGATACCAATGGGACTAGGGGTATGAGACGGACGAAGCAAATTAATCAATTGTGTAAGCACGCCGATGTTGCAGTCAGCTAATTAAATAGTCTCGGGGTGACAGAGGAGACTGCAGTTGGCAGAGTTGCATTTTCGTTACTGCAAGATTCAGCAAAGTATGCACTAACAGCTTCTGCCATGGCAGTAGCGTGTCGAAAACACTGCAGTCTGGTGTGATATTATGTGTGGGTAGATATATTTGTTTCGCTTTACTCTACTTTAATAAGTTAATAACTTCATCAGTTTTGTTGTTGCTGTGTAAAATGCATTCCTTTTCTTGCCTGAGCTGCGTAGCTTTTCTGGCATCTGTTTCAAATACGTGCATTTGTCGACGCAAAAGCAATCCGCTAGTACGAGTTTTTTCGTAAATTCAAGCTAGTGTGTGTATTTATTTTCTACGTTTTTTAGTAATAGTCTACATAGCCGGAGGTCTTGTACATGGTTTAATTTTGCTGACAGTCAATAATTTAAACCAATACTGTATGTTGTGATATAATAGACCAAACACATCCTGGAGATCATGAGAAAGAAAGAAAAGGTCTCAGTTTTGAGACCGGATTATAATGAAAATGAGTCCAGTTTACACGTTGAGGGAAGAAAGAATGCATTTTTAAATGGACCAGTGATGGTTCAAGCTGCATCTTACAAGCAAGTAAATAGTGGTCGCATCGTGGAAAATAGGGCCTACAGTAAAAACTAGGTCCGCCACACTCTATCCCTTGTAGCTGAAAGGATATGTTGAGTACACCCTTCAGTACTAAGAAAACTAAAAATTTTGTGATTCCCCGATTATTACTAATCTTGACCAGCATATATCAGGCAGGTTGAAGTCCCAACAAATGATCATATTTTGCAGAGTAAGTCCCGAAATGTTGCTAAAGTTTTTACTAATTGGATATCTTCAAACTTGCTGACACCAGGTTGGTGATATCTTCCACCAGCAACAGATCGTTTTCCCTCGAATGATAAGACTAGCCAGACGGAATCAACAGAGGGGCAGGTAGGCGGAAGTGTGTACTCAGAAAGAAGCAGGTTTTGTGAGTGGTAAATAGTGCAACCTTCCCTTCTACCGGTCTTTCGACCATTTCTGATAACTTTATCTCTGTCATTTGAAATCAGTTAACTTCAAGTCAAGTAGACATAAGATTTATAAGCCTAATGGGTTCATTTTCAGCATTTACACCATCAGTGCGGACATCTGGATGGTAAGACCAATATAGATGCTTGGGGAGAAAAGTGGGAAAAATGCACAACTGTTACTCCACCAACCGCTCGCGCAGTATGTTAGTGGCTTTCGCTGCGTCAACAAGCTAACGTGAGAGGTAAGGCAAAACAGTATTTCGATAACGACGAATCTGCGGGAGATTAAAAATCGGAACTGCGAACGAGTAGAAAAGAAAGAGAGCGTTTTGGAAAGATCCTTGTGAAGTGGATGGAATCGATCAGTTAATGTCTTAAAAGAAAGATCAATGCAAGCATCAAGGTGTCTAGAAATGATCAAATCAATTAAACAATCTCTAGACAAGCCGCTGCATCTAGAACTATACATTATAGAGCGTACCAGTAAGATATAGTCTTTCTGAAGCACTCCAGCGAAAATGCGAGGAGAGTAGTATAACCAACGGGGAATAATGCGAGAGGTCACAAACCTGAATATTAAAGTATGAGGTACTGAAAGCACCTTAAGTCTGAGGGTATTAAAAGAACTTTCTTAATGTTTTAAAAGTTTTGCAGACATGCGTGGACCAAGATAGGTTCTGGGACAAAAACGCCGAAATACTTGACGGTGGAAGAGCTGGGTATGGGATTTGCATTCACAGTAAGTGGAGGGGGTGGGAGAAAGCTACGATGGACTGCAACTTATCGCCAAGTAGAGAAGAAAATAGTACACCACTGCATTCAGAAGCATTAAGAATAAGAGATCTGGATGAAGACCATTCCACCAGATCTTCCTACCAACCTAGAAGTGATGAGGAATCCGGGTTAGTAGGGGTCATACATCCTATCACAGCATCGTCAGCATAGTTAACCCTATAAACATGGTTTGTATAGGATGTTTAACATACAAGGAAAATAGAAAAGGTGGTAGGATCGTTCCCTGCAGAACACCACAGTCGGCAGGTAGGACGGAGGATTTCTTACCGTTCAACTTGTCGGCCCGTAGCCTAGAGGTAACGAGTTGGTCTCGTAATCTTGCGACTGGTGGTGGTCGAACGGAAGCGAAGCGCTGTTACGGCGTACGGCTAACTCATTACTTACCGTTCAAGTTGGTGAAAAGAATCCGATGCGTACAATGGTCACGTAACAGACTGCAAACACCCGGGTAAACTACATTTCCGGATAGCAGGTTTAGCAACATTGACCTATCCAGGCTTCCAAAGGCATTCGAATAATCCAAAAAGAGAAGCCGCACGAATTTACATTTTTGATCTAATTCAGAGGTTATAGAATAAACGAGATAGGCCACTGCATCCAATGTGGAGAGCTGGCGTCTATACTCAAACTGATAGATATCGTTCCGAGGAGAGGCTGAGAATATCCGCAGAATTAACAGTCTTCCGAAAACGTTTAGCAGCACAGATGCACATGCCATTGGGAGTTACTTGTGAGATCCGTTTTTCAGTACTGGTGTTATACCGGCCGTTCTCCAACTGTCCGGGAGCACACTCGTATTGAGGCATTTGTTAAAGGGATCCGTTAGAGGAGTGTGAGAGAATCAGCACACTCCTTCAAAGCAAATAGTGACAGGGCATCCGGACCACAAACTTTGCTTGCCTTTAACCTTTTGAGTTTCTTGTGGACGTTGCTTTGATCGAAGGGGGAAGCTGGACTTGAGCTATTGAAGCAGGTGAAGAAAGGTGAACTTATTAAGGCGGAACTAAAGTCAGAATTCAGTTTATACACATCCACTTCACCGCTCCGGCCGCAAAACGTCCTTACCACAGAGCTGACTAAGCAGCCTCCATAGATTGCGACAGTTATGTTTGCCTAGAACAGCTTCTATGCATAATTGGTTTTGCCTTTTTACCTCCGATTTAATTGCTGTGGTTGGATTTTTTACATGGGCAGCATCCTTGCACTTGTAAGCCTATTATTTTATCAATCGAAGCCGCTTTAGTAGTGGTGATGAAAACCTACCTAGCCTTAGATAAGTAGTACCGACATAACAACACATGTCGAAGTAACATTTTATATAGTCCGAAAGCTGGTCAAATTCTAGAGACAGATCCTCCTCGTTGAAGACCGAAAAATCAGTTAAAGAAACATCGTCTGGAGCCACAAGATATTTTTCAGGGAGCAATCGCACCGTTTGATAATTTTTTTGAGGACGTCTGCTCAGCTTTAAAAAGTTAGAACTGCTGTATATGATTGGGCACAGTTTTAAATATAACGGGTTGAGCTGCTCAAAGGAGCCCATTTTTTAATGGAAAACAACTGTCGTTTGTTTCTGAACCCAGCGTCCAACTGGGCATCTTGTCTGGCCGAAACAGTTACTAGGTCTACCAATCCAAGTGAATTCAAGAATGCTGTATCCTTTCTATTGAAGTCGCCAGCAACAGTACAGACAGAAAAATCTAATTTAAGCAACAGCGTTGAAGAAAGTTGGTCCTCGGAAAGCTTTGATTCCGATCCAGATGTGTCACGAGCAATGTATACGTTTCCGACGATGACTGAAAGCCACTTAAGGACTTCGGTTTGTATTCAACTAAATGGCAGCTTTTAGAGATCCTTGAGTACGTGAATCTTACAATTGCTGAGCTGCATCAACTTTGAGTAACGTGTTATAACGCCACCACCACGAAACTGAGGCCTTCCGGGGAAGTCAGGCCAGATGGAAAAATAAACATCGAGTTGAATTACTCCATTTTCCACATCACCATGCAATCAGCATTCTTGTAACAGAATGATTCTTGTTTTAACATAATCACTTCCCTGCATAATGGCACTGAGATCACTGATTTTACCAAGGAGCGAAAGAACATTACTGGTAAGTATCAGTGGCACTTGCGCTTTCTCGACAGAACAACGACTGAGGCCAGTTAGCACGATGCCTTCGCTTTTCTCCAAAAGCTTTATTCCTAATTCGTTTTGTGTTCCTGCCCATGCCACCGTCGATGCAATTTGCTAGACGTGCCCGGAGGTGACTTTGGTCGTAGAAGCCACACACGATCTCTGAGGTGGTACGCAGAACCTCTGCTGTGTCTGTCATAACACACCATCTGATGTCGCTGCGCTCTTCCTGTATGTTTTGTCACACTGATCGAAAGCTGATCGAAGGCGCTCACATAGGTCTCTTACACAGTCCAAAACGGAGCAAGCTACCGCTGGGGTAATCGGTGATAACAACTATAGTGGGAGTCTCAGCTCGTGACCATTTATTAGGAAGGTCGGGGAAAAGTCCGCAATCGTGTATACCAACGCTCGGTAAGCAATCATACATTGCGGAAGTATTTCATCTCACTGACCCGATTGATGCTACTCAGTGGAAGCCTGCAGATTTGTTTTCGTGGTCCGAATCGTGCGCTCTACGAGCCCATTACCTTGCGGATGCTATAGCGTAGTTCACGTCCTTCTAACTCTGAGTAGGCGGCAGACTTCCTGTACAAGGTAACTTTTGAAGGCGGCCCCTTGGTCCGAGTGAAACGATAACCGTGTACCATAACACAATCCACTTATTCTCGAATGCAGAAACGACCATTGTCGCGTCCGGATGCTTGATAGACACAGCCTGACACCATTTCGCAAAGTAACGGACCATAATTAAATATGTCGATTTCCATTCCACCCGCTCGTAGTGGTTATTGGTGTCAGGAGGGCACGAGGTGTCGACGTATGTAATCTGGCAGCCGCGCAATGCTCGCATTCGTTGCCGAATCTCATGACGTCTAGGTGGATTTCCGACCTCCAGTAATGTTGGCACGCTGCAGCCTCTGTTTTCAGTTGGTCCGTATGACCTAATTCAAGTTGGATACTCTGCACTATTACAGGTACTTTCGTTGTCGGTGTGATTAGTTTCGGACCTGATTTGTCCATGTGATATAAAATCCCATTAATGACCTTTAGACTGCTTCAGTGACCCCATAAATCTTATTCGTCTAGTCAACTTGATCGTATTTCTGTGCCAGTAGTTTTCGGTAACCTTCTACCTGATGTTTGTAAATATTTGATATGTAAGGCTCATCAGCCTGTTCCTGCACCCATCTTGTATCAGTATCGGACCCTTGTAACAATACATTTACCTCATCGGGTGTCCATAATCATGACAGCGCATCCGCATTGGCATGCCGATTGTCAGGCAGGTACTCACATGCAAAATCCTATTCTTGTAAGCCTTCTACTCATCGGGCCAACTGACTTTCGGGCGCTCACAAATTGCGTAGCCAGTGAAGTGATTGGTAATCCGCCCGAAGCAAAAACGGCCTGCCGCGCAGGTAGGGTCCAAAATGCTCCAGAATTTTAACGGGTTAGTAGTTCTAGTCATGTTGTGCTACACTTCCTTTCACGTTTTTCCAAACGTCGACTCGCATAGGTAATAACCATCTCCCCAGACGTAGTCTTCTGGGACAATAGAGTACCACTCATCTGGTCGCTCGCGTCTGTGTCAAGTATGCATGGTCCCACATTTTCCGACGTGTCCGGTAGTCCCAAAACCGGTGGCGATGAGAAACACTCTTTTAGCATCGTGAAGGAACGTTCGCATTCTTCGGTCCAGACAAACTGGCGCCTTTTCTCTCTTCGACAGTATAGAAGCGCGGAGATGGTAGTGAAGCTTTAATGAACTGTCGATCATATAAGGCAAGTCCGAGAAAACTTTGCAAATTGTCAAGATATTGTGGCTTAGGCCACATTTTTATCTCTGCGCATTTGCCCGGGTCAGTTTTAATGCCAGCTAATGTGACTATGTAGCGCAAGAAATTCATTTGGCTTTGAAGAAAATGGCACTTAGTTACTTTCAATTTGTGTTCTGCAAGACAATCTCTCCAAGGCCCACCGCAAGTGATCGTTGTGCTCCTTGATCTACCAGTCATGAATATTTATATTATTCAAGTAAATCAAACAATCTTCAGGTACAGGGCCTTCCAGAACTTTCTGCATCGACCGCTAAAACGTACCTGACGTGTTGACCAAACCGAATGGCATCGTCTCTAACTCGTACAATCCGAAAGGTACAATGAAAGCTCTTTTCTCCAGATCAGCTGGTTGAAATTCTACGTGCCAGTATCCTGAGGCTGGGTCTTAAGTCGACAACCATCACACACTATGAAGGTCAACGAAGTTTTCTTCAATACGGGGAAGTGGGAAGAAGTCTTTTTGCGTGAATGCCTTCTTTTTGCAGTAGTCCACAGAGAGTGTTAAGGAGCCATGCTCTTTCTTAACGAGCACGATCAGGAAGGCCCAGGGTGACGTCGAAGGATGAATAACCCGCTTATCTGACATATCACGAAGCATACTGTCCAGCTCAGGTTGGTTGTGAAGCTGCCGCACCATACAAAAACATAATAACATTGACCATGATTTCACGCTATTTACATATGGGTGGTTGCATACGCCGGCTGGCAGAAGTTTCAGCAAAGCACAACAACTCGGAATGTTCTGTTTGTTGAAGACCTTGAATGCCTCGATGGGATTTTGTCACAACGAACAGACAACTAACTACAAAGCAAGAGATCTAGCAGATAGTGTTGTAGCGCAGAGGTCTAAGTTTCGTGGAATGTGTTCCGAAATTCCGGTAACAAACTTCCCCTGTGTCTGACCTACGTACATGCAACCGCAAGTATGATGTGGACCCGACAGTTTTTCTTGCTTTGCAGTTAAGTTTTATTTTCTACTCCATCCTCCCACATTGTCCCAACGTTCATTATCGTTCGAAATAATACCTAACGAATGGCACATGTAAATATGGGCACATCAACAGGTTGGATAAATGAGACCTACCTCTGATTTTTCCTTTAAATGTACTGCTCCATTCTTTATGTTTCCCAGCTAGATGACCTTTTGATAACACATGCAAACATAAAGATGTCGATGGATCGTTGAAGTTTACATCGTATACACTGCTGTTACTCTGAGCTCAATTTATTTGTGGATTCAGTGATGGCTTGTGAAACTTATGCGCACATCGCTGGATTAGATAAATTAGCCTTTGGCCTTCATGTAGTGATTCTTTCCCCGTACACACCTAGATGAAAGGCATGAGTGTTTGCAAGTGGTTGACTTACTGAAAGGTTGTTAATTAATGCTCACTCACTAAACTACCAAATTTGTCTACATACTTCCGTTTTCTTCTGTTATCACATGATACCAGCTGCGTGATGCAAGTCTAATGTTCTTATTAAAATGAACGGTTCAAAACGGAGACTTTTCTCTGTTTAACTGCTTATTGTTTAAATGTTATCTTCTGCTCACACCATCTCTTTTTTAAAATTAGTGCCATGCACAAATGTTAGAAACGTTTTACTCACAATTTTCCATGTGCGAGCTGTTACTTGACGCCCCAAAAAATTATTAATTGTTTCTTTCTTGCTACGCTTCGCCTAAACGTAAGCTAACAATTCCCCAACCCCCGTTCATTTTGAAGTTATGTAAAAAGAATTTTATGACAGAAGAATAAGTGCAAATGGAAGTAGAATTTATCTTTTGCAGTACATTGGTACGTCTGGCTTGAATATACTCTACTTTGTGATCGGATCAACTTTTCTGAGAAGACATCAGGTAAAATAATGAACGGCAAAGGATTAGCATTTTATCGGACTCTGGTGGGACTCGAACCCGCAACTAGACTGTTGCCAGTCCGTGGTTGAGACCACTGAGCTACGGGGGACGGCAATGACCATCGTGAGTAGGTTACTATATGTGATATAGCGCCGCTCACCATCCACTGACTTACACGTTACTGCCGTGCAGAGGACAGGGTAGCCCCCTCATCAAGCGACGAGCTTAACAAACTTAAGCCGCAAATTATCTTTTGGCATTATAAGCAGTTTGTTCTGTGTACTGATTACAGAAGAGTAGTAGGGGGAGTTGAATGGTATAGGTAGAATTTCGTCACATCTAGGCTCACTTAGACAGCCGCCACAAGCCCGGAAAAGCACTGTACGCGCGTTTCATCCTTTCGGGAATCATCAGCAGTGCGCATGCCATCGGACCCTTGGTAGGGCTCGAAACCGCAACTCGACTGCTGCCAGTCCGTGGTTGAGACCACTGAGCTACGGGGGACGGCAAGGATCATCGTGAATAAGTTACTAGATGTGATATGGCGCCGCTCACTATCCACTGACTTACACGTTACTGCCGTTGTTGTCGTCCCCCGTAGCTCAGTGGTCTCACCCACGGACTAGCAACAGTCGAGTTGCGGGTTCGAGCCCTACCAGGTCCGATGGAATGCGCACTGCTGACGATTCCCGAAAGGACGAAACGCGTGTACAGTGCTCTTCCGGGCGTGCGACGGCTGTCTGAGTGAGTCAAGATGTGACGAATTTCGGCCTATGCCATTCAACTAACCCTACTACTGTTCCGTAATTAGCACTTTCGCAAGCTATGTATTTTTGGCATCTCCCGTGAACTATTCTGCTTACTGACGAGTATACGTTCGCATGTTTAAAAGCACTGAGTAACAAATCTGACTAGGGCAGTAATCGAACATCCTTATTCGAGGACGATGGTGCCGGACTATATTCAAGATGGGCTGTAACCAGATATGTAGAAAAGGGGCGTGTGCCAGTGCTGTAATTCCGAATAGACGAGTGTAAACTAATATTGACGAAAGTTGAAGTGTAGTACTACATCGCTCAGTATCCAAAGTACACCTAGAAGTGCATAATTATCTTTAGAAATGCGACATGCCCGTATTACATAATAGCTGCTCTCTCCGCTAGGAAATACTTTATCGTTTTTCTGATAAAGTGAATAGTTTTCATATATTTTAAGTCAATTACGGCGTTAGCTACTTGAGAACAAACGAACCCAATCAGGTTTATCAAAAACAAAGTATATGATATACCGGATTCACTCTGAAGCACACCTTCAATTCACTTGGTTTAGTTCGCCAAAATTGCAGCGAACGGTTTCACATATTAAGCCTAAACTGTAGTTATTAACTGGACATGTTTAAGGTTATCTTCAGTGCGAGGCTGCATCCGGGGAAAGTCGACAGACAAGCAAGCCAATCAAATCACAAATAATATTCCTTGAAATATAGCCCGCAGCTGATTGGTGAGTATTCAAGGCTGACGACTCTTCAGAGTATAAGGTTAGCTAAGTGCCTTGTCGGCCAAATCCAGCTCGGCCATGAGATGACCATATTGAAGTGCATTTGCTTAGTGATGTACGCGCTTGGCTTAGTTGGGAATATTTGTAATTTTATCATATTTAGAACTAACAAATTTCACTCACTCATAACAATCACCCTATTTAGAAGTCAGTGTATTGCGGATATACTTGTGATTATTGTTATTATCGCAGAAGAGCTGCAACCAAACGAGTTAGTTAACTCAAACACTCATATCCAGAGTTTGGTTTGTTATCTATGGTACTCAAAGACCCTGTTCTGGCTAGCCGTCATATCAAGCGAACTGAACTTAGTGGGGATATCCATTGATCGATCCTTTGCTGTCATCGCGCCCGTGCGTTATCGAAACCATCAGAAACGATTTTGCGTCATGTTCTACGTGCTTGCCTCTCTATACTCACTGATCGTTGTGCTTCCAAAAACACAGTATCAATTTTACAACGGAACCTCCTGTTACCGATTTCAGTGGGAAAATACCCATCCAATGTACGGATCCATAACGGTGTATAACTACGCTTGGTTCATATTTACCTACATTCTACCGTTTTCAACCGTTTTGTTCGCGCATGCCTCGGTCATTATCACTCTGAGAAGAGCACGAAATCGGGCCACCGACAGAACGTCAGTAATGCCTAATACGTGTTGGAACACCAGAACACAGAGGACCCTTAATTATTTGTGTAAGGCCACAGGAATGATGGCTGCTTTGTTTTTACTTACTCGCACCACTGCTGTTGTGAGGTACCTCTTGGACCTATTCGGGTTACCGGGGTACGGCACAGACTGCATTCTCTACCGGATCGGCATAAGGTTGGTCACTTTCGCCAGCTGCTTAAATCCCATCCTCATACTTTTAACCGTTCCGCTGATCAAAGACACTGTGAAAGATCACGCCCGCGTAGTTATATTGAAATATGGAAAGTAAGTTCATTAACTTCGTGTATTGTAAAAGCATCAGTGCAATTAAAAAATTAAGTTTCTTTTCGTTTTCGTAATAATTATTCAGAGTATTTAATGCTGCACACTAAACCTCATGGAACTGAATTTCAGCTTAAACCATTCGTCAACATTGAGATTACGTGTCGCAATCCATCCACACAACGTGTACCTCAAATTGCCTTTCCAATCTGCCATTAACCGTTGGGCCATGCTTTGTCCCTCGAGACCCGGTGGCTTACGGGTGGCGGTCATAACAAACATCCCAATGGTCCCGAGTTCGATGCTTGCTAACTCTATCTGATGAGATGCAATAACTTCGAGACGCGTCATAAGAGTGCAGTGTTTTCGGGCGGGCAACCCTCAATTTTTATGTGCATCAGCTTCGGTCCTCGTGGTCGAAAGACCAAGGTTCACTTCAAAGGGAATCGCGGTCAACATTGAGGTTGCGTGTTGCAATCCAGCCACACAACGTGTGCTTCATAATGACGCACAACATAATTCGTGACTTATGTACGAGACTGATAAACTGACTGGGTCTGTCAACCTTTGGTGATATTCAATTCATTCGCTATTCTGGTGTGTCGCACAGACTGACTATGGGACATGTAGAGAAGGGTGGAATACTCTATGTCGACTTGATGTGTTTCATTAAAGTTACCATTTTGTGAGAAAAGTATGAAGAGTCCAGTGGAATACATAGCAACCTCGATCAAATGAATGATTGTAGGATACAACCTTGAGTGTGTACTAAGACGCAAAGCTTTGTTGCTTGCGAAGAAAATGTCGGACCTAAGTCCTTTATTGTCTATTGGTCCTTGGTTTCACCTTGATGCCATACTAGCTCGGATGAACGAATGATGGCAAATTTTAGGTAGCCTGGCTATAATTGTTGGCCATCACAGTCCGTTTTGTGCTAACTGTGCTCTTGTACCAGCTAATCTACTATGGCTTACAAGGAAGCGATACCGCTTAGGTGATATGTTTGTGTAATTCATAGTGGACGAGTAATTTTAAATGCATAGGTACAGACTGATAATTTATGCGAGAGCAAGAATTATCTTCACCCGCTGGTGGTGGCGGCTTATGGAGCAGATACAGAAAATGTATGGAGGTATTGTGAATGATAGTCAAGAACAAGTACTGGAAGACCAAAGCAGACGAGAAGAATAAGTATGGGGTCGAGATAAGGCACGTGGGAAGATGTAATGGGCATAAAGAGCCCCAGTAGCCGCTTGTCACTCCAGATTTCAGCAAGCTTTCACCGAAGCAATGTAGTGCGTCTGTTACTTAGAAATCAACGCAAGAAGCGGTGGATCAGTGCTGCATAATCGCAACCCCGGCGACACTAGTTAGAACTTTGACGTTAAAACCTAACCGATTTATCCCATGTTCAAAGGCTGCCCTCATTATTGCCCACATTTCGCAAGCGCACATGAAATTAGACGGCAGATGAATATCGTGTTTATTAATCTCCTGATACACGAGGACATATAAATATAACAGTTTGAATGCAGTTATTATATGGAAACTGAGTATTTTCCACTTGAAAACTAGTACGAATACCGTCGCAGTGTCGTATTTTAGGGTGGGAACACCCAATTTCCATCGGCTTCATCACTTAGTGTGCCAGTGATTGATGTGACCAAGGTTTCCTACATACGAATTTGGGTCCTTAATGAGACTAAGTGTCAATGGGACAAGGGGCACGTTCGCCTAAGGATACGACTAGGGAATTTAGGTGTGGCGGCGAATGGCCTATGAGGATAAAAGAATGCTTGCAACCAGCAAGTCAAAGGAGGTTGCTAATGCGATAATTGTTGAACAAAAGATGACGAAATGACAAAAGTCAATTACACAGAAGTTTATATTTCTCATTTCATTGAGAGTTTGTTCCCAGGAAGTGTCATGTCATGAAGAACGGATATTTTTGTGCTTTTATTTATGTAGTGCGGATGATGCATCGGTGAACTGGTGAACAGACCTTCGATTTGATGTTTCCATCGCACCCATCTGGATAAAATCTTCAGCGCTTTTGTTACGAATATTGGTCCTTGTCTAAACCCTTGATACAATCTCCGCAAGTTTTATTACTATCTGACTGATGTTTGATTCCAGGCGATACTCAAATTTGCGCTGTTCCATTTGCACAGCTTAAGTATACATTTTTTGGGTATTAAAAAAGTAACGAAGCAAAGTTTTGATTTAAGTTATGGATTACTGCAACTAGTGAGTAACGCTAGTGAACGGATTATCAGTGTTTGCATATAGGTATATTTTACGATAACAATTTATGATGCGTGTGTCACTTTTGCCAAAATAGTATACGCTTTTGCTTAGGCTAACCAGATAAAAGTGAGGCGAGCAGGAGAATTGAAGAGGGAAAGATGGAGAAGCAGACTTTGTTGAAGAATTACAGGTCTGCCGTTTCTGATAGTACGCACTGGCAGGCTCGAGTTTATAAGATGAGATGGCCAAGCAGAATAGGAAAGAACGGTAACGATCAGGACGGAGAAGTGGACCAGGTTGGCCGTCACCTTTAAGAACTCATTGTTGTTGGAAACATGTATGGTCAGCATAACCGAAGAAGACAAAAACGAAAGAAAGTGTGAGACTGTCATAACGACTGAAGAAATACAAACTTTCCATAGGCTCACCTTTACACATTTCCATCTGTCTAAGGTGGAGCAGACCATCTTACATGAATATTCTGAGTTGTTACCTGGGACAGTCCTTTGCTAGATCGCCTCCCTACTCTAACATAGGTTATCACTTTGATGATGTATGTTTAATGATTTTCACTCAGATGCTACAAACTGGCACACATTCCGTTTCACTTGCATGAAATTCCAGTTTTGAATGTTTAGCAGCGGTGTTTGATAGCCAGACTTCGAGATTGCATTCCAAACATTGAAGTCCACAATGGAGAGCAGAAGTCGCGACATCTTAACACCCCTGCGACTGTGTAACAATTCCATGATCTGACGTGACCCATGTATCTAATTATGTTAAGCATCCCACTGATTGCCATCCAGTGGAACAGGAATCTGCGAACTCACATCTCGATGTCTTCGAAAGGGAAGAATATTTCTTCTGCTCAAGATAGTAATTTTGATGGTTCCTATCAGAAACTTAGATTTCGCGTAAGCAAATGTCATTCGTAAATCATCTGGTCCACTACTGTTAGTGTTAATCTGCACTGTGGTGACTTTTTCATGGGGTTAGACATCACTGATTGCACTAGATTTACAACGAATTTCAGACTGCTTAATCTAATCTAATCGGATATGGGCTAGATTTCCCGTATTTCACGCTGTTTATTCCAATAGCGCTAACTTTTGGCATACGCAACAAACTGTACCGCCTTTGAAGTAAATGGTATGAACTACCGGAAACGGATGATTATCTGATTAGTGGTCAAAGCTAACACGTATATGTCGCACAGGCGAAATGCCGCACTAACAAGAAGGTATATCAGGTTTTACAAACTCTCCTATTTTTAGACTTGTGCAAGGTAGTATCGAACGGAACACACTGCTTCTAGTGTTATTATGTCGCAGCGAATAAGGAACTTAACTTGTCGGCAAGATTTTTCATCCAGGCGCAGTTTGTTACCATATGCTCATAGCTCAATTTCCTGAGGTTGACAGTTAGTTATTCTGAAAATACTCAAAAGTGGGAGAAAATATGGGTGAAGAAGCACGATTATGGTACGATAAACCTACAGTAATTTTGCTAATGTAATGTAAGGTTGACAAGCGCTCCAATGCTTATCATGTGATATAGGTGGTAAAATGCTGTTTATAAAGATTAGGTTGAAACCATTGCTATTGAGAACAAAATATGATCTAATATGTACGTTTAGAACTGATCACGTGACAGTAACGATGGGTGACATATAGCAGCACAAAGTGCTGGTGGGAAAACTAGAAACGAGGGGCGGACTGAAGCACTCAGGACAGTTAGGGAGTGCACATTGCAAGTTCCGAGTTTCACTCACAGAGTTAACTATAGCTTGGAATTGGAGGAAGAGGCTATTGAAATGGACTCGGTCCTGCTCAGTTTGCCGACTTATTAAACTAGCCCCTATCGTTGTGGTCATACAGTTGGTTTTCGCTATAATTTAAATACAGTAAATGCAGGACGGTGGGGCTGAGCACCGTGGCACCATGAAATTTGGGATTTGAGATACTTGGAATAAAGAGTTGCCGTAATAACAAATTGAGTAGAAAAGGTCACTACTGCCTCATCTGTCCTACCGGGATGTCAATGTATTCATAAACTTACAGTGCCTCTGCTTGGAATAACATCCTCACCACTTTCAACGCTGCCGTGGCATGCATGGTCTTATTGGCGTCTCGTCAGCTAGGAAGCAAGTTGAATACAAGCATGAGGAAAAACGAATGGCTAAGAATTGGAAGCAAATGACAACCGCTACTTAGATCATCCTCATTAAAAATAAAGCATGTACTATAGAACACGCAAAATAACCGGGTGTTAGAGCAGTTAATAAATGTTGTTTACAAATCACCATTCAGGTGTGCAACTGGAATGGCTGTCAAAATTTCCCAGAAGCTCCATCTTTTCATTACATAAACAGTGGGTCACCAAACTACGCGAGTGCGTCGGATCCGGCCCGGCAAATGTACTCGAGTTTGCTTGGTAAGGTGTATGGAACACGAGGTGTTTAACAATAAATGTCGCGCTATCCGTGACTAAATTCCGTTTGGGAACTAGTATAGGCCATTTTGTGGTTGTCCCATGTGACATCGTACTACCGTAATATTAGTGACCCCACAAAGTTTGAATCTTCATGTGAGCGCCCACGCATGAAACCCATTCATCCGTGCATCATAATGTTTCCGTTTACCTCACACCTCTGTGCCACAGATTTTGGTTAGTCAACCCGCTTGTTACAATGCTATATGAAACGCCGTTTATTAAGATGCAGTTATTTTATGCGTGTCGTCATGAAACTATATAGGCTAGCAATTTAGAACGAGTTGCGAATGGTTACTACGGAATTGCACTGAAAGCACAAATAGTTAAGCTTCGTATAATTTGATGTAAGTTGGCTCTGGTAGAATCGCTTTGCAGAAGACGTGTATACATATATATATATACACTTCAAACAGTTTTATACTTATTTACTGAAAATACCAATGAAGCTTACTTGTTTATACTTTTGGTGAGCCATAGTTCAACAGCGACCACTCGTACTCTATTGCTCCGGGGTTTCAATATTATCGTTATTTTCTGGGTTCTTAGCTGCTTTGTTCTTGTTGATTTCATTTTTATTCAGGGTTTACGCAAGCTTATAAGTAATGAATAGCAGACATCGAGTAAAGCTTTCTCTTTGCATCCCTTCCCATAGCTTTCGTTGCAGCTTATAATCATTGCGCAGAATGTTTATGTAGCCCATGCTAACCACTTTGTCAGTTATCCGGCTGTGCTAATCAGGGAGCGCGCTTCAGTACGGTCAGTTATTGCCGACGAATTTCGCAGTGCGATACTATAGGTCTGCCAGTAGCCATTTTTGGGATTGACGTCTTCCGGTGTTCTCATATGCGTTTATTTCTACCTACTTACGCCACGTCCTGCACCGTAGATAAATAAATGACGCCAATAGTTGCAAGCAAACATAGTTCCTTAGATAAATATATACATCGTGCGCCTTGCCAGGGCTTTTCAAGAAACTATTTTTAATTTAAATGCAGATCTCGTTAGTATGTAGGTATTTTAAGATTAATGTAGAGATTCTACCTATAAATTCATTTCTGAATATTTTAAGTATGTTTAATTTTTTTATGATTTAATGAAAATGGAACATTGCATCCTGCGCATTGTGTATGTTTCATGAGAGAAAACACCCATTAAGTGAATTAGAAACAACCATAATTTTGCATCTGCACAGTTTTGCAGATAGTCGAACAACTTACGTATTTTCCTGCATTGTTTAGCACTGCATATTTATGTAGTCCGCTAAGCGCAACCATCAGAGACCTAATTTTCTTGGCCTTACTATTAGCACAGTAATACCATCCCCACTGATTGTACTTACTAGTTATCCGGCCCTCACTTGTCATCTTTTTCTAATGCTCGGACCCCCCATGAGAAGCGTTTAGTGTCATTTGACCTAGACCACCGTGGCTTACTTCAGGGCCAAGAATCGAGAGGATATTTGCGGCATCTAGGTTGCTGTAGATTATTTTGAGTTATTTGGCTACTACAATTTCCGTTTTAAAAATGCAGATTGTTCCATATTAGCGCACACTATATCGCTCATAACTTTGGGCGAAGCTTGGTACTAGTATAATATTTGCACACCAATGCGTTTCGACCAATAATACCTTCGAGTAACAGTTGCATGAAATACGTGTTTGTGCCAGACTTCGAAATATCAACTTCAAGAGAAAAGCTAAACTTTGTTTAAAATTAAAAGGATTATACGTAGCTCTAATGGATTTGAGTTTAACGGTCTACATGTTTCCCTTGATCATTTTCGTAGGAAAGCTTAAATACCGCCCTGTAAAACTTCTCTGATAATGCTTTACGTAGAGTCCTGCATCCAACACACGCTTTGTTTTCTTTCTGACTAGGATGCCTCAACCCGTGCCCATGACAGTGTTTTTAGTTGTTAGACAGTTGTTATTAACCGTAAACTCCATCTGTGGTAGTGCACAATTAGTGAAGGTCCGCAATTTCAAATGCAGAATAGTTAGATTATTCTGTTGTTGCAACTAAGGTACTTGGTCCAGTGAAGAGATGTCAAACGAATTGACATTTAAACATTTACACAAGCAAAACAGTCACCGATTATTATTATAATTATTATGATTGGTATTATTATTCAGTAATAGAAGTAGGCCCAACAGGCTTCCCTGAATTTTCCCTCTAGTCATTGCTTCAGATGGAGATAAACAAACATCCACTTACCTACCGTAATATTGAGAGCCGCTTAGATGACTTGATTCAGTCAAACTTGAGGATATGGTTGACTTGGATTACACAACATCGTAATCTAGGCTCTGAGCACACTAAAATGTCAATGACACCTATTTTACGGCGTACTGATCATTACACAATGAATTACTGCGGTTAAAAAGTGAACAGTTAACAAGACCATTGAGTAGTCGGTGTTGCGTAATCGGTGGGTGGCGTAATATAAAGAGCCCTCCACAGACAAGTTTGAATATGCAGCTGCATGCGTGGCGTAAAGATAATAACTGAAAATAAGCGCAAAAACAGCGCGTGGGGTAGTTGCAGCAATCGTTTCACAAGAAAATTGTTAAAATTCTCGCTCCTGTACGGCGTTTTGCATCTGTGGCATATTAACTGATGCTCGGAACAAGCACCAGCTGGATTTCAGGGTGTCGCCGTTTGTGTAAAGAGATTCTAGCAAACAACAGTAATATCAAGTTTCTTGCACACCAATAAAGTTGGGAGAAATAATAACCTACCTTCCGGGCAGTTGTATCGTTCACTAAGCCTCCAGTGCTTACCACTGCGTTTACCGTTGTCACTGGATCTCAGCAATTTACTACGCATTTGATAAGGATCTCTTAGCATTTGGTTAATAGTATGAGATTTTCACTTAGCTTTCGGTAGGGTCCACTGAAAACTCCCATTAACTAAAGCTCTTACTGGGAATATGGATTAAGTATCTCTGCAAGATTTCTAATTAGCTATAAAAATGAAGGCTGGTAGCTCCAATTGTTCAGTTGGTGATTGAACTGTTCGCTTAGCTTGGCAATTTTGTTGCAAATGTTTCGACATCATTCGAGATGGCATCATTATGGCGTAGTTGTGTGGCGTGCAGTATCGTCGAGTAGCGTAGAGGAGCCTTAGTAAGAGTGCGCTGTGGTGTACGTGCGTCTTTATGCCCTCTTGGTTGCCTGTGGAGACGAGCAATCCCATTGTTTGGGACATCAAACCGAGTTCAGCTTGTTTGCTGGGCAGATTACCTTTGAGCATGACCCCTCCGACTGGTGTTTCTTGGCTTTTGTCTGTTTGCTCTTGTGAGCGGGTCTTTCGTCAGGTCTGGTTGTCTAGTCTCAGGTTCCACCGGATGCAATCGATCGAGTCGGCGGTCGTTCGCCAGTAGTGTTGCCTATACTGGGTCCAGCTCGATGCGTCGATTGGTTAAATGCGCTTTAGAGTGGCATGCTTCCGAAAAGTCCATCGCATGTTTTGTACTTCTATGTGTTAGGATTTTTACAATCTACAGATCGAAATGTTGGCCTACTTGATCTTCATGCGCAGAAACCAATGCGCGTGGATCATGTCTTCTGACGGTTGCCTTGTGTTCGGTGATTCGTGTAAAAATCTGAACCTGGATGGAAGTCCAACCCAATAGGAGTGCTCGTCTCCACGACGGTATAAAAAAGCATGCACACCACGCTCAGCGCATTCTCACCGAGCCTGCTCTACACCACTCGACCCTATTGCACGCCACGCTACGACTCACTGATGACGTCACCTCGATTGATGAGGACACGTTTGCAACAAAATTGCCAAGCCCAGCGATCAGTTTAACCGCTAGATTTTTTATTGGCTGGCGTTTTAAGGTCTAATAAATTTAGATCATTGTGCAGCCAGCGTTGAAAGTTTTGGCAAACAAACGTAATCATAGGAAGAGGGACAAATACAAACTACAACAACATGCAAACTGTTGGCTGCGTTTTGTTGGAGTGTCCAAAAAATCTTTTAAACATCTGAGGTCATGTTCCGTGGAACTACTGCACCTGTTGTGTGTCAGGCCCAAATATGTAGGCATATACCTGCCGACAGGAAACTTTCTTGAATACTAAATACAGCAACATGAGAGCTATTAGCCATACATCTGAGCTGCTCCATCGCAGTTAAATAGCGCACGTGCTCGGAATGAAATCACGGATTCCCGCACCTTCGTAGTATATTACATCTGCGTCATATGCCAATCGGATATGATGTGCTCCCGTTAGTCTGTAATTAGTAAGTGGACATCTAGGCAGTTATGACATTCCGATACTATGCCTCTCGATTATTGTCTCGAGCGAACTGTACCATTATTTCGCCAACCGCCGTTTCAGATCAGACACTACGAGCTTGTACCTGTGGTCGCGTATAACGCTCGGTGCGCGTACATGCAGCAGTGACCACAGCATGGTGAAATGACCCAGATGCGATATACGATGCGTTATTATGCCCTTCACTCGAAGCAGACAATAGAATAGCGTGTAAAGCCCTAGTATTCTTCATTAGTCTTCCTAAGACCTACCCCGTAACTTGGGTATGAGTCCGTTAGCTACATGCTGAACCCGTCCTAGCCTCCACCCCAAACCATAGGTGAACAAACAACAGCCCCGGGCTCCGTACTCGAGAATCGATCTTACGATCGAAAAGAAGAGCCGAGTGGAAATCGCTTCAAACCAAATGCAGAAACTGCGCTTGAGCGCCCAAATCATCCGCAGTCCGTTTCTACATAGCTTGTTCGTGTTGTCTAGGGATTTAAAATCTCCGCTTGATAGCACCCCGAGGACCTTCGTGGAAGATGTCAAATATAGCGGTTGACCGATCAGCGCAAACGTACACCCATCATCACCTTTATCCGGGCTTATAAACGAGTTGACTGCGTTGCTCACCAGATCGATATCTGCAGAGCAAATGGACGGGTGGTCCAGATCAAGCTGAAGAACGTCGCAATCGTCAAGAGTATTAATTATCATCCAAATCTCCAGGTCGTCGACAAACAACTTACAAGCCAATCGAAGAAGGTGAGGTACTTCGCTAATGTGAATCAGGAAAGAAATGGGTCCCGATACTATGTCTAGGTTTACCAAATGGTGAAGGGACACCAGTCAGTTAGATGAGCATCTACCTGTACCCTCCAATTCAGCTCATGAGGAAGTCAATGATCTGGGGGTATTTTGAGTCACTAACAGTGCACATCCCCAGCTTGTGTAGGAGAAACTCATATTTTACTTTGTATTAACTTTATTGTAATCATTTAAGATCACATCGGCATACTTCCTCCGTTTCAACGCTTGTAACCATTCATGCTTCGTCAAATGTCGATTTGTAATATGTGTGCGGCTTTTCATGTAACCAGTCTACGTAAGCATCAGGGGGTCTTTTGATTCCAGAAGCTGTGGCAGGCTTGTTTTCGCAATCTTCTCGAGAAGTTTGGCCAAAACGGAGTTCAGAAAAACCGGCCGGTAATCGTCCACCATAATGGGGTCATTGCCTTTCGAAATCGGTTTCATTATCAAGTAGGGCTTTAACCTGGCCACTGCAATTTCAATTAACAACCTTTTTACTTTAATTGCTGCAAATATACAAGCTTTTATGTTAGCTTATGACACCAGTTTTGTCCACCTTGCTTCCAAGGTCAAGAAGAACTTCGTACTGTACACATTTTGATTGCTAAACTGAGGTACCGCAAAAGATTGCAATTTGTTCCTTTTGGCCACAAACGATTAGTCCAGTTACAACTAATTATGAAGACATATCTTCGTAATACTATATTCGATCCGACGAAAATAAGCTGAGGATTTTGTTTATAAGTTTACCTCAAACGCTCAAGAACGAGCCTCATTTTACTGGAGTGATACCAGTGCATTCTTTTCCTTTTTCTTTATCCGTCTATAAAATTTTAAATCTCTAAACATGTCATTTTGCTGCAGAAAATGCACCCATCCGGCACCTGCAACCTACCTTAACTGCAAATAATTTCTAATCGCTTACAAGTGCACATTTAATTTCAATAACCACTGTACCTATGTTGCATTTAGTATCCTGAAATTTCAGAAGTTCATTTGTATCTATTTTGACAAGCATTTGATTTTTGGTACGCTTTGGGTCAGTTCTGTAATTGTTGCCTTTTCTGTCGGAATCTCTCAACACTGCCGTGTCGGATGCACTACATTTCCACCTTAGGCTGAATTGTTTACTACTCAGACGTAAAACAAACTTTCTCGGTTATGAACACACTTATATAAACATCTTCGCTCTCTATTCAGGTGCCTCGGAAACGATTGCGGTTCTCCTGCAACCATCACCAAAGTAAATAACAGTGAGGTTGGTCAAAATCCCGGCTACTGCTGAAAGTGGCTCTGATTCCGAAAGCAAATTTCTATTTTCGATGCCTTTTTACGCGAACTTCATTGTATACTTTTTCATCATAATCGTGGCTGTGGTCCAATTCAACACTCCCACATGGGCATAGAATTCACTTTTTACTGAGTTGTCTCTTCGGTCTTTTCACTGGCTATGAGAATAGTTGGAAGCATAAATAATGCGCAGCAGACTCCTTGCAATACAAGCGTAGTCAACTGATTTCCACGTTAAGTAACTTGTAACCAGGAACCTTGGAATCAGGTGTAAGATATTTAAAGGCTTTGACTGGGATAACTTTGCCCCTTGCCGTTATTCGCCATGGCGAGCAAAGACAAAAAAATCCATTAGCGCGCCTCCAACTAATGTAAATTACAGCACCCGTCTCGGAATGTATTCGAGTAGAGCAAAAGTGCCAAAAACAGACGTTACTTTTACCTACCTTTACTCACGGAACCTGAGATATTTGGAAGTCTGAACGTTTAACTCTGATAGAAAAAGCACAAAAACTGAGCTAAGTAACACTTGTTTTCTTAGGCTTTTCAGACAGTGTTCCAGTCTAAATGACAGGCTGCATGTAGGATTTGTTCATCTAATTAAATAAGTAACATCATTTTTTGTCCAAAAAGCGTCCGAAACTGACTTTAACGATGCATTCAGAAACATATTCATCGAACCGCATGCGATACGACCCTGTGGTATTTATCAATGGTTTCCTTGGGAACTGCTCACTTCACTTAATGCCGACAACACATTCCGGAACCCGTTGTAAAGTATAAACAAAATGTAGTCTTGTTGAAGTGCAAATTGACCAAACTGTATTTTCCGAAAAATCTGCTGGAAAGTTGTTTGGTGTCCATTTGTTTCCGCAATCCTTATTACAAACCCTTCAAATACAAGAGATTCAGGCGAACAGTTGGAATTTAGTTGAACATTTAGATATATTTTTAAATAAATCATAGCAAGGTATGATTATCCAAACTACCAACGATCGGTGGTCTACTTTTATTTATGTTTCTCATTTGAGATGGTGCGTAAAACTGAGTTGAGCTGGATAAGTAGTGTTTAGAAATTTAAGTAATGGATGCTAACTTATGCTATCAACCTCTGTTACACCATAGAATTAATTACAACTCGATGCGATCTTTCATTGCAAATCATTGCGTCACAAATGGAAAGGTTAGTCGCATGGAAACTCAGCTTTACATGGCAATGTTTTGTAAACAACTCTTCTGCCGTAACGCAGCATCAGCAGATAAGAGGCAGTGGCTAATAACAAAATTGACGGCATTTGAATAGCAGTATTGTATCGCCGAAAATGGATAGAAGCCTACACTCAAAGCCAAAAACTTAGATTTGTTAATGCTCCACAGTACAGATGAACAGATACTTTTTCATCATCCAAACAAATGACAAGGTGTGACGATTTTAACCGAATCAGCTTATTTAAAATGAATGACTGTGAGAGTCGGTTGCTGCGCCCAACCATTATGTGGAGCTAGAAGAGGATAAACGCTGTACATTCTTCGAGGCAAAGGTGTACATTGGCGCAGTACCGTTGTGCACGTCACAACGAGATAGATCTTGGGAGTATTCCCTCACCTTGCTAGCTGGCTAAATGGTGATTATTAAAACTTGAACCCAGCGAGTGGTCAGTACTCAAGCACAGTCTGATGGATGCGCTTAAGTGGGTGAATCCAGTGGTCAAAATCAAATTGCACGGAAAGTTTATGGCCAACAACGACGTCATTCCGCCTATGGTTAACACAACACTAAAAGGCTGATCTCGATCATTCTTATCGTGGGCTCGAGAAGCAATGGAATGTAACCGTCTCAGTCTCAATGTTGTAGTGAATCCGTCTACTATAGTGATCCAGACATGTGAAGGATGCCACAATGGACAGTCCACCCAAACAGGTACCAGCAAACGTCATCTCAGACTATCTTGACAATTAAACTATGGATTCTATTGCTAAGGTAGCGCTGTTCCGCAGACAAGCGAATGACAACCTGCCTATTTTGACAAAGTAGACCGGTTGACTCAGTTAATTAGCGCATCAAGTGACCTGAATCTAAGGAAGGGAGTAATAGAGGAACGAGGTCAGCATAATGTCCTGCACTCTAATATCACACACGAATGGTGGCTCTAGACACAAGTCGTTTCGCGAAAAACCTAGGTGTATAGGGTGAAATTTAAACCTCGGTACATTTATTTTTAAGTAAGGCACACAGGTTTTATACTATACTGTGTTAAACATGGTCTGATGAGCCAGCCTCACGGACCCGGTGGACAAACAGGCCTTGTTAAGAACTAACACTATTGTTAAGATAATTATTCACTTTCTTTTGTCGGTAAGTTTACCAAGAATAAATTAGAAGAAAAGCGGCCTAGTTGCTGAGGATAAAGTAACTCTGAGCCTAACACTCAAGAAAAATGAAATGAGCCGAATATTTCAAAGGCACCCAAAAATTCAAAGCAGCACATGCACATGGCACCGCATGAACAGCAAAGATTCGCACTAAGCTCCTAGTTCATGTTCACTCGGTTCTTTTCAGAATAAGACTATTCCACCGTTCGTGCATTCTATACACGTGTAGGCGGAAAGTCACCTGAACGCAGGGAAGGATATGGGTGAGGAAATCGACGAACATACCCATTTTGGGCAGCAAATTTATTTTACAAATGATTGCGTTCATCATCCGATTGCGCAGCCAATGATGCGAATTGAAATGCCGCACACACAGTCAACCTCATTAATCACGGATCATGTACTGACGGACAGGAATTATGTGGACTCTATGACCACATTCCACGTGATTTACGAGTTGATTTTGCCACTACATCGAAGCTGCGCTCATCGGACAACTCGAGCTCAACCCTCCGGCTCAAAGAGCTTCATTCGTTACTGTGACAGCCTGGGGAGGATGTCGGTCTACTGATGATATATTGATGTGTGTGTGTGTATCCTTCAAGTGCGTTAACATTTGGTTCTGTCTAGACACACAGTACACAGTACGTACATAAAAATATAATAAGTTTGTATCCAGTATAACATCGCAATGTGGCTGTACCTTATCGTAGTGCGATGGTTTGAGTGCTTCAGAGTTCAATTGCGTTATATTGGGTGGTGCTTTTTGCACCTTCAGTTTTACTCATACCATATTGGTCAATGGTTAGAGATCAGAAATACGCAGTGTCCTCGTCCTCCAGGTTTTGGGTTGAAATGTGGTTGGCTCCTTATTGCTTAAAACCTACTCCTTGTAGACCACCGCCAAACCCACTGCCTGGCGGTCTGGTTTTGAACCAAACGCTTTGGATTAGAACCCGAATCTTTCTCCTGTCTAGGCCTGGGCAAGCTGACTGTGTCCTGCCTACGCAATACTAGGAATCAGTTGTCAAACAATTTCTTGTTGCTTTGGCCACCGCAGAGGATAATCAACGGTGTCCTATCTGCTGCATCGATCAGGGTGGTTACGGTCAGCCCGTAACTGTTGTTGGGACACATTTGCACATTTCGTATGGTACCATGCTAAACAGTGCGAACAAGCCAGACCGATTTTTACCACCCGATGACATTCTCCTAGCCCGCAAATGCCTTTCGATGGGAGTCTCTTCGGTTTCGCCTTTCTGCCATTCAATTTGGTGTCGTTACCTGACCCAGTGGGTTGGTTAGCGTTCTGTACTTTTTCAGCTTTGAGAGCGGCGCACATCGGTCAGGCGAGTGTGGTGGTTGCAAGGTCAAATGAGCGGTCGGCGTGGTCGCGCGGTCCGTGTGATGGGTAATGCAGCCGCACTGGCTGACAAGGTCACAAGGAATGGCGAGTGACTGCAACCTGAACAGAGCGCTGAACACTGATTCTTTCACAGCTGTGTTGAGAAACACTGGATCGGAGTAAGCTTAGGCTTTTCGGCCTGCCTCGAGAATTCTGTATCGAATGGTGTCACATAGAATGGCAATCGGCTCAATACGATTGAATTAAACGCTTGCGCTTAATCACAGATGCCAGTGAAAACGCTTAGTGATGGCACAGCCTCTAATCGTAGAAGATATTTCCACGTATGATGGATCACTGTGTAGAGCTGGTAAATCCGGTTCGAATGAGCGTACAGTGACAACGCTGCGAGAAGATGGAGAGAGGATAGAGGGAAATAATCCAAATGAACCAGTAGCACGCACGTCACGCGTGTGTGAGGATAATAGCAATGTCATTATGTTTCCTTTTGATAAGTGACGTTACCATTTTCGATCCGACAAATAAAGGCGCGTAGACACGTAAGATTATATTTTCGTCAAGTGTAATTTAATAACTGATTGACATTTCGTTGCAATGATGAAAATACCGTATTTGTGAGAAAAACTTTAATAAAATTTGTGTAGCTGAACATATCGAACTGCATAGAAAGAGAATTTTCGAAATGAAATAGGGTCTAATCATTGAAGTGTACGATTTATTCGTCAGATATGAATACATATATCATTTTATATGTAACTGCTTAAGTTTTTCTGCACACAATGCGTTAAGTCAGTTTTTCATTCTTACTGTTAAGCAAACTGATTTTACGTCACAGTGTGGAATTTGGCAAAAAATATGAAACAAGGAAACAAAAACGATTTGGAAACAATTATATATGGTAAGCAGATATATTGGGAACCGAAGGCATAATGATGGCATGGGTGTAATTAATAATACCTGTGATTATAATTTGGTCAATGAACTTATGCCGTCGGCATTATTTTAATAAGTCTGCGTGCGTAAAATTGAGGCTCAGCTGCGGAAGAAGTTGTCGCTTAATAAAATAAACTTCAGCAGTGTACAATAATGTGTGCTTGGATAAAATCAGAATTTCGCACTATTACAGGATGGATATGCGTAAGCAAATTAGAATAAAGCTGCTCCAAGTTGGAACGTGAATTATCAGTAGCTTAAACACTGAACTTTGTCACAGGGCTGTTTAGAGTTTATCATTAAGATGAAAGTTATATAGTCCCTCATGTGCCACGATGTCTGGTTCGTTCAGCACCGGTGCTGATAACGCATTCCAGTGGGGAAAATTCTAAGACGGTAGCAATACTTTTACGATTCAAACAGGAGTGGTTTCTGGTGGCGGACTCGGCATTGTTCGAAAGTTGCTAGTGTCAGAAGCATGGTGAATTGGTGCTCGCCCTCAGTTAGTATCCGTTATGCGAGGATGACAGGATGAGAACGGCCGAAAGGCAATTTTTCTTCTTAACGGATGATAGCACCCAATCATAACGTTAACAAGTTATAATTGGAAGGTAATAGATCCATCTGCACCGAACGGAATTAAATAAATAAATAAATAAACGTTTTATTCCTCATCAGTGCGAGGCACAGACCAATTGGGTGGTCTTATCACCATGTACAACGTGATCGCATAATATAGTTAATTATTCGCCTTTGATTAATGGTTCCCATATGGGTTTTTGAAATGATTAACAGCTTGGAAAAAGTAGAGAGAAAAAAAGAAACTGGGAACAATAATAAATGTAGATTTTGCGGAAAGTTCAAGTAAAGTAATACGGTCATCCATGGAACTGTCCACAGGGGACTTGCTTCCATGCAGGGTATTTCCACGATGGGTTTCACCCGCACTTCCATGCTACAATTGGCTCTGTGCCTGTGTGGAAAGATGGTAAATAGGCCATCAGAACTAGGTGTCAAATGTCTTCTTTTTAGGGCTGTTTTATGCATACATTATAGGCGATGAAGCCTCAGCCCTTTCTTTCATGCGGATCAATCAATTATGGCACTTTTTATTTTAAGTTAGCGAGTCAGTAGTAGTATGATTTGCATGGGTATACTTTTTTTTGATAGCTGTAATCCGTCACCACAAGAGATCAGCCCAGTCATGACAAAAGGTGAAACAAAGAAGAAGATAAAGTATGAGGAATTTTAAAACATAATGATGAATACAAACGTTTGCCGATAGGCCAGTCACAATTTAATGGAAAATCTTGGCGAGTGACGATGATGGTACAGAGACCTCAGCTTGAAAGGTGTAGTGCATCTACGAACCAGTGCGTTATAGGAGAAAACTGAATTGCTTAGACGGATTGATAGGAGTAAGATCGTTCTCAAATATACACTCAAGAATGCAACTATATGTAGTTAATCTTATATTATTGAAACGAATAGAGGTTATGGTGACTTTCATATGTATCCAGGACCTTTCTTATACAAATTAGCTAGAGTCACCGTTTGGCTTAGTGTTGACCAGGTGTTTGCAACAGTCAGGTGAATATTAATCATGCGTCTGAATTGTGCATAGGTAGTGCAGTTTCTAACACCCGCTGGAAGTTTGTTCCATAGTAACGCATACTTTACAGAGAAAAATGTTGAGCGGAACTTTGTGCGAGACTTTGGTATTTGACTGTGCGCTCGCTGTTTCTTAGTTCATAGCGCATACGAGTCTGAAACTCGAGTTGTGGCTGAGCAGTGAAGGTTAATCCGAATAGTAGGCGGTAAAGAAGGCACAGATTAAGTTTGAGTCTGCGTAGCCATAGCGGTTCCAGATTTAGCGCCTCGCAACGCTCACGGTATGTCATAGTATTAGGCATGTTCAGTAACCATTTTGTGAATGATCCTTGAATGTTCCCTAGTGCTACAATATCCACTTTTCTCAGATTACTACGCACTATAGTAAAGTACTCAAGTTTCGGCCTAACACGTATTTTATAGGCCTGAAGCCTGGCATCCCTCAAAATAAGAGTTCGACTTATATTGACGATCACTTTTCTGGCAAAAGCCTGCAAGAATATAACATGCTCTAAAAAGTTAAATGAGGCAGAATATCTTAGACCAAGGTCTCGGACTGCCCCACACACGGGAATAGAGGTATCGTTTAATGTAAGGATGTTCAGAGGAGGGCCACAGCCGTGGTACAATAGATTACTCTTATCAGTGGCAAAGTGCAATTTGCAGGAGTTACTCCAGAGCTCCAATGCGGACAAGTCAGACTGAATATTGGCTAAGTTAGGACTACATTGCCCAGGGGCGAAACAATACACCATTTTAACATCATCTACGAAAAGGAACGGCTTTCCATACGAGATTTCGTCGAGGAGA
This sequence comes from Dicrocoelium dendriticum, assembly GCA_944474145.2. Lineage (NCBI taxonomy): Eukaryota > Metazoa > Platyhelminthes > Trematoda > Plagiorchiida > Dicrocoeliidae > Dicrocoelium > Dicrocoelium dendriticum. The sequence goes on along the minus strand of OX104065.1, from coordinate 24,904,398 downwards.
TCGTTGAAATAGATTAAGAATAAAAGTGGGCCTAGCACGCTACCTTGAATTACTTCACTGGAGAGTGCAGTGGCTTCAGATGTATAGTTACCGCTTTTGACTACTTGCTTTCTACCCTCGAGGTAGGAAGACAACCAATCTAGAAGCGAATTTGTGATACCATTAAACATAAGCTTCAGCGACAATAAATTGTGTGGGACACGGTCAAAAGCCTTTTGGATGTCAAGAAATATTACGATGACGGCACTTCTGGAGTCTCGTGCTCTAGTCACATAATCAATGTAATCTAACTGGCAGGTAGTGCACGACCTACCTTTCAAAAAACCGTGTTGATGTTTACTTAGGAGGCTCATAGAACTCAAATATTCTATTATGCGTTCTTTAACTATCCTCTCCATGATTCTGGAGATAATAGATGTGTGGTGGATTGGGCGGTAATTTTTTACATCTTGCATAGATCCGCTTTTGTGCCTTGGTATTATAGTTGATTGTTTCCAGTGTATAGGATACTCCCCATTGAGCATGGAAGTGTAAATACATTAAACAAAAACATGGTGACGTCTAGACCTCCGTGCTTTACCAGTATTGGAAGGATGTTGTTGGGGCCTGGTGAGCATGATGGCCGAACTTATCTGAGTTGGCGACCTATCTCACTAAGTGTAAATGCAACCGTTTGGAGTGTATTTCTGCCTCTGCGTATTAGCTTGAGCAGAGGATTTTCATTCGCATTAGTGCTATAAGTAGACGTGAAGTAGTCATTGAAGATCGAACATATGATTGCACGGTCGGTTATGGCAGTTCCATCAGAGTTTACAATGGTGTTTATACAACTTGATTTTCTATTCTGCCTACGGTCCAAAAGTTTTGAGATGCAGCCTATCACGTTGGCGCCCTTCAGTGCCATCACTTCCTCAGAGCATAGCAGGAGCATCAGTCCTTTTCAACTTCTTGGTACGTTCTGGAGCCACAGCTTCAACACAAAGCTGAATGCAGTGGTAGAATTCATTACACGCAATTTTTACATTCTGTGCTAAGAAGAATGGATCCCAATTAATTAGTAAACGGAAGGTCCATGGAAGGTGTAGAGAAATAGGAAATGTGGTGTGATAAATTCTATTCTAAACCATTCACCTGTGGGGTTAACAAATCCATTTAGCGCGTTTAAAACAGGATAGCAAGATGTCTGCATTTTGACGTGTAATTTCTTGCATCAGAATATCACTTCCCAATGAGACAACAGTAGATCTTGCTTTGCGGAACACATAGTGACCGGCGATGTATATATCCATAAGAAAATGAGTTCCAATTTGTTGTCGTCTTCTCTCCGGAAGTATCCGTGTAAACTAGGGTTTGGGGTGTCATACTGTCGAGTTCGTCCGTTAACATGAATAGATTAAATATGTTTTTAATTAACTGACTTAGCGGGTACCAGTAAATAGTGTGCCAGACTGAAGGTGAAAATGGTTAAAAGTTTACGAAATCGCTAATCCTCTAGATGGATACCGAAGTATCGTTTTGTCTGTAGCACTTAATCTCACGTTGGCAGCAACGTGGTTCCAGTTTTACAGGGAGTATAATCGTTACCCAATCACAGTGGCAACACATGTCGAATCAGGTTGAAATGGGTTAATGCACTTATTTAAATGCATGTTCTGCTCTCTACAATACCGCTGCGGATGTAATTCGACATAACATCAAGAAGTCAGTAAAATGTGCCTACAAAACCACAGAAAGATCATATTTTTACTCAACTTATAGTCAGGCCGATTACAATTCCTTCCAATTAAGTCGAAATAAACCAGACATAGAGGTGATTTACCGTTGCTCCTCCCAACACTTTCAACACTTGCACGAGGAGGGGAAAATGGGGAGAAAATTATAATTTCACTTTCGGGGTAGAGCATGCGTTCCGCTCATTATCTCCGGCAGTGCAAAAGCATCGCCCTGTGCTCAATAATTTGTTACCACTCTCTTCAAGCCAGATAGCCTGTGGTCGAATTTGGGCATCTCGCCAACTTCTAACGGCTGTTAGTCGTTGTCGCGGTTGCGTAACATACCGTGATGAGGCATATTCTAATTCTTCCCATAATGCTTATGACACGCCTCAGGCATATCCTAATGAGTCTCTGCAAACACACTCCCTAGCTGGGCAACAACAACAAAAGTATCTCGGCCATTCGAATTGTTGCTTGGCTGCTGTACAACCTCAGTGACCTACGGAAGCAAGAATAACAAACGGGAGAGGAAGGGGGCTTAGTGCAACATATTAATGCTTTAAGCAAATTCTCAAGACGGACAACCTAGTTACAAGCAAGTGGCTATAGTGCAAGGAGGAAGTAGTTCCATCGAGACAGCTTCCTTACTGCTTTCATTGCCTTGCGTCATAATAAACCATTACCCCGCAGATAACAGCACCAAGTACACTTTAAACAGGCAACCCGATTGCGAGACTACATTAAACTCACCACTGATGCTACCTGCGAGTCATGTTCTGTAACTTCTCGAGTCAAGCACAAAACGGATCACGTGGACTCCAACCTGAAAGGCAAGACGGACCAGCGGCACCTGATTTCTTAGTCAGTAGCTTCTGAGTCAACTTCGACTCACCTCGACGCTTCCGCCATCTTGCATCTAGCAAACAAATCAAGGCTGTCCTTTTTAAGCGGTGACCGGGTATGCGTAGCGCGTGCTTAAGCCAACCCAACCTAATCCTTGTTATTGTTGCTCTAAGGAACCTGTCTGACTATTGCGGCCTAGTACTCGCCTACGCACATCGTCGTTACGAATACGCAGCTGCCATCCGACACTAGTAATGCTTCGCAATCAGCGATGATCAAAGACTTGAAGACGCCTGAGGTCGAAGGGACGAAGTCTGACTACCATGGAGGAGGACGGCTGTACTTACAAGAACAGCCTATAGCGAGTAAGAGGGATTGTTTCCGGTCTCCAATATAAAATTGATGCACCCACCGAAATGCATAGGGATGTTGAAATCATTTAGACACTACCTTGGTTTGAAAATTTTCAACGGTGTGTACGTACCAGAAAAGACTGGGGAGAATAAAAATATCGAGATAATTCACGGTAGATAAAAGTTATTTCCCAGCAACCCACTGCTAAAGGGAAAACTGAAAAACGGAACAGTGGTAAAATACGGGTAAATAAGTTAAGGCTTGGTAGGTCCCATGGGATGTTTCTTGTACGTTACATAAATTCAACAAAACAACAATACACTAAAATGTGACGTGCATCTGTGGCCTTAATACGACAGCCACATTGACACACAAGTGAATCCGCTTAGCAAGTTTTCATTGGGCTTATTGAGTATGAATTGTTTTGGCGCTTGTCGTCACTTGATGAGCGGAATTCAAACCAAGTAATGCAAAAAGGTACAATGAATCGTTAAGTCGCAAAATGAACAAAATTGTAAGGAATGTTTCACGGCTGAGTAATTCGAGGAAAATATTGTCCCGGCAACATTCTATCCGGTTATATTTAGTGGCCAGTTCCAGATGGTGGTTCCTTGATGTTGTGTTGCGGCTAAGTTTCAGGACGCAGCGGCAAGCTTGATCGCGTTTGCTCAAGTCTGGTAAGCCAGAATGGGATCGACCCCTAGATCACGATAACTTCCGATGTACATTTCTCAGGATTGAATTTGCAGATGATATGTTAGATGGAACAATCCGTCCACATTTTTGGGTCGCTTATTGTTGTGCGGACTTCTGTACAGTCCGATCGCGTTTAAATCAGGTTTGCCAAGTTTGGGTTTTGTATTCTACATGAGGCCTAACATGTGCTTTGAGGATTTTCGTGGAAGGTAGATGAGTCAAGAAACCTGAAAACACTTCGTATGAGGTCAGCCTATTTGTCGCAGTTTTGGACGACATCAAGGACTGCATCGAACAGCTTACGTCGTCTTGCATCATCACCGAGCTCCAGCGAGGCGATATTTGAAATGGGATCTCCTGACCTATATGCTTTATTGGGTTTGTGACTCACATGTACATTTTTGTAGTTTGCCACGTTGATTTGCTTTCCACTATTTAAGTGCACGGTTAATTGTTCTTTGCAGAGTTTGATGATCTTCCTGACCACGGATCATCCGTCATTTATTTGTATCACCTGCAGAAAGCAGGAAATTTGTCACGATGACAAACACAAGGTCGTTAATGAAGTAGGATAGAGACTATTGTGGACAACCGCAGTGCACCGCTATAAGATCCTAAATGAGTTCAGATCTCTGACCTGAAGCCTCCGATCTGGAAACATATTTCGTACAAATCCTAAGTTAAGGTGCCTAATTTCTCTGGCTTGCAAATTTTGATGAATAATTCTGTGATATATTAGGCCGAAGACTGTAGAAAACTCAATCCAGATGAGATCAGTTCCAGTGCAGATATAGGCTATTTCAGTCTAACCGCCACGCGCGATCAGTAGGTTGGCAGTACATGACTTACCTGGACGAGATCCGTGTTACACTGGTACCACGAGGTTAGTTTTTTCTAGATGGCCCTTTAGTGTCTCAGACATGTTTGACTCCAGCACCTGGGATATTCTTCGAGTGGAACAAATAGTATTAGTATTTGGTTTCGGGTATTATATTTCGAGTGACGTACGGTTGACACGCTTGAAAATTGACGCATTGGCTCCCTGCTTCCATACGCTAAGTATCTGCTTTCATCGAGGATCCTTGGGAACTATCTGATTAACTGCTCAACCAGCTTGCAACGGCCAAGTGCAGGGATTTGGCAGAATGTTGTAAACAGCAGGGCAACTATGGGTGCTCAACAATAGCTGCTTCCTCAAAACTGTCCTTTAGCTAAAAGTGACGTTTTTTGAATATTGGTGTCTGGGGGTATGGGACAGGTATGCGGCACATGCTGGTGGTGCTTTGGAATATCGGAGCAGTAGTAGGTTGGCTGCACCCTCAGCGGTTGGAGCACATTCATTTGTTTGGATTATTGGTGGAATATTACACCTCACTTTAGGGAAGGTGTTCCCATGTTTGTGCAGAAGCTTGTTGTTAGCACAAAACCTTACCTTTATGCAATGCTGTGTAATAATTTTTCTCTCCCGTACAAGTGTGGTACTGTGATTACGTTGTACTACATAGTTGCAGTGGTTGTTTAGACTAGGGCTCACTTTGTACACATACCAAGCTGCCTGTCTTACCGCCATGCGTTTTAGGGTTCTCCTCCGACTGAATATTGGAGCTGTTGCACAACGACTGCGTCTGTTTCCCGCCTCGGATTCAATCAGATCAGTGAACTATGCAACAAACTCCATCCAGAGAGTATCAATGGTACCGTTATCGGAAAACACTAGATAGTATCTCCACCAAGTTTCGTTCGTGTGTCAGTGTGTGTGAATAGTTGAAACAAGTCACCATGTTGTTGTGGATATTTTGCATAACACAGTCAGATTGTGATGTGGTCACTCCACCCCTGATGGCTATTCATCATTGCCTTCTCGACCCAGAGCTCTTCGTGAAAAATATATCCAACACCGTTAATAATTTACTTGCTCTGCATTTACACGTAAACTGATATCAGGATAGCGGAATGCTTGCAATACGCTCTTGCAGGTCGGCATTGTATTACTGCTAGGGGATGTCCAAACTCTCATTTCGTGAAGCTTCACGTCATCTGAGATGAACATATGGCTGCATGGTATTCGCGGGACCCTATCCCAAGCTAGCATTATTCAAGTCCATCTCTGAGATAGATATTTAGGGACCATGAAAAATCATCACAATGCCCGTGTCGTTGCGTCTCAGTTGCCGTATGCACCAGAGTGTCTATGATCAGCATTCGAAAGCACTAAGTAAGAGACCAGCAGGTTGGTTCACAGGTGGGACATTTCGAATGGCCAATTCGAAAAGTTGAGATCGTCCTGCATCACAACCCCAAAATCATGCTCCTGTGAGGTGGCCTACAATATAAGCTCTCCAGTCTTATATCAGTTGGTGGGCTTGAAACCTATGTGTACAACCTTGGACTTGACCGCTTTAAACGGAAGCACTTTAATACTGAACAGTCCAACAAACCACACTACGTGATACTGCTGAAAACCAACCGAGCGCCATACCCAGGTTTCACGGGCAAACAAAGATATTTAACTGGATGACGCGTGAGTTTATTGCTAACGAGCTTAGGCATAATACTGATCCATGTAGATTATTGCAATCGCCTTAATAAGATATGAAATGCGCCATGAACATTGCACATGACCAAGTAAACCTGGAGCCGGTTTTAGATGACCACTTATAACATTGTTAAGTTTCTTCTGCCATGTCCTGGAACCGTCCATTGCTTCGATGTTGCAAGCTCTGGACATCACTGGAAATCGTAAAATGTCTCACTGGAACACACAGAGAAGTTCATTGCTTAAACCTAGGATGTGTAGTGACCCATCCATGGGACACACCATGCTAGACGTCCCGTTGACCGGAAACTTCCTCCCATATTCTCATATTTAGCTGACGTTGAATGAGGAAGTTGCTTACATAACCCACGGATGTGTCACCGATTCCATAGACTTGAAGCTGATGAAAAAGTGTGCGGTGGTCCAGCCGACGGCAAGCTCTAGGAAAGATCGAGCAGACAGCATCGACTCCGACTCTAGCATCAACTGCTTCAGTCCATTTTTCTCTGGCTTGCTCCATGCTCTCATTGAATGACCAGTTTCATCGGAATCCGTGCTGTTGCTGCATTTTGACGTGGTTACACACAAAAATCCCATAAGTTGGGAGAGCACAGTAAGGAGCGTCATTAAACGGTAGCTTCAGAGCTCTTCGCGTCTAGCACTCTCTTATCTAAGTAACATTATTCCATGATGCTACCTTGTGGGAACTTGCATTTCTTCAACACATTGTTACACGAAAGAAGCCAATGGTTCCTCAATATTTATGGAATATGTCTTTAATACCTTCTGTTTAAGATCGTTCACACCAGGAGGGCTGTGCACATCCAAATACGGTAGTCACTCCATCACATTCACTACAGTGGTTGATAGGTGGCATAAACTTGGGGGCAGTGCAACATGAGACAAAAGCAGATGAGATGATAATGTGCTCAAGAAATTGCGAGAGAAATGTCGCCGAAGCACATTAGCCACCACACATGTATATAGCGTCGGAATATCTACCACATATAGCAATAAGACCACGCGCTAAATTCTCAGGAGCTTGCCTGTTTGCCAGCATATCATTAAAAAATTAAAATTGAATTTTCTTCGGTGTCTGAATTTGTCTCCGTAAACCAATTTCACACGTGTGCTTTGCTGAGTTTTGTGGCGCTCCAAGTCCTGGACACACCAGCATGCCATATTACGCACCAGACCGAAACGCTTAAACTTTGCATTTTCGGGTTCTGTACTCCAATAAAGACTGTGTTGGCATCTGGTAAAAGAACTTGGAATCCGTATTATTTTACAATAGCATGGTAAAATGGGTGCCCAATATTCCAGGCAATGTCGGGATCCTGCTCAGCTAGTATAGATCAGTTAATTGCTTAAACTTGGACAGACAGTGTCCCCTCGATACTGTTATTAATTACTAAGAAACCATTGTGTCTGACCTCGCGCTCTGGTCGTATTTATAACCAGAATTCACATGGCACACACGTGAGTGTATGCATTTCATCCAGCTTCATTATGCGCTATTTAGTGCACTCTGCCTTCTGGAGTCATCTTCGCGGATCAAATTTTACCTAAACATCGCAATTTCCACACCATCAGCGCAAAACCACACGTGCAAAAACTCACGAATATAGAGCCGCCTAAGAGCATTTGTAGGCCTAAACCAAACAGAAGCGAGATCAATAGGACGAGGCAACTATTACAGTTCTCCACTGCTTAGTACAAAGCCTATAGAATATTTGGTCTCCCCTATCGCGTAGTTGCATCGTTTACATCTTCCTGCGAATTATGAGCAAGTGGCTGAGCAACGTAATCCAACTCCCAAAGCCTTGTTACAGATCACAGTCTGTTAAGGACGGGCTGCCATCCAACATTGCTAATTCATTGTGCAAGGGAAAGTCAGGTGGTTAACCGCACCGAGCTTGAGTTGCAGGCGAGCGCTAAGCCATTGATGTGAAATACATCGATCGGCAGACACTGGACGACCGAGCAAAGGAAGTCCAGTCAAGCGCGACCAAAATGAAAATAGGATGTGGCTTGCTTTCATGCCGGAAAATGCATGAACATGAATCATGTGTTCTAAATACCCCACAGTTTCATCCATAGTCTTCTCAACCGAACCAGGATTTGCTGTACAATGGTCAAGCAGATTCTGTGTGGTACTGCGCCGTGTGCATGGTCCTCACGCTGTTGTCTAGGATTAAGCAAATGCAAACACCGACTTCGCTTTTCTAGCGAATAGCATAAAGGAGTTATCATACAGAGTTCCTTCGTATGGAATATTTGGTCCGAATTGTAGGCTCGCGCGACTTCATGGCTGTTTTTGGCTGTACATTGGTCCGGCATTTCTTGCACAATATTTTGACAAAGTCATGCAGAAATTCACTTGGCAAATAAAGTGGGCTTACGATAAACCAATACAAGAAATGTGGAAATTCGCACGACACATGGTGCAGGAAACAAGGTTTTCTTTATGCCCAATTATTTTACAATACGTGCGATAGGGATTCATCTTCGTTGTAACGGATAGGTTAGCAGAGGTGACGGTAAATATGATAAAGTAAACGATAAGTTTACGATAAAATACCACAGTAAAATGTACGGACACGACACTAAAACACAATAAACAAATTTAGAATCGCAAAGGAAATCGTTGCCAAATAAAACCACGAAATATCTGCTTTGCACAAAGTAATGAACGATGATAAGTAGCCTGTGAAACAGAGCGAGAAATGCCGTCCGGCGTGGACTATCCGCAATCGCAGAAGGCCATGAAAGGACTAGTCAGTCGTCTGTTTTCGAATAGCTGTTGTGCTACCTAATTGCCTTATACTTTTGTAAACCTACGGAAATATACCTTGCCTAGGACAATTACATCAATGGTGCATTTGAATAACTTCTTTGCTATCTGTTTAACCAAACAAGGTATGAATAGGGAAGTAGGGCGCGGAGAAATGAAACAAGGTAATTACCTACAATATGGCTTAATACAAATTCATATTGTAACATTTGTTTTCTATCAGTAGTGGACCGTGGTCTACATGTATGAGAACAGAAACTTCGATAGCCTAGAATCGTACTTTGCACCGTTTCTAGTCACAGTCAGTGATAATGTTCTGAACGAATGAGCGGCATTGCGAATTTGAACTCATTGCTACGTATAAATGTTTTCCACTTAACTACATTCAGGATGAGACACTTCGAGGTGAACCGCAGGCGCGCGTCTACCAAAATGTCACTCGGCTCTTTTCTTCCACCAAGCTTCGAACGTGACGTGCATGCTCTTGAAGTATTTGGATTATTCCTCTCTATCCTCTCTCTAACTTCTCGTAGCGTAGTCGCCGTACGCTCATTCGAACCGGATTTACCATTCCAACACAGCGCTCCATCACACGTGAAATTAACATTTACGAGTCAAGTCCTCACTATCACTAACTGCTTTAAATGTCATCCGTGATTAAGCGCAAGCGGTTAACTTAATGATATTGAAGCGATTTCTATTCGGTGTAACATGACTCGTAAAAATTCTCGTGGCAGTCCGAAAAGTACCCGTTTATTCCAAGCCGGTATTTCTCAACGCAGTTGTGGAGAAATTTGTGGTCTCTTAATCTCTGTTTAGCGTTGTGTTCAAATTTAGTTAACAGATTCCACACACCCGCTATTCATTGTGACGTTGTCAGTCAGTGTGCCTGCATAACCCGTCATACGAACCGCGCGACCACGCCGAGTGCCTATGTGACCTCGTAAACACAACGCTGGCCTGACCAATGTGCGCTGACATAAAAACTGGAGAAGTACTGAACATCAACCAACTCACTGTTTCAGGTAACGACACCAGTTTGAATAGTAGCAAAGGAATTACGAAAGCGCTCAAAGCGAAAAGGCATTTGCGGGTTAGGAGATGGTCATCAATTAGTTAAAATACCTTTGGCTTGCTCGCATTAGTTGGAATGGCATCATTCGCTGCGCGCTAATTTGTCCCAACAACAGGTACGAAAGCGAAATATCTCCCGGGATGTCCTTTGGTTCTGTACGGCGTGCTCGACCAACCCACTCATTGAGTGTATGCTTATCATAGTCTAGGAGTGCGGCCGGTAAACTACAGGTGCCAAGGAGCAGCTGAACGACGAGACAACGTAAATGCAGTCGAGTATGCCTAAGATAATTTTACTGGACTCTAAGCAACGGAATGCTGTACAAGTGGCTTCACCTGAAGTGCAATCCCCCACGTTCTCTACTCCGTTGTCTTATTAAAGTTTAGCGGAACGTCTTGCGAAAACTGACCGTAACTACAAGAATAAAGTGGTACTCATTGCAAGGAAAATCAGGCGCAAACCGAACGGACTGGTTAATCAAATTTCACTAGACCTGACATTTATCAGTGACATGGACGAAGCAGCCGAACGCGAACGCTTGGTACCTGTGGCTCAAATGTCTCTTGTTGAGAAAAAGCCCCAGCGACATCAGGTACATATGCAGAGATTTCTGCAACGGTCATCTGAGAGACTGCATTTATGGTCTCTGGTTGTAAATACCGTTAACGAAAATAGAAAGACAAAAATTTAACACTAATTACTTGTCAGCAGGTCAAAACATACGAGTAGCCTACCCTGATGTTGTGTGCTCAAATGTCCTTGAATCTACCGCCATCACATTGCGAGATAACTTGTCGGACGACCAAGACCACTGTAACTTACTCGGTGTGCGGATGATTGTCAAAGCCGCTTATAAACGTATTACGAATTAGTCGTCATGGGAACTCCCCACAATATAGGGAACCAAAACTTATTCGAGTAACACGCGAATAACCCACTGATGTAAAGTAGGTTTTTCGCGCAGCAAAGCGCGCTAAGACAATAATCCAGTGGGATATGCATCTATCCTGATGTCCCATGGAACGCGCGACAATCAAACCGAAACATCGATGAAGGACACCAAAAACAAATGCACAAAATCTTCATCTATGACTTGCCAGATCTTCCTTCTAAGGATGTATAAAACCGGAATGCTCGACGTAGAACGGTGACGATTCATTGGTGAAACACTTTCCTTGGATTATATTGAGGCGCTATCATTCAGCAGGCTATACTTCTCACCAAATTATAGAAGATGCGACCCTACAATCCTAAACGTTATGCTTCATTCAAAGCAAAGAGCAAAGGGATGTTTCGGATCGATGGCTCAGAAATCGGAGTAGCCTTCTTTCTGAACTTCGTTTAAAGGCTTGGACTAACAGGAAAAGTGGTAACTGCTTTTTCTGGTGGCCATCTTTATATTCGCCGCGCTTAGCAATTTCGTTACGAACATTTCGTCACCAATCGAAGGGACATCATCAGTGCATTGAGGAGTATCGTGTAGCCAGTAGCGTATCGTAAGGAAGGCGGGTGAGTCCATGGTGCGCTAAGGCTGGTGGTGCCTAGATCCTGCAGATGTGCTACCCGTTGCTGCTTGTGCTGCACACTGACGTCTGTCCTGGACGCCTCCGCGTGGCGACAGCTGAGTGGGTGTTGGGTTTATGCCTTCTCTCTGCTAAGATCCAGGAAACCAATCCGCATGAGTCGTTGAACTGACCATGTGCGTGACCCGCTGCATTTCGAGTATACTTTTAATCGAAGGCTTTGGCTGACGACCCGAGTCGTTCTCCTGTCAAATGTGGGCGCGCTGCCAGTATCCTAGTCCATCCTCTTCGGAGGTTAGGAAGTGGTCGACGGCCCTCTCCCGTAAATCCTAGCCATGGGAGACAACAGGCCTACGGATTATAAGCTCACAGCTCAATTGGCGTAGAGCGCGAGCGCCACGCATTTTCTCCGACGGTGGATGGGCACCTTCGGGTGGTCAATTGTATGCTACTGCCCGCCTCAAGCCAAGTAGCCCAAGGCCTAATCGATGAAAACCCGTCAAAATCCACCTGCGTCTTGCTGTGGTCGCAGGTGTATCCTACTACGGTCGCGAACATATACAAATCTTTCCAGTACCTCCAAGGCTGCGTGTGATGGCGTTAAGCAGATCCCAATCTGTCTCTGCAATCACATTCCTGAGCTGGGTCTGATCACCACTGCCTTGTGGGTCAGGCTATTGAGTCGTAGGCTCCAAGCGAATTCCATCAAGTAAAGCTCCAAACCACTCACTACCTTGTAAGTAAGGCTACGGATCCAAAGGCTCCGGGCGTAGTGCCTCAAGCAAACCTCCGAAGCACAACGACCACCTCGCGTGCGATTGCCCACCAATGCAATCGTATGCCTGCGCCCAAAGCATTCAGCATCGGGTGCTGGAACGTTAGCACACTACTGTACCGGAACTCCAGTGAGCGCCCCGAGGGACGCACTGCGCTGGTCGCGATGGAGCTGGCGGGTTCCCACATCGATATTGCGGCGCTCAATGAAATTCGGCTCGCTGAGCAAGGTAAGTTGCATGAAGCATGTGCTGGCTACACATTCTACTGGGTGGGCAACGCCGCCTCAGCACCACGTGATCATGGGGTCGGATTTGCAATCACCGATGGTCTCCATGGCCAGCTGGTGGGAGAACCAACACACATTAGCGCTTGAATGATGACTGTTCGCCTATGACTCGAAGAGGTACGTTTGCCACTTTTATAAGCCCGTACGGTCCGACCATGTGTTATCCTGATAACACGCGTGCTCCATTCTACACCCAGCTATTCTCCGTGATACGGTCTGTGCCGAGGAGCGACCGACTATTTCTGCTGGGTGACTTCAACACGCGCGTTGGGCGTGATGCCTCAGTGTGGACAGCATTTATCGGTTCGTATGGCATTGGTTCAGCGAATGCGAACGGTGACAGGCTTCTCTCACTTTGTGCCACTCACTGCCTGACGACCACGAACACTCGGTTTGCACTGAGTGCGAGTGATATAGCAACTTGGAAGCACCCACAAGAGTGGTCACGCTCACCTGCTCGACAATGTCATCGTACGACAAGGTGATATGCGTGAAGTGCGCATGACAGGCGTACTGCCTGAGGCTGAGTGTGGCACTGATCACAAATTGGTGCGGACCAAACTGTACACACATTTTCCTTAATCTATGTAAGGCACTTCCGCCGTGAATGGGTGTAAATTTAACATTTCCTCCCTCGGCACCCGTACTGAGATGGAGAAGGCGATGGCTGCAAGCCTGTGTGATGTGGACTGCATAGCCACATTGGGCGACCTTTGGCACCACATTCGCGACCAGGTGACAGCTGCTGGCGAGGCGACCATCGGGCGCGCAAACTGTAAGCGGCCTGATTGGTTTGATGAGAACAATGCGGCGATTGGCACATTGGTGTGTGAGAAGACTGCAGCATTTACTGCACATATGACAGACTCCAACAACTTGGGGAAAAAGAGTGTGTTTCGCAGTATTCGACGGTGACTGACTCAAGAGCAAGAGTGCAGCAAATGCTGCACATGTGGCAGACCCCAGTGACTTGGGGAAGAGTAGCCAGTTTCGCAAACTTCGACGGCGACTGACCCGAGAGTTCCGTCGTATAAAAACTGCATGGTGGACGGAGAAGGCGAAGCAGATGGAACGCTACGCCGAACGCCGCCAACACAGGGAATTCTTTGACTACTTATAAGCGGTGTATTGAGCGAGATTGGGACCGCTGAGGACGCTGATCCTTGATACTTCATGCGCTACTTGCACACAGACTGCAGACATAATGCAGATCTGGAGGAAACAGTTCGACATTCTCTTGGACAACCTTTTAGAGATCGAATGGCTTACCTTGAACGACCTCAAGAAACACGATGTGAAGACTGGTCTGGCGGACGCAACGACACTGGATGAGACGCAGAGAGCACTTGCTCAGCTGCGAAACGGCAAGTGTGCTGGGGCCGACGGGATCCCGCCTGAAGTAGTGAAACACGGCGGACCCGTGTTGGTGACTGTGCTAGCCACTTGGTACAACGCGTATGGATTGAGGAGGAGGTGCCTCTTGGGCTGAAAGATGCCCTTGTGCTGCCACTGTACAAGGGCGAAGGTAGCAAGCAATATTGCACGAATTATCGTGGCATCAACTTACTGAGTTGTGTGGGCAAGGTGATTGCCCGAATCCTGCTCACGTCTCGTCAGTCAGGTTGTGGAACCTAACGTGGCGGAAGAACAGTGTGGATTCCGCTCTGGTCGCGGCACTATTGATATGGTGTTTGCTGCTCGTTAGTTGCAGGAGAAGTGCAGAGAACGACATCAGCCATTGTGCTCGCTTTTGTTTATTTCACCAAGGCATTTGATACGGTGAACCGCGAGGCATTGTGGCTGGTGTTGGGTAAGTTTGGTTGCCCGCGTAAGTTTGCAAGTTTAATTGAATATCTGCACAGTGGTATGCGAGCGAGGGTGCAGCTGAGTGGAGAGACCTCGGATGACTTCGCAGTTGACTCTGTGTGAAGCAAGGCTGTGTCTTAGCTCCTGCCCTGTTTAATATATATTCATGCCATGATGTCTTGTGCTTTTGATGCCGCTTTTACTTACGGTATTGGTGTGGAGCACCTTATTGATGGTGAGTTGCAGAACATCCGTCGTATCGGTGCGAGAACTCTAGTCTGTGAGACAACTATCCGTATGTTGCTGTTTGTAGGCGACTGTGCGTTGTTTGCACACAGCGCGGATGAGTTGCAGCACATGACTAGTGCTCTGGCTTCGACAGCGGCCAAAATCAGGCTCACCATCAACACATGCAAAACTGTCTGTCTCTTTCAGCCTTCACCGGAGGTGCAATCTTCGATATTTCTGCGAATCAGCATTGGTGCTGAACTATTGGAAACCGCCACCCACTTCTGGTACCATGGAAGTGTGATGTCGACTGATTAGCAGCTACACAGCGAGCTGCGTATCCGTGCGTCGAAGGCAGTGGCGGCATTCGGGAAGCTAGAGTACAGAGTGTGGAACAACCATCAGCTTACCATTGGCACGATGCTCATGGTGTACAAATCCATGGTGCTTCACATTCTTCTGTACGACCTTTAAACGTGGACCGTGTACCGGCGTGATGTCCGATATCTCGAGCGGTTCCGTCAACAGTGTTTGCGACGGATTTTGCGCATCGGTTGGGGCGACAGAGTTGCTGACACGGAAGTGTTGCCCCGAAGTGGGATGTAAGCAGTGGACTGCATACTTTTGCTGAGTCACCTGAGGTGCCTCGGTCATATTAGGCGTATGGATTCGACGCGGATACCGAAACAACTCTTATATGCTCAGCTGTGTATAGGGAAGCGGCATGTAGAGAATCTAATGTTTCGTAACCAGGACATGATCAAAGTGAGCCTCTCAAGTTCTAATCTTGATTGCAGCTCATGGAAATCGAAAGCGGTTGATCAGCGTACATGGCGCGATCTAATCACGAAGGCAATTGCTGAAGAGAAAGACGTCATACGTGCAGCGAAGAAGCGGCTAGTGCGGAGGGGGCATGAACCGATGGGTTGTACTCCATCTACATCGAGCCCACGTTGCTGTATCACATGCGCTCGCGAGTGCCTGAGTCAGGCAGGCCTAGTGAGCCATGAGCGAGGCCACTCGGGACCACTACCGAATCGACGACGGGTCCTGCAGAGAACGCAGGCAGGACCGGCGAAGCTGTAGTAGGTACGCTGCATTCGATTTAGTAACCGCGTGCTTGCATGCTAAGTTCCTTTATTTCAGGTGGTGGATTTTCAATTTTGTTCTAATGCTTTTCTTTATCATATAAATGCCTACCTGTACTCTCTTCTATAAACTTGCACACGTCGCTTAAGCCAATTGTAGTTAATTTCGATGACATGTTCGTGTCTGGGGCATTTCCGTAACATATACCTTCTGACCTCGTGAACTTATATCGGATTCTTTTGTGAACAACTTATTTCATATGCTCATTAATTTTAGGTTTATGTCACCGTTTCCTTATGCATTACTCGATTTATTTTATTTCATCTTGTCGCGTCAAGTGATTGGCTGTTGCTTGATCTCCCCTGTGTGGCTGCGCTTGATATGCATGTTGACAAGGCGCCTACCATTCTATTACCCACTACCTCATCCATACTGGCTCTAGGAGACAGTTGGTCGTTGCTGGAAAGGACGGGGTGCAAGCTCCTTGTGACCGAGTTAGGATCAAACAGTGGTTCCATGCACTCAGTGTGGAGCGGATTACAGTCCAGCCACCGCCTTCTGTGCACTTGATTCCCCAAATACAGCGTACTTGTGGTTGCCTGTGAAGGAGTGCGGACCGGCTCCGTTGATGAAAATTGACTCCCATCCGCATGCCTCTCGGTCTAATTCCTTAGGGTTTACACTGGATATGTGGGTGTGGATGGAGCAGTGGGTGGTGCAGCGCAAGCCATCCATGGTCCATCTGTAGGCACAGGTGTCCTGTGGCTGGCCACAGTGACAGGCAAATCCGAAACCGGATGCCGCCAACCATCGTAGGGAATCTTCAATGAGAGCGTCGTGTATAGTGCGCGTGCATTTTTATATGTTAGCCTGTTTGGTCTTGGTGATGAGCAAACCTATTGGCTGGGACTGCTGTCCTCGTTCAGCTTGTCGGCCGGTAATTGACCTGCGACTTTGACCTCTCTGACTTGTACATTGTGATCTTTGCCTGGTCAGTCCAGTGCTCAATTATGTCGTCCGCCCCGTTTGTCTACTTTTCTGATCCACCGAATTTGATCGATTGGGGTGGTGGTCCCTCGACCGTACTGCGGCGTATGTTGCGTCCAGTTCAATGTGTCGGTTAATTGAATTAGCTGTGGAGTGCCATACTGCCAGAAATTCCCTCGCATATTTTGTACTCCCACGCGCCAGAATCTGCACATTTAAGTCGATATACTGGCCTTCGTGATCTTTAGACGCGGAAACCAGCGAATTCGGATCATTTTTTCGTATAGTGTGGTGATTTGTCTACGAAGCTTCTTCTAGTTTGTCCATCCTAGTTATTGACACATTCGCTGCGTTTTAGCTGACAGATAACATTGTTTTGGTCGCTCTGCTGCACATTCTCCTTAAGCTTGGAAATCAGTTTCGTTGATGCGGTAATCGTTTTGTGGGCCACCGAAATCCCATGTGACTGTAGTAACCCACCTGTCAGTTCAGAAACCTTCTTCATGTATTGGGAAACTATTCATTTGTTGGTTTGCTCTCGTGGCTACTGTTGTTGTTAAAGCGTACGCTTCCTTAATCTTCTGCTGACGAAGTTCCGTGGATGGCCGCTTTTTTGTAATACTCGGTATAGTTCGTATTACAGTGTGTGTCCGCTCTTTTGATTACGCGATGAACAAAGCCGCTTTGTGGTGCTTTAATTGGTTGATGTGGTATATTAATATCTGATCTGTATCCGTTTGCTTCCGATCTACGCATGTTTGCATTGTCCCGTCGGTGTTCTTCTTGACCAGTACATCCAACAATGGTAACATGTCATTCCGTAATTCAATCGTAGTTGTGATACCATCGAAGGTGTGGTTGGGCAACTCATGCGTCGTCTGTATTTTGTTTCGTTTTATGGTGCCAGATGTGTTGTCCAGATATCGGATCTAAAGCTTTGGATTGATGGATGGCAGTGCAGTGCGCACCAGTTGCAGTGTCACGGTTCAGTACTAAGTCAAGATGTGGTTGGTCCCATTGGCGTTCATTTCAGCTGCTTGTTTACTTGTCCATCAAAGCGGAAATAAGTTGTCATGCATAGGTCCAAATGTTTCCACAAACTCCCTGGTTGTATGTTTGTCGTTGTGTCTGATTCATTTTGACTTAGCTTCCTCATGGTTTCTTCAATAATTTCGTGACTGATGGAAGTGAAGAGTACAGCAACGTTAAATGAGAGCATAAGTTCGTACTCGGTTAAAGGCCGCTGTTGCCTTACCAAGTTCAGACACCAAATCATCCAAAACAGCGAACATACAGGCGGTGATACAAGAGCTGCACTGGAATGCTCCTTCAGTCGAATTTGACCTACGTCTATATGAATATTGGGACGTACCTTAGCTGAAGCCAATTACAAACGAGGTATCAGTATCCCATCAAATAAGACGAGTAACAGTCAACCTGCCATCTTCCGGCATTCTTCCACACTTGATGCATTTAGCACTTTCTGGGATCCTTAACACGGAGAAACTGGTCTGCTTTTATACGAACGCTCAGGGTCTTTTCAATAAACTTGCCGAACTGTTGGATCGCCAAGCATCCGAGACATATGATAGTGTTATTATCACTGCGACGTAGTAATGTGCTGGTATAAGAGACGCTGAAGTTTCGCTATCGTGTATGTCGCTCATTCGGAAAGATATACTGATAGAAGGATTAGGATGATCCTGTAGTACCGAAGCGACTTATATTGCAAAGCCCTGGAGGATCATGATTCGCAGTTCCCTGACACCATTTCGCGCCGCAGGCATTTGTAAAGCAGAGACAATTTTCCTGTTGCCCTGAAGTACTGTCCTCCCCAGTCTATACTGGATACTGACTGCCACCTCGTGGCTTATTTAAAGCGCAGCCTAAAAGAAATATACACTCACAACATTATCATGGGATATTTCAACTTACATTGTTTAGAAACCCCTGTAAATCTTGGATATATAGGACCGGATATATAGGAGCCCGGAACCACTGTTCCGCTTTAAAATCACATCATATTGCCTACTCGTTTTAGAACCGGTAACAAACCATCTGTGCTGGATCATGTGCTTATCAACGAAGTGCATATAAAAACCTAAATAAATAACGTTTCTCTCTAATGTTTCAAGGCATGCCACATCACGTATGAACGGCGTTTTAAAAGCATTGATATTTCGCAAATGCGAGAACACATTAAAATCAAAAAATGGAGGATTTATTTTGTCCTGATGCGAGCCAATTAGATGATAGAAGTGGACGGCGTCACAATCCACTTCAACTCCTGTTAGGAATATGCACACCTGCGCTAGTACAAACCACTTGGCGAGCCACGATTTCTAAGCTTTCATTTGACTACACTGCATTTGTATTGTATAAATCGCACTAATAATTACACGATACATGCCAAACATCTGCCCTATATCCATCATAAACCGTTGATACATTACTTACCCAGTGATTTATACATGCTCATTCTGTACTACCTCAAAGCGATCTGCGATTTGATTCGCCCCTGACCACCCGCTGCAAGGAACTATGTTAAAATATCCTTTTGGAAGGAGATAGAAAGCCTAGGAGAATGATGTAAACTTTTGTTCGAACTGCGCCCCTCGGCTTCCGGTGTGTCTCTGCAACAGCACACGATGACACGGAACGTAACCAGAGACCAATAAATAGTCTTCTACTGAACAAATTCTAGGACTCTGTGATCGGCCGGTGCACGAAAACCTGTGCGGTGTGTAGTACAGGGTCTGTCTAAATACGCGGCGTGCCCATTGAACTATAGTAAATAATGTCTACATCTGATGATATCAGTGGATTAGATTGTGTGTGCAGCGAGGAAGATCTGATCAACAGATTAACAACAGATTGTAACAGTATCCCTCTCTGCCAATATGGGGAGAGTACTGAGGTCGAAGAGGAAAACTTGCTCATTAGAGGCAGTGTCGGCTACTGAAGTGGATATGTCAGGGACGTGTTGATTGCCGCTGGAAACTGAGCGAATTGGTTTACGGGGTTTGACCCACTCGGAGAGTATCTCTCAGTTGTCCGACATAATACACACGTCAGGGGATTGTACTCGGTGACGTGTGCAAGCGAACATCATCATACTATATTTACAGCAAGGCAAATAGCCAAGTAGATAACCACGGTTCTCCGTTAAAACTGCTGCAAGGACATTCGGCTGGTTACACGCGCCTTGAGAATAATGACAACAGTTGCCGGGCGTCATTCAACTGTCATTGTTAGACAACACCCAATACACGTCTGATCTGTCTGTGCTAGTAGACCAAGGAATTTTAGAATCAGTTTTTGCATTGGACGATACATTGACACAGGCATATATTAGCAAAGAAAAAGCAGTATGTGCCGCAGCAGGGAGATCGAATTTCCATGACCTGCTTAAACTTACCCCAATCAAGGGCCGCATAAACGATTGAAGTCAGGTATAAGGGAATGAGATGTTCCCAGCTTTGTTTGTAAACCAGCCACGGACGTCTGTCGTGTGGGTTGTGAGTCAAATACTGACTTCCGCTCGAAGGGGAAAGTGGCGCAATAACAACGATCTCAGATTAAAATGCGAAAATTTAAATTCCGTTGCCGGTTGACAATAAAGCAGATTCGTTTGTGTGAGCATTAAACCCACTTTGTGTTGCTATTAACACTAACTTATTTTATTTGATGGAATATTTACCTTGGGATGGCAACGCGAGTTAATGTATGGGATCAATAGAGCGTTTCTATGTATCGGACACAAATTGGAGCTTATGATGAATGAACAAGCACCAAAGTCAGGGATATATTTGACTATGGTCGCACATTGTAAAACAACTCTATATGCTCTGTTTCGACAGCCGAGAATTTAGTAAGACCGGTGTTGGGATAGGAAGTAGACTCACACATGCGAAATCCGGAAACTTTTCCATCAAATGATGGACATGTATATCTCAGCGGTTTTACGTAAAATGGAAGCAATAAAATGCCGGTTATATAAAGACAATTAAATGCGTTTGCACACCTTTGTAACATGACTTCCGTATTGGTTTGCATGTTGCATATTCCTGGAACCTCGACCATTATTAAAACCCAAGTTATTCGGCGTTTATAGGACCGCCGATATATGCTTGTTGCGGATAGTTTGCACCGCACGAGGCTTATATCACTTCATCGAGAACACCGGCATAATTCAGTAACGGGACGGGCGATTTCAAACCGACATGCCGCCTTGAAAACGCTGTGCTTTTGTGGTGAATGTGAAGTACATAGGGTGGAAACATGTTGGGCTGCGATGGGCAATGAACAAAACATGCGTGATGTTAGATGTGGTATATGCTACGGCAGATCCCTAGCCTACTGTGATGTATGGGAATATTCCCAGCTCGCGGAAAACACAGGCGTGACACGCTTTTGAAATCGTAGTGAATTTCTTGCTGAGACTATTCCTTATCGGAAACGGATGAGCATGAATCGCACTATATACTCTAGGTTAGTTATCTCCATAGCTAGTCAAACATCACCAGTAAACGTTACCTTAGTCACACAACATGCATCTGCTATCTCTCAAAAGCCGTTTTGAAACATGCCACAAGAAAGGCACGAAATTTTGCACCGGGACGGAAAATCTCCCTTCTCTGGCTTGAGACCATTGAGATGTCCTAATCTGCAATCTGTGCTAGAATTTCACCTGTTAAAGTTTCCTATTTCATAGCTTCATCGTTTATCACTTTAGGAGGATCCTGAACCGGCGTCATCACCTGTGTGATAATGTGTGTGACTAACCGGCTACGCCTAGAGTACTGCGATAGCAGGTATTATTTAATGATTTTGCTCTCGAAAATAACAGACCACATGTCAAATTCGGGTTCCGTAAAACCAGAAACAGACAATTCAGCTAGACTAAAGCTGTGGAAAGGTACCGGCGCAGCATGCCAGTTGTGCGTTGCACGAATTACAAATAAACGAAATTCGAACAAAATGACGGGGTAACACAAACGACGAATAAGTGCACCTGAATGAATCGAGTACAGCATTCAAATCACCAAAATTCAGACAACGGAGAAAATTCCAAGTTCGTGCCATTGTATCTAGTCTATAAATTGATAAAACGAACAAATATTGGTTCCCAATATCGGAAGAAGATTAGGGCCGAACCAAGAGGACTATATTCACGCGGTCACGAAAAGCACACGAACGGCGCTCATAAGGGGCCAAATTCAGAATCGCAGCAGACACAGACAGATGCAGTCAAACATGGAGGGAAATACGTCGCCCAATTTAATCAAATTCAACCTTGTCAATGTGTACTGTTTTAGAGATAAAAATTTATTTTTACGCTGACCCATTTTTCCTTTTCCCTTGTTACTCCTCTGATAACTTATGTACGACTGTGATATTCGTCACCTAGCTCCCAGCATTCCGCTATCGTTCCACATACAACGTGGTTGCAATTTTGCTGTGCTGTCCCCGACGGCTGTTCTTAAGGACATACACACATTCCTACTTAACCTATTGATTTTCCGCCTTGAAGAGAGTGAAACAAGCTTAATGAATCCAGTTCTAAGCATGTCTGCCTCTCCTCACTGTCGGTTAGTTATAATTCGAAATCGCGCGGATTTAAAATTCATATAGTTACTGGTAGCTAAAATCATGATTTAATCTTCATATATTTTGCATCTCCTGACGCCTATCCACATTCTTAGTTATATGTTAATCGTCAAAGAATAAACGGTACGTTAATGTACGTTTTCTTTACTTATGGCCAATCTCGGCAAAGTCAAATTGCTGAAAATGCATTCGATCGAGGGTACACAAGTGTAACGGGACTCATTTTCTCCATGGCTTATACTTCTCAATATTTACCAAATTTCTGAAATTCTTTTCCTCCTACACGAATAATAGCCATGTCATTATGTTTCCTTGTGATAAGCGACAATTCACCGTTTGTGATCCGCCCAACAGACGCGCTTAGACACAGGATTTTTTCTTCATCCAATGCAGTTCAATAATTGATTGGCATTTCAATGTTGTCACGCCAAGTCCGTATTTGCGTGGGAAATTTCAATTTAGATTTGAATGGAAGAACTTGTCCCTCTGCATAGGAAGCTTATTTTCCAAATGAGATAAGGTGTCATCATTGGAGTGGGAGATGTATTCGTCAGATTTTAATACATATTTCTGTTTATAATTAACTGCTTACATTTTATGCGCAAAGTGCGTTACGTCAGTGGTTCATTCTTACTGTTCAGCAACCTGGTTGTCCGTTACAAAGTGGAATTTGCACAAAAAAATACGAAGCAAGCAAACAAAAACCAACTGGTAGAAATTATATATGGTGAACAGCCGTATTGGAAACTGAACGCAAAATGGTGGCATTTGTGCAATTGATGATATCTGTGAAGGTTATCTGAAGGGCGGCGTACCACAAAGCTCGGTGCTCGGGCGCCTTCTATACTTGTTTTCAAAAACGACCTGGCGAGTTAAAGTATTTCCGATTTCCTATTCTTATCGAAAAATAGCAAGTTATGGCGAGTGAGCAAAGAACCGAACGACCACAAACATCCTCAGCGTGACCTCAACAATATTCTAAACTGGTCAGTTCTGAATACATTGCCGTTCAATGTGGAAAAATGTCACGCTGTTTAATTGCGCCATAGGCTTGACTACGTGTATAGACTAGGGTCACATGTATTGCAAACACCCCAGAAATGCTACTTAAAAGTGACGTTAACTTTTAAAGCAGTCAGAGAGAGCTGCGAAGAGAGCTAACTAGCACATCGGCTTGCCTCGGAGAGCATTCGGAAGATTCGACCCGTTTATCTTCACCATGATACACAATTCTTACATGCGTCCTCTTGTTTTATACGCCATCCAAGCTTGTCAAGCTTAATTGTAGGGCGAACTGGATGTGCTAGGTAACCTACAACGCAGGGTCACAAAGTAGGTCAAGCGTTTACGAAAGTTGTCCTACCATCAAAATCTGAAGTCACTGGGAGATTTCAGTGGCCACTACCGAAGGCTGCGCGGCGATCTCACATTAATCTACTAAATACTGAGTGACCATAATCACGTATGCGGTCAATTACTGAAAGTCAACCATATGAACAATCTCAAAAGTAACCCTCTGATTGTGTGCACAGTATAGCGGCCTGAAATGCCAGCAGAATTATTTTTCTCTTTGGATTTTCCAACCCTGGAACTCTCTTCTAAACTTAGTTATTTCCTCCCCACCTTGGATATTTCAAAAAGCGATTGGATCTTGCCCTCGGCCTCCATCACTTGGTTGCCTAAACCGTGCAATATTCTAATATATGAATTATCCCTCCAAATCGAATTAACATGTTATCTTAACCTGAGGAGCCGGTACAGAAGTGAGTACTTTCGTTTTAACTAACTTTTCTCACGCAGTACAACAACGATAACTCACTCCAGTTTGCCTTCTCGTTCGCATTCAATTTCCACTTACACTTCTATTATTCGGCAGCGTATCTGCGAGATAAACACTCAAACAGACAACTCACCTATCTTTTAATAATTGTAGTTTTACCTCCATCATGCTGCGGGACTTGTCAGACAACTGGCCGAAAATGCATTCCATCGAGGGTACACAAGTTTAAGGGAACTCATTTTCTCAATGGCTTATGATTCTCGATATATAACAACTTTCCGAAATTCTTTTCCAGGTACATGGATAATAGCCATCTCAATATGTTTCCTTGTGATAAGTGACAATTCACCGTTTGTGATCCGCCCAATAGACACGCATAGACTCATAGGATTATTTCTTCATCGAGTGCAATTCTATAAATGATTGGCATTTCCATGCTGTCACGCCAAGTCCGTATTTGCGTGGGAAGCTTCAATTTAGATTGGTATGAAAGAACTTGTCCATCTGCATAGAAAGATAATTTTCCAAATGAAATAAGGTCTCGTCATTGGATTTTGAGATGTATTCGTAAGATGTGTAAGAATATTTCAGTTTATAATTGACTGCTTACATTTTGTGCACACAGTGCGTAACGTCAGTGGTTCATTCTTACTGTTAAGCAACCTGGTTGTTCGTCACAAAGTGGAATTTAAATAAAATATACGAAGCAAGCAGACCAAAACCAACTGGAAGCAATTATATATGGCGAGCAGCCGCATTGGGAACTGAACGCAAAATGATGGCATGGGTCAATTGATGATATCTGCGATTAGCATTTTGGAAGAGAAAATTATGTCATCGGCGTGATTTTTATTAGTATACATGCGTATATTTGAGACTTAGTTGCGAGAGAAGTTGTTGCTTAATAAAATATACTGCAGTGGTGTAAATAATGTGTGAGTGAAAAATCAAATTTTCGCACCACTTACAGGATGGGTATGCGAAAGCAAATTAGAATAAAAGTGCTCCAAGTTGGAACGTTAATTATCAGTAGCCTAGACATTGCAATTTGCCACAGTGCTGTTTAGCATTGATCATTAAGAAGAAGTGTAACGATGTCTAGTTCGTTCAGCACCGGTATTGTTAGTGAATTCCAGTGGGGCAACTACTAATAGAATAGCAACAATTTGCAATCGAAACAGGAGTGGTTTCAGGTGGCGGACTCGGTATTGTTCGAAAGATGCTATTGTCAGAAGCGAGGTACATTGGTGCTCGCTCTCAGTTAGCATCCGGTCGGCGAGCATGAGCGGATGAGGACTGACGGAAGCCAAGATTTCTCCTTAACGGATGAAAGCACTCACTCATAACGATACACAGTTATAACACAAACATACACAGTTATAACATCGACCAGAATGGATCAATAAACTGCAGGTCCAGGGTATGGTGTAGAGAACTAGCAGGAAAGTGCATAGAAGGATTACTAAAATTTAATATAACCCATGCAAATGTAGGGCGAACAAATCCATTGAGTGTTATTGAAACAGGTTAGAAACAAGTAGGGATTTAACGTAGTATTTCATGCACCAGAATATCAGTTCCCAAAGAGAGAACTGTAGCTCTTGCTTCGGGCTACACTTAGTGACCGGCGGTGTATACATCCATAAGAAAATGAGTTCCAATTTGTGGTCCTTTATTCTCCGGATGTATGCTTATAAACCAAGTATCGGATGTCATATTGTCGAGTTCGTCCGGTACAATGAGTAGATTAAATGTGTTTTAATTGGCTGACTTAGCGCGTGCCAGTTAATATTGTGCCAGTTTAATGGTGCAAATGTTTACAAGTTTACAGTCCAGTCTTGTGAGAAATACAACGAAAACCACAATAATTTAATGTGATACGTTACGCTAGAATGAGATGTAGCCTGACGGTTGTCTGATTCAGTTTTTGCAAGCAACAAACGTGGGTAATTAAGCGTCCGAAGTATTTATAAACAGGGCAACTCCTGGTAGGTTTTCAGGTGATACCGCCAGGTGAAGCCAATCGGAAAGAAAAGAACTTGAAAGCAAACTGAACTTCGCCGAGTACAGAAGACTGCGTGGATTACCTGAGTTGGGACTTCCAGGAAAGGACGCAAGATAGTTGGTAGTGCACAACGAGTGCAATAGAATGGACAAATTCGGGACATTTTCTCACTTCGGGAAGCTCAAGCCTAACGTTATACTGAAAATTTTTCGGCATTAGACAAAAAAATTTATTCCCACTACTAATTATGTGGGCATCCATCTAAACGGGCGACAGGAGAGAAAACCGGGCATCCAGATTATATCCATCTTGCGCTGGTTCATAAGGATATTCATGTGTGTAGTTTGACTCAATATATCGTTAAAATTTTCAACCTTGAGATTTGAAAGAATAGGCTTTTGAAAATTTATCCCAGATTAAAATTTAGGTACAGTACTTGAAATTCTATTTCGTACTACAAAGAATCGGTAGCGGAAACAGTTGTCCGACTGATACGTTTTTAACTTAATCAGCATTACTTCATAGCTGTAGTTTGTAATGCGACACATAGCCGGTTGTTTGAATAATATTGCTGGATAACTGAATGTACTTTTTGGCATGTGCATCACACAAAACAACAAGGTTACGATTCAATTGGCGCAGCCATAGTGGATCAAGCTGTAAAATAACCCATCGATTCATCTATGATTATGTAGTGGAATAGGTTAGGAGGCGTTTAATGAATGAGCGTTGAACCGCTGTATGGTGCGTTTGATCAATTTGTCATTGAGATTGGATTGTCAAACATTTGTTGTCGCTCCGAACTCGATACTCCTGATTTCAGCTCGATAATTCGTTGGATCTTTTTTACTCTAAACACAGCCGGCGGCAAAAATTCTCTATGGTATTTACGAAACAACAGGTGCGACTAATTTTTGCCGTATATGTTGAGTAAACGCGAAAATACCGCTAAACTACGGGGATATCATAACGGAGAGCACCTTTATGAACTGCGAGATAATGAATGCATATTCTATTTACCTAAATTCAAGAGCAGTCTAAGGAGAAATTTCTATCTTCTTAGGAATGGCTCCATTTGGAATAAGCTGCCAAAAGAGATTAGATGTATTAAACATTTCTGCATGTTCAAGAAAATGATAAAGGCTTATCTGTCAACGGACAGAGCGAAATGGATCTTAAACATTCAATTTGATGATGAAAAACTGTATGAAGAAGTGCCGGATAATGTATGATACCGGAGAACATCAACTCTACTGCACCAGCGAAAACTTGATCAGCTAGGATGATCTGCTACACACCGCTTCTTATGCTATTACTTAACGCTACCTTCCATGCGGTTTTACTCCCTTTAAACATAATTCATATCAACTGTCTTCCGTTTAAAACCGAGAGCAAAATTATTTACTGGTGTGACGTCAGGAACTATTTTCGTAATTTTCCCCACAAATTGATTAATTCGTAATATTGTTCTGTGATCCCTTCGCTACATTTGTTCTCCAGTGCTAATCATTTCCCTTTCTTTTCTGAAGTTAACAGTCCAGAAACATATACTTGAATTCAGTGATGGCAATAACTGACTCCTTATGCGACTTTTGCCTATGGACAACTCGTGCAGTCATCTGTCTCCGGCTGTCACGTCACACAATTTGATCGTATGATCGGCTCGATCGATTTCTATGCCAATGTACAAAACATACCTGCCTATTTTTTACGTTAACGATATAGTACCTCTTTCACATAATTCTTCTTTTCTATATTCTTCCTTATTTCATAGTTGGCCACGACTGGGCTGATCTCCTGTGGTGACGGATTACAGCTTCCAGATTATAAAAGACGTTACTTATGCAAGGCAAATTCCCACCAACTGACGGGCGTATAAAAGGTGTCATAATAGAATGATCCGCATGACGGACTGGGCTGTCTTCATGGCCCATAATACATGTACAAAAACAGTTCTAAAAGAATAAAAACATATGATACACAGGTGATGGCTCATATGCTACTATGCCACACTGGCACACGGCCAGTTATTGCATGGAAGTGCGAGCGAAACCTTTCCAGGGAATACCTTGCATGGAAGCAGCTCCCCTGGCGATGGTTCCATGAGTGGCCGTATTATTTTAACTGGACATCTGTTTAAATCTGCTTACATTATTGTTCCTACTTTTTAATTTCTTTAATGCCTTAATCCTGCCAATTAGTTTAGTACCTGTTTTGGATCCATTGTAAAAAGCGTGAACAAATTGATTATTTTTTTGCGATCCTGTTGTACACATTGATCAGACCACATAGTTGGACTGCACCTCGAATCACCGAGGAATATACCATCTATTTATTTATTTATTTATTGAAATTTGAGCCTCTTAGCATGGAATCTCGCTTCTGATTGGATCGAGTGTCAACAAATGAGCTTTCACTTGGTATTAGTTTATGCGCGTTGAATGTAACATCCTTGATTCGCCGAGGTGACCTCGCACAGTGAGCGTGATTTTTGAGCGTATATATAGAAGGTGGTCGGAGAAGTATCTAACAATCCGAAGATGAGAACGTGTTTCTGTTTGGTGTGTATCCGTTTGTCAACTAACGTGCTGTTTCAGTATGTCCTCATATATATCTCGAGATTAGGAATGTTTTAAACCATGCAATGCCCAACGATATCAACGAGCACTGGCAAATAGGATTTTTTTGATGTCGTGGATTTTTTAGTTGCTTGCTCGTAACCATTATTTATGCTGTTCGTTGTGCGGCAGCTAGAATATCAGAAAAGTGTAGATATTTCAGTGGTTTCGGTTTACCTGCCCATAAATATAATTTATGAACGCTGACATCAAAAACCATCACTGCGTGTTACTTCGAATATTGTTCACAGCTTTTGTTGGAGCTGGTCGCTGTGCGCGCCTCACTGACAACGCTCAAATCTCGAGATCAATGTTTGAATAGATGCGGTAAAATGTGATTCGAATATCTCCAAAGCTTTCCGCGCCATCTTGGTCTGGCTCGATGCATTGCCCTCGAGGAGGAAGGCAAATATTTTTCCCTCTCTTTGCGAGAATTAGTTTCCGACAATGCCGCATCAGTAGTTTTGTTGCTTTGTGCATTTTTATTGTGATCCAGACATGCTGAGCAGCAAAACAGGAAGTTTGTACCGCTTCGTTGAATTTTTAACTAACTAGTCAGTCGATCTTGAATTGATGTTGCAATACTGCTATTTATTCAAGTGCAAACTGCACGTAAACGCATGTGCCATTAGGGTTGGAATTCATAAGAAAATTGGTTTTCCTTGATGGCCATACACATTTATAGAAAGAGTAACTGGTCACCTGCGATGGCTGGTGAACAACGTAACGCAGGACACAGCAGATGTTGAAGATGGATGGGTAGCATTATTCCAACTATCAAGCGGAAAGTTTGGCGACTCGTCACCAAACGGATGATGGATTCACATAACAAATATTAAGTAGGTGAATGATGTGGTTAATTGCGTGAACGCAGCAACGAATAATGTACAATGAACAATGATTTACGCCAGGTACAAATCAGTTGTCTGACAAGTCCCGTAGCATGATGATGGTAAAACTGCAGTTATTAAAAGATAGGTGAGTTGTTTGTTTGAGTGTTTATCTCGCAGATACGCTGCCGAATAATAGAAGTGTAAGTGGAAATTGAATGCGAACGAGAAGGCAAACTGGAGTGAGTTATCGTTGTTGTACTGCGTGAGAAAAGTTAGTTAAAACGAAAGTACTCACTTCTGTACCGGCTCCTCAGGTTAAGATAACATGTTAATTCGATTTGGAGGGATAATTCATATATTAGAATATTGCACGGTTTAGGCAACCAAGTGATGGAGGCCGAGGACAAGATCCAATGGTTTTTTGAAAATATCCAAGGTGGGGAGGAAGTAACGAAGTTTAGAAGAGAGTTCCAGGGTTGGAAAATCCAACGAGAAAAATAATTCTGCTGGCATTTCAAGCCGCTGTACTGTGCACACAATCAGAGGGTTACTTTTGAGATTGTTCTTATGGCTGAGTTTGAGTAATTGACCGCATACGTGATTATGGTCACTCAGTATTTAGTAGGCTAATATGAGATCGCCACGCAGCCTTCGGTAGTGGCCACTGAAATCTCCCAGTGACTTCAGACTCTGATGGTAGGAAGCTTTCGTAAACGCTTGACCTACTTTGTGGCCGTGCGTTGTGGGTTATCCAACACATCCAATTTCCCTACAATTTAGCTTGACAAGCTTGGATGGCGTATACAACGTGAAGACGCACATAAATATTGTGCAACCTGGTGAAGATAAGCGGGTCGAATTTTCCGAATGCTTTCCGAGGCAAGCCGATGTGCTAGTTAGCTCACTTCTCAGCTCTCTTTGACTGCTTTAAACAGTTAACGTCACTTTTAAGTAGCATTTCTGGGGTGTTACGTTTGAGCCTACTCTATACACGTAGTCAAGACTATGGCGCAACTAAACAGCTTGATATTTTTCCACATTGAACTGCAGTGTATTCATAACTGACCAGTTTACAATATTGTTGAGGTCACGCTGGGGATGTTTGTGGTCGTTCGGTTCTTTGCTCACTCGCCATAACTTGCTATTATCCGATAAAATAGGAAATCGGAAATACTTTAACTCGCTAGGTCGTTTTGAAAACCAGTATAGAAAGCGCCCGAGCACCGAGCTTTTTGATACGCCGCCCTACAGACACCCTTCACGGATATCATCAATTGCACAAATGCCACCATTTCGCGTTCGGTTCCCAATACGGCTGCTCACCATATATAATTGTTTCCAGTTCGTTTTTGTTTGCTTGCTTCGTACTTTTTGTTCAAATTCCAAGTTGTGACGAACAACCAGGTTGCTTAACAGTAAGAATGAACCACTGACGTAACGCACTGTTTGCACACAATGTATGCAGTTAATTACAAAATGAAAAATGCATCAACATTTGACGAACACATCGCACAGTCCAATGATTAGACGTTATTTCATTTGGAAGATTATCTTTCTACGCAGAGCGACATTTTCATCCATAGCAATCTAAATCGAAGTTTCCCACGCAAATGCGGACTTGGCGTGACAATGAGGAAATGCCACTCATTGAATTGCATACTTTGAAGAAATAATCCTACTTGTCTATGCGCGTCTATTGGGCAGATCCCTAACGGTGAATTGTCACTTATCACTAGGACACACAATGGTTGGCGGCATCCGGTTTCGGATTTGCCTGTCACTGTGGCAAGCAACAGGACGACTGCGCCTACAGAGGGAGCATGGATGGCTTGCGCTGCACCACCCACAGCTCCAACCACATACCCCATATCCAGTGTAAACCCGAAGGAATAAGACCGGGAGGCATGCGGATGGGAACCACGTATCATCAACAGAACCGGCCCACACTCCTTCACAAGCAAACACAAGTACGCTGTATTTGGGGAATCAACCGCACACAAGGCGGTGGCTGGACCGTAGTCCGCTCAACACTGAGTGCATGGAACCGCTCTTTGAGCTTAGCACGGCCACAAGAACCGTGCACCCCGTACCCTCCAGCAACGACCAACTGTCTCCTGGAGCCAGTACGAACGAGGCAGTGGGTAATAGACTGGTAGGCACCTTGTCAACATACACATCAAGCGCAACCATACCAGGGATATCAAACAACAGCCATTCAATTTAAACGAGAAGCTGAAATAAAATAAATCCAATAATGCATACAGATACGGTGGCATAACTCTTCGTTAAATTACCATATGAAGTAAGTTGGTCAGCAACAAATCCGTGTTAAGTAAGAATTGTCGACATGTTACTTAAAATGCTACAAACGCAACAAAATTACCGAAGATAAGCGCAATTAGTGTAAGCAAAGTGGCCAGTTAATAGAACATTATTCAGGGAGGCAGAACAAACCAAATAAAGCGGAATGACATTTATCCAGCTTAAAAAGACCTAGTTTAAGTGTAAGTTGGTTTAGCCCAACTGCGGTGAAGAAGCATCAAGAATGCAACATCAGCCTCAACATGGGGCACAGGAAACACAATGACATGCCTATTATTCTTGTACCTGGAAAAGAATTTCAGAAATTTAGTAAATATTGAGAATTATAAACCATTGATAACATGACTTCTGTTACACGTATTTACCTTCGATGAAGTGAATTTTCGGCCAATTACCTTTGTGAACATAAGGTAGATTAATGTAGAGGACATACTTGGACGATTTACATATAAATAACAATGTGGATAGGCGTCATGAGAAGTAAAACATGCAAAGATTGATAGCTTGATGTTAGCTACCAGTAACTATATAAATTTTAAATCCGCGCGATTTCGTATTATAACTAACCGACCGTGAGGGGAGGCAGACATGCTCAGAACTGGATTCATTAAGCTTGTTTCACTCTCTTCAATGCGGTAAGTCAATAGGTTAAATGGGAATGTGTATTTATCCGTAAGAACAGCCGTCGGGGACAGCACAGCAAAATTGCAACCACGTTGTATGTGGAACGATAGCGGAATGCTGGTAACTAGATGACGAATATCAGTCGTACATGAGTTGTCAGACGAATAACAAGGGAAAAGGAAAAAGGGGTCAGCATAAAAATAAAGTTTTATCTCTGAAACAGTACACATTGACAAGGTTGAATTTGATCAATTTGTGCGACGTATTTCCCTCTATGTTTAACTGCATCTGTCGTTGTCTGCTGCGATTCTGATTTTGGCCCCTTATGAGCGCCGTTCGTGTGCTTTTCGTGACCGCATGAATATATTCCTCTAGGTTCGGCACTAATCCTCTTCGGATACTGGGAACCAATATTTGTTCGTTTTATTAATTGATAGACTAGATACACTGGCACGAACTTGGAATTTTCTCCGTTGGTTGAATTCTGATGAACAATAAACAACAATGAACAATGATTTATCACGGGATAAAAGCAAGTGCTTGACACGTCCCGTAGGATGGTAGCGGTGAATATGATGCAATTAAAATATGTCTGGGTCATCTATCGAACGTCTGCCAAGATGAATACTTTGATACTTAACATCAGTGTAAAATGAAAAAGAAATATCACGCGTAAATATTCAGAAAGACACTGGGGCGCAGTGATAGTTGAGGTAAGCAGTGAGAAAATAAAATATGGTCGCTCACTTAGGTCCATTTGATACATTAGTCTTGTTGAAAACATGCTTGGCGTAATCCACAACAGAGGAGCTTAGGTAACAAAATGTTGGGAGCTGAGAGCAACATCTAATCGTTTTTTGAAAACATCCAAGGTAGGAGAGGATACTACTGAGTCTGGGAGTGCGTTCCATGGTTTGCAAACCCGAAGAGAAAAGTAATTACGTCGACACTCTAGACGGCTATATTGTTCCTGCAACTATGAGCAGTTACCCCTGAGCTGCTTGTTGTGGCTAAGTTTCAGCAAATGGCGGCATACGTGGTTGGGGTCACTCAATATCTGATACACTAATATGAGATCGCCGCGCAACCTTCGATAGCGTCCGCTGAAAATTCCCAGCAACTTCAGCCTTCGGTGGTATGAGTGATACCGCAGGCCCTTCACGTTCTTTGTTGCTCACCGTTGTGGTGCCTCTATCGCTTCTAGGTCGCGTTTCAACCAAGTTTGCCAAGCTTGGATTGCGTACTCAACATGCGGGCGCACGTAGGAACTAAGCATCATTGGGAAGATTGATGGGTCGAATCTCCCGAATGCCCTTCGCAGCATGCCGACGTGCTGGTTGCCTCTTTTGGCAGCTACCTCAGCCCGTTTTGAACAGTTGAGGTCGCTCTGTACGATCACACCAAGATCACGTTCCTGGGAGCTATTCTGCAATTCGTTTGTCCCAAGTATGTAGGTGTAGTTATGTCTATGGCGTAATTGTACAACGCGACATTTGTCTACATTGAACGGTAGAGCGTTTTGAACTGACCAGTTCGACACCGTGTTAAGATCGTGCTGGAGCCGTTCATGGTCATCCGGTCCTCTGATCCTTCGCCACATCTTGATATCATCAGCGAAAAATAAGAAATCGGAAGCAATTGATCATGTCAAATCGTTAATGAACACCAAGAATAGACGAGGTCCAAGAACCGAGCCTTGTGGTACTCCACACGTCACGTCGATTGCATGAGAAAATGATTCTCGGACTCACCAATAGCCGTCGTTCTTGTAGAAAATTGCTAATCCAACTCAGGATTGGATCGCCAATGCCGTAGTTCCGAAGCTTCTAAAGGAGAACTCGATGGTCTAAACGATCAAACGCTTTTGAAAATTCCAGGTAGATGACATCGACTCCTACTCCATCATAAACAACTTCAGTCCAGCTATTACGTGCAATTAATAGGCTGGTATTACACGATTGCTTTTTACGATAGCCATGTTGTTCTGGAGCTATTAATTTGTGGCTTTCCAGTTACTGCATCAGCGCGTCTGCGATGATTGATTCCATAACTTTCGATAGTGCGGGAAGTAGTGTTATTGGACGGTATTTGTCAGGATCAGTGCGGCTACCTCCTTTATGGATAGGAGTGATGACCCCTTGCTTCCATACTGGTGGAATAAGGTTTTCCTCTAGACATCGCTGATAGAAAACAGCCAGTGGTTCTGCTAGATCACTAGCTACTGACTGTAGAGCCTTTGGTCGGATGTTATCAGCTCCGGGAGAACTGTGGATCCGCAAGGATAACAACTTCTTCAACACAGCCTCCGTAGTGAAGGTGATGTTTTCTAAACCAGATGGTGGATTATTAGAAATGAGGTGAATGTTTGGACTGGACACTTGTTGGAACGTTTGGGAGTAATGAAGCCGTAGGAGATCAGCTGCTTCCATTGCTGACCGCGTGCATCCATCGGCCGTGACTAGCACCGGAACCCCTCGCTTTACCGAAGGCCGTTAATGTGCCTGTACAGGAGCTGAATCTTGTACTCGATTCATTCAGGTACACATATTCGTCACCAGTGTGACCCGTCATTTTGATAGAATTTGATTTATTTATAGTTTGTGCAGCGCAAAAATTGCATGCTGCGCTGGTGTCTTTCCACAGCATTAGTCTAGCAAAGTTGTCCGTGGCTGGTGCTATGGATCCGGATTTGATGTTTTGTCTGTTATTTGCGAGACGAAACTCACTAAATAAAGCCTGCTAACGGAGTACTCTGGGTGCAGCCGGCTAGCCATCCACATTTCCATACAGATAGTGACGTCGGTTCAAGGACCTCTATTTAGGCCTCCTAAAATGATAAACGGTGAAGCCATAAAATAAGGAGATTTTAACAGGTCACATACTAAGTCAATGGTCTCAAGCCAGAAAATCTAGGTTTTCCGTCACGCTCCAAAATTCTGCGTATCTCTGGTGCCTTGATTCTGATCGGATCCGAGAGATAGCAGATGCATCTTGCATGATTTAAATAACATTTACTGGTGATGTTGTCCATAAGCTTGACAGGATGTAAGAGAATTAAGCTATCAAGAAGATAATACGATTATGGGTCATCCGTACCAGACAAGGAATAATCTATGGTTCATTTGTTCTCCGAGCTAGGCGGTTTTCTCGCAAACGTTTCACCACCATGCGAGGTGGCATCCTCAGTGCAGTGATATGTAGCGTATTATAACTAACTGACAGTGAGAGGAGGCAGACATGCTCAGAACTGGATTCATTAAGCTTGTTTCACTCTCTTCAATGCGGTAAGTCAATAGGTTAAATGGGAATGTGTATTTATCCGTAAGAACAGCCGTCGGGGACAGCACAGCAAAATTGCAACCACGTTGTATGTGGAACGATAGCGGAATGCTGGTAACTAGATGACGAATATCAGTCGTACATGAGTTGTCAGACGAATAACAAGGGAAAAGGAAAAAGGGGTCAGCATAAAAATAAGTAAGCTAGTACGCTACATATCACTGCACTGAGGATGCCACCTCGCATGGTGGTGAAACGTTTGCGAGAAAACCGCCTAGCTCGGAGAACAAATGAACCATTGATTCATCAACCCGAGCTACCGGTATTTCGAATCATTTTAAGGAATAATCTGCGCATGATATATACTTCGGTGACCAAAGTGTGTCACGTCTGCTGACTACGCTAGATGAGGACATTCTGATACATCGCAGTAGGCTAGAGATCTGAGGTAGCATATACCACATCCACCACTCATGTTTTGTTCACTACACATTGCAGCCCATCGTGTGTCCACCCTATGTACTTCACATTCACCACAAAGGCACAGCGTATCCAAGGTTGCATGTCGGTCGGAAATCGCCAGTCCTGTTACTGATTTATGCCGCTGTTGTCGCTGAAGTGGTATAGCCTCTGGGCGGTGCAAGTACGTCGCCCGTCTCTGATGACGTTTGTGCTAACCCGCATGCTGTGAGGAGAGCAGGAATTCCGTGCTTAACCCAGCGCAGTTTATTTACCTGTCTGTATAACAGCTTGAGATTAGAGCAAAATTTCTTCATCAGATTTTGTTGGTTTTTACTGTATCCTCCTGGAGGAGTTTGACACAGTGGTCTCTTTGTGTTTTGCAGACCACCCAGGTGTCTTCGCACGGAGTCACCAAGTCCTTCATCGATATGCATTTATGTGTCCGGTTCCTCAGGAAATTCTTCCGCTTGTTAGGTCGGTGGGTCTTTGTTTCAGATTTCCTTGCCACGAGCATGTTAAATGTGTAGACGAATTATTCACATTCCATATCAGGGGACCGTTCGGCTAGGATGGACCAGGTTGTTGCATCAATGAGGTGGGACTAGTCAACATAGTTGTTTTGAACGTGAGATTCCTCGGCATGCTCTTTGGGTTGTTCCACAAAGCACATGCAATGTAACACTAGTGCAACAGGATGGTCCCAGCCCAAACGAGTGCACGTTATTACTGCGTCGATCATGCTCTCTTCGTTGATAAAAACGATATCCAAGATGGCCGGATTGCATCCTATGCTGAAAAGCCTTGGGGAAGTGACATGGTTGTACAGCGTAGAACCTACGAGTAAGTCTTGCAGTTCCACCTTGAATTGCTTACCGAGCGGGGGCGGGGTCTCTAGGCCGTGCAGATTAAAGTGCCCTACTAGCAGAACATACCTGTAAGTGGTGCAAGTAGGTTTTCCATCGCAGAGTTAAAATCAGGTACATTTCTAAAGTGGAGATTAAAGGGCGGTATACAATGGCCACCCAGCATCTATCACCTTGCCTTAGTTGTAAGCAGCGTCATATGAAGTTTACCGTTTTGATCCTAGTGTCCTTTACGCGGTTGATGAGTTGGTCGTAACAGCAGTACAGGTTTACATCGCCTCCATTTGTGGGTCGTTTGTTGCGCAAGCGTGAAATACCAAACAGTGCGACGTCGGCGTCGGTAATCATGTCGTTAATCCATGTCTCTGTTTGCATGATGAGGTCCCAACACTTTGAGTTTTGGTGAGATCGAAGCTCGGCCATTTTAATGAGAAGGCCTTGTGCGTTTGTATACAAACAATTTAAGGCAACGGATGTCAGAAGCGTATCTGAACATACAAATGTTTTCCACTTTATTTATGCCTACAGTTGAGGGGTCGGCTGATAATCTCATTTGGTATATTTCCAACCTACCCCCAAGGGCTGTTTCGATCTGTTGCATAGTGCACCCACTACCTAAACTTTCGGAGACGCATTGCGGCGGATTTTCTGTTCCTTGCTCTTCGGACGACTAGGGAGTACACTACGCTCTGGTTTAGAAATGCAGACAGCGTGGCTAGCGACAACTTCCCACTGATTTTGTGTTCCCACAGCCAATGTTGGCTTCGCTTTGACCACCTTCAGACGTATTTCTGATGACAATTTGGTGCGGAAATTGTGCGAAATTCCGATCAACTTTTAACCATTTATTTGGAGTAGAGCAGGACTTTCAACACCCTTGGACCACTTCATTTGTCATTTGGTGATATGGGCAACCTTGACGTTGAGTTGGCAATCACATTGTGGAGA
This sequence comes from Dicrocoelium dendriticum, assembly GCA_944474145.2. NCBI lineage: Eukaryota > Metazoa > Platyhelminthes > Trematoda > Plagiorchiida > Dicrocoeliidae > Dicrocoelium > Dicrocoelium dendriticum. The sequence continues at coordinate 24,866,345 of OX104065.1, read as the reverse complement.
AAGTGGGTTTGGCAGATTTAGCGCCACGCTTCCAAGTCATGAGCTTGGACCTGCGACTCCTCGGGTGACTGGATTCGAGGAGACCGTAGACAAAATTGAATCTCTCGTCGTTTTGATCGCGGTGTACTCATAGGTTTTGCTTTCTTTATCGACGCTCACTCCAAGGGATCTTAAGGAATATGCGAACGCCGTTTGAAGAAGCATAATGGCGGTGAGCGCACAAGGGGGAGTTTTCCAATCCTTCCGCAAATTGTAATGTCAACTGACGCAGCCTCGGCTCGCCATAGTGAACTAAGTTTGGTTGACGGAATATATAACATAAGCTATCCTGTTCAGTCATGATTCCCGTTGCCTGGCATATAGATTCCCCTTTTTCAGACCGTCCAATAGTTTGTATTGGATTAAGTTTGCCTTTGACTCAGGTACTTTGAAGCAGATTTTATCTTCATCTAGTTCTGCGTCTTCCTAGTGTTTGTACATTTGGGTAAGGGAGTGTTCCTTTTTACTAGAGGGTGTGTGGAGCGATCTTCTCAGGGCTCCATTGGTATTTGTCTCGCTTCTAACAGTCTTTGGAGTGGTTGCAGTCATGCTCGCCAAATCTGCCTTGGGTCAACATTCAGCGATGATAGATGCATATGTTGTTGCACTTATGCTATTGTTAGGTAAACCAGAATGCAATGGATTATCTTGTGACACCACTCGGAAAGATCGGTCTCTGCTCAACTGAAGCCGTCCCGGTTTGCAAACATCTGTTGCCCGCCTGTTTGCAAGATGTCGGGTTTGGGGTTACTGCATGTACACTGTTAAGCATACATGGATTTTAGTTATTTTGTTCCAAGTTGGAGCATACGCTTAGGCAACGGGAGTCGAGTTTAGCGCCGGCTGCTGTTGCTGATGCAACCTCTATACCAGCCGTTGCACACTGCACAATAGTTGTTATTTTCTCACCTTTCTTAAAAATCACGCACATATACCTCGGGAGTTTGCGGAGCATGAACTCAATAAAAAACAAATGGAGTCTCGTGTGCAATGTCGTTCTCTTTGTTTCGCTACGTCCATATTTGCGCACCGGAGATGAAAGCTATTTCCGTAGTCACTGCAATTAATTGCAATTCGAATAGTCTTGAGTAAGATTTCAAAGAACAAGTAACTTTGTTTGCGGCTGAGTGGACCTTGAGCAAAACCGTTTTCCTTGTTGCTGTGTTGCGAACCATTGCCAAAACGTCAGTCCCGTCAGTACGTTTCGACCGCCGATGGTATTCAGACAGGCACACAAAGTCTATTGACAACGAGTGTGAGCAAACTTGCAAACAAAGCCAACGGAGGACAACGCACATGCCCTGGGCTCAGTGCTATCCATCGGGCCTGGTTAGACGTGGTGAAATGTTTTATTTTAACAGGTATGGTAGAATTCACGATAGTTTGGGGATTGTTAGGCTGTTGAATGTTAAACAAGCTGCAGATATCAAGCGGAGTTTCGGATTCTTGTGGCAAAAGAATCGTTGGATAGTGCCAAGGGCACTCTGACGTTTTGATGGTACAACCTATGGTATGCATACGAGAATAAGATTGAGCCATGCCCAGGATTCGATGAAAATCCCGCTGAAATGGCAGTACCGCATACAACCATGGTATGTGCTAAATAATACTCCACTGGTAGATAAACTGGATAGAGCTGGTTAAACAGAGTAGGATAAGTTTGAGCACAGTACTGTGCATCAAGAATTGCGAGTGCTAGATCCAACATCAGGGGAGTGTCATTTCAGTACAACCACATACGTGACCTTGATGATGGCGGTTGCCAAAGTCACCCGGAAAATTAGGACTTACTCACAATAGACCTAACACATAAAGAAGGCAAACCTACACTTATACTGCTCCACCGTTTACATGTAGACCAGCTGGTCGGTCGACCTCAAATCATGTCGCACAGATGGCTATTAAGCAACCACATGTTGCACGATCGATAGTCAACCCCAAGATGCCAGAATCCACCTCAAATTATTCAGAAAGCTAGTATCTTGATGAACTATTGGAAGGTAATATATACTATGAGTTGTAGCTGTGCTCGTCTACTCAGGAATATAGAGCCGCCTAAGAGCATTTGTGGGCCTAAACCAAGCAAAAGCGAGATCAATCGGACGAGCCAACTACTACAGTTCTCCCCTGCTTAGTGCAAAGTCTATAAAATATGTCGTCTCCCATACCGCGTATTCGCATCGTTTACATCTTCCTGCGAATTATGTGCAAGTGGCTGAGCAATGTAAGCCAACTTCAAGTGCCTTGTTACAGATCGCAGCCTGTTAATGACGGGCTGCCATTCAACATTGCTAATTCATTGTGCAAGGGAAAGTCAGGTGGTTAACCGCACCGAGCTTGAGTTGCAGGCGAGCGCTAAGCCATTGATGGGAAATACATCGATCGGCAGCCACTCGACGACCGAGCAAAGGAAGTCCAGTCAAGCGCGTCCAAAATGAAAATAGGATGTGGCTTGCTTTCATGCCGGAAAATGCATGAACTTGAATCATGTGTTCCAAATTCCCAACATTTTCATTCGTAGTTGCTCAGAGTGAACCAGTCACTAGTTGTACAATGGTAGACCAGATTCTGTATGGTACTGCGCAGTGAGTAAGGTCCTCACGCTGTTGTCCAGGATTAAGCAAATACAAACACCGACATCGTTTCCTAACGTATATCATAAGAGAGTTAACATGCAGAGCTCCTTCGTATGGAATATTTGGTCCGAATTGTAGGCTCACGCGACTTCATGACTGTTTGTGGCTGCACATTGGTCTGGCATTTCTTGCACACAATATTTTGACAAAGTCATGCAGAATTTCACATGGTAATTAAAAGTGGGCTTACGATAAACCAATACAGGAAATGTGGAAATTCGCACGACACATAATGCATGTAACAGCATTTGCCATTTGCCCAACTATTTTACAATACCTGAGACAGCGATGCATTTTCGTCATAACAGATAGGCTAGCGGGGGTGAAGGTAAAGGTGATAAAGTAAACGATAAGAACTCGATAGGATGGCCACAATAAAATATACTGACACAGCACTAAAACACAATAAACAAGTCTAGAATAGCAAAGTGAACTATTGCCAAATAAAACCACGAAATATCTGCTTTGCACATAGTAATGAACGATGAAAACTAGCCTGTCGAACAGATCGAGAACAGCCGTCCGGCGTGGACTATCCGCAATAGCAGGTCATTATAGGAAAAGTAAGTAATCTGTTTTCGATTGGCTGTTATGTTACTAAATGTCTTATACTTTTGTAAACCTAAGGAAATATACCTTTCCTAGGACAATTGCATCAATAGTGCAATTGCATTTATTCATTGTTAGCTGCTTAACCAAACAAGCGATGAATAGGGAGGCAGAGCGCGGAAAAATAAAACATGGGTACATTGCCTACAGTAGGACTTAATACAAATTCACATAAAGTGTAACAATTTTTTTATCAGAAGTGAACCGTCGTCTACAGGTACGAGAGCCAAAACTTCGATAGCCTAGAATCATACTTTGCACCGTTTCAAGTCACAGTCCGTGATAATGTACGGAACGAATGAGCGACATTGCGAATTGGAACCCATTGCATGTATAAATGTTTTTCATTCGACTTCTTTCAGGATGGGGCACATCGAGGTGAACCGCAGGCGCGCGTCCACCGAAATGCCACTCGGCTATTTTCTTCCACCAACCTTCAAACGTGACATGCATGCTCTTGAAGCATTTGGATTATTCCTCTCTATCCTCTCTCTAACTTCTCCTAGCGTAGTCGCCGTACGCTTATTCGAACCGGATTTTCCATTCCAACACAGCGCTCCATCACACGTGCGATTAACATTTACGAGTCAAGTCCTCACTGTCACTAACTGTTTTAAATGTCATCCGTGATTAAGCGCAAGCAGTTAACTTAATTATATTGAAGCGATTTCTATGCGGTGTAACATGACTCGATAAAAACTTCTCGAGGCAGTACGAAAAGTAACAGTATTTTAAGAGCTGGTGTTTCTTAACGCAGTTGCCGAGAAATTTGTGCTCTCTTAATCTGGGTTCAGCGTTGTGTTCAAATTTAGTTAACAGATTCCACACACCCGCCAGTCTTTTTGATGTTGTCAGTCAGCGCGCCTGTATAACCCGTCATACGAACCCCGCGACCACATCGAATGCTCATCTGACCTTGTAAACACAACGCTGGCCTGACCAATGTGCGCTGACATCAAAACTGGAGAAGTGCTGAACATCAACCAACTCACTGTTTCAGGTAATGATACCAGGTTAATTAGTAGCAAAGAAATTACGAAAGTGCTCAAAGCGAAATGGCATTTGCGAGTTAGGAGATTGTCATCGGTTAGTTAAAATAATTTCGGCTTGCTCATATTATTTGGAATGGCATCATTCGCTGCGCGCTAGTTTGTCCCAACAAAAGGTACAAAAGCGAAAAAATCTCCTGGGATGTCATTTGGTTCTGTACGGCGTGCTCGACCAACCCACTCATTGACTGTATGCTTATCATAGTCTAGGAGTGCGGCCGGTAAACTGCAAGAGCCAATGTGCAGCTGAACGATAAGACAACATTAATAAAAGCGAGTATGCATCAGGGAAGTTTATTGGACTGTAAGCAACGGAATGCTGTACAATTGGCTTCCTCTGAACCGCAATCCACCACGTTCTGTACTCCGTTGTCTTATTAAAGTTTAGCAGAACGTTTTGCGAAAACTGACCATAGCTGCAATCATAAAGTGGTACTCATGCCAAGGAAAATCAGGCGCAAACGGAAACGACTGATTAATCAAATTCCACTAGACGTGACATTTATCAATGACGTAGACGAAGCAGCGGAACGCGATCGCTCGGTACCTGTGGCCCAAATGCCTCTTATCGAGGTCATGCCATCCGGGACATCAGGTATATATGCAAAGATTTCTTCAACGGTCAACTGATAGACTACATTTACAGCCTCTTCGGTTGTAAATACCTTTAATGAAAATAGAAAGATAAATATTTGCCGATAAATGCTTGTCAGCAGGCCAAGACAAACGAGTAGCCTAGCTTGTAGTTCAAAGTTATTGGGATCTAACAATAGTGCCATGTTGTTATATGCTCAAAGCTCCCTGAATACACCGCCATCACATTGCGAGATAACTTGTCGCACCACCAAGACCCCTGTAAGTTACTCGGTGTGCGGATGGTTGACAAAGCGGCTTATAAACATATTACCAATTAGTCGTCATGGGATTTCACCACAATATGGACAGTCCAGATTTATTCGAATGACACGCTGATGTAAAATAGGTTTTTCGCGCAGCAACGCGCACCAAGACAATAATCCAGTGGGATATGCATCTATCCTGATGTCCTATGGAACGCGCGACAATGAAACCGAAACAGCGATGAACGACACCGAAAGCAAGTGAATAAAATCTTCATCTATGACGTGCCAAATCTTCCTTCTGAGCATGTATAAAAGAACGGAAAGCTCGAAGTGGAACGGTGACGATGCATTTGTGAAACAAACTACTTGGATTATATTGAGGCACTATAATTCAGCAGTCTATCCCACTCACCAAATTATAGAAATGCGAACCTACAATCCTAAAGGTTATGCTTTAGACAAAGCAAACATTAACGGATGTTTCGTATCGATGGCGCCGAAGTCGGAATAGCCTTCCTTCTGAACTTGGTCTTAAGGCTTGGACTAACAACAAAATATGGTACCTGGTTGTTCTGGTGGCCATCTTTATGTTCGCCGCGCTTAGCAATTTCGTTACGAACATTTCGTCACAAATCGAGGGGACATCATCAGTGCATTGAGGAGTATAGTGTAGCCAGTAGCGTATCGTAAGGAAGGCGGGAGAGCCTATGGTGCACTGAGGCTGGTGGTGGCTAGATCCTGCAGCTGATCTACTCACTGCTCCTACTGATGCGACACTGGCTTCTGTCCTGGACGTCTCCTCGTGGGGACCGCTAGGTGGGAGTTGTGTTTCGCCCTTCTCTTTGCTAAGTTCCAGGACACCAACCAGCATGGGTCAGTGAACTGACCATGGGCGTGACCCGCTGCCTTTCGGGTGTTCATTTACGCGAAGGCATTGGCTGAAGACCCGAGTCCTTATCATGTCAGATGTGGTCGCGCTGCCAGTATCCCCGTCCATCCTCTTCGGATGTTAGGAAGTGGTCGACGGCCATCTGCCTGTAAAACCTAGCCATGGGAGACAACGGGTCTACGGAATGTAAGCGCACAGCTCAATTGGCGTAGAGCGCGAGCGCCAGGCATTTTCTCTGACGGTGGAAGGGCACCTCCGCGAGTTCAATGGTTTGCTACTGCCCGCCTCGAGCCAGGCAGCCCCTGAGCAAATTGGTGCAAATTCGCCCAATCCCACCTGCGTCTTGCCTTGATCGCAGGTGTATCCTACTACGGTCGCAAAACATATATAAATCGTTCCAGTGCCTCCAAGCCTGCGCGTGACGAACGTCAAGCAGATCCCAATCTGTCTCTGCAATTACATTTCCCAGCTGGATCTGATTCCCATTGCTTTTTGGGTCAGGCTAGGGATCCAAATGTTTCGGGCGAAGTCCCTCAAGCTAACCTCCAAACCACCCACTGCCTTGTCAGTAAGGCTATTGCACAAAAGGCTCCGGGCGTAGTCCCTCAAGCAACTCACCATAGCACAACGACCATCTCGCGTGTGATTGCCCACCAAAGCAATCGTATGCCTGCGCGCAAAGCATTTAGCATCGGGTGCAGGAACGTGAGCATACTACTGGACCGGAACACCGGTGAGCGCCCCGAGCGACGCACTGCACTCGTCGCGATGGATCTGGCGCGTTACCAGATCGATATTGCGGCGCTCAGTGAAATTCCGCTCGCTGAGCAAGGTAGGTTGCATGAAGAATGTGTTGGCTATAGATTCTACTGGGTAGGCAACGCCGCCTCAGCACTACGTGATCATGAGTTCGGATTTGCAATCACCGATCGTCTCCATGGCCAGCTGGTGGGTGAACCAACAGGCATCAGCGCGTGAATGATGTCTGTTCGCCTATGACTCGAAAGAGGTAAGTTTGCCACTTTTATAAGCACGTACGCTCCGACCATGTGTTATCATGATGACAAGCCTGATCAATTCTACACTGAGTTATCATCCGTGATACGGTCTGTGCCGACGAGCCACCGGCTATTTCTGCTGGGTGATTACGACGCTTGCGTTGGGCGTGACGCCTCAGTATGGACCGATGTTATCGGTTCGTATGGCATTGACTCAGTGAATGCGAACGGTGACAGGTTGCTCTCACAGTGTGCCACTCACGGCTTGACGATCACGAACATTCGGTTTGCACTGAGCGCGAGTGATATAGCAACTTGGAAGCACCCAAAGAGTGGTCACGCTCACCTGCTCGACTATGTCATCGTACGACAAAGTGATATGCGTGAAGTGCGCATGATATATGTATTGCGTGGTGCTGAGTATTGCACTGATTACAAATTGATGAGGACCAAACTGTGCACATCCCTTAATCTATGTACTGCACTTCTGCCGTGAATTATTGTGGAGTTGACATTCCCTCCCTTGGCACTCGTATTGAGATGGAGAAGGCGATGGCTGCAAGCCTGTGTGATGTGGACTACATAACCACATTGCGCGACCTTAGGCACCCCATTCGCGACCAGGTGACAGCTGCTGGCGAGACGACCATCGGGAGCGCAAACTGTAAGCGGCCTGATTGGTATGATGAGAACAATGCGGCGGTTGGCGCATTGGTGTGTGATAAGACTGCAGCATTTACTGCACATTTGACAGACTCCAACAACTTGGGGAAAAGAGTGTGTTTCACAGAATTCGACGGTGACTGACTCAAGAGGAAGAGTGCAGCAAATGCTGCACATGTGGCAGACCCCAGTGACTTGGAAGAGAGTAGTCAGTTTCGCAAAATTCAACGGCGACGGACCCGAGAGCTCCGTCGTATAAAAATGCATGGTGGACGGAGAAGGCGAAGCAGATGGAACGCTACGCCGAACGCCGCCAACACAAGGAGTTCTTTGTCTACTTATAAGTGGTGTATTGATAGAGATTGGAGCCGCTGAGGAAGCTGATCGGTGGTAGTTCAGGCGCTACCTGCACACAGACTGCAGACATAATGCAGATCTGGCGAAAACACTTTGACTGTCTCTTGAACAGCCGTTAAGAGATCGACTGGCCTACCTTGAACGACCTCAAGCAGCACGATGTGAAGACTAGTCTGGCGGACACGCCGACGCTGGATGAGACGCAGAGAGCACTTGCTCAGCTGCGAAACAGCAAGTGTGCTGGGGCCGACGGGATCCCGCTTTAAGTATTGAAGCACGGCGGACCCGTGTTGATGACTGTGCTACACCATTTGGTACAGCGCGTATGTATTGAGGAGGAGGTGCCTCCTGCTCTGAAAGATGCCCTTGTGCTACCACAGTACAAACGCAAAGGGAGCAAGCAATGTTGCACGAATTATCGTGGCATCAACTTGCTGAGTTGTGTACGCAAGGGGATTGCCCGAATCCTGCTCAACCGCCTCGTCAGTCAGGTTGTGGAACCTAACAAAGGCGGAAGAACAGAGTGGATTCCGCTCTGGTCACGGTACTATAGATATGGTGTTTGCTGCCGGTTAGTTGCAGGAGAAGGGCAGCAAATATCATCAGACATTTTATTCGCTTTTACTTATTTCACCAAGGCATTGACATGGTGAACCGCGAGGCATTGTGGCTGGTGTTGGGTAAGATTGGCTGCCGGCGTAACTTTGCAGGTTTCATTGAATGTCCGCACACTGTTATGCGAACGAGGGTGCAGCTGAGTGGAGAGACCTCGGATGACATTACAGTTGTCACTGGCGTGAAGCAAGGCTGTGTTTTTGCTCCTGCAATGATGTCTCGTGCTTTTGATGCCGCTTGTGATTACGGTGTTGTTGCGGAACACCGTATTGACGGTAGGTTGCTGAACTTCCATCGTTTCTGTGCGAGAACTCTAGTCTGTGAGACGACCGTCCGTATGTTGCTGTTTGCTGACGACTGTGCACACAGTGCGAATGAGTTGCAGCACATGACTAGTGCTCTGGCTTCGACAGCGGCCAAATTCGGGCTCACCATCAACACAAGCAAAATTGTCTGTCTCTTTCAGTCTACACTGGAGGTGCAATTTTCAATATTGCCGCGAATGAGCATTGGTACTGAAGTATTAGAAACCACCTCCCGCTTTTGCTACCTTGGGAGTGTGATGTCGACTGATCAGCAACTACACGGCGAGCTGCGTATCCACGTGCCGAAGACAGCGGCGGCATTCGGGAATTTTGAGTATCCAGTGTGGAACAACCATCAGCTTACCATTGTCACAAAGTTGATGGTGTATAAATCTATGGTGCTGTCCGTTCTTCTATACGACAGTGAAACGTGGACGATGTACTGGCGAGATGTTTGATATCTCGAGCGGTTCCACCAACCGCTTTGCTACGGTTTTTGCGCTTCGGTTGGGTGACAGAATTGCTGTAACGGAAGTGTTGCGACAAAGTGAGATGTATGCAGTGGACTGCATACTTTTGCTAAGACACCTGAGGTGACCCGGTCACATGAGCCGTATGGATTCGACGCGGATACCGACACTACTCTTATATGGTCAGATGAGTATTGGAAAGCGACATGTGAGGAAACCGGTTACGTTTCCAGTACATGATCAAAGCGCGCCTCTCAAGTTCTAATCTTGATTGCAGCTCATGGGAATCGAAGGCGGTTACTCGGCGTGCATGGCGAGATCTAATCACGAAGACAATTGCCGAAGTGCGAGAGAAAGACCTCATACATGCAGAGAAGAAGCGGCAAGTGCGGAAGCGGCAAGCACCGATGGGTTGTGCTTCATCGACATCGAGCGCATGGTACTGTAACACATGCGGTCGCGAGTGCCTGAGTCAGGCAGATCTAGTGACACACGAGCGAGGCCACTCGGGACCATTACCGAATCGATGACGGGTCTTGTAGAGAACCCAGGCAGAACCGGCGAGGCGTTGGTAGGTACGCTGCATTCGATTTACTAACCGCTTTATTTCAGGTGGTGGGTTTTTGATTTTGTTCTAATGCTTTTCTTTATCATATAAATGTCTACCTGTACTCTCTTCTATAAACTTGCACACCTCGCTTAAGCCAATTGTAGTTCATTGAGATAACATGTTTGTGTCTGAGGCATTTTCCTAACTTATACCTTCTGACCTCGTTAACTTATATCGGATTCTTTTGTAAACAACTTATTTCATATGCCCATAAATTTGCGATTTATATCACCGTTTCCTTATAGATTACTTGATTTATTTTCTTTGTTATGTTTCGCTCAAGTGATTGGCTGTTTCTTGATCTCACCGTTGTGGCTGCGCTTGATGTGTATGTTGACAAGGTGCCTACCTGTCTATTACCCACTACCTCATCCTTACTGGCTTTAGGAGACGGTTGGTCGTTGCTGGAGAGGGCGGGGTGCACTTTTCTTGTGGTCGCACTAGGCACGAAGACTGGTTCCATGCACTCAGTGTTGAGCGGACTACGGTCCAGCCACGGCCTTGTATGCGCTTGATTCCCCAAATACAGCGTGCTTGTGTTTGCCTGTGAAGGAGTGCGGACCGGCTCCGTTGATGAAACCTGACTCCCATCCACATGCTTCCCGGTCGCATTCCTTAGGGTTTACAATGTATGAGGGGGGGGGGTGGATGAAGCAGCGGGTGGTGTAGGGCAAGAAATCCAAGGTCCATCTGTAGGCACAGGCATCCTGTTGCTTGCCACAGTGACAGGCAAATCCGAAACAGGATGCCGCCAACCATCGTAGGGAACCTTCATTGAGAGCGTCGTGTATAGTGCGTGAGCATTTTTACATTAGCCTGTTTGGTCTTGGTGATGAGCAAACCTATTTGCTCTGACTGCTGTCCTCGTTCAGCTTGTTGGACAGGTAATTGACCTGCGACTTTGACCTCTCTGATTCGTACGTCTTGTTCTTTGCCTGGTAGGTCCTGCGCTCAATTATGTCGTCCGTCCCGTTTGTCTAATATTCTGATCCACCGAATTTGATCGATTGGGGTGGTTGTCCCTCGACCGTACTGCGGCGTATGTTGCAGGCATTTCAATGTGTCGGTTAATTGAATTAGCCGTGGAATGCTTTGCTGCTAGAAATTCCCTCCCATATTTTGTACTCCCACGCATCAGAATCTGCTCATTGTCCAAGTCGTAATGGTGACCTTCGTGAACTTTTGGCGCGCAAACCAGCGAATTCGGAACATTTCTCCATATAGCTTAGTGATTCTTGTACGAAGCTTCTTCCAGTTTGTCCAACCTAGTTATTGACACATTCGCTGCATTTTATCTGGCAGATAACATTGTTTTGGTCGCTCTGCTGTGTTTTGCCTTAGGATTGGAAATCAGTTACGTTGATGCGCAGTTTTAAGCCATCGAAATCCCATGTGGCTGTAGTAACCCACCTGTCAGTTCAGAAACCTCATTCATGTATTGGGAAACTATTCATTTGTTGGTTTGCTATCGTGGCTGCTGTCATCGTTAAAGCGTACGCTTCCTTATACTTCTGCTGACGTAGTTTCTTGGATGACCGTTTGTTTGTAATAGTCGGTATATTCGAATAACAGTGTATGTCCGCTCTTTTGATTACGCGATGAACAAAGCCGCTTTGTGGTTCTTTAAGCGGCTGCTGTGGTATATTAATATCTGATCTGTTTCGATTTGCCTCCGACATACGCATGTTTGCATTGTCCCGTCGGTGTTCTTCTTGACCAGTACATCCAACAATGGTAACTTGTCATTCCCTAATTCAATCGTAGTTGTGATACCATCGAACGTGTTGTTGGGCAACTCATGCGCCGTTTGTATTATGTTTCGCTTTGTGGTGACAGATGTGTCTTCTACATAACAGATCCAAACTTTGGATTTATGGATGGCAGCCCAGTGCGCGCTAGTTGCTATGTCACGCTTCGGTAAAGGGCAAAATATGGGAGATCACAATGACATTTCTTTCATCTGTTCGTTTACTTGTCCAACGAAGCGGAAATAATTTGTCGTGCATAGGTCTAGAAATTCCCACAAACTCCCGGGTTGTATGTTTGTCGTCGTGCTTGGTTCATTGTGAATCAGCTTCATCATGACTTGTTCAGCAATTTCGTGAATGATCAAATTGGAGAGTACAGCGACGTTAAATGAGAGCATAATTTCGTACTCGGTTAAACGCCTGTGTTGCCTTACAATGTTCAGATATCAAAGAATCCGAAGCATCGAAAGTACCGGAGATGATACAAGAACTCCACTTGTCGGCGCCATAAATCCAATCTGATGTAGGTCTAAACGAATATTTGGACGCATCTCGGCCGAAGCCAATTACAGATGAGGTAGCATTATCCCATCAAAAGAGACGAGTAACTGCCAACCTGCTATCTTTCGGCATTCTCCCACACTTGATGCATTTATCCCTTTTTGGGTTCCTTAACACGGAGAAACTGGTCTGCTTTTATACGAATGCTCAGGGTCTTTTCAATAAACTTGCCGAACTGTTGGATCGCCATGCATCCGAGTCATATGATAGCGTTAGTATCACTGCGACGTAGTAATGTGCTGGTATGACAGACACTGAAGTTTCGCTATCGTGTATGTCGCTCATCCGGAACGATATACTCATAAAATGAGTAGGATGATCCTGTATTACCGAAGCGACTTACAATAGGTAGCCGTGGAGGATTCAGACTCGCAGTTCCCTGACTCTCTTTCGCGCCGCAGGCGGTCGAAAAGCAAAGACACTTGTCCTATTGCCCTGAAGTGCTGTCCTCCGAAGACTATGCTGGATACCGACTGTCACCTCGTGGCTCCTTTAAGGCGCAGTCTCAAAGATTTCAACTTACATTGTTTAGAAACCCCTGTAATGCTTGGATATATAGGACAGGATATATAGGAGTTCGGAACCACTGTTTCACTTTAAAATCGTATCATGTTGCCTACTCGTTTCAACCCCGGTAACAAACCATCTTTGCTTGATCATGTGCTTATCAAAAAAGTTCACATAAAAACCTAAATAAACAACGTTTTGCTCTAATGTTTCAAGGCATGCCACATCAGGTATGAACAGATATTTAAAAGCATTGATATTTCGCATAGGCGAGAATACATTAATTGGCAGAACATGAAGAATTTATTATGTCCCGATACAAGCCAATTAGATGACAGTAGTGGACGGGGTCATAATCCATTTCAACTTCAGTTAGGAATATGCACACCTGCACAAGTACAAAGCACTTGGCGAGCAACGATTTCTACGCTTTCTTTTGACTACACTGCATTTGTATTGTATAACTCGCACTAATAATTACACGATACATTCCAAACATCTGCCCTCTATCCATCATAAACCGTTGATACATTGCTTACCCAGTTATTTATACACGCTCATTCTGCATTACCTATGAAGCGATCTGCGATTGGATTGGCAGCTGACCACCCGCTAAAAAGAACTATGTGAAACGAGTCACTTGAAAGGCGCTAGAAAGCCTACGAGCAGGATGTAGACTTTTGTTCGAACTGCGCTCCCTGCTTCCGTTGTGCGTTTGCATCAGCACACGACGAAACGGAAGGTAACCAGAGACCAATAAATAGTATTCTACTGAACAAATTCTAGGGTTCTGGGATCGGTCGGTGCATGAAAACCTGTGCGGTGTATATACAGGATCGGCCTAAATTCGCGGAGTGCCAATTGAACCATAGTAAATAACGTCTACTTCTGATGATATCAGTGGACTGGATTGTGTGTACAGCGAGGAAGATCTGATCAACAAGTTAACGACAGATTTTAACGGCATCCTTGTCTGCCAAAATGAGGAGAGTACTGGGGTCGAAGAGGATAACTTGCGCATTAGAGTCAGTGTCGGCTACTGAAGTGCACATGTCAGGGACGTGTTAATTGCCGCTGGAAACTGAGTGAATTAGTTTACGGGGTATGACCCACTCGGAGTGTATCTCTCGGTTGTCCGACATAATACACACGTCAATGGCTTGTAGTCGGTGACGTTTGCAAGCGAACATCGTCGTAATATATTTGCAGCAAGGCAAATAGAGAAGTAAGTAAACAACATTTCCCCGCTAAAACTTCTGCAAGGACATTCGGTTGGTTACATGCGCTTTGAGAAGAATGCTAACCGACTTCCGCTAGAAAAGGAAAGTGGCACAATAACTATGATCACAGAATTAAAACGCGAAAATCTAAAGTAAGATGTTGTTTCACAATAACGCAGATCCGTTTGTGTAAGCGTGTACCACCCTTGTGTTGCTAACAAAAATAACTTATTTTATTTGATGGAATATTTACCTAGGGATGGCAACGCGAGTTAATTTATGGGATCAATATAGCGTTTTTGTGTATCGGAACCAAATTGCAGCTTATGATGAATGAACAAACACAAAGTTAGCGAAAGGTTTGCCTATGGTCGCGCATTGTGAAACAACCGTATATGCTCTTTTCCGACAGCCGAGGCTTTAGTAAAACCGTGGCTGAAGAGAGGAGTTTGGCTCATACATGCGAAATCCAAAAACTTTTCCATCAAATGATGGACATGTATATGTCAGCGGTTTAAGGCAAAATGGAAGCAATAAAATGCCGGTTGTATACATACGTCAATTAAATGCGTTCGTACACCTTTATAACATGACTTCGTTGTTGGAATTTTAAGTTGCGGATTCCTGGATCCTCAACCATTTTTAAACCTCAAGTTATTCGGCAAGTATAGGACCGCCGATATATGCCTAGTGCGCATAGTTTGTCCAGCCCGGTGCCTATACTACTTCGACGAAAACACCGGAATAATTCAGTAACGGTACAGGCGCTTTCCGAGCGACATGAAACCTTGGATACGCTGTGCCTTCGTGGTGAATGCGAAGTACATAAGGTGGATACATGTTGGGCTGCAATGGGCAATGAACAAAACATACTTGATGTTAGATGTGATATACGCAACCTCAGATCTCTAGCCTACTGCGATGCATCAGAATATCCCCATCTTTTGGAGACCGCAGGCGTGACACGCTTTTGACACTGTAGTTAACATCTTGCTGAGAATATTCCTTGTCTGAAACGGAAGATCTTTAATGGCATTATATTCTATCTGGCTTTGTTCTCTCCACAGCCCGTCAAACATCACCAGTTCAAGTTACTGAAATCACACAACATGCATCTCCTATCTCTCGGATCCGTTTAGAAATAAGGCACCAGAGATAAGCAGAATTTTGCAGCGTGACGAAAAATCTCGATTTTCTGGCTTGAGACTATGGAGATGTCCTAATCTGCGCCGTGTGTTCGAACGTGATCTGTTAAAAAGTGCTTATTTCATATCTTCATCGTTTATCATATTAGCAGGTGCTGCCCCCGACGGTAATTTTTAGGGAAAAACATACCTTCCTACTTAACCTGCTGAATTTTCGCCTTGGGTAAAATGAAAAAAGGCTACTGAATCCAGTTCTAAGCTTTTCTGCCTCTCCTCACTCTCTGTTACTTAACATCCGAGTTTGTGTGAATTTTAATATCCCAAAGTTAGCTGGGAGCTAAAATCATGAGTTAATCTTCATATATTTCGCTTCTCCTGACGCCTATCCACATTCGTATTTATATGTTAATCGTCAAAGAATAAACGACACGATAACGTACTTTTTGTTTACTTATAAACAATATTGGCAAAGACAAATGGCCGAAAATGCATTCCATCGAGGGTACACAAGTGTAACGGAACTCATGTTATCAATGGTTTATAATTCTCAATATTTACCAAATTTCTGAAATTATTTCCCAGGCATACGAATAATAGGCATTTCATTATATTTCATTGTGATAAGTGACAATTCACCGTTTGTGAGCCGCCCAGTAAACGCGCATTAACACATAGGATTATTTCTTCAAAGAATGCAATTCAATGATTGGCATTTCCTCATTGTCACGCCAAGTCCGTATTTGCGTGGGCAACTTCAATTTAGATTTGTATGGATGAACATGTCGCTCTGCGTAGAAAGATAATCTTCCAAATGAAATAAGGTCTCATCATTGGAGTCTGAGATGTATTCGTCAAATGTTCATGCATGTTTCATTTTGTAATTAACTGCTTACATTGTGTGCACACAGTGCGTTACGTCAGTGGTTCATTCTTACTGTTAAGCAACCTGGTTGTTCGTCACAGCTTGGAATTTGAACAAAAAGTATGAAGCAAGCAAACAAAAACGAACTGGAAGCAATTATATATGGTGAGCGGCGGTATTGGGAACCGAACGCGAAATGGTGGCATTTGTGCAATTGATGATATCTGTGATTATAATTTTGAAAGATAAAATTATTCCATCGGCGTTATTTTAAATAGTATGCATGCGTATATTTGAGGCTCAGTTGCGGGTGAAGTTGTTGCTTAATAAAATAAATTTCAGTAGTGTACAGTAGTGTGTGATTGGATAACATCGAAATTTTGCACTACTTACATGATGGATATGCGGAAGCAAATTAGAATAAAAATGCTCCAAGTTGGAACGTTAATTATCAGCAGCTTAAACAGTGAACTTTGTCACAGTGCTGTTTAGGGTTTACCATTAAGAAGAAGAGTCAAGTTGTCTTGTTCGTTCAGCCCCGGTGTTGATAATGCATTCCAATAGGGCAATTAATAAGATAGTAGCAACAATTTGCAATCAAAACAGGATTGGTTTCAGGTGGCGGACTCGGTATTGTTCGAAAGAGGCTAGTGTCAGTAGCTAAGTGCGTTGGTGCTCGCCCGCCGTTAGTATCCGGTATGCGAGAATGATAGGACGAGGATTGACGGAAGCCAAGATTTCTCCTTAACGGATGAAAGCACACACACAGTCATAACGGTACAAAGTTATAATTGGAAGGTAATAGATTCATCAGCATTGCACAGAATTGATTAATAAACAGCAGTCCCATGGTATGGTGTAGAGAAATAGTAGGAAATAGCATAGATGTTTTGCTAAAATTTAATCTAACCCGTGTAAAAGTAGGGTTAACAAATCCATGGAGTGTTATTGAAACAGGTTAGAAAGAAATAGGGGTTGACGTGGAATTTCATGCACCAGGATATCAGTCCCCAAAAAGAGAGAACTGTAGATCTGGGTGGAGTGACCAGCAATGTATATATCTGAAACCAAATGAGTTCCAATTTTGGTTCTCCCTTCTCCGGATGTATGCGTGGAAACTATGGTTTAGGGTGTCATATTGTCGAGTTCGCCCGGTACAATGAGTAGATTAAATGGGCTTTTATTAGCTGACTATTCGGGTGCCAGTTAATAGTGTGCCAGTCTGAATGTGCACATGTTTACAAGTTTACGAAATCGCTAATCCTCAAGAGGGATACCGACATATAAGTGTGTGTGTAGCATTTAGTCTCACGTTGGCGGCAACGTGGTTCCAGTTTCATAGGGAGTATCATCGTTATCCAATCACAGTGACAACTTATGTCGAATCAGGTTGTAATGGGTTTAATGCACTTATTTAAATGCATGTTCTGCTCTCTATATTACCGCTGCTTATGTAATTCGACATGGAATTAAGACGCCAGTAAACATTTGCCTAGAAAACTGCAAAAGGAGTGCATTTTTCCTTAACAATGTAGTCAAGCAAATTATACTTCCTTTCAATTAAGTTGGTCATTAAACCATACATAAAGGTACTTCTTCGCAACTCCTCTCAACGTTGGCAGGATTAAAGCATCATACGACGAGGGTAAAAGGGAAGGAAATTAAAATTTCACATTCGGCTGCGTTGAAATAACAGAAACTGTACTATAAAGAACAGTCTGTATCGGGTAAGGGATATTGTTTATTGTCTCCAATGTAAAATTGACGCACGCATCAAAATGCATAGGAATGGTGAAGACATTTAATCCCTACCGCATGTTGGAAAATTTTCAACGATGTGTATGTGCCAGAAAAGACTGGAGGCATAAACAAAATTGAGATGATTCACGGTAGATAAAAGGGTTGTTCAAAGTAAATCACTGCTAAATGACAAACGGATAGATGGGACAATGGTTCAATACGGAAAAATAAGTCACGATAGGTCCCATGGGGTGTTTATTAAGTTAAACGGAGGTAGATTTTCCGTCGCAAATTCAATGCAATTTTACTCCCGTTGCACAGACCGTTGTTCTCCCTGACCACGGATCACCCGCCATTTATTTGTATCATGGACAAAAAGCAGGAAATTTTCACGATGACAAACAGAAGGTCGTTAACGAAGCACGATAGAGACTCATGTGGGTGACCGCAGAGCAACAATATAAAATCCTAACCGAGTTCAAATCTCTGACCTGAAGCAACAGATCTAGAAACATATTTCCGACCCATGCTAAGTTAAGGCGCCCCATTCCGTTGCCTTGCCAATTTTGATGAGTAATTCTGTGATTTTTGAGGTCGAAGGCTGTGGAAACTTCAATACAGATGAGATAAGTACCGGTCCACATATAGGCTGTTGCAATCTAACTTCTACGCGCGATCAGTAGATTGGTATTACATGACTGCCAGTGACGGGATCCGTGTTACCCAGACGGCAGGAGGTTAGATTTTTCTTGATGGCCAATTATTGCTTCAGCCATGTTTGTCTCCAGCACGTGGGAGTTTATTCCAGTGGAACGGCTGAACGGCGGCCACGCTTGAAAGTTGGCGCAACGGATCCCAGCTTCCATACGCTAATAATCTGTTTTCATCGATGATTTTTGGGAAATATCGCGTTAACTTGCAGCCGCCAAGAGCAGGGTTTTGGCAGAATGTTTTCAAAAGCGGGGTAAATATAAGTGCGCAACGACAGCTTCCTCAAAACAGGCAGTTAGATAAAAGTGACGTTTTAAAAACTGGTGTCTGGGGGTATGGGACAGGTATGTGACATATGCTGGTGGCGCATTGGAATGTCGGAGCAGTAGTAGGTTGGCTGCACCCTTAGCGGTTTGAGCACATCCATTTGCTGGGATTAGTGGTGGAAAATCGCGCTCCATTTTAAGGAAGGTGTCCCCATGTTTGTCCAGAAGTTATTGTTAGCACAAAACCTTACCGCTATGCACTGCTGGTGTATTGTTTTGACCTCACGTACAACTGTGGTACAGTGGTTACGTTGCACTACATAGTTGCACTAGTTGTTAAGACTTGGGCTCACTTTGTACACATTAAAAACCACCTCTCTAACTGTCATGCGTTTCGGGTTCTCATCAGATGATATGGTGGAGCAGTTGCACAAAGACTGGGTCTGTTTCCCGCTGCGGATTCAATCAGATCAGTGAACTATGCAACAAATTCCATCCAGGGATTTTCAATGAATACGATAATAGTTGTGTTGCTCTGAATTTACGTGCAAAGTTACATCAGGATAACGGAATGATTGCAATACGCGCTTGCAATTCATGATTGTATTACTTGCTAGGAGATGTCGGAACTTCCATATCGTGAAGAATCACATCACCTGAGATGAACACATGGCTGCATCATGTTCGCGGGATCATTTCCAATGCTAATGCGTAACGAAGTCCATCTCTGAGATAGATATATAGGGACCACGAAAAATTGTCAAAATGCTCGTGTCGTTGCGTCTCATTGGGAGGATGCACCAGAGTATCTATGTTCAGCAGTCGAAAGCACTATGTAAGATACCAGCAGGTTGGTTCACTTGTAGGTCATTTCGAAAGACCAATTCGAAGAGCGGAGGTCGTCATGCATCAAAACCCAAAAATCATGTTCCTGTGAGGTGGCCTCCAATATATGCTCTCCAGGTTTATATCAGTTGATGGGCCTGAAACCTATATGTAAAACCTTGTACTTGACCGCTTTAAACGGAAGCACTTTACCACTGAACAGTCCAACACACGGTACCAGGTGATGCTTTTGAATACCAACCGAGCGCCATACCCAGGTTTCACGGGAAAACAACGATATTTAACTCGATGACATGCGTGACTTTATTGCTAACGAGCTTAGGCATGATAATGATCCATGTAGATTATTGCATTCCCCTTAATAGAATCTGAAATGCGTCATGAACCTTGCACTTCACCTAGTAAACCTGGAGGCGGTTATTAAATGACCACCTATAGGTCCTGTAAAGTTTCTTCTGCACTGTCGTGTGACCATCCATGGTTTCGATGTCACGAGTTCTGCACGTCACCTGCAATTCATGGGTGTCTCAATGGAGCACACAGAGAAGTTCGTTGTTTTGCTGTCGGATGTGTAGTGACCCATCCATGGGACACACCAAGCTGGACATTCCGTTGATCGAAAACTTCCTCCCACCTTCTCACATTCAGCTGGAGTTGAGTGAGGAATTTGCTTACCAAACCCACGTAAGTGTCAGCGACTTCATAGCCTTGAAGCTAATGAAAAATGGTGCCATGGTCCAGAAAACGGCAAACTCGAGAGAAGCCAAAGTAGATGTCATAGTATACAGCTCCGTAATCAAATGCTTCAGTCCATCTTGATCTATCTAGCTTCTTGCTCGCATTTAGTGACCGGTTTCATCGGAATCCGTGCTTTTGCGGCATTATTACGTGGATAATCTCAATATGTCCCATAAGTTATTTGAGCACATGCAGGAGCGTTATTAAATGTTAGCCTGAGGACTCTTCACCACTACCACACTCCTAACTAAGGAGAAATATTCTATGCTGCTATATTGTGGGAACGTGCATTACTTCGATGCATTGTTAAAAGAGACTAGCCAATGATTCCTCGATAGTTATGGAATCTCTCCTTAATAACTCCTGTTCAAGTTTGTTTATGCCGAATGGGTTTTGCACCGGAAATACATTAGATATTCCATCACATTCGCCTCAGTGGCGGATAGGTGGCATAGGCAAGAGCAGTGCGACATGAGAACAAGCATGTGAGATGACAATCTACTCCAGAAATTGCGACAGAAATGTTGTCAAGGCACATTAAACGCTACATACGTTGGCAGCATCATATTATCTACCAAATATAAAAATAAGAATAAGCGAAAAATTCTCTGTGGCTTTTCTATTTGCCTGAATATTATTAGCATATTAATACTAATTTTATCCTCTTCCTGTCTGTATTTGCCCCTGCAAATCAATTTGACATGTGTGCTTTGATGAGATTTGGGGTCTGCAAGTGCTGTACACTCTGGCATTCCATATTAGGCACCATGCCGAAACGCTTACACTTTGCATTTTCGGGTTCAGTACCACAATAAGGACTGCATTTGCATCTGAGAAAAACTTGGAATCCGATATGTTTTACATAAGCATGCAAGACTGGGTGACCAATTTTCTAGGCGACATCGGGATCCTGCTCAGCTAGAATAGATCAGTTAATTGCTTGAACGTGTTCAGACAGTGTCACATTGATACAGTTATTAATTCCTAGGAACTGATTTTGTCTGACCTAGCGCTCAGGTCGTATTTACAAGCAGAATTCTCATCGCATGTACTTAAGTACATGTATTTTATTCAAATTTACTATGCGCTATGCAGTGCAATCTGAATTCTGGAGTCCTTTTTCCGGATCACATCTTACCTCAACATCGCAATTTCCACACAATTACCGCAAAACCACACGCGTACAAACTTAAGAATATAGAGCAGCCTAAGAGCATTTGTAGGCCTAAACCAAGCAAAAGCGAGATAAATAGGACGAGCCAACTACTACAGTTCTCCACTGCTTAGTACAAAGCCTATAGAATATTTCGTCTCCCCTATGGTGTACTTGCATCGTTTACACTTTCTTGTGAATTATGAGCAAGTGGCTGAGCAACGTAAGCCAACTCCTAAAGCCCTGTTGCAGATGGCAGCCTGTTAAGGACTGGCTGCCATCCAACATTGCTAATTCCTTGTGCAAGGGAGTCAGGTGGTTAACCGCACCGAGCTTGAGTTGTAGGCGAGCGCTAAGCCATTGATGTGAAATACATCGATCGGCAGACACTGGACGACCGAGCAAAGGAAGTCCAGTCAAGCGCGACCAAAATGAAAATAGCATGTGGCTTGCTTTAATGCCGGAATATTCATGGACATGAATCATGTTTTGTAAATACCCCACAGTTTCATCCGTAGTGTGCTCCCAGTGAGCTAGGACTCGCTGTACAATGGTAAACCAGATTCTGTGTGGTACTGCACAGTGTGCATGGTCCTCATGCTCTTGTCCAGGATGAAGCAAATACAAACACCGACATCGATTTCCTAGCGAATAGCATAAAGGAGTTATCATACAGAGCTCCTTCGCATGGAATGTTTGGTTTAAATTGTAGGCTCGCGCGACTTCATGGCTGTTTGTGGCTGCACATTGGTCTGGCATTTCTTACACCATATTTGGACAAAGTCATGCAGAATTTCCAGAATAATTAAATTTTGGCTTACGATAAACCAATAGAGGATTTGTAAAAATTCACACGACACCTAATTCGTGTAACAGTATTTGCCATATGCCCACCTATTTTACAATACCTGCGACAGGGATTCATCTTCGTCATATAAGATAGGTTAGCAGAGATGAAGGTAAATGTGATAAAGTAAACGATAAGAACTCGATAGGAAGGCCACAATAAAATATACTGACACAGCACTAAAACACAATAAACAAGTCTAGAATAGCAAAATGAACTATTGCCAAATAAAACCACGAAATATCTGCTTTGCACATAGTAATGAACAATGAAAACTAGCCCGTCGAACAAATCGAGAACAGCCGTCCGGCGTGGACTATCCGCAATCGCAGAAGGCCATTATAGGACAAGTCAGTCGTCTGTTTTCGATTAGCTGTTGTGTTACATAAATGTCTTATACTGTTGTAAACCTACGGAAATATACCTTTTCTAGGACAATTGCATCAATAATGCAAGTAAATTATTTCTTTGTTAGCTGTCTAAACAAACAAGCGATGAATAGGGTAGGGTACATTGCCTGCAATATGACTTAATACAAATTCAC
This sequence comes from Dicrocoelium dendriticum, assembly GCA_944474145.2. NCBI lineage: Eukaryota > Metazoa > Platyhelminthes > Trematoda > Plagiorchiida > Dicrocoeliidae > Dicrocoelium > Dicrocoelium dendriticum. The sequence continues at coordinate 24,843,375 of OX104065.1, read as the reverse complement.
AGAAAGTGCAACATTTGTTTCTATCAGTAGTGGACCGTCGTCTACACGTATGAGAGCCGAAACTTCGATAGCCTAGAATCGTACTTTGCACCGTTTCAAGTCACAGTCCGTGATAATGTACGGAACGAATGAGCGACATTGCGAATTGGAACAGATTGCTAAGGAGAAATGTCCTATTCGACATCTTTCAGGATGGGGCACATCGAGGTGAAAAGCAGGCGCGCGTCCACCAAGATGCCACTCGACTCTTTTCCTCCACCAACCTTCAAACGTGGCGTGCATGCTCTTGGAGCATTTGGATTATTCCTCTCTATCCTCTCTCTAACTTCTCGTAGCGTAGTCGCCGTACGCTCATTAGAACCGGATTTACCATTCCAACACAGCGCTCTATCACACGTAAAAGTAACATTTACGAGTCAAGTCCTCACTGTCACTAACTTTTTAACTGTCATCCGTGAATAATCGCAAGCGGTTAACTTAATCATATTGAAGCGATTTCTATTCGGTGTAACATGACTCGATAAAAGTTTCTCGAGGCAGTCCGAAAAGTCACAGTTTATTCCAAGCCGGTATTTCTCAACGCAGTTGTCGAGAAATTTGTGGTCTCTTAACCTGTGTTCAGCGTTGTGTTCAAATTTAGTTAACAGATTCCACACACCCACCATTTTTTATGATGTTGTCAGTCAGCGCGCCTGCATAACCCGTCATGCGAGCGCGCGAACACGTCGAGTGCTCATCCGACGTTGTAAACACAACGCTGGCCTGACCAATGTGCGCTGACATCAAAACTGGAGAAGTACTGGACATCAACCAACTCACTGTTTCAGGTAAAGATACCAGGTTGAATAGTAGCAAAGGAATTACGAAAGGGCTCAAAACGATGACGCATTTGCGGGTCAGGAGATTGTCATCAATTAGTTAAAATACCTTTGGCTTGCTCGCACTAATTGCAACGGCATTATTCGCTGCGCGCTAATTCGTCCCACCAACAATTACGAAAGCGAAATATCTCCCGGGATGTCCTTTGGTACTGTGCGAAGGGCTCGATCAACCCACTCATTGAGTGTATGCTTATCATAGTCTAGTAGTGCGGCCGGTAAACTGCAAGAGCCAAGGAGCAGCTGAACGATAAGACAACATTAATAAAAGCGAGTATGCATCAGGGAAGTTTATTGGACTGTAAGCAACGGGATTCTGTACCATTGGCTTCCCCTGAACCGCAATCCACCACATTCTCTACTCCGTTGTCTTATTAAAGTTTAGCAGAACGTCTTGCGAAAACCGACCTTATCCTCAAGCATAAAGTGTTCCCAATGCAAAAGAAAATCAGGCACAAACGGAAACGACTGGTCGATCAAATTCCACTAGACGTGATATTTATCAATGACGTAGAGGAAGCAGCCGAACGCGAACTCTTGGTACCTTTGGCTCAAATGTCTCTTATTGATGAAAAGCCCCAGCGACATCAAGTACATATGGAGAGATTTCTGCAACGGTCAGCTGTGAGACTACAGTTACGGTCTCTTTGGTTGTAAATAACTTTAACGCAAATAGCAAGAAAATGTTAAAAGAGAAATACTTGTCAGCAGGTCAGGACAAATGATTAGCCTATCTTGTAGAGCAAATCAATAAGGATCTAACAATAGTGCCCTGATGTTGTGTGCTCATATGTCCCTGACTCTACCGCCATCACATTGTGAGATAGGTTGTCGGACGACCAAGACCAATGTAACTTACTCTGTGTGCGGATGATTGTCAAAGCCGTTTATAAACATATTACGAACTAGTCATCATGGGAACTCCCCACAATTGGTGGAACCAAGATTATTTGATTAACATGCGAATACCTCACTGATATATAATAGGTCTTTCTCGCAGTAACGCACTTTAAGACAGTAATCCAGTGGGATATGCATCTATCCTGATGTTCCATGGAAAGCGTGACAATCAAACCGAAACACCGATGAAGGACACCGAAAGCAAGTGATTAAAATCTTCACCTATGACTTGCCAGTTCTTCCTTCTAAGGATGTTTATAAATCCGGAGAATCGAAGTAAAACAGTGGCGGTTAATTGGTGAAACACTTTTCTTGGATTATAGTGTGATGTTGTCATTCAGCAGGCTATCTTTTTCACAAAATTATGGACGGTGCGACCAAAGGAAGCTAAAATTTATGATTGTTAGAGCAAACAGCAACGAATGTTTCGGATCTATTGCGCAGAAATCGGAAAAGCCTTTATTCTGAACTACGTTTAAAGGCTAGGAATAACAACAGATATTTCTAGCTCATTGCTGTGGTGGCCATCCTAATGTTTGTTAAGCTTAGCAAGTCTGTTGCGAACATTTCGTCAGCAATCGAGGTGACATCATCAGTGGATTGAGGAGTATCGTGTATCCTGTGGCGTACCACAGGTAAGACTCATTGAGAGCATCGCGTACAGTGCACAAGCACTTTTATATATTAGCTTGCTTGGTCGTAGTGATGATCAAACCTATTGACTAGGACTGCTGTCATTGTTCAGATTGTTGGACAGGTAATCTACCGGTGAGCTTGACCTCTCTGACTTGTACATCGTCAATCTGTCCTGGTTAATTCAGTGCTCAATTATGTCGTCCGCCTCGTTTGTCTAATTTTCTGATCGATTGGGGTGTTGGTCACTCGACCGTACTGCGACGTTTGGTGCGTCCAGTTTAATGTGTCGGTTAATTGAATTACCTGTGGAATGCTTTGCTGCTAGAAAGTCCCTCGCATATTTTGTATTCTAACGCGCGCCAGAATCTTCATATTTTCCAAATCGAAGTGGTGACCTTCGTGAAATATAGGCGCGCAAACCGGCGAATTCGGATCATATCTTCGTATGGCAGGTTGTTCTACGTGATTTGGGTACGAAGCTTCTTCCAGTTTCTCCAACATATTTCTTGACACATTCGCTGCATTTCATCTGACAGATAACATTGTTTTGTTCGATCTGCTGTGCTTTAGACCTAGGATTGGAAATCAGTTTCCTGGATGCAGTAATTGTATTGTGAGCCACCGAAATCCCGTGTGACTGTTGTAAACCAGCTGTCAGTTCAGAAACATTCTTCATGAATTGGGAATATATTCATTTGCTGGTTTGCTCTCGTGGCCGCTGTTGTTGTTAAAGCATACGCTTCGTTAATCTTCTGCTGGCGAAATTTTTAATAAATGTAATTATCTAATACTCGGTATGTTCCTACTACAGGGTGTGTCCTTTCTTTTGAGAACTCGAATAACAAAGCAGCTATGTGGATCTATAGTTGGTTGCGTTGTAGTTTAATATCTGATATGTATGCATTTTTTCCGATCTACCCAAGTTTGCATTGTCCCGTCGGTGTTCTTCTTGACCAGTACATCCAACAATGGTAACTTGTCATTCCCTAATTCAATCGTAGTTGTGATACCATCGAACGTGTTGTTGGGCAACTCATGCGCCGTTTGTATTATGTTTCGCTTTGTGGTGACAGATGTGTCTTCTACATAACAGATCCAAACTTTGGATTTATGGATGGCAGCCCAGTGCGCGCTAGTTGCTATGTCACGCTTCGGTAAAGGGCAAAATATGGGAGATCACAATGACATTTCTTTCATCTGTTCGTTTACTTGTCCAACGAAGCGGAAATAATTTGTCGTGCATAGGTCTAGAAATTCCCACAAACTCCCGGGTTGTATGTTTGTCGTCGTGCTTGGTTCATTGTGAATCAGCTTCATCATGACTTGTTCAGCAATTTCGTGAATGATCAAATTGGAGAGTACAGCGACGTTAAATGAGAGCATAATTTCATATTCGGTTAAGGGCCGCTGTTGTCTTACCAAGTTTAGATATCCAAGCATCTGAAGCAGCAAATGTACCGGCGATGTACAAGAGCTGCACTGGAATGCTCCCTCAAAGGAATCTGACGTAAATGTAAACAAATATTGGGACTCACCTTGGCCGAAACCAATTACAGACGAAGTGACATGATCCCATCGAAAGAGACGAGTAACGGCCAACGTGCCATCTTCCGGCATTCTCCCGCAATTGACGCATTTAGCCCTCTGTAATTTCCTAAAAATGGAGAAACTGGCCTACTCTTATACGAATACTCCGGGTATTCCTACTAAAGTGGCCGAACACTAGGATCACGAAGATTCCGAGTCATACGTTAGCGTAATTGTCACTGCGACCTAGTAGCACACTGGATTGATACATGCTGAATTATCGCTACCGGGCATGTCGCTCATCACGAACGATATACCCACAAAAGTGTAGGGTGGTCTTGTATTACCGAAGCAACTTACAATTCGAAGCCGTGGAGGATTCAGACTCGCAGTTCCCTGAATATCTTTCGCGCCGCAAGCAGTCGAAAATCAGAGACACTTGTCCTATTGCCCTGAAGTGCTCTCCTCCAAAGACTATGCTGGATACCGACCGTCACCTAGTGGCTTCTTTAAGGCGTAGTCTCAAAGAAATATACACTCACAACATTATCGTGGGATATTTCAACTTACATTGTTTCGGAACCCCTGTATCGATCGGAGAACAATTCAAGATGCATGTAAAGAAGCTCGGAACTACTGATCCGCTTTATAATCACATCATATTGCCTGTTCGTTTCAAAACTGGTAACGAATCATCTGTGCTGGATCATATGCTCATCAAAGAAATGCATATAGAATCGTAACAGAATAGCGTTTCTCTCTAATATTTCAAGGCAGGCCCCGTCAGGTATGATTAATATTTTAAAAGAAACATATTTCGCAAAGGTTAGAATAGATTACATGAAAAAACATTAAATTTTACAGTGTCTTGGTATAGGCCAATTAGATGATCAAAGTGGACGGCGTCATAATCGAATTCCACTCCAGTTAGAAATACTCCCACCTGCGCTAGTATAAACCATTTAGTGAGCCACGATTTCTGCACATTCATTTGACTACACTGCATTTTAAACATATTTATCGCCATAACCCTTTTAGGAAATGTGCGAAATACCTGCCATATTATCCTCCATAAAAGATGCTCCACTGTTTATGATGTTGCCATGTGTTCATCTCAGGTGACGTGATTCTGCACGATATGGAATTTCCGACATCCACTAGCAGTAATACAATGCCGAAATGCAGCCGCGTATTGCAAGCACTCCGTTATCCTGCAATGCAAACATGCTGCTAGCCAGATCAAGATGGACTGAAGCAGGTGAAGCTAGAGTCGGTTTGGATGCTGTCTACTTGGTCTTCGCTAGCGTTTGCCGTCTTCTGGACCACCGTATACTTTTTCATTAGCTTCGAGGCTATGAAATTGGCGACACATCCATGGGTTAGCTAAGCAACTTCCCCATTCAACGTCAGCTGAATGTGAGAAAGTGAGATGAACTTTTCGACCAGCTGGAAGTCCAACATGGTATGTCATATGGATGGGTCACTACACATCCGACAGCAAAACAACGAACTTCTCTGTGTGATCCAGTGTGATTTTCATGCGTTGCAGGTGATGTCCAGAACTCGTGACATCGAAACAATGGATGGTCACACGACAGTGCAGAAGGAACTTAACAAGACCTATAGTTGGTCATCTAATAACCGCCCCTAGGTTTAATTGGTGATGTGCAGTGTTCATGGCGAATTTCAGATCATATTAAGGGGATTGCAATAATCTGCATGGATCAGTATTATGCCTAAGCTCGTTATCAATAAAGTCACGCATGTCATCCAGTTATATATCTTTGTTTTCCTGTGAAACCTAGGTATGGCGCTCGGTTGGTATTCAATAGCATCAAGTGGTACCGTGTGTTGGACCGTTCAGTGGTAAAGTGCTTCCGTTTAAAGCGGTCAAGTACAAGGTTTTACATATAGGTTTCAGGCCTATCAAGTGATATAAACCTGGAGAGCATATATTGGAGGCCACCTCACAGGAACATGATTTTTGGGTTTTGATGCATGACGACCTCCGCTCTGCGAATTGGTCTTCCGAAATGTCCAACCCGTGAACCAACCTGCTGGTATCTTACATAGTGCTTTCGACTGCTGAACATAGATACTCTGGTGCATCCTCCCAATGAGACGCAACGACACGAGCATTTTGACAATTTTTCATTGTCCCTAAATATCCATCTCAAAGATGGACTTCGTTACGCATTAGCATTGGAAATGATCCCGCGAACATGATGCAGCCATGTGTTCATCTCAGGTGACGTGATTCTTCACGATATGGAAGTTCCGACATCTCCTAGCAAGTAATACAATCATGAATTGCAAGCGCGTATTGCAATCATTCCGATATCCTGATGTAACTTTGCACGTAAATTCAGAGCAATACAACCATTATCGGATTCATTGAAAATCCCTGGATGGAATTTGTTGCATAGTTCACTGATCTGATTGAATCCGTGGCGGGAAACAGACCCAGTCTTTGTGCAACTTCACCAGCATACCATCTGATGAGAACACGAAAACGCATGGCAGTAAGACAGGCAGCTTGTTATGTGTATAAAGTGAGCCCAAGTCTAAACAACTAGTGCAACTATGTAGCACAACGGAACCACTGTACCACATTTGAATGTGAGGACAAATTATTACACCAACAGTGCGTAACGGGAAAGTTTTGTACTAAAAAATGGTTCCAGAGAAACATGGGAACACCTTCCCTAAAGTGAAGTGTAATATTCCACCAATAATCCCAACAAACGGATGTGCTCAAGCCGCTGGGGGTGCAGCCAACCTACTACTGCTCCGACATTCCAAAGCGCCACCAGCATGTGTCACACACCTGTCTCAGACCCGCAGACACCAGTATTGAAACACGTCACCTTTAGCTAAACGACAGTTTTGAGGAAGCTGCTATCGTTGCGCACCCATAGTTGCCCCGCTGTAGACAACATTCTGTCAAAACCCTGCAATTGGCGGCTGCAAGCTGGCTAAGCTGTTCATCCGATAGTTCTGAAGAATCATTGATGACAGCAGGTTCTTACCGTATGGAAGCTGGGAACCGTTGCGCCAATTTTCAAGCCTGGTAGCCGTTCGACACCTGCAAACTAATACCCATTTATTCCACTCGAATAAACTCCCACGTACTGGAGACAAACATGGCTCAGGCAGTAAATGGCCATCTAGAAAATCCTAACATCTTGGCGCCAATGTAACGTGGATCCCGTCAAAGTCTGTCATGCAACGCCAACCTACTGATCGCGCGAGGCTGCTGGACTGAAATAGCCTATATCTGCATTGCCTATATCTGCATTGAGGTTTCCACAGCCTTCGACCTCACAGATCATAGAATTATTCATGAAAATTTGCAATTTAACGGTATTGGACATATTAACTTAGGATGGGTCTGTAATATGTTTCCAGACCGGCGGTTTCAAGTCAGAAATCTGAACTCATTTAGGATCTTATAGTGGTGCACTCGGTTGTCCGCAACAGTGTTTATCGTACTTCGTTAATCACCTTGTTTTTGTCATCTTGACAAATTTCCTGCTTTTTGCCGACGATATAAATAAATGGTGGGTGATCCGTGGTCGGGAAGATCATCAGTATTTGCATAGCGGATTAACCCCTGCATTTGAATGTGCAAAGGTAAATCTACTCTTGTTCAAAGTGGCAAAGTTCAACAATGTACATGTTCGTCACAAGCCTACTAAAGCATGTAGGTCTGGAGATCACAATACCGCCTCAGTGGAGCGCGGTGATGCTGCAAGACGACGTCAGCTGTTCGGTGCAGTCCTTGATGTCGTCCAAAACTGCGACCTAGCACGCTGACCCCATACGAAGTTCGTTCGGTTTTCTTGTCTCCTCTTCCCTCCAGGAAACTCCTCAAAGCATATGTTAGGCATCATGTAGAATACAAAACCCAAACCTGGCAACCCTGATTTAAACGCGATCGGACTGTAATGAAGTCTGCACAACAATAAGCGACCCAAAAATGTGGACGGATTGTTCCATCTAACATATCATCTGCAAATTCAATCCTGAGAAATGTACCTCGGAAGTTATCGTGATCTAGGGGTCGATCCCATTCTGGCTTACCAGACCTTAAGAAAACGCAATCAAGCTTGCCGCTGCGTCCTGAATTTTAGCCGCAACACAAAATCAAGTATTCATCATCTGGAACTGGCAACTTATTATAATCGGATAGAATGTTGCCGGGATAATATTTTCTTCGTATTTGTCATCCGTGAAACACTCCTTTGACTGTTGTCCATGTTGTACCGGTTCTACTCACTGAAAGAGACTTGACGCTGCATTTTACATCTCTGCATTACTTGGTTTGAATTCCGCTCATCAAGTGACGACAAGCGGCAGAACAATTCATGCTTAATAAGCCCAACGAAACCTTGGTTAAGCGGATTCACTTGTGTGTCAGCGTGGCTGTCGTGTTTTGAAACCACGGATGCGCGCACATTTTAGTGTACAGTTGTTTTGTTGAATTGCTATAACGTACAAGAAATATCCCATGGGACTTATAAAGCCTTGACTTATTTCTCCGTATTGTGCAATTGTTCCGTTGTTCAGTCTGTCGTTTAGCGGTGAGTTACTGGGAACCAACTTTTAATTACTGTGAATTGTCTCGATTTATCTTTATTCTCCCCAGTCTTTTCTGACACGTACACATCTTTGAACATGTTCAAACCTACGGTACTGTAAATATACATTTACCATTCCTTTGCATTTCGATGGGTGTATCAAGTTTACATTGGGGACCAGAAACAATCCCTCTTCACTGCTATATACCGTTCTTATTAATACAGCGACAGTTACTTCAACGCAGCCCACAGTGAAACTTGAATTCCCCCCTCGTCGTACGGTGCTTTAATCTGGCCAGTGTTGGGAGGAGCAACGGGAAATCACCTCTATGTCAGGTTAAATGTTCAACTTAATTGAAATGAAGGGTAATCAGCTTGACTATATGGTTATGTACAAGTGTACCCTGTCTGCGGTTTTGTCGGCAATTGTTTACTGGCGTCTTGATTTCATGTGGATTTACATTCGCAGCGTTAATGTAGAGAGCAGAACAAGCGTTTAATTAAGTGTATTAAGCCCATTTCAACCTGATTCGAAATGTGCTACCACTGTGCTTGGGTAACGAAGATACTTCCTGTGAAACTGGAACCACGATGCCGCCAACGTGAGAATAAGTGCCACAGGCACAACTATAAGTATCACTCTTGAGGATTAGCGATTTCGTAAACTAGTAAACATTTTCACCTTCAACCTGGCACATTATTCGCTGGCACCCGCATAGGCAGCCAGTTAAAACACATTTAATCTACTCATTGTACCGGACGAAGTTGACAGTATTACACGCTAAATCTTAGTCATCTTGGATATATCCGGAGAAGAGACGACCAAAAATTGGAACCCATTTTCTTATGGATATATACATCGCCGGTCACTAGTGTTCCGCAAAGCCAGATTTACGGTTGTTTCATTGCGAAGTGATATTCTGGTGCATGAAATTCCACGTTAACCCCCTACTTCTTTCTAACCTGTTTCAATAACACTCAATGGATTTGTTTACTCTACGTTTGCATGGGTTATATTAAATTGTAACAAAGCGTCTATGCTATTTCCTCCTATTTCTCTACAGCATAATATGGGACTGCCGTTTATTAATCAATTCCGTTCAATGCTGATGGATCTATTACCTTCCAATTATAACTTTATACCGTTATGACTGTGTGTGTGCTTTCATCCGTTAAGGAGCAATCTTGGCTTCCGTCAGGCCTCATCCTCGCATTCTCCCATACCGGATACTAACGGCGGGCGAGCACCAATGCACCTCAATTCTGACACTAGCATCTTTCGAACAATGCCGAGTACGCCACTTGAAACCACTCCTGCTTGAATCATAAAAGTATTGCTACTCTCTCAGAATTTGCCCCACTGGAATGCATTGTCAACACCGGTGCTGAACGAACCAGACATCGTGACACTTGAAGGACTACCTGACTTTCATCTTAATGATAAACGCTAAACAGCACTGTGACAAAGTTCACTGTTTAAGCTACTGACAATTCACGTTCCAACTTGGAGTATTTTTATTCTAATTTGCGTTCGGATATCCATCCTGTAGGTACTGCGAAATTTTGATTTTATCCAACCATACACTATTGTACAATACTGAAATTAATTTTATTAAGCAACAACTTCTCCCGCAACTGAGCCTCAAATATACGCATGCATTCTAATTAAAATATCGCCGATGGCATAATTTTATCTTCCAAAATTATAACCACAGATATCATCAATTGCACCCATGCCATCATTTTGCGTTCAGTTTCCAATACGGCTGCTCACCATATATAATTTCTTCCAGTTGGATTTTGTTTGCTTGCTTCGTATTTTTTGTTCAAATTCCACTTTGTGACGAACAACCAGGTTTCTTACCAGTAAGAATGAACCACTGACGTAACGCACTTTGTGCAGAAAAATTAAGCAGTTAAATATATAAACTGAAATATGCATTAAAATTTGACGAATACATCTCACAATCCAAGGATTAGACCCCATTTCATTTGGAAACAATATCTTTCTAGGCATGGCAACATGTTCAGCCGTACGATTTTAATTTAATGTTTTCCACGCAAATACGGACTTGGCGTGACAGCAAGGAAATGCCAATCAAGTATTGAATTGCACTCGAGGAAGAAATAATCCTATGTGTTTATGCGCGTCTATTGGTCGGATCACAAATGGTGAATTGTCACTTATCACAGAGAAATATAATGACACGCTTATTATTCGTGTACCTGGAAAATAATTTCAGAAATTTGGTAAATATTGTGTGTTATAAGCATTGATAAAAGGAGACTTGCTATAAATGTTTACCTTCGATGGAATGCATTTTCTGCCATTTGCCTTTGCCAAGATTTGTTATAACATAATTAAGCAAAAGGTAGATGAACGTAAAGGGTATGCGTGGACGACTAACACATAAATTATAATGTGGATAGGTGTTACTTGCAGTAAAATATTAGAAGGTTGTAGGCGTGCTGTTAGCTGCCTGGTAACTATACCAATTTAAAACTGCGCGATCTCGAAGTATAAGTAACCGACGTTGAGGAGAGACAGAAAGTGCTTGGAACTGGATACATTAAGCTTGTTTCACTCTATTCAAGGCGAAAATGCGATAGATTAAATAGGAATTTGTTTGTCCTTATGAACAGCGGTCGGAGACAGCACAGCAAATTTGCATCCACGTTATAGTTTGAACGATAGCGGAATGCTGGGAGCTAGGTGACGAATATCACAATGGTACATAAGTTATCAGACAAGTAAAAATGGAACTCGAAATGTAGTGCATCATAAAATAAATTTGTATCTTTAATACGATAAACACTGACACGTTTAAATTTGGTTAATTTGGGTGAGGTATTTCCTTTCCCCGTTTGACTTCATCTGCCTGCGTCTGCTTTCGATTCTGACATTGGCCCCTTATGAGCGCCGTTCACGCGCTTTATGTGACCGTGTGAATATAGTCCTCTTGGTTCGGCCCTATTCCTCTTCCGATATTGGAGACCAATATTTATTCGTTTTATTAATTGATAGACTAGATACAATACTCGCTTCATTCAGGTGCACTTATTCGTCACCTGTGTTACCCCGTCATTTTGATCGAATTTCATTTATTTGTAATTTGTGCTACGCACAACTGGCATGCTACGCTGGTACCTTTCCACAGCTTTAGTCTAGCTGACTTGTCTGTTTCTGGTCTTACGGAATCCGGATTTGACATGTGGTCCGTTATTTTCAAGATCAAACTCATTAAATAATACCTGCTATCGCAGTACTCTAGGCGCAGCTAGCTAGTCACACATAAAATCACACAGGTGATGACACCGGTTCAAGATCCTCTATTTTCACCTCTCAACGTGATGAACGATGAAGCCATGAGATAGTCAGTTTTGAACAAGTCACATTCCAGCTAAGAACGCAGATTAGGACATCTCAATGGCCTCAAAACAGAGAATGGAGATTTTCCGTCACGCTGCAAAATTCCGCGCAATTCTTGTGGCTTGTTCCGAAACGGAACCGAGAGATGGGAGATGCATGTTGTGTGGTTTAAATAACGTGAACTGGTGATGTTGTCTATAATTTTGACAGGCTGCCGAGAGAACTAAGCTAGCCAGAATATAATACGATTAAAGGTCTTCCGTAGCAGACAACAAATAGTATGAACAAGATATTCACTACGATGTCAATAACGTGTCACGCCTGCATTCTCCACGAGATGAAGATATTCTGATGAATCGCCGTAGGCTAGAGATCTGAGGTTGCACATATCACATCTAACATCACGCATGTTTTGTTCACTGCCAATTGCAGCCCAACTTATGTCCACCCTACGTATGTCATGTTCACCACAAAGGCACAGGCTATCCAAGTTTGCATGTCGGTCGGAAAGCTCCAGTACCGTTAATGAATTAATCCGGTGTTGTCGCCGAAGTGGTATAGGCACCGGGCTGAGCAAACTACGCTCACTAGGCATATATCGGCGGTCCTATAATTGCCGCATAACTAGAGGTTTAGTAATGGGTGAGGTTCCAGGAATTCGCAACTTGATAAACCAATAAGGAAATCATTTTACAAAGATATGATTACTGATTTTACTGACATATGTGTACAATCGGCATTTTATTGCTTCCATTTTACTTACAATGGCTGAGATATACATGTCCATCATTTGATGGAAAAGTTCTGATTTTGCTTCTATGAGGCTAATTGCTATCCCATCCACGGTTTTACTAAATGTTCAGCTGTCGTAACCTAGCGATTACGCTTGTTTATCATTGCTCGACGATAGGCAAACATATCCCTAATTTTGGTGCTTGTTCATTCATCATGAGCTCCAATTTGTGTCTCATACATTAAAACGCTCTATTGATCCCATACATTAACCCGCTTTGCCATCCCAGAATTCAATTAGAGTAAAATAAATTAGCTTACTTATGGAAGCAAATTAGTGGGTGTTACAAGCTTAAACAAAGGGACCTGCTTTATTGTCAACCAGCTTCTTAAATTAAAGAGCTGAGTGACGCACAGCGACTAGTGGCATTATTCTCAAGGCGCCTGTAACCAACCGATTCTTCTTGCAGCAATCTTAGTGGAGAACTGTTAGTTACATATTTGGCTATTTTTCTTTACCGCCACATCTTATGATGATATTCGCTTGCAAAGGTCACTGATCGTCAGCCACTGAATTGTGTATTAATTCGGACAACCGAGAAATACTCTCCGAGTGGGTCATACCCCCTAAACCAATTCGCTCAGTTTCCAGCGAAAATTCAAATACCCCGGACATGTGCATGTCAGTAGCTCACAATACTTCCATGGCCCAAATAAACCACATCGACGCCAGCACTATCCTCATGGTAGCATACAGAGATACCGTTAAAACCTGTTGTTAATCAGTTGATCAGATCTTCCTTGCTGTACACGCAATCCACTCCACTGATATCATCAGAGGTAGAGGTTATTTACTAGAGTTCAATGGGCACGCCGCGAATTTAGGCAGATCCTGTACTACACACCGCACAAGTTTTCGTGCAACGGCCGATCTCAGAATCCTAGAATTTGTTCAGTAGAAGACTATTTATTGGTCTCTGATTATCTTCCATTTCGTCGTTTGTTGTTGCAGAGACACTGCGGGAGCAGGGTGGGAGTTCGAACATAGGTCTCCATCGTTCTCGTAGGCTTTCTAGCAAATTCAGAGTCTATTTTAACATAGCTCATTTTATCGGGTGGCCAGGGGCTAATCCAGTCACAGATCGATCCTGAGAAATTGCCGAATGCGCATTTATACTTCCCTGGGTAAAAACGGAGCAACGGTGTTCTGCGGATAAAAAGGCACATGTTTGCGTGTTTCATAAAATAATTAGTGCGAAAAATACGAGATAAATGCAGTGTAGTCAAAAGAAAGCGCAGAAAACTTGGCTCACTAAGTTATTTGTAGTAAGGCAGGTGTGCATATTCCTAACTGGAGTTAAAGTGGATAATGATGCGGTCCACTGCTATCATCGGCTGTTGTATACCAATATGTATTGAGTTCGGAACAGTTATAAGATGCGTGCATTAATTAAATGCGCTGGGTCTTTGTTCCATGGCCGTAACGCTCGGAGTGAGAAACGGAGCATTGGAGCAATGATTTATGTGGGGTATAAAAGTGAATGCTTGGCATGTCCCGTGGGAGGTTTCGGGTGATAATGAAAAAATAAATCCTCAGTGTGAGTACAAGAACGCGTTTAATTTAAGACAGTAGTTGGTGAAATATTCCGCTCCAGAGTTAAAATTCAAATCCGGTTTTTGCATTCAGCTTTAGTCACATAATGCTGTTACCAAGCAATAAAGCAATCTTTTGTGATGCGTAGAAATGCAAATGCTTAACATGTTCCTTAGGATAGTTAGGTTGATAATCACGAAATAATATATTGGTGCCAGTAAAGGAATGCTTGGAATACATGACTCGCCAAGGGGTTTAGAGTAACTCCTGCACGGGTAGTGTTTTGAAATCGTTCAGCGTTTGTTGTGCATTAATGCCGGCATCCGCTAGTCATAGTCTATATCACGTATTGTAAATGTGTCAGAGCATTAGCAAGACGTTTTTTGAAAAGGGATAGAGTGGGAGCATTAATTACATGTTCCGGGAGAGCGTTACAAGACTTTGACACTCGGATGAAGAAAACATTTCCTCGACATTCCAGTCGGCTATGCTGCGTGACCAAGTTTAACGGGTGGCCCCTTAGAGATATGTTTTGGCAGAGTAGCAAAAGCAGATGGCACTTGTGGTTAAAGCTTCTCAGGACCTCGTACACCATTATGATATCGCCCCTTAGACGACCATAATGTCCGCTGTCTAATTTGAGGGATTTCGGCCTGCGTGGGCAGGGAAGGCAGGTCGAACGTCTGACGTTATTTGTCGCCCTATGTTGTGCAGTATTAAGCGTGGATGAAGTGGTGCTACAGCCAGGGTTGTCATTCTTCAATAGCGTATTCGGCGTACGGCTTCAAGCACGCACCAAGCATTTTCGGAAACACTGAGGCGTCATATGTCCCGAACGCCCACCGAAGAAGGCCGAAGTGCTGGTTTGCTTTCTTAGATGTGTTCCCAGTCTGTCTCCAACGACCAAGGTCATGTAGCAAAAGCACACCGAGATCGCACTCATGAGAATGTTGCTGCAGTATTTGTGGTCCTGGGCGGCAGTTCTGAATACTCTGGTACCCTAAGCTGAGAACTTAGCAATTGGTGGCGTTAAAATACAACATATTCTCAATGAACCATATATAGGCTTGTTCCTGGTCATCCTGTAACAATGTGTGCCCGTCCACTGTAGCTATAGCACGGCATATGTTTAGGTCATTAGCAAATGGCAGATAGTTAGAAGATTGCACGCTCTCGAGATCATGTATAAGACAAGGAACTGACGTGGCTCTAGTAATGAGCGTAGAGGTTCGCCGCACTAAATTTCGGTTGATTATTATAAGGTGCTTCGCACCCTCACATTTAGGTGATGTTGAACGAGAAAGTGTCCTATCCAGCCCAGAACGGAAGTATCGATACCATATTTTTGCAGTTTTTGCAGTGGAATGCGATTGTCTATACGGTCGAATGCCCTTAATAAATCCTGGTAAGGTGCATCCTCGCCTACATAAGCGTCCACTGATTCTACCCAGCTTACACGAGCTATCAACAAGTTAGTATTACAGGGCCGATTTAAGCGAAATCCGTGTTGCTCCGAAACAAAATTGTTATTGTTCTCCAGGTACCCCATAACCTGAAAATCTCCGGAAGTAGTGTTATCAAGCGCTAATTTGCTGCTTTAGTAAGGCAACCAATTTTGTAGATTCGAGTGATGATCCCGTGCTTCCATATCATGAGGACATGTATCACGTTAAAGAATCGCTGAAGGAAGATTGCTAGCGGTTCCGCTCAACTCATGGCGGCAACTACCAATGCCTCTGGGCAAATGACCACAGCATCCAGGGAGCTGAACTCATGCAGTGACATCAGCCCTTTCAGTACAGCTGTGGAAATAAGCGAGATGTGCTTACAGTCATATGGCAATACGAGCTGCGTAGGCCTGGTCTAAGTTGGTTGCACACTTTAGAATGTAAGGCCAGATTGTCGTCCAAGTACGTCGGTCGCCTCTGGTGCCGTTTGTGCTAACCGCATGCTGTGTGGGGAGTAGGAATTCCGTGCTTAACCCAGCACAGTCTATTTACCTGTCTGCACAACAGCTTGGGATTTGAACAAAATTTCTTCTTCAGGTCTTGTTAGTCTTTACTGTATCCTCCTGAACGAGTTTGACACAGTGATCCCTTCGTGTTTGCAGATATTCGAGGAGTCCTCGCAAGGAGACAACAAGTCCCTCAATGCCATGTATTTATGTGTCCTGTCCCTCAGGAAATACTTCCGCATTTTAGGTCGATGGGATTTCTGTTTCAGAGTTCCTTGCCACGAGCCTGTTAGATGTGTTGACAAATTAGTCACAATCGATCTCAAGGGACAATTCGGCTAGGATGGACCAGCTTGTTGCACCAATGAGATCGGACAATTCAACATAATTGTTTTGAACATGAGATTCCTCGGCATGCTCTTTGGGTTGTTTCACAAAGCACAAGAAATGTAACGCTAGTGCCACAGGATCGTCCGGGCACAAACGAGTGCACGTTACTACTGCGCCGACCATGATCTCTTCGTTGATGAAAACGATACCCAAGATGGCCGGATGGTTTCATATCCTGAAAAGCCTTGCGGAAGTGACATGGTTGTACAGCGTAGAACCAACGATTAAGTCTTGCAGTTCCACCTTGATTTGCTTACCGAGCGTGGACGGGGTATATAGGCCGTGCAGATTGAAGACCCCTACCAGCAGAACGTGGCTGTAGGATGGTGCAAGTAGGTTTTACATCGCAGAGGTTAAGTCAGGTCCATTTCTAAAGTGCATCTTGGAGGGCGGTATGCGGTGGCCACCCAGCGTCTATCGCCTTGACTTAGTTGTAGGCAGCATCATAGGACGTTCACCGTTTTGATCCCAATGTCCTTCACGTGGTTGATGGGTAGGTCGGAACGGTAGTACAGAAGTACACCGCCTCCATTTGTGGGTCGTTCGTTGCGCAAGAGGGAAATACCAAATAGTGCGATATTGGCATCGGTAACCAGGTCGTTAAGCCATGTCTCGGTTACCGTGCTGTGGTCCTTAAGCTTTGACTTATGACGAAAAGAGCTTTTACGTTTGTATGCAAAGAATTTAGGTCACCGGATGCTAGAGGAGTACTTGAACACAGAGACACAGAACACAGCAAACATTGGCCTGGATTTCGCCACCTTCAGACGTATCTCTGATGACAGTTTGGTGCGTAAATTTTACCAAATTTCGAGCACAGTGCAACAGATGTTTGTAGTAAAGCGGGACTATCCGCAAGCTTGGATTACTTCCATTGTAATTTGGTGATATGGGCAACGTTGGCGTTGAGTTAGCAATGACGTCGTGGAAAAAGAGGGTTTCGAGGATATAGCGCCACTATTCCAAGTCGTGAGATTGAACCTACGACTCCTCGGATAAATGAATTTCAGGAGCACCATGGACAACAACGGATAATTCTTCCTTTCGCCTGCGGTGGTCACCTAGGTTTCGCTTTCTTTGCCGACGCTCACTCCAATTGATGTAAAGGAATATACGGAAGCCGCATGTAAAAGCACGATGGCGATGAGCTAACGAGACGGTGATCTCCGCTTCGTCACCATATTGTAATGTCACCTGAAGTTGCCTCGGCTCGCCATAGTGAACTGAGTTTGGGTGGTTGAAGATAAAACACAACCTAACCTGTTCGGCCTGGATTCCCATTACTTGGCATATTGATTCCGATTTTTCTGGTCGTCCAGTAGTTTTCTGTGATTAAGTTTGCCTTGGACTCAGGCACTTTGAAGCAGATTCATATTCATCGAGTTCTGCGTCTTCCTAGTGTTTCTACATTTGGATAAGGGAGCGTCCTGTTTTACTGGCAGCGTGATGGGAGATCATTTCAGGGGTGCATTGGTATTTGTCTGGCTTCTAACAGTCTTTGGGGTGGTTGCGGACATGCCCGTCAATTTTGCCTTGGGTCAACCTTCAGCGATGATAGATGCATGGGTTGTTGGACTTTCGGTATTGTTAGCTAAACCAGAATGCAATGGATTATCATGTGACACAGACACACCAAACGGAAAGATGGATCTCTGCACAATTGAAACCGCCACGGTCTGCAGACCTCCTTTGCTCGCCTTCTCGCAAGCTATCGTGTTTGGGGTTACGGGATGTACACTGTTAACCATACATTGCTTTTAGCTATTCTGTTCCAAGTTTAAGCATACACTTAGGCAACGGGAGTCGAGTGCAGCGCCGGCTGCTGTTTCCGATGCACACTGCACAATCGTTGTTAGTTTCTCACCTTTCTCAACCATCACGGTGATGTACCTCAGGAATGGGTTGACCATAGACTCAGTACAAAACCAAATGGAGTCTCGTGTGCAATCTAGTTCTCTTAGTTTCGCTACACCTATATTTACGTACCGGGGATGAAAGTTCTTTCCGTAGTCACTACGATTTATTGCAATTCGAATAGTCGTGGAGCACGATTTCAATGAACAATTAACTTTGGTTTGCGGTTGAGTGGACTGTGAGCAAACTATTTTCCTTGTTGCTGTGTTGCGAAACATTGCCGAGGCGTCAGTCCCGTCAGTAGGTGGCGACAGCTGAGGGTATTCAAACAGGCACACGATGTCGATTGACAACGAGTGTGACCACAGTTGTAAACAAAGCCGATGGCGGGCAACGCACGTGCCGTGGGCTCTGGGCTATCTAATGTTCCGTTTTGACGGGGGTGGTAGAATACACGTTAGCTTGACGATTGTTTGGCTGTTGACTGCTAAACAAGCTACAGCTATCAAGCGGAGTTTCCGATTCTTATGGCAACAGAATCGTTGGATAGGGCTAAGAGCACTCTGCCGTATTACGGTACAACTGATGGAATGCACTCGAGGATAAGATTGAGGCATGCCTGGAGTTCGATGGAAATCCCGCTGAAATCACAGTACCGGATGCAACAATGGTGTGTGCTAACTAATACTGCAGTGGTAGATCCACTTGGTAGCGCTGCTTAAACCGGGTTGGATAAGTGTGAACACAGTAATGAGCATCAAAAATTTCGAGTGCTAGATCCAAAAGCAGTGGAGTGTCATTTCAGTACAACCACACGGCGTGACCATGATGATGGTGGCTGCCAAAGGCACCCGGAAACTTAGAACTTAATCCCAATATACTTAGCGCATAAAGAAGGCAAATCTACACTTATACAGCTCCACCGATTACATGTAGACCAGCTGGGCGGTCGACCTCAACTCATGTCGCACAAATAGTCATTAGGCAACCACATGTTGTACCATCGATAATCAGCTCCAAGGGGGCAGAATCGATGTCAAATTACTTAGAAAGAAAGTATATCGATGAACTATTGGAACCTAATATGTACTAAACTTTTAGCTCAACCCGTCTACTTGGTACAGGTCCTCTGTCACCAAGCTTAAATTTCTGCGTTGGACCGAGAAGTCTGTGAGTTGTAATGACTTCCACCGGTGAAGCAGGAGCATTTCCGTTGTCGACAGCTTGCCGTCTAAAGTTTCGCGTTCCGTCCTCATGCTCCAGGATATTGCGTAGAGCAATCATGAATAGACGAAGCAAGCTTTTGAAGAATCAGTAGCCAGGGTCATCCTTGTAAACGGTTTTCCCAAAGGCTGTAGAGTACAGCCTGTACAGGACTGTGAGTGCAAAGAGTCTGCAAGCTACCAGGCGAAAAGGCGCAACCTTCGCGAGCTCTGCTTTTGGCAAAAGGTCACAGCGCAATTGTTATCGAGGCTACGCAGCTCGTCAAGTTACAGAGTATGTAATTAATGCTTCAACCCAGACATATCAAAAATCGTGGCAGCAGACTACCCAGTGAGTTCCGCCTTAAAACCACGTCCTCTAAGCAGACACGAGATTAGTAATTTAGTCGAACCAAGTTTCGACAACAACACTAGGATTAGGTTTATTCCTAGTCTCATCATCAGTTAAACAATGTTACAATGGTTTTATACGGATAAATGTGCTAAAGTTTAATAGGATGGTCATGGCAAAGATTGTAACATGTGGAAAAATTGTCAGCAAGTGTATTCATACCGGTTGACTAACCCCGGTATATGTATTGTACATCATTAATCCGCTGTTATTCCATTTCAATGAAGACAGATAGGTCGTTGGTAACTCTGTTGCCTCATCCTGTTGAACACATACATAAGGTGTAAAATGCACAACGCATTCTGGGAGTTGATCCCTAGGGAACTCTCTCAGACAATTGTGCTTTGCCATGGACAATGAGTCATGTAAGATGGTGCAGCAAATGGTGTGTACCGTTTGTTCGGAGTTTGCACTTTGCCAACGTTGGTGTAACGGTGACATTTTCTGGAGGGGTACTGCACGCATAGCAAACGCATATGGAATAGAAATTTTGACTACATTACAAACGGCTATGCCCCTATATCAGCTTGAGTTGATGCCGCTCAAATTACTGTTGTGACTAAGCTCTAGCAAATGGTGGTACGTGCGGATGGGATGGTTCAAAATCTGGGCAATCAAAATAAGGTCGCACACAATCGCAGATGTTGTCCGCCGAAGACCCCGAGGACTCGTGACCTACGATCATACACTAAATGATGCAAACCTTTGGAATTCATGGTTGCCAGATGTTAGCGTGTCCCAAAGCGGTGGGATCAATCCTACGCCATGGATACGAGACTGGAATTTCGTATACCACATGTGGACATGCGTATGAGCCGAAAACTATGGAAACATTGTTGGGTTATATCGTCTGAGAGCTAGTCTTAGGAAGCGCACGTGTTAGATGCACATTCTTGACACGGTTTCAGCCTGATTCGACCATCCAAGGTCGGCTTGGACCAAAACACTCTGGTCCTTTTCCCAGAAGAGATTTGGAGCTCCTGATTACTTAGTTGGTAGGGGAACGCCAGCTTGTATCACATGCGGTGGTGTGCTCTAGTCGGACTGCTGGCGATTTGCAGACAGCATCAAGAGTTGGAATGACACCAAGAGAGTGAACGAACGCACGACACTGCAGAAAGATCTCGACAAGGCCTATAGGTGATCATATTAACACCGGTTTAATTTGCATTTGGCGAAGTGCAAAGTTCAGGGCGCATGACCGCAGTGCACTTTTGAATATCCGCTTTGATAACAGCACTTGCTACACACAACACAGGAAAATGGTCTAGGCGTTACCGTATAGTCATGCCTAGTCAAATCAGACTAAAGCGGAGTGGAAAATATTTTTGCACTTCGTCCTTTCGAAGATCGTTTGCAAAGTTCGAATTATCTATCTTCCTGCACCTACATAACGGCCACTTGTAGCCCCATGTAAAATAAGCAAAACAAGCCTAGTGGCCTTGACGCAGACAAGATACTGATGAGATGAATGTACATGGAAATGCGTCGTGGTTGTGCAGTGTTTTCGGGTGGGCAACACCCAATTTCCATCTGCTTTGTCTACGGTTCCAATGATCGCAGTGACTAAGGTTCACTTCAATGTGAATCACAGTCCATTACATTGAGACTGCGCGTCGCAATCCAATCACACAACGTGTAGTCCAAACTTGACCCTCCAATTAGTCATTTGCCGTTGTGCCAAGCGTTGCCCACCGTGACCCGGTAGCCAAAGGCGTAGAGGTTTCGGCTACTATTACAATGGTCGCGGGATCGAGGTCTGCTGTCTCCACCTGATGAGATGAAATTACATCGAAACGCGTCGTGGTTGTGCAGTGTTTTCGGGTGGGCAACACCCAATTTCTATCTGCTTTGAGACCATAAAAATTTTGCGAAATACTGGTTAACCCCAAATATGCATGTTACGTCTTTGGCAAACTCAACCGAAGCGCTGACCTGAGAGGCCACCAACCCAAACTCGCCACGCATTACCGTAGAATCAACTGCCGACCAAACATTTTCTACCTTAAGGTATCCGGATCCTATAAAGCTCTTGCAACTCACATTATTTATTTCCCCACATTGCCACTTTTAAAAAGACAACGTATCGATAAGCCACCAGATTTACTTTAAGTACTGTAATCGGTTTCAATCGTAATATGTTTCTTGGCCACTTACGCATAATTCGCAGAAAGATGTAAACGCTTCGACTACGCGATAGGGGAGACGAAATATTCTATATACTTTGTACTATGCAGCCGGGAACTTTAGTAGTTGGCTCGTCCTATTGATCTCACTTTTGCTTGGTTCAGGCCCACAAATGCTCTTTGGCGGATCTAGATTCCTGAGTCTGTGCGCGTGGTAATGGTGTGGAAATTGTGATGTTGAGATAAAAAGTGATCCGGAAAGATAACTCCGGAAGTCAGCGTGCACTAAATAGCGCATAATAAAACTGGATGAAATATATACACTTTGGTGTGTGCGATGAGCATTCTGGTTGCATCCACAACCTGATCACGAGGTCAGACATAATGAGCTCTCGGTAATTAATAAAAGTATCAATGGGACACTGTCTGACCACGTTCAAGCAAGTAACTGACCTATTCTGTTTGAGCAGCATCCCGACATTACCTGGAAAATTGGGCACCAAGTTTTCCATGCTAATGGAGAATAGGTCAGATACCAAGTTCTTTTACTAGATGCAAACGCAGTCCATATTGTGATACAGAACCGGAAAATGCGAAGTTTAAGAGTTTCGGCCTGGTGCGTAATATGGCATTCTGGAGTGTCCAGGAGTTGGAGCCCCACAAAACTCAGTAAAGCACACGTTTCAACTTGATTTGCAGAGGAAAATACAGACAGGAAGAGGACAAATTCAGTATAAATCTGTTAATAATATTCAGGCAAATAGGTAAGCTATTGAGAGTTTAGCGCTTAGTCTTATTGTCATATGTGGTAGCTATTCCGACGCTGCAAACCCATGTGGCGGTTAATGCGCTTCAGCAACATTTCCCCCACAAATTCTGGCGTAGATTATAATCTCACCCGCTTGGTCTCTTGTTGCACTGCCCCATGTATATGAAACCTAACCACAACTGCAGCGAATGAGGTATATTGTCTAATGTTTTCCCGTGTGCGCAGTCCTCCCGGCATGAACAATATTAAAAATAGGGTATAAAATACAGATTCCATTAGTAATGAGAAACTGTTGGATCAGTTCTTTAACAATGCCTTGAAGATATGCGCGTTCCCACAATTTAGCAGCATGGAATATTCCTTCTTAGTTACGAGAGGGGTAGTCGCGAGGAGCCCTTAAGTTAACGTTTAATAACGACCCTATCTCTACTCTCCCAACTTATGGGACATCTTGAGAGCAACCACATCAAACTGTCATAACAACACGGATTCCGATGAAACCGGTCCTGCACTGCAAGCATGCTGCTAGCCAGATCAAGATTGACTGAAGCAGGTGATGCTAGAGTAGGAGTGGATGCTGTCTACTTGGACTTCTCTAGAGTTTGCCGTCTTCTGGACCACCGTATTCTTTTCATTAGCTTCGAGGCCATGAAATGGGCGACACATCCGTGGGTTAGCTAAGCAACTTCCCCATTCAACGTCAGCTGAATGTGAGAAAGCGTGATGAAGTTTTCGACCAGCTGGAAGACCAGCATTGTGTGTCACATGGATGGGGCACTACCCATCCTAGAGCTCAACAACGAACTTGACTGTGTGCCCTAGTGAGACTTTCTACGATTTGCGGGTGATATCCAGAGCTTGTGACAACAAAACAATGGATGGTCACACGACATTGCAGAAGGAACTTAACACGGCTTATAGGTGGTCATTCAAATACCGGCTGCAGTGGTTCTATGTGATGTGCAACGTTCATGGCGCATTTCAGATCCTATTAAGGCGATTGTAATAATCTACATGGATAAGTATTATGCCTAAGCACGTTAGCAATAAACTCACGCATGTCATCCAGTTAAATATCTTTGTTTATCCCGTGAAACCTAGGTATGGCGCTCGGTTGGTACTCAAAAGGATCACCTAGTGCAGTGTGTTGGACTGTTCAGTGGTAAAGTGCTTCCGTTTAAAGCGGTCAAGTCCAAGGTTTTACACACAGGTTTCAAGCCCACCAACTGATATAACCCTGGAGAGCATATATTTTAGGCCACCTCACAGGAGCATGATTTTGGGGTTGTGATGCATGACGACATCAACTCTTCGAATTGGCCCTTCGAAATGTCCAACTTGCGAACCAATCTGCTTGTCTCTTACTTATTGCTTTCTAACGCTGATCATAGACACTCTGGTGCATACGGCAACTGAGACGCAACGACACGGGCATTGTGATAATTTTTCATGGTCCCTAAATATCTATCTCAGAGATGGACTTGAATAATGCTAGCTTTGGATAGGGTCCCGCGAATACCATGCAGCCATATGTTCATCTCAGGTGACGTGAATCTTCACGATATGGGAGTTTGGACATCCCCTAGCAGTAATACAATGCCGACCTGCAAGAGCGTATTGCAAGCATTCCGCTATCCTGATATCAGTTTACGTGTAAATGCAGAGCAAGTAAATTATTAACGGTGTTGGATTTATTTTTCACGAAGAGCTCTGGGTCGAGAAGGCAATGATGAATAGCCATCAGGGGTGGAGTGACCAGATCACAATCTGACTGTGTTATGCAAAATATCCACAACAACATGGTGACTTGTTTCAACTATTCACACACACTGACACACGAACGAAACTTGGTGGAGATACCATCTAGGGTTTTCCGATAACGGTACCATTGATACTCTCTGGATGGAGTTTGTTGCATAGGTCAGTGATCTGATTGAATCCGAGGCGGGAAACAGACGCAGTCGTTGTGCAACAGCTCCACTATTCAGTCGGAGGAGAACCCTAAAACGCATGGCGGTAAGACAGGCAGCTTGGTATGTGTACAAAGTGAGCCCTAGTCTAAACAACCACTACAACTATGTAGTACAACGTAATCACAGTACCACACTTGTACGGGAGGGCAAATTATTACACAGCAGTGCATAGCGGTAAGGTATTTTGTTAACAACAAGCTTCTGGACAAACATGGGAACACCTTCCCTAAAATGAAGTGTAATATTCCACCAATAATCCAAACAAATGAATGTGCTCCAACCGCTGAGGGTGCAGCCAACCTACTACTGCTCCGATATTCCAAAGCACCACCAGCATGTGCCGCATACCTGTCCCATACCCCCAGACACCAATATTCAAAAAACGTCACTTTTATTTAAACGACAGTTTTGAGGAAGCTGCTATTGTTGAGCACCCATAGTTGCCCCGCTGTTTACAACATTCTGTCAAATCCCTGCACTTGGCGGTTGCAAGCTGGCTGAGCAGTTAATCAGATAGTTCCCAAGGATCCTCGATGAAAGCAGATACTTAGCGTATGGAAGCAGGGAGCCAATGCGTCAATTTTCAAGCGTGTCAACCGTTCGTCCCTCGAAATATAATACCCGAAACCAAATACTAATACTATTTGTTCCACTCGAAGAATATCCCAGGTGCTGGAGTCAAACATGTCTGAGACACTAAAGGGCCATCTAGAAAAAACTAACCTCGTGGTGCCAGTGTAACACGGATCTCGTCAAGGTAAGTCATGTACTGCCAACCTACTGATCGCGCGTGGCGGTTAGACTGAAATAGCCTATATCTGCACTGGAACTGATCTCATCTGGATTGAGTTTTCTACAGTCTTCGGCCTAATATATCACAGAATTATTCATCAAAATTTGCAAGCCGGAGAAATTAGGCACCTTAACTTAGGATGGGTCTGAAATATGTTTCCAGATCGGCGGCTTCAGGTCAGAGATCTGAACTCATTTAGGATCTTATAGCGGTGCACTGCGGTTGTCCACAATAGTCTCTATCCTACTTCATTAACGACCTTATGTTTGTCATTGTGAAAAATTTCCTGCTTTCTGCAGGTGATACAAATAAATGACGGATGATCCGTGGTCAGGAAGATCATCAAACTCTGCAAAGAACAATTAACCGTGCTCTTAAATAGTGGAAAGCAAATCAACGTGGCAAACTATAAAAATGTACATGTGAGTCACAAACCCAATAAAGCATATAGGTCAGGGGATCCCATTTCGAATATCGCCTCACTGGAGCTCGGTGATGATGCAAGACGACGTAAGCTGTTCGATGCAGTCCTTGATGTCGTCCAAAACTGCGACACATAGGCTGACCTCATACGAAGGGCGTTCAGGTTTCTTGACTCATCTACCTTCCACGAAAATCCTCAAAGCACATGTTAGGCCTCATGTAGAATACAAAACCCAAACTTGGCAAACCTGATTTAAACGCGATCGGACTGTACAGAAGTCCGCACAACAATAA
>OX104065.1:24563473-24816871 GCA_944474145.2 Dicrocoelium dendriticum | reverse complement strand
ACTTATCCACAACCCGCAGCACAGGGATAACAGCTTAAAGTTGAAGGATTAATATAGCCGGCTAGAGTGTCGACGGAATTACTTTTCCCTTCGGGTTTGCCAACTCTGGAACGCACTCCCAGACTCAGTTGTATCCTCTCCCACCTTGGATGTTTTCAAAAAACGACTAGATGTTGCTGTCAGCTCCCAGCATTTTGTTACCTAAATTACTCTATTGTGGATTACCCCAAGCATGCTATTCAACTGAATTTGTGTATCAAATGGACCTAAGTGAGCGACCATATTTTACTTTTCTCACTCCTTACATAAACGATAACTTCACCCCAGTGTGTTTCTGAACGTTTAGACTCGATAAATTTTTTTTACACTAATTTTACTTGTCAAAGTATTAATTTCGGCAGACGTTCGATAGATGACCCAGACATATTTTGATCTCATCCTATTCACCGCAACCATCCTACGGGACGTGTCAAACACTTGCTTTTATCCCGTGATAAATCATTGTTCATTGTTCATGTGTTAGGTTTATGGGTTTGGTATAATCCACACTTGTCCATCTTTGCATAGCGCCTACGATTTTTGCGCTAGCTGCAGTCCTATCAATCTCTCTGTGCAATCCATTCTGAAGGTTATTTTTTTCAGAGCACAAGTTTTGAGTGGAAAACATTGCATTTTACGATGGTAACAGTTAGAGTAGCTAATATGCACGTTATCGCTGTCGGAAAGAAGGATATAGCGCTTCTTATCTAAGCTGGTGTATACGTCATGGAACCAGTGACGACAAACACCACACTGCATTCCACCTGACAAGTCTGTGACTACTTCGGAGCATCCTCTATGAGACATTGCTGTTGAATTAGGAAGAACATTTCCAGTGGAACAGTTGGAAGTGATTGCAATTTCCATCGAAGTAAAATGAACAGAAATGTTGAAGATACAAGTTAAACGTGAACCGTTTTGCGATTGCCTACTATGCAGTCGATTCGAGCACCAATCAGATAGTGCTAGCGGTGACACCTACGTAATGAAATGAACTCATCAGTCACAAGAGGTAGGTGTCCGCGAAAGCAGAAGTAAACACGGCGGTAACATATTTGGTGAAATATTCACAAAAATGCAGGTTTCCTCGAAACAGATCCTCTTTTTCAAGTTAACATGGCTTATTAAAAGTAGACTGATGGAAGAGAGACTTTCCGGACAATTCACAAGGAATGAACATGCTTTCTTAGTTGCCCAGGAAGATGAGGGATCTTGGGAAGCACGAAAATTGGTGAAATCTAGTTTTATGTAAGTTGCTTGAAAAACGTCCCAAGCAGGATCTGCGGTGGTGGAAAATCGTTCACAAATGATTCGGATTTATTGAACCCTTCCAGGATTGCGGCACAATAGCGGAGGTGTTTTCCCACCTCTAGCTGTTGTGTGTAATGATGATGAAGAATCCTTCCAGGTCCTTTTAAATCACAAGAAAACTGATAAATGTAAACGTTCTGTTCAGTGTTATTCAACATTATTTTCACATAACCCGAGAAAGCGAGCTCGAACAGGGAAACACAACAACCACGCCGTTAACTTGAGCAAGAGAAGTTACTGCTGCAGCGGCGTATTATATTCAAATAAACTCACCTTAACAACCCACGGAAATAGGATTCAAAGTACTTTGGCTTTTGTACGTTTTGATGCGAAAATGGAACCTAGTGGTGCAGTGTAAAGTCTTTTTTTAGTCTTTTGTTGCGGATGTTGATCACATCCAGCTTTTAGACCCTCGAATCAGTATAGCTGTTGTTGTCAAACGAGATATTGCCTGCTATGTTGAGTGCAGTGACAGTTTGTCGCGTGCACTTTATCGCCGACCTCAGTGGCTACAATACTTGGGAGTTTCGACAAGTCTAAAATTAACAGAGCCTTAATTGATTATGCTCAGTACTCGAAGATATCTGGCAATAAATCACATCGCGCCAATTTCAGTGTGGACAATCAAATATATCTTCTATATCTCTATACCAATTTCAATGGAGACATGATGTCCCTAGTATGAATAAATTTCATTAGCTTGGTCTTCAGGCGCATTAATTTTTCTAGTGTACCTAAGGACATGGTATCAGTGTGCAGGAGACAGGGTGTCGTTTTAGTAACATATCTTTTGGCCATGGCAGTACCGTTTTACGTGTTTGCTGTGTTTCTAGCAAATGTTCCCTTGCACGTGAGTTTATAGCAGACATTAGGCAGGTTTTCTTTATCCTTTGGAATATCCAGCCAGTTAGAAGCAACAAAGATAAAAGACTATGTAGTAAGTGCAGCAGCCCGACGTAATTTTATGGGATAAAAGCTGGCACGTTTATCACTTCCCTCCAAAATAGCTGGATTGATTGCTGGTGAATCAGAAAAGTCTGCAGCATCATATCCAGACACCAGCCTCACAGCCATAGGTAAGCGGATAATGACGTAACTTAATCAATTAGTTCATGGAGGCAGCGGCCGTGCGTGATCGGTTACAAGTTGAACCCGGGTGACTGTACTGGATCACGGTTGCACGAAACGATGATTACAGTTGAAGCAAACAAAGCTATAATTGCCATGTACAGCTACCGACAAAAGTGCTTTTAAGTTAATTAAGGGCTTCTCAGCGTTTTCTTCAATAGAATACAACCAAATTTGTGTAGATAACATAAAATCGCGCGCTTGAATTTCCACACGAAGCGTGTGAATTAGATCCGGATACTTGAGGGCAATAGATAGACTACGATAGTACGAATCGATCTTGCGGGAGGAACTGAATGTGTCATAAAATATTGTGAAGTGATTGCAGGCTGAATAGAAGGACGGAAACAACGTGACCACCCGCTAGGCAGGATGGGATTGTGTATCACAGTTCAAAATTCGCAAACCAAGTTCGTTCATCGTCACATGTTTTACGGTACTAGACTTCAATTTGGAAATAGCGTACGCACGAAGGTCAAAGCACCGCAATCCAGCAAACTGGAAAGCAGTTAAACAGCTCATGTTACAGATAAATCTAAGGGTTTAAAAAAGGAATAATCGTAGCTGGTATTCAAGGTGAGACACGTCTTTTGTGAACAGCAAATCGAAGGAATTTAGCTCAGAATTTCTGACTTTTTGTGGGACAGTACATTCATATGCCAATCATCTTTAGGCCACGGAAAATAGCCCCCACCGCCGGCATCCAGACTTCATTATTCAACTGCGCCACCAGGAAAGGATTTGAAACTATCACTCTGGACGTAATTTTTATGCTTAAAGGAGTTTACTGATATATAAGTTTTGGAAAGTTTGACTCTACAGTGCAGCTTGAACACCTGACTCTAGTGGCACGACCTTGCCAGGGTTACCGAAATGCAAAGTGTGTGACGATTGACCCTAATAATACAATATTGTGGTCCATATCTACTCACTTGATTCGACAGCCTATCGCATGGCTTCAGTACGACCAAGTTGCTTATATCTCTGGTGAGCATTATTACCTAGAAGTTGACCAAACTGTGACAACTGCGCTGCTGTACTAATGTAACCAGCGTGCCAGGATGTCAGCACACTTGACGTAAAAGTTCTAATGTGATTGGGATACACTTGTACTGTATCAATAAGTTAGGCACTAAGCTCTGAGCTGAGGAGTACGTGGGATCGCCATTACCGAACAAACTTTTACAGTTCGTGTCGTGACCATACGTGCATAGTTACTCAGCCAGGCGGCGTTGAATTTGTATATTTGACTTCCAGGAGTCGATGATTTCTCGTCGATGGCACATGCCTCCCACAGAATCGCATGTATGTGCAAACACGTGAATGATGCCCATCTACTGTGCCACTTGATAACATGTATTGACCAAACGTGGGGTACAGCATGGGAGCTTAATCAGAACATACCCAGTAATTATACTATGGGTAGTCCCATTTAAATTGGCATTATCCTTGAGAAACGGCATACAGTAGTAGCTTTCGACTCATTTGAACGTTCAATGATTATTTTATCCATAATAGTCGTATAGCTGAACAGCCAACTGAAAGTGGTTAATTTAGGCGAAATGGCCACGCAAACTGCTATGCAGTTTGTCAGCTATGAATGAGTGCAAGCTGCACCACTTGTGAGAATAAGTAAACAGATGAAAAATACAAGCACAAAGCTTTGTCACTGCAGGCAGTTGTGGTAGGTCGCTCTACCGTGGGTCCTTTGAAAAGCAGCTTGATTTGTAACTTTTCCCTAGTGTTTCCCACCTTTTGCGGGTACTCGGAGAGTAGAGTTAAATGGTCCGACGTTGCTTCGGAGATTCGCAAAACGGAACTTATTGTCGAAGCGTCTGAAATCATACCTTTACTCCTTAATTTAGTACTCCTTTAATAGCCTGTGGTGACTCACCTCAAAGAGGGATACAAAATGGCGGAGGAAGTCGATATCAATAATTTCGCAGGGTACAGAAGCAACCGTAACAACCCACTATAAGTCTCGGCAGAGATTAACATCCAGTTTCATCATGCGTTGACCGTTTGAAGCTATCGGAGAACCGCAGGCCGCACAAAGGCTCTACGTAGGCGTTGAGGGCAGGTCGTTTGCGCTCGCAGAAATGCAGCTCACTTCCGCTCTCGTATCGATGGATGTAAGAATTTAACTAACTTACAACTAATGATTGGTTTTGTTACAAGTAAACCCGTTGGTCGTCCGTTCAAAATATTTTCCTTTCCCTGAGGCGGCGGGATCATACCTAAGGCAGGGAGCCCGGTATTTTCTAGGTTTCACACCACATTGACGGCGATAGCAACCATATTCAATTCCTGATTTGGTACTAACGAACTAAGAAATTGTCGAGGAGATGTTTTGTACTGTTGTATTGAACAAAACAAATTAGGCGCAGACGCAGACAAGACGCAATGAACGATAGCCAAGTTCTGGTCATCATCCGACTTTGGCCTAACCTTCTTCAGCACAGTAACTCAAAGCGCAGACCATTAATGAGCCGGACGCAGGCAAGATGGCCCTAACGGGCAGTAAAATAATAAACAAGTACGTACAACAGATCAGTAACACAATTGCACATAAAAGACAAGAATTATGTTTCCGTTTACTACAAGTAGGTCTCCGATACACCTGTGGTGTGATGCATGTTGTAATGCATCGATACATTACTCATTGGCCAGTTGTTGCGAAGTAGAATAGAAACTATCCCTTGTTCCAGTGTTTCTGTAGCATGCTTGACACGATGGTCTAATATATAAGTATCAATAACCTGTGTCCTGGTCACGCTGGAGCATTAACCTACTTTTTCATAGCGCATACTGCCAAATACTGAACATTAAAAGCTGGTAAGGATGCACTCGCGTTGCTAAGTCGAAAATGGATCTGGCAGGTGCGCAAAAGTACCTCACTCATTTCGGCGCAGTTTAAGTGCATTGCAGTTGTTCAACGTCCGATTATTTGCAAAAGGGATATCTCGGTATGAACTGAATTGCGACACCGGGCAGACTGTTTTAAAGGTTCTCCCCTGGACCCTGGATGCATGTAGGTAGAGCTATCGCGTCCGGTAGGGTACTAGATGACCCTATCGGTTCCTACAGATTCTACCTGGTAGGCGCACTTGCTGAAGTGATCACAAGATAGGGAATTTACGCAGATCTAATATCCAGTGCGTCCTTCTATGGTGCACCCAGAAACGACGAAAAACAGGGTCTGGTCACAGTTTGAATATGTTGCAGTGCCGCCATCTCACTCTGAGTGATCTGATATTGAGCGGTTTAGCCATATTCAAGTACTGATCTTATGCTAGAAGAGAAGAAATGAGTGACCATCTGCTCAGACCAACTGTAGTAACTGCCTTTGAATTCCTAAGACTTGCGCAGTCCTTTACGATATAACTTCAACTCGAAAGGTATAATTATGCCCAGATTTGTTATGAGAGTGTGGGATGCAGCTGTCTGCGCACCATAGTTTGCATACGTCTATCACAACTTCTGGACTCATAAATAATGACTTGAACATATTGACCGGTAGACTGACGACTGCTGAGCACATGACGCATACATGGCGCATACATAAATAAATAATAACAAATAATAAATAAATAATAAAGAAAGTCCATAAATAAATAAGTTTTATTCCCGGCAGTGGGGGACTCGCCTGCGAAGGCGTTAGCATAATAATACAAACAGGTGTGGCCGGTAGTTGTATAGAAATACAGCACGTTATTCATTTACCTAAGGGATTTGTGCGGCTGTATATATGTAAGTGTACGTGTTAGTGGACATGGTGAGTAAACTTGTGAAGTGTGACTGAATTCGTGAGTTTGTTTGCTGTGTTTGCCATCGTATAAAGGGATCACTAGAACTTCGAATTGAATTACGTTTGTGAACTGGGGATCCTCCGCAGGGGGAACTAGCCACGACTTTATTCATTGGCGAGTCACAGCTACCACCTCGCAGTGTTTTTAAACCGATCTTTGCGGCTTTTTACAGGGTGAACGCTCGCCAGGCGAAAACTCACCACGTCCTAGGACACTGACGCCGAACTATTCGCTGGAACGGGATTAACCCGAATCAAGCAGCTGGCACCACGTGGAGGTTGTTCGGCTAGCCAGCCCTACATATGTTAGAGTCGTCGGGAATACCAATAACTCTCCAACTCTTCAGACCGTCGACAAACAAGATACAAGACGGTCGAAGAAGTTGGAATACTTAGCTGATCTGAATCAGGAACAAAATGGGCACCAGTACTGCATATTGCTGTTCGCTAACGGCGGAACTATACCAGAAGTAAAACGGTGAGTCCCCTGCAGCCGTTTCGTCAAACCATAGAGTAGACATAGGTTGCGATATGTCAAGTTTTCCATTGTTCTTCTCAGTCTTAAACAAGATCCAAACAGAAACACACACAGTTAGAAACACATATAAATGAGCAACACCATTCAAAACGACATAATCGAGACCAAGGCAGCCTACTTGGCTGCCTCGAGTTTCTGTGCACTAAACACAGTTTGTTGGGCTTTAAGAAGCAAATACTTACTAATTGGCAGTCTTATCTGCTTTTTTGCGCAAAACACTTTGAACACGGTCTCCGAATTCACGTGATGACGAGTACTAATTAAGTGTTTAATTACAAACAATGCCGTGCACTTAAGTTGCTTTGGTCTTTGCTGCGACCTTTTCCTTGATGCTGGTCATTTCTCCTTGTATATAACTGTATGTGGTTCCGCTTGTATTGTGTTTTGCGACTGGCGAAAACAGTCAAAATGTTGATAGATCGCAACCATTATTTTCTCTCTTCCTTGGGAGAAGGACACTAGTCAATGGGATGATTATCCAAATTGTCCTCCGCTTTCTGTTATTAAAGAAGTAACCGATTCACGAATGCAGTGAATCATTAATGTCCTCAGCCTGCGGGAGAAAACCGCATGATTCACCTTGTAAAAAGCTTTTAGCAAGTAATGGAGATCGAGTCGATTGGCTTCCCTCAATCAGCACTTGCCACTATTCAGGCTTCGTCAGTAGCAGAATGTTGACACATGCGCGGTCTATCGTGAAATTTGGTTACGTCGACGTCACGAGGTTTTCCGACCACATTTGTGGCAAACCCCTTTCTCCGATCTTCTCGATTGTGTTGATCGAAACGGAAGTAAGGCAAATCGATAGGAACTGTCCACCTCGTTTTCCACAACTTCGGAATCGGTTTCTCTACCCAGTATTTGCAATCACTCGACAATGCAACTTCTGACAGCGATCTGTTAAACTGGTCAGTTATGCAAGGCGAGACAATGGCCGGTATTGACTTGAGAACCATAGGGCTTAACCGGTGTTCTCCGGCTACTTTTGTGCAGTAAAGACTGTTGAATATGTTGCGAAGTCTTCCATACAAAATACCACACTGTTTAATGCGGTATAAGTGGCACATATCAAACTCTCTACAGAGGCATGTAGGCTTGCGATTACCAAACTAAAATGCTCGTCTAAGGCGAATACACCCTCAGTGCTAAAAGTTAAGTCATAGCCTTCTAACACTTATATTTCCCCTGCAAGCTTCAGGCGTCACCTCAAGTAGACAGAAGTCTTCCAATATTTCAATGGGTGCCATCATCTATGCGGTGGCAAACTGCTGTTTGAATTACTTTCCCGTTATTGTACATATTCTGCAGCCCTTGTATGCTTCGTACTGATTTGGAGAGCCAGACAGAAGGGAAACAGTCAATTTTAAGCCATAACGGCGTTTTGTTGCCGCGCGATTAACACATCGCGCGTAGGCTGAGTATACCGCGACGATATCCGCCCCTACGCGTATTCGAACAGGTGACCTTATCATTGCAAGCCCGGCTTGCAGACTAGCCCGCTACCCATCGACAGGGGAGGCAGACAACCGAACGTCACTCCATCTCCCAACTCACGATCAAGCAAACTGACCATACTTCTGTTAGAGCCTACACGGATACAGCAAAATTCAATATTACTGCGCTCATGAAATTCGAATCGAGTGTACACCAATTTCAGACCCTATTCCCTACAGACGAGGAAACTTCAACCTATAAACCCTGAAAAACCAACCAGTCTATCTTTCCAGCCACAGTATGATTATACCTGAGTCGCGTTCTTTAGTCAAGTTTTGCAGGACGTGTTGCCCCAAAAGGTGTGTTGACAAAGCTGCTGCGCACCGTCTGCAAGTGGCACTTTGCTGGGTTAAGTGGGAGCTTGTTCGCTTCTTCCCATTCCTTAATCTGGTCCAGATCGTGTTGTAAATAGGCACCGTCGGATGCGGTGCGAATTACTTTCCATAGTCTAGCATCATCTGCAAATATCACCAATGGGGATAACTTGCTTTTTGGGAGGTCATTCATATAAACTAATATTAGCAGCAGGCCGAGGGCTGATCCTTGAGATACACCACTGGATAGGCACAAGCTTTCGGAGTGAGTGTTGGCTATTCCTGCTTTGATGCTTCTATACTGTAGGTAATCTTCCAACCAGATGAGCAGAAAACCGTTGACACCGTATGCAGCAACCTTTTGGAGGAGAAGGAAGTGATTGACCCCGTCGAATGCTTTTGAAAAA
Source organism: Dicrocoelium dendriticum (assembly GCA_944474145.2). Classification (NCBI taxonomy): domain Eukaryota; kingdom Metazoa; phylum Platyhelminthes; class Trematoda; order Plagiorchiida; family Dicrocoeliidae; genus Dicrocoelium; species Dicrocoelium dendriticum. Next base: position 24,807,832 of record OX104065.1, on the reverse strand, counting down.
TCTAAGTAAACCACATCTATGGGGGCTCCTCCATCAGCTGCTCTGATCCATGAATCCCGGGCAAGGAGCAGATCGGTGCGCCAAGATCGTCTACGTCTGAAAACATGTTGCACATCGGGAATTATTTGCAGACATTCAGCATTTCTCGTCAGTTCATCTGGGATTATCGGTTCCACCAGTCTTGACAAAACCAGTAGGAGAGTAATGGGTCGGTATTTGGTAGGATCCGATCTCTTACCACCATGGTATATCGGTGTGATGATTTCACCTTTTCACTTAGATGGAAGTGTATGTGAGTCAAATAGACCCTGGAAAGACGCTGCAATAAGTCTTGCTAGAGTGGGGTGTGTTTTAAGTTCCTATTGGCAGATGCTTGTCGATACATCATGCACTGTTTTCCTAACGAAATTGTAATTTGTTCACGACAACCTCTAGAGTAAAGGTTACATATTACATCGTCCAGGTGTTTCTTAAAATGAGTAGCGTAAACGCAGAAGTGACATCAGTAGAAAGAGCGTTCTATGTGTGCTAAATTCGAAGAGAAAAATAGTTACTGCATTAATTCAGCCGATTGTATTGCATAGCCAGCTCCAGCTAGTGACCCCTCAAGGTTAGTTGTCGGCTAAGTTTCAATAGGTGGCGGAAAGCGCGACCGGGGTTTTTTATGATCTGACAGAGAAATGAGGTCGCCCAGTAAACGGTGATAAGATCCGCTGTAAACTCATAACGTTTTCAGTCATAGATGGTACGGCAGGTGGAGCAATCCTTTCAGATTTTTCGTCGTCCTACGCTGTCCGATATCCTGTGCAACCAGATTGTGTTTTAACTAGGGTTGTTAGGCCTGAATCAGCTACTCCATATGAGGTCTTATATACCCTTCGCACGTTTGGAGGAAGCTGGATGGGTAGAACCGCCCTTTAATCATTAAAAGGCAGGGTCCAAGTGCCTTGGTAGCACATCGTGATCTGCCTAACAACCCATAGTCCGCCAAATCATGAGGTCATCGACAAAACAGAACATTTGATTCGATAACACGCGCGAGGTCTTTGCTGAAGACCATGAATAGTTGAAGCTTTAACACCGATCCCTTTGGGACATCGCAGTCCACGTCTATAGGATAAGAAAATGAACACATAAACCGAACCTAAAGCCGCCACTGAAGGAGGAAATTCTCGATCCATCCAAGGACCGGGTCCTTAATTCCGTAACTATGAAACTTGTAGAGAAGCATTCGGTGGTCTAATCGGTTGAGGGATTTAGAAAAGTCGAGATAGATGACAACGATTCCGGTCCCATTCTCGGCTATCTCGGTCCAGCTGCCATGCGCAGTTAGCAGATTAATAGTACATGACCGATGCATACAGAATCCGTGTTATTCATGTGTTTTGATACTAGACCTGTCAAAGTAGCGCATTAGAGCCGCATTTGTGATCCAGTCACTCAACTTTGAGAGCAACAGGAGAATCACTGGGCGATAGTTGAGGGTCATCAAACATCTATCACCATTGAAAATTGGCGTGATGACTCCCTGCTTCCACATGTTGCGGGCCTACTGTTCACCCAAGCATCATTGAAAAATAGAACCAAAGGCTCAGCTTAACACGTAGTTACCAGGTAAAGTGCTTTTAGGTTTTTGCTGTCAACAAAGGGGGAACCATGGGTGCACAACCGCAAGAGCTTCCTCAAAACGGTCACTGAACTAAAAGTGACAGGTTTGAATATTGGATTCCGCGGGAATGGGACAGCTATGGGACAAATGATGGTGGTACATCGAAATATTGAAGCAAATTGCAGCTGTAGAAAGTTGGCTGTATCTTCGACATTTTGAGCACATCTGTTTGCTGAGCTAAGTGAGGGAACACCGGAGGCTGTTCCCATGTCTGTTCAGAAGCTGGTTGTTAACAAAAAACCTTTATGCTTGGCTCATTTGGTGAAATAATTTCTCCTCACGTACACGTGCGTTACAGGGAATACGATGCATTACGTATTAGCGCCAGTTTTCAGGATTAGGATTCGACCCTATACACATGCCACACTTGGACAACCCGTCGTTGGGTCACCGATACCATAGCTTTGAAACATGCGATTGTCCAGGAAAGATTTCCAGGTAAACTGCATCGATTCCTACTCTTGCCTTGATTGATTCCGTCCAGCTTGCTCTGGCTAGCAGCAACTTTTGTAGTGCAAGACCGATTTTGGCCGGATCCCTGCTGCTTCGAAAGTTTGACAATGTTGCGCTTAACGTATCTCATGAGGTCATCAGGCTTAAAACCTACCAATAGTTCGGATAACACCGGGAGAAGCGTGACCTGATGATTGTTCGAGAGCTGCACACGATTGTCACTGTTGTAAATAGGCGTGAATATTTCGTGTTTCCACAGTGTAGGAATCTACATTTCTTCAACACATCTTTGAAAGAACCTAGCTAGCGGTTCGACGATGTTATTGGCGGCTGGCTTCAATGCCTTTCGTTTATGTCGTCCAGATCAAATGGGCTGTGCACTCGCACGGTCAGTAGTCATTTCATCATATTTGCTACCCTGAAACACACATGGCTTAACCCTAATGTCTGCGAAAGCTGTATCAAAAGGTGATGAGATGTTAATTCACTCTAGTATGTGCAAGTAAACTGTTACCGAAGTGAGTTTGCCGCCTCTTTTTTGGTCATCACAGGACCACGCTACACCCCCGGAACTTGTTTACATGCCTTCACACCAGTTTAGGGTTATCACTTAAGTTCGTCTCTAAGGTATTTTGCTGCCGGAGTTCGTCTTCACAGGTCACTTTGACGCAGTGGTTTCGTTGAATTGTGTAAAGATCGATGGACGAATAACTCATCTGTTGATCGTTTTTCCGAGCTTGATAAAGGGGTCGCATACGTTTCACCACCATGCGAGGTGGCATCTTCAGTGCGGTGATAGGCAGAGTATAATCCTGCTTATTGGATCAGGAAGAAAGATCTCCGGCGAATCGAAAAACACGGTTTAACCGTGGAAGCACATGAGCAGAGATCACGTGGCGCAAATTGAAATTGCCACCACCAAAAGTCACCTGCCGGTGGATGACAGACTGACGATTCAATAAGCCGGATTATACACTTCTAATCACCGCACTGAAGATGCCAACTTGCATAGGGGTGAAACGTATGCGATCCCTTTATCAAGCTCGGAAATACTATCAACAGGTAGGTGTTGAATACTACCTCTTGAATACGTCAGGTTCTAACAATGTGATACCAACTCTCCTAGTCGGATGAACGAACGAGACTCAGAATTATTTTCTCGCACAGCACGGTAACTGACAATCTCGAAGTCTGTGGGTTCTCGGAACTTAGCCGCGAAAGATTAATGCAAGCGAGTCGAACGGGTTCCTAGACCGAACGCAAAATTTCTACGCACGATTTCCCAACCTAAGACATTTTTATCACACGAAACGGTGATGAAGGGAGGTTTTCCCTTTGAAAGGTTTGCGTAAGCAAACCCTGGAAAGAAGAAACATGGTTTTATGTAAATATGCAAAGTTCGTAAACTGAGCAGAAATGTTGGAAGTTTGGCGAGAGGTGTCTGGGAAATAAATGTTGCTTGGATACAACAATGCGTGTTTGGTTGGAAACAAGACTTTTTATGGGTGCAAAGGCTAAACAATATGAATGTTTCACGAGTTGGAAGGTTGATTTAACGTGTGCGTTTTGTCTGATCTGAGTACATGTGCACTTGTGTAAATCGGGTTTTCAGCCTTTCGTAATTTCAGCCTTTAATAATAATTATGACTTTGGGTCAGCATAACAGTAAGCAATCAAACCGGGCTAACAGTGTTCCAAATTATTTCGGTTGAGTAACTCTCCGTAGCATCAGTCTCTTTGTTTTAGGAACCAAAATGTTAATGGAGCCAGTACATATGAGTCAAAAATGCCGCCCCAATTTGAGCAGGCCGCGTGGTCTGCGGGATTCGGATACACGAGGATGAACGAAACGAAATGGAACGAAGGTAAGCACCTTATCTCACTGTGCGGTCAAAAGACGACATGATGCAGACAAATTAGAAATTACATTGCATAATGGTAGAACGAACAGAGATTGAACTGTGCAGAAAATATGCAAGTTAGCACATAAATCTACAGAAGTAATCACGATTCTATCGCGAATACCCGGTAGTATAAATTCTAGGATAGAGGTTTGGAATTTAAGCCGATGTTCATAAGACAATCTGGCAGGATAATCGTGAGTGTTTTTATCGAACCGGGATGCATTGCCAATGGGAATGTATTTTGTATTATATATTCTGTTGCTTGGTATTTTACGAAAAGGACTGCGTTGTAGTGGATCGTTAGCGTGGATTTATCAGACTGGAAAAACTGGCCAACCCAAAAAAACCTAGACAGGATCTTTTTTGTTTCAACCAAACAGTGAACCTGGGAGTAGTCCCCTCCCCCACCGCACTCTATCCTGTGCCAAAATAACTTTCGTCCCAAGACGGATGGCGTGTCTTCTCGTTTATTTCCTATTGAGTGTGGCAATTTCCGAACGTGTGGTGGTGGCTGCCAGTTAATCAGGTGGAATGCTTGGGGCCTAAGGAGGTGGTAAACAACAGGGCATGCATGCAGTGTTTTGCAAGTTTCACTGATTATTTTTGGCAGACTAAACGTTGGTCAACAATAAACTAGACAATTATATACAAATATTGCGTCTGGCAATCTTTACATCGCGTATGGTATAGAAAACTAGCTGATTATGTTTACGGAGCATAGCTGTGTGTGTTAATTGATACAGCATATTGCGCAAAGTGGATCTTCTTTTCTGTGAGGTTGCTCTGACAATGGACATTTGTCAGTGTTATATTGTAGATGAAAGTGCAGAAGTTGAACATGTCTTACAGAAAGTTGAATGAGAATTTCCGAAAGAAGAGAAATAACTATAGATAACGAACAACCAATAAACGTTAGACTTGCAGAGTGAAGCATCGCCACTCTAAATAGTTCTCATATGATTTTATAAATTTTGAATAGCCGACAACCTGAAAATGCAGATGTGGGTCAAGTTGGTTTGTTTTTGAATGTGAAAATTGTATATCTGTGATATGCGATGTGCTGCGATGTGGCCAGTCGATGTAAGGGCTGTAATACCAGGTTCTGGAAGAGAATTTTATATGTGATAAGCACGCAGAGAGAAGAAATTCTGTCCAACGTTCATCGGACTCATAATGGGGAAAATCTTTGTGTAAAACAAGTTTCGAATATTTGTCAGAAATAGGCTTGCAATAGCATTGCTTACAAGGGAAAGAGGGGTGATGTGATAGCGGCATATTGAAAGCAAGGTTATGCTAGAGAGAATGCATTATGAAAAACAACACCAAATGTTAGCGTAGCTATTGCTTTCTGTAATGAATACTCGGTCAGCCATCGCTCGCATCACACTTTGTAAATCAGTGAGGATAGTAAGTTCAAGTAATGCCAGTTACCAGGACATATTCTAGAGTGTCGAGTGTAGGGTGCTGAGAGCGAAAACCGGAAGATTTTAAGGAAGGGTAAATTGGAGTCCAGTGTAGTTAGGAATGCGTTCCAGGGGTATACACTTAGAGGCAAAATGTCTTTTCGTCAACACTGTAAACAGCTGTAGTACTGACACCATTTTGCAGCTACTTCTCGGATTAGTGGTTTGGCTGAGCTTCAAAATTCGGCAACAGACGATTTATATCATACAGTATTTGACACATCATTTTGTGTTCTCGACGTAACTGCAGCTAGGATCCATTAAATGCTCAGAGCTTCCTCGACGTTTGCTAGTACAGAGGATGTCGCTTGCCTTTGGCATATTTCGTTATCCGGTACTATGAAGTCTCTTTCTCTGCCAGGTCTCGCGTCAGTCAAAGTGGCGAAGCCTGTATAGCTTTTGCACATGAGCGTTCACTTATGTATTGAGCATTAGGGAGGAGATGTAACGCCATATAAAATAGCCAAACTGATTGTTACCACTTTTCTACATAGGTTAAGGTTATCTTGAGCAACTAAAGCTGCCCATAAGAGCACATTGTACTGACCTTCCTCAGAGGTTGTCAGCATGTCATATACATCAAATTTATACATTCATGCCTCTCAGTGTAATAAAAATGAGCAGTTCGGCAATTGCTCACATTCAATAGAGTTCCAGTAGACCGATTCAAGACCTTACCAAGATTGAACTGGAAGACTTTGTAAGCGTCCAATCTGTTTGTCTTACCTAGCCTTAAAGTCACCCCAAAAATATAAATGTTTCGGGATGATCTCTTGTTAAACCGGCTGTGAAATCCGGGGACAGATGATACCTAATTGTTAAACCTTTCGTTATACCACACTGGATTTGAAATGGGTTGCACAAAACTGTTTGGAGCCTAGTGCCCAATTGTTATTCTAGGGGAAATTTACTGACACATCCCAAAATCTGACCGCCATTGAAATATTTTTGTGCCAGCTGGATCAGGCGATCGATCGCTTTTGAAAAGTCCAAGTCGTTAACGTCTATTTATCTCCCTCTGTCAACCGCCTCAGTCCATTTGTCGCGTGCACTTGATGGATTGGGGGTATACAATGAACTTTTCCGAAAACCGTGATAATGCCATACTCCGACAACGTAGTTATTCAGGTAGCTCAACAAGGCATCTACGAAGATCGCTTCTGTGACCTTGGCAAGTACTCGACCAAGCCTAAGCACAATAGAACTGAACCAAAGGTATTCAGTGAAGGAACTGCCTATCTTTCATGTCACCAAAATGACAGTGGACGAAGTGATCCATCTCATTTATTTTCCCTTTGTGCTAACTTTAATCGTTGTTAACTAATAAGAAGTGTCCATAGAGGCCTACGTTGTAAAATTTGTCTGAAGTATATAAATGCGTTTTCCACAAACTCAGCACTGATAAATTCACTTGTGCCTGTGAGTATCAGCATAATCGGTTCACCAACCAGGCAAAATTTACACCACCACACAAAGGCAGCAATACTCGCGTGTCTAACGAAGTCCATCAGTGCTTCTCTCAATGCAGTCAGAAAGAGACCGGTTCATATTCAAGTAGCGAATTCAATGCATAACGGACAATAGTCCTGATCTCAAAGGATGTTAGCACAACGTAGACAACGCTCAGACATAAGCGAAGCGTTCGATTTCCGTTTTTTATCGGGGCACCTGAATGCGCATTGATGTTTAAGGCAAGATGATAATTTTTAGTTATCAGAGGCTGCTAACGAACACTTATGAAGCTAAATTATTCAGAGGGAATCCACGTAGATGATCACAAATGTAGTTAAGTGTGGTGAGGTGATGTCATCTTGATTAGTGAAAGCGCGAAATGTTATCTGCCGTAACGAGTTGAATTGTTATTGCAGGACATTTAGGAGTTACCTCCGAGAGTTCAACTCGCGACCTTCGGTGCTGATCTTAAAAAGTCTTTACCTCCTAGTTCAAACTACAACAAAATCCGTGTATGTTATAGTGGTGGCACTAGAACTCCACCACTTCTCCTAGTTTTGTGAGTTTGCCTCACTCACCTCCATTCATCTCACCTCATTTAGGCTTCCCCGCATGCGTGTTCCTTCGGCCTCAAATCCGTGCTTACTTTGTAATGACAAGGAATCTTGTGCTCATTTGTTTTTTCTTACCCTGTGTATTTCACATGTTCGTGAAGCACTTTATCGATCCTTCTCCCTTGAAGTGACCAGCCTTGATTGATCGAATGCCACCCTTTCTGCATAGTCTGTGTATGGCTCTGCTTTGAATTACTTGGTTGATGTGTACTCACGGAAGCTTAGTGGCCGGTTTGGCGTGCGGCGAGTAAAACTGTGTTGTACAGGGATAGAGTTCATTATCTCATTGCCGTTAGCGGACGGAAGCATTCGTTTGGGCGACACAATATTATGACACCGCTGGAACGCTCTCCCCGAACAGCTTATTACTACTTCGACAACAGCCATCTATAAAAGATGGTTGGATGACCAACTCAGCCACTTAAACTTTATTACTTAGCAATCTGTCTCCATTCTACTCCTGAGATATACATTAGTTGTAGAAGCTGTCACCTGTTTGCGCTTTGAAACTACGCGTATTAAAAACGATAAGTCCTTACGTTTGATTGTAAAATTAAAACTGTATTTTTCGCAATCTTTTGGATAACTCGACCCGAACACACAATGGGACTTGTGAAGCAGTGCTTCTTAACTTTCATAAAGTCACGGTTCATTATGGTGATTTATTTTCTGCAAGCATGGCTTAATATACATAAATTTTAACAGGTAATCCATATGCTTAACTTCCTGTTCATTAAGAGCTGGGGTAGCTAATTTCAATTTGTAAGCGGCATAATAACCACGAAAGTCTAAGACTGGATGTTAGGATCACACATCAGATAAACACACCATCTGCGTCATCTACGGAGGTCCCGGATAACCCATTATATTTTATCTCATGCGATTAATTATGCAATGCTCCATGTTTTGATTTCAAATCACACCATATGGTTTCATCCCATCGCGCTGTTAGATACGATCGCTCTCATAATGTGTAACATGTCCAGGCGTCATGCCACCTGCCAACATGAGTCATTTCCCAGTCACAGGGAGACCTTCTCTTGTTCTTCCTTTGATCTCACATTTGCGCCGGGACACATTAACCCACTACCCTCTAAGCGCTGTAAAGCGAAGCAATCGCGTAGGGTTATTAGACCCATTAAAAGAACGGAGCCAAGTCCGCCCCCAGACTGCATTTTATGATCCAGTTGGACGGTGGCAATGGTGGTAATTTGCCATCTTTATGTGCCTTGTGAAGACCCGGTTGTTTTTGGACTGAACGGGTACAGTTGCGGTATACTTATATTGTAATTTAATTCCATTTAAATGCCATCCTAGTTAACGCATCGGTTTCCTTTCTTGTTTGGACCCGTGTGTTTTCACGACTCACTCGAGCCCCAGGCGAATCTGTCGCTTGCACTACTATCTTATTATGATTGCTTCGCGTAGGGTTAGAGCGATCAATTGGTTACCAAGGTAGACCACAACATAAAGGTTACATTTTTTAAAAAGGAGATGAGTTTTTCGATGTTTATTAGTACTTCAATTAAAAGAGTCAACTTGTGTATGTTTTATTATATTGATTTGTGTGCAAATTTCAAAACATACGAGCTCCCTTGATGATTCATCCTTCATCCTCCTGCATGCAAGTGTAGGGAAACGTGCAAATAGCCTTTAACTGAATTTCGCTTGGGTGGCATCTTGTACACCACCTGGCACGATACGTAGGACTCTGGCAAGAATTCACAGGAGAATAGTTTGCAGAACGTGATGCGTACCGGAAGTGGCAACCGCAGCCAACGCCAATGCCATTTTCTCAGTCAATCGTATCCATAACGCTTGCAAAACTATCCCTGAGGAAGTCATTTCCCTCCATAGATCTCTTCAGAGGGTCCTTTGTGCAATCAACTTGCATACAATGTGCGCAGATGCCCCAAACTACTACTGTTCATTGAATAATCAATCCCTAAACTGACGGTAGCATGCCACTTTGTATACCCAACTTTATTAGGGATCGTTCACTATACGAACAATACGTAAGTTTTAGAAGTCTTTGTGCCCATTGGATGCACTCTGTGTGAGATCTATGAGAGCATGATTTTCCTAAAATGGAAGTTGCAAATATTATGTACCACCGTTCAGGATGGATAAATGTTAAATAATACATGTGTGTCATGTCCTTAATAAAACTAATGTATTATGTTTCTACCTCTTGACGACTAACGTACAAATGCGTGACCCTGTGTGGTGATGCTAGAAGACCTCGTCAGTTGGGCGCAGTCTGAAAAGTTGCTCAAGACCGGGGAGCGACATGTTGACTCTTACGGAGGCCGTTCTGGCTAGTCGGTCCCTAGATATCTCAATAGATGCTTCTGGCGTATGTGAAGCATCACGTAGAGTACGCTATTCAGGCCCGGCAACCATAGTTAATAGACAACAGGGCAGTGCTGGAGACCTCAAAATGACGGGCAACCAAACTTGAGAGGAACTTGTTTCACCTACCGCACCATCTGCGACAGAAAGCCCTATTGGAGCCCAGTAGATATTATCGTTTTATATGGGAGGACCTCATGCTGGCATACCAATTATTTAAGTACCTCGGTCATGCTTACTTTCACCACCTTACATTTATTGGCAACACAAAACTGAGGGATCACCGGATGAAACAGGCCCCTTAATATAGGCAGTTGGAAAGACGCCGCGAATATTGTTCTCCTAGTATTAGTCGGGAGTGGATAGCTTTTCCGACTTTTGTCTTTTCTGCGCCACCGGTATCCATGTTAAAACATAACTACGTGATGTACTACACAATCTGCGTTATGCTATATGTATTTCGCTCATCAACAAACACAAGATGCAGGCAAACATTACGCTGACAAGTTCAAACCTCGGGGTAGATGGATGTACCTGTGCGTTAAGGCAAATAGCATGGTGTATCTACAGATGCGCCTTTTAATTTACTGCCAAGTCATAGCTTTTTCACCAGTAGTATATTTTCGTTCCATAGTTCCGGCAATCGCCAGCTGTATTTCTACCATATGTTCAGCGTAATTCGGAAGCCGCAAACATATTAGTTCACGTCTGTGGCTAAGATGGCTGGGCCAAAAGGACTAGCAGATACATAGATGACTAAGTCACTAAGTGTGATATATTTGTGTTCACTCCCCACCGATTTTTATCTTATTGCAGCAAAAGGAAAGTGCACTCTGCTCGAGCTAATGACTCTGTATGAAATCCTACGGAATTGTAGGATTCGGGTTACGAAACCTGAACTTACTGTGCACCGCTGACCACTTCGTAAAGAATGAATCGGTCCGTCAGTCCTTTTCGATGTGTGTCCAATTGCAACTAGACACTGCTGCTTGTAAAAGCGCAAGAATATTGGTTATGGTCGATTATCGTGCAAACATAATACTACCAGAAAATTCGTTCAACAGTAATGAAGATAATTTCGATATTTTCCGCTACATTCTACGGGTTTGTACCCATGTTGTTAACCTCATGCAGCAACAACATATTTCGTGTGCATTCACAAAGGAGATCAAATATGTTTTCAACAGGCACGGATCTTGTGAGTATTTACAGCCACAAACGAGGTTTAACAAGGAGAAAGTTGGGGTGAATGAAGTAGTGCGATTAATACGAGAGTATAATAGTAAATAAGTAATCATTTCAATTCCGCTAATTTGCAAATGCAGTCAAACAAGCAATCGAAATAGGAAGGCCTTTTGCCACTAAACGTCGGGTGTCAGACTCCCAGCATTTGTGTGTCGTGGTGTAGGAATGAGTTACGACGGAAATATGAGCTAATGCTTGATATAACCCATAGTATTGTGAGGAAAACAACTGAAATAAAAAACCACTCAGTAAAAGAAATTATAAACGACGACTCATCAATGAGGTTTGGAGTAGCAGAAAAACAAGTATTACCGTTTGGATTATAGGGGGGCTATAATGCGGTGCACTGGTTGTTATACCCAACCGCTTTCACCTTGTAGCAAAAACGACGCAGGGGGGGGATAAAGCGTGTATTACCACAAGAACGTGCCACTGACAACTCACAAACCCGTAGAGATTTGGACCGTGTTTCCTTCTCACGACGCAACGCCGATGAGGATTTGTGTAACGGACAATTCAAAGTGCCTAAGAGTTTAGGCTTCGAGACTACCCTCCAGCTTTCCATTCTATATCTCCACTCCCCTACATCCGATTCTGACCGACCACGAGTGGTTTGAATGCTTGCGATTCGCTCTTCCATGGATGCATCAATCGAACTGCGTTCACTCAGCGGGCTACGCTATCGGCGTATTTAGCTGAATCATGGCGTTCTCAACACATATGTCCACCGTGGTTCTGGGCCCAGGATCGTTACTAAATGCCGCCCGTGGACCGCTGTCGGTTCGATCCACAACGCTGGAAGAGCCTTGTCTCGTCTCATCCATTGCGCCCTGTTGTTTATTCTCTACTATCCCGTTTTCGCTGTCGTTCCCCTGCACGAGTAGTCACTGTCTACTTCCACACGTTAATCTGGTGTTCACAGGCTATGACAAGCGGTGTATATTTGTCGGGATGTCGTCCAGACGTCTATTTTGAAGAGCTAAATTATGTGCATTGATCAAATGTTCCAAGTGGGCACTCGACGTCCGTGCACACGTACAGTGATGCGGTTTCTTTAACATTCCAGTCGGTTATACTGTGTGACCAGCTTAAATTGATGATTTCTTAGAGTTGTGTTTTGACTGAGTTTCAAAAGGAAATGGCATGAGTGCTTGAGGTTTCTCAGGATCTAATGCATCGTTAAGAGATCGCCACTTATATGCTGATACTGTCCGCAATACATTTTGTGTCATTTCAGCCAGATTGGGTCGGGGAAGAGGGACAAACCTCTGACTGTATTTGTCGCCCTGTGTAGTGCATCAGTGAGCGCGGCAAAGTGGTGCTTCTGCTGTGGGGGTATTCCTTATGCGGTCTTACGTAAGCGCCAAGCTTTTTTGAAAAGACTGAAGTGTCAAGCTTCCCGAACGGTCTACGAAGAAGGCTGAAGTGTTGATTTGCTTTCTTTGAGGCTTTTTCAGTCTGACACAAACACCCAGGTCCTCTTGCACAAACACGTCAAGACTGCACTTATGGAAAGCTCACTGTAGTAAATCCGGTCCTAAACGCTAATTCTGAGTACGCTGATGGCCTATGCTCAGACTTTTGCAGTTATCGTGTTGAAAAGCAGCATGTTCTCGATGGACCATATGTAGCTTGTCCAGGTTCTTCCGTAGGGCTGTGTGATCCTACCCTGGGGCGCTAGCACTCCATAGCTTTAGATAATCTTCAAATAGCAGACAGGTTAAAGACAGTAGAGTTGCAAGATAACCTAAGAAAACCAGTAACGGGCGTGTCTTGAATACAGAGCCCTGAGGTATGCCGCAATAAACTTCGATTGGTTCAGATTAGGTGCTGCGTACCCTCACATTCAGGTGACGTTGAACGAGGAACTCGAAAACCATTATGGAACGTAATCGCGGATACCATAATTGTTTAGTTTGTGCAGTAAAATCCGATGGTCAGTGCGTTCGAATGGCATTCAGAAGTCCAGAAAAGTTGCACCCACTCCTACATCAGCGTCCACAGATTCCGTCCAGCTTGCATCATCTATCAACAGTTTAGTGTTAAAAGACCGATTTTGGCGAAATCCATACTTTTCCGGATCGAGGATCTGTTATTCTCCAGATACTCCATAAACACCTCAGCTGCAATGCACTCCAAGATCTTGGAGATGGCAGGAGCAAGTGCCATCGGGTGATAATTTGCTGCATCTGCACGGCCACCACATTTGTAGATTGGAGTAATGATCGCGTAATTCTAGATCGTCCATGTGACCTTGAGAGAAGTTGCGTGCTAATCGCTCACTTGTGCACTCGTGATTTTTTAACTGTGGTTCAGGGAGATTTTGCCGCACACCTTTGGATCCATACTCATTAGTCGTGCTTTTACAAGCTCTACTTTGTGATACCAGTTTCCCGAGTATACTCCAGCGCATCCTACAATTACCCTGATTTCTAAATTCCGGGCAGTGTTTCGCCTATTTCCAAGCGCCAAAGGTTGTCTAACTTCAACCATCGGAGATATTGTTTGGTCTCACTCGCTAGACCATTTCAACGGCTTTCGAAAAAACTGTCACTCGTTCAAATCCAACATTGCTTGGAGCATCTACAGGCCTCAAAGCAAATTCATCCGGCGCGATCCATAGGCCTAACCACGAAAATTCTCAATCATACCGTCGTGTATTCTGCCCCAAGTTCAAAATAACACATTCGACTGGCACTCCAGAGAGGATAGTCTACAAGCACACAACTGCAACGTGAACACTGTGACCTAACCGACAACATCAATAGCGGAGCAACTTTTTACCATAGAGGGTGAGCCATTCAAATGGTTCGTAACCTTTGCTTAATAAGCGCGATGCCCAGTGTGTCACAGATTAAAGACCTATGCGGATCATTTTCCAAACTTGTTAACGGGGGCATTTTGTGCAGTAACTGTTGCAGGTTCTTCCATGTGAGAAGCCTCCGATTTAAATCTAGTCAAGCCAAGTTACTAAACAAACCAGACTTGCTATGGTACAGTGTGGAATGTACATCGATCCCACTGATAAAAATGTGCTCCTATTCTCTCAGAAGTATGACCAGCTACTGGCCAAGTTTGAGGAAATGGTGACCACCAAAATCACTACGGTTGGAGTAAGCATAGCGGACTGAGCAACCCAATCCTCCCCCTTGGTTGCCGTTCATAACCCGCGAATAACTGTTAATAACACCGTAAGCAACACGACACCGAGAGCCCAGAACATCAACCGCTGTCCCAATACCAAAAGTAGCTCACATTTGACTAAAGCGGTTCGCAGTTCGATCGGAGTAACTACACGTAAGGCTACTTCCAAACTCACAACGGAGTGCGTAGAAAAACAGCAAGCCGGTACGAGCGAAATTTGGGTTACGGTTACCTCCAAGAGCAGCCGTCATTTAAAATTAACATCACCCCTAACTGGATCGGAAACTGAGCAGCGTAGCGGAGTTTTCCTCGTGCGAGCACCACCGGTTTCCTGCGGTACAACTCCGAGGACTTCAATCAGTGAAAGCTGCATGTTGAAAGGTGCAAAAAAAACTACCTGCACTAAGCGTACCGTGCCTCAATATCCGAGAATCAAAATCAACATTGATAAGAGGCAAGCAGTTGGATGACCTCAACCAGTGGGACATTATTAGTAAACTAATCGGTTGTACTGCAACCTGTACATGTAGTGCGTATTACACGACACCCCAACTCTAAACATTTCGGTGAGCCAAGACTTCTGCGCGTTGTGCTGAACTCCATCACTGAAGTAGAATCAGTACTACTGTCGACAGGTAGTCTCAGAAATGTACGCTGCTCCATCCGTATCTTTCCAGACATCCCATAGAGCGAGCGTTATCGAGTCAACCGCAACTTAGATGACTACCGGAAGGAAACTTCAACCAGAACCATACTTCTTCACGGGGTTCCTGAAACCGACGCATGTGTTGAGCATGATGATACAACCCATGATAAAGAACGATGGTGTTATATTCGTGAAACACTCTGCTTGGATGAAGTGTTAGCGATATCCGTGTCACGACTGCCTACCTCACCGAACTACGAAGGAAGTGGCCCGAGAGTGTTGAAGATGGTCCTTCAGTCAAAATAAATGGTAGCATGGATGCTACAAAACTGATACATGTACCTTTGCAGGCTACCATCTGAGTTTCGGCTGAAGACAATCAGCGATATGTCTCCTAGAGATGAAATGTCACTCAAAGAACCAAACGCGATGGGATCTCTGAATGAACAGTGCACCAGTAGGTTGTCTGTTGAACCCAGATAACCTGTTTAAGACGATATAGACCAGATACCTTACACTGTACGTCGAAGATTAGACACGGGACTAGCTACATGGACGATGAATAAGACGTTAAACCCTGCACCAAGTACACATCGAAAAAACGATTGGTCGCCGGCCACTCACTGGTCGGTGAAACTTCACGTACGACTTGTACAACCACCGAAACATTGCCTAAATCTGAGAAACTTTCATGTATGTACACTAACGTCCAAGGGCTCTTCAGTAAAATTACCGAACTTCGACTACGTCAGGTTGCGAATGCTTGGGACCTAATTTCCATTACCGAAACTTGGTTACACCAAGAGGTGACTGATGCTGAGGTTTAGATAGCCGGAATGTCACTCATCCGGAGCGACCGCCCCAGCAGAGGAGGTGGGGTCCTTCTCTACTACCGCAGCGATCTAAAAGGTGCGATAGTTGATGATCTGGAAACACACGTTACCGACTCACTCTGGTGCCGTCTCCGACTAAGACACAACGAAGCATGGCTCGTAGCTGTTGTTTACCGCCCCCCAAAGTCCATTCCGGAAATGGATTCCCGCTTGATCCGTGGCCTGAACAGAGTAACACGCACTAGGTACAGCCACATTCTCATTTCCGGAGACTTCAACCTACACAATTTGGAGGTTTTGGCATCGCCCAGTAAGCAGTTCAAAGCAGACTTGCATGAACTGATGGCTAATCTTCCCTTGTACAACCATGTCACCACGCCCACTAGATTCAGGACAGCAAACAAACCGTCCATACTGGACCTTGTGCTCACAAATGAAGAGCTCATGGTTGACCATTTATTGATGTATAGTCCATTAGGTCACAGTGACCATTTAATAATAACGTTTAACTATGTGTGTTATGCAGAATATCCATCTGAACACTCGGAACTAACTCATACAATCACACGCTACCACGTATTGAAAGAACTCGCCGACGCAGCTGCTTAGGAATACTCAAACAAAATTCCCCCTGATAACGTTTGGCCCAAATTCGTTAATAAACTCAGCGACATCGTTAACAATGCATCAGCCACCAAGCCCCTTCGTCCCGCAAAATTGCCTTCAATTCTAAGGAGTAGGACTCTCAAATGCCTGGCGATAAGGGATGCAGCATGGCGTGCCTACAAAATTAACCCCGACTCAGAGACATGGGGAAATTTCCTGACCCATCTCAACAATTGCACTTCACTAGCCCGTGAGGACGAAGTAACTTATCAACAGTGCCTAGCCAAAAAATTCATAGCAAACAACAAACAGCTTTATAAGTATGTCAATAAGCTTCGTAAAGTGAAACATGGAATCCCTCCACTTTTCACGACAGGCGGTAGAGCACAAAGCGCCGAAGAAGCAGATAATGCCCTGAGGCTACAATCCGCCCCAATTTTCGAACTCTCAACATCTACCTGTCCCGTAATGTCATGCTCATTACCGACACCTTTTTTTACAAACGTTATTCTCAACCCATCAATTGTGCTAAGGAGGTTACTCTCACTACGTGAGCATAGTTCTCCAGGAGCAGACAACATCCGCCCGAAGGCACTGAAGACTGTGGCCAAACAGCTAGCTGAACCATTGTCACAGTTCTTTCAAAGGTGCTTTGATGAACAACAAGTCTCCACTATGTGGAAGTGTGGCATTATCACCCCTATTTTTAAAGGCGTTAACCGTTCGGATCCTGCAAACTATCGTCCAGTGACTCTTCTCCCTGTGCTCGCGAAGGTGATTGAAGCCGTCGTAGCTGAGGCTTTAATGGACTCTCTGGAAACCTGCAACATACTGGTACCGGAACAGCATGGCTTCCATCAACACCGATCATGCACCACCAACCTACTTATTGCACGAGTTGGTTGGACGGAAGTGGCCGATTATGGGGTCGGAGTCGACGTTATCTATCTGGACTTCTCCAAATCTTTCAACCGCCGTGATCACCGCATCCTACTTCAACGGCTGAAGAACTACGGAATCGGAGATCCTGTACTTGGTTGTATTGGCAACTTCATTCACCAACGGAAGCTTCAATACGTGTTATGGGAACACTCTCTAACCCTATTGATGTGGAATGTGGTGTCCCGCAAGGCTCAGTGCTGGGACCGCGCTTATTCCTAGTGTTTATCAACGACCTGGCATCAGTCATCTCCTCAAACATCCTGCTTTTCACCGATGACGTCAAGATATGGCGGACGATTAGTTACAAGCCAGATCACGATCTGCTCCAATATGACCTAAATTACATTTACGAGTGCTCAAAGAGGAACAAGCTTCAACTGAACATGGCTAAGTGCAAAGTGGTGTATCTGCATCACCAGCTGATGAGCGCTTACAAGCTTGGAGACCACACCTTGGAGAAGGTCTCTCAGGAGCGTGACCTGAGTGTAGTGGTACAGGAAGATCTCGGGTGTTTAAAACAAGCAGTGAAGGCGATGAAAACCGGCGATCAACACTTCGGCCTTCTTCGCAGAGCCTTCGGTCGGTTTGAACCCTCAATCTTTCCCCAAATGCTTAACGCCTACTTGCGCCCGCATGTGGAATATGCTATTCAGGCGTGGCAGCCGTGGCAGAAACAGGATTTCGTTGCTGTCGCGACTCCTCAACGAAGGGCAACAAAGAACGTCAGTGGCCTCTTTCATCTGCTCTATCAGCTTAGACTGAAGTCTCTAAGAATGTACAGCAGTCGATAGCAGCTTTTGCGGGGGAATCCCATAATGATTTACCAGATTCTGAAGAATCCAAACCCCATCTGCCGTCCGCTGCTGGAATTGAACCACAACACTAAACTAAGAGGTCACCCTCTGAAAATGGCAAATCCGTATAGCCGGCTGGAATGCCGTAGAAATTTCTTTTCCCTCCGCGTGAACCAGCCTTGAACTCCCTCCCTAATTATGTCGTCTCTGTTCCCATTCTGACGATATTTAAAAAAGTGTTGACGATGCATTGTCTCACTTACATTTCATTTTATGACTTGTTAGCCAGGGGCTACAAAACGCAATCAAACAGTTTCTTGTCAAACGCCCAACCAATGGATTTATTGATTTATACGTTTAATACGCGAACATCTGCGCTATTGCACATAAGTCTCTGGTGAATCCACCCCAACACTTTTCACTGCGTGTGTGACCTGCACACACGGTGCCGATCTGCTGAAGATTATTGGAACGATTGTTTGCACGGTAGGCTGATCTGAGATAGGTACAACCGAGACTGACTCATCTGTATCTGAGGACTGTATAAATTGAGGAAATGGTCTTAACCGTACTTCTGGTGGCTCACGTTTCCTGTCATCATGCCATGCTTGCACTTCAACTGATACCATTTCGTGGCCCGCTGCGCTGGTTGGTTGTGAAGAGAATTAGATCGGCGAGGTAAAAACCCCGGTATTTTTTTATGTCGTGAAGCTCTGTGGTAGTTTCGTTCTTTGGTATTGTGCTTCTACCGTACATTGCTATCGTCATGCTTCAATACTGTCACAGCATGAACCCGTGCCACTTTCTTTATTTCATTTTGACGTGGTGAACTAGGGTTGTATTTCCGCTTCTGTCTTACTGCCCATGGCCTGCCAGGAAAAAGGCGGGCACTGAGAATAGAGTTCAATAGAATATGGCTTGCTAAGAGCACGTCTTCCTACTCGCGTATGTTGTCAAACGTTACTTGCAGTAACCGACGTTCTCCTGCGTGTGGAGATGATGAATTCCGCGAAAGGCGTGTAAGACTAGTCGGGAGAAATTGCAGTCCGTGTGCGCAGTCAATTTCAGTACAGCGGTTTCGCTCTTCGGCTTGTCTACCTTTCAGCGATTCGCTAGTGGGTTTTGAAACCTTTGAACATTTCATTGTCATCGCCCTTTTTTTGTTCGGCAATTCCTTGTGAGCGTAGGTTTGTGGAGTGTGTGTCTGGCTTGTCTTCTGTGATAGACAGGCCAAGGCCAGAGAAAGCTATTTTTACGTGCAACTCTGTTAGTTGTACTATCTTTAGTAGTCAATTGTTGTTTCCCAGCTACAGACGGAGGTAATCGTGCGATTTGTGCATAACTGCATGCTTTGGAGCATTAGCTGAGACTTTGGAGACCGTTCAGCCGGCCTGTTTTCACTGCTGTTTGTCACTGATGGTATTTGCCTTTCGCTGGACTGTGGAGCAATTTTACCAGAAAGCTTTTGCATTCTGACGGCTCGATGATTTTTTGCTACATAATACATTAATCTGCAACTCGAGTTCTGAGATTTTCCAATCCCGCGATCATTTCATTGTGCTCTGCGGACGTAACAGTCAACATCTCGCACCTTATCGCAAGCGTCTGAACAATCTTAATTATCGGACTATCTAAACCTGTCACAGAACCATAACCTGTCTGACGATACGCTGTTACTTCCGTTACGTCGTAGAAATTCACACAGAACACACACGTGATTTTCGAGAGGATCTGTCTTCTCCTCTTATTTGAGCTACGATTGACCTTGGGTTTGTTGCTCACTGGAATCCCGGTCAACAAACTTCTCCTGCCCATGGATCAGTGGTCGGTATGCACGTTTAGGTTGCTCTGGTCACAGCGTTTAGGCTGCCACAAGTGTCTGCTTCGGTCAGCGGGTGGCAAAAATCACACAGGCTTTGTGCAGTGAAATGCAGGTAAAAGATATGGTGGTAACGTGAGATGAAAAAAGCCTGTAGCTATGATATACCGTGGAGCACAGTACTGTTATACATTGTTTGACAGCCTTAAAGTAGCTCAGTCGATTGGTATCACAAAGATACTGATGAAAATCAAATAAGCAAATTACTCACCTTAGACTCAGTGAATAGACTTTCGAAGACTTCGTTTGTGGTGTACTAGCGTGTCGTTGGACTTACTTCAAAAATATTTACCCCGTACTTCCAAATAGATGGCACAAGAATGTAGGGGGATAAGTCCATTTTAAAACCGAGCACATGATTGTACGATTAACACGCACAGGTAATGTTATCTAGTTTATAGGTTGGCAAACTAACCCTGACCGCTTCATTTTTATTTGCCTCTTCCTCTGATTCCCCGTTGTAGTGAACTCGGTGTGTGAAAGTTGGAACTTGCAATTGCACTCCCTAACTTTCTTGAGTGCTTCAGTACTACCTACATTTCTACTGTTTTCATACCAGCGCATGTATTGCAATATGCCATCCATCGATACTATTATCCATAATTAAGTGTTTCATGTGATCAGTACTAAACGTACATATAAAATTGTATTTTGTTCTCAAGGGCAATGGTTTCAACCTAATCGTTAAACATAACTTAACCATCTCTATCATATATAAAGCATGGGAATGCTCATTGACCTTACATAACGTTGGCAATCTTACTTTATCTTTATGGTACCAGAAGCGTGCTTCCTCAACCATATTATCTCCCAATATTCCGTATTTATTGGAAAACTAACTGTCAACCACAGGAAATTGAGCTAGATGCACGTGGTAACAAACTGCTTCTGGATGAAAAATCTTGCCGAAAATTAAATTTCCTTATCTACTGTGACATAATAACACTGGAAGCTGAGTGTTCCGTTTGATACCACCATGCACAAATCTAGAAATCGGAGCACTCGTAAAACTTGATAAGCTTCATTGTTGGTACAGCATTTCGAGTGTGTGGCATGACTGACGGCATCACGTTTCAGATTTGCCAGTCATTGTGGCCAGCCAGAGGTCGCATGCGCATACAGAGGGACCATGGGTGGCTTGCGCTGCACCACCCGCCCACACACCCCACATCCAGTGTAAACCCGAAAGATTAAGACCGGGAAGTATGTGGATGGGAGCCAGGTCTCATCAACGGAGCCGGCCCACACTGCTTCACAGTCAAACACAAGCACGCTGTATTTGGGGAATCAAACGCATACAATGCGGTGAATGGATCGTGGTCCGCTTCACAATGAGTGCATGGTACCACTCTTTCAGCAAAGCACGGCCACAAGGTCTGTGCACCCCTTCCCATCTATCAACGACCAACAGTCTCCTAGAGACATTATGGACGAGGTAGTGGGTAATAGACAGGTAGGCACCTTGTCAACATGAAATCAAGCGCAGCCGCACGGATGTGTCAAGCAACGGCCAATTACTTGAAATGACATTAGCATGATATTATTATGACATTATTTCTGTTAAAAATACGACCATGCAGATATAACTCTTCTCTTAATTAGCAAATGAAAGAAGTTGGTTAGCAACTAATCTGCGATAAGTACAAAATGGCCAGAAGTTACTCAACAAAGCTACAAACACAATAAGGGTAACGAAGCTAACCACAATTATCGTAAACAATGTGGCTAGTTAATAAATGATTATTCAGGTAGGTAGGACAAACCAAATAATGTCGGATGAAATGTAAATATACACCAATACACACATTCACCGTCATACCAAACATGTATTTTCCTACATTTTTGAACACGCTCTGTTAGCTTAACGTGATCTTGCCTGTGAAGATGTGCCTCGCATTGTCGAGAATAAAAGTTTGTTCATTTATTTATTTATATGATACCCATGTAAACTAGCCAGAGAAATACAGCAGTTTCGGTGGTGTATAACTAACTCATTGTGTCACGTTCCGGGTAGAAGACGCGAATTCCGACCCAAGCTATATCCTTCGGTGTTCTGTTCATAGTTTGCAACTTGTTAGTTGCGTAAAATGCTTCATCCAAACATTTTTAACTAAGCTAATTTATACATTTGAAAAAGCTTCTTGTACAACGTATCGAGAGATGGGGGTTGTCTCGCTATCCTTAATGCTATTGAGACGTTAATTTTGACCCCTGGCTACGAATTCAAGGAACATGACCGGAAAACACTGCTGTCTTTTGAGGTTCTGAGGCTCATCATGAGTTCTGGATTGCTAACCTCTTCCTATTGCCTGATAAGGGTTGTTACTTTCACCACATATGTGTCACAATGATTAGCATCATGATTTGCGAGTGAAATGCCTGAAAGTACTATCATTTACTTCGCGAGTCGAAGTCGCTATGAGAATGCGCACAAGTCAGCATTTAAACGTACATCAGAAAACGCGTTGTTGTAGTTATCACAAGAAAGCAATTCATTTCCGATACTGCATACATTGCAACTGAACTGAATTATGCGGTTCAGGACAGGAAACAAACAGGTCATCTTGGACCTCGTTTTACAAAAGATGAACTGATGATCGAAGTAGTAACAACGTGCACTCCTTTGGGCTGCAGCGATCACGCGACACTGGTGTTCTAATACCTGTGATAAACAGTGTCCAAAAGAAAGTACCGAGAAATCTTACGTCATAACCAACTAAGATAATCTGTCCGAACTCACTGGTGCGACAAGCTGGTCTTTCCTAGCTGAATGGTCTCCTGAAGTGGCCTGCGGGAAACTCGTCAACAGATTCAACAGACTCGTGGCAAGCGCATCTGGAACCAAACTCAACGGACCCTAACGTTTGAAGTGGTTCTTAAGGAGCAATAGCCAGGAATGCGTTTCATTGAGGACTTGGGATGTCACGCTCACATAGCCCCTCTGTGCGAGGATATTTGAGGCATCTGTAGAACACAATGGAACCACTGTGTCAAACTCGTCCTGGAGGATAAAGTAAAGAACCAACAAGGCCTGGTGAAAATATTTTTCTCTAACCCTGAGCTGCTATACAGACATGTAAACAAACTTCGCCGCCTTAAGCACCGAAATCCTGTTATGTACACAGTATGCGCGTTATCGCAAACGGCACAATAGGCCGCCAAGTTTCTTGGACAACAATTTTGCCTTACCTTACGGAGTTTGAAAACATTCCACTCTTTGCCTATGCAGCTTATGCGGCCATTAGGACATAGCCACATAGTCTTCCCAACCGTACCTTTGTTGAAGCGGCTGCTATCCTTGCACGAGTAAAGCTCCCCGGGTGTGGACAGCATTCGCACGAAGGCTTTGAACTTTGATGCCAGGAGCTTAGCTGTATCATTAGCAACACTCTTGCAGCGATGTCCTAATGAGATGAACACCATTCCACCTGGTAACCACGTTTCAGGGATGCTTATGAAATCACCTGACTTATAAGCATTGCGAATTTTCTGCTCGGCCCCACAAGGTGATAAAGGCGTCAGGTGTGGGTGGATTCCTACACATGTGAGCCCGGGCTTTATTAGTTTTTTTGGGGTATTACTAATACGGCTTCTAGACTTACATCCGAATCGATTGGATTATCGTCCGAGTGAACCACCCATGTCGCATCCACTCGGTTTGCTTTTTCAAATGATTGCATGTCTGATCTCTGGAAATCTTATGTACCTTGTAAACAGTGGTCGAGTGAATAGCTTTGCCGTCTTTTCCGCCCACGTTCTAACACTTCCATTGCTGTTTGTGCTGATTGCACCACTAGTTTGAGCATTCTTGGGCCGCATTCTCTCTAATTTAATTCCACAACATTCTCCTAGAAAATTGATTCACAAATGAACCGCCTTTGGTTCTAAATCGTGGTTTCATGCCTCATGAATTTCTTAGCTACGCTGTCACTCCATGGATAGAGATTAGGTGAGCTTGCTTGCTGTGTCTATCTAGGATGCTTCTTTTCAGATTATGAGTGCTTAATAAGACAATAGGATAGATGCGTATGCCCAAAGACCTGTATCGCATCCAACTTGCCAGAAGCGAAAACTTTTATACATCACTGGGGGATTATATTGCTACTGGAATAATCGTTTGTTCGTTGTAGTGTGCAGACCGAGTGAAGAGTAAGTCGTATTAATTTCGTGGGTCTGGGTTCGACGACTTACAATGTGATGACGGTAGATTCGGGGACATTGGAGCGAATAATCCGCAGCGTGTTATGGTTGCAATTCATTTTTGTTGAGCTGCAAGTTCTAATGAGAGTAGTTCTTTGCATTCAGCCAGTTGTTAGTTGTCTACTCTTTGTAATTTCCATTCGAGTTAACGATGTTTGTAACCAAAGAGACCAAAATGGTGGCATCTCGGATGGCCTATGCAGCAAGCTCTGCATTTGTGATGATGACCCCGGGAAATTGTCTTCACAACAGACATTTGAACTTATGGTGTAGTGGGCTGGTGTTCGGCTACCTCATCCTTTTAAACGATAAAGTTATTAAGAACAGCGTAATTTAATATGTCACACCTTTCGGCCTTTGCTTGTGTCTCATTGTCCTACGTGCTGTTTCCCCGTCAGTGCTACGGTCTCTTTTCGCCTGAATTTCTGCAAACTTGTAGGAGATAAGCGGTGGTGGGGACCTTGCTGATTCTGGTTTAATGGAAGTCATTACAGTCTGTTGGCGTTCAGCTGAACAATTCGCTTCCAAAAAGAGGATGGGATCGCACCTTAGACCTGAAGCCTATGAGCGTTGATTTAATGATCCAGTTGACTAAACGCTCAGTAAAATTTCATATATTCGGCATTCACGAGTTATCATTAAGTTTATGTTCCAATACTTAATTTGAAAACGTGTGCTGTCCAGTTGAATGAATTTGCAACCGTACGCCAACGCTTGATTCCATCAGTAACAGTGGATTCCGGCAAGAAGGTTGTCAATTGTCCGAGATGTGTGCGACAGTCATTCTTCTAGTTAGAAGTGGCGAGTACGTGCTCTAACATATTGGTGCCTACATCTCATCAATGAGTTATAAAAAGGACCGAGCTTACAGTTGAATTTCTCTCCTTGTTTCCACTTCACATACTCTTAGACGAATGTTGTCTGAATCCAGGAAGATCTGCTTATGCAGACATCATTGTCCTCAGTATATGCGTGGCATTATAACGAACGTAGATAAGCGTGCCTCTGGCATGATCAGCTTACGAATTACAGTAGGTAGCTTAGTTCAGGGAAACGTTTATCGCAAATTCCAACTAATGTTACACTCTCTCCTAGCAAACCATGTTGACACGGTGGTTTGACGCTTTTCACACACATTTCAGGTCTCCTGTCTAAGAGGAATCATGTCACCTGGTCAAACGGAGAGCCTAAACGTCCCAAATTTTCTGGCCTCCATATTTATGAATGACTTTACATCGTTCTAAGTATGATTACTCTCTCTGCTACGTTTATTTCCGACCGGACGGGCAGATTTGTAAAGTAGCACAGGCGACGTCCGACTAGGAAGGACAACTTTGTCGCGCTAACGAGGTCAAACTCGAGACTTTTCAGTGTCTCCTGGAAGAAATTCTACGTAACAGCAATGCGGAACTATAGTTGGGCTGTCATTGCTCCGCAAAGGAGTGTCCATCATTACAATATTGAATGCGAGGTGTTCGCTACTGCAGATGACTTGCAGCATTGTTACTTTGTCCCCTGGTCCTCATCATAATTATCATTCTAGAATTTAGCTGCAGGTGGAAAAAACCTCAGCTATAGTAAAGCAATACAAAAGACAAGAAAAACAACAGACGCACGCCCTCTGAGGATCCAGTAACAGATGAACATGGTTCGCAGAGCGGACGGTTGGCTATCGTGCCACAAAAAGGAGTTATATTACGCCTAACGAATGAGATCGTGATTGGAAGGGGAGGCTAAGTAGGAGGGAGATGGACAAAGGAACTCACAACACAAACGCCACTGGGGTCGGCTTCTAGCCATATCAGCAAGTGTGTCCAACCAAACGTATTCATCGTCCTTAGGAGTCCAGCCAGGCAGTCGAAATGCACCAACCGACAATAAATTCGAAGTGAGGGTTTTCATTTATCTCGACCAAGTCATCGCTTGGCCTCCCCTCCTCCTCTTAAAACCACGCCCCAGGTGGCAACCAATGCACGTCGCGGGAGTCGGTGTGCTGGCATGCGGAACACGTGACCCAGCCATCGTAGCCTGGTGCGTGGTATAATGGTGCTGAGCGCTTCACTAGCTCTTCCTGCACCAAATACGTGGTGCTGAACACGCTCATTGCTTACGCGAAGCTTCCATCAGACATCAGGTAAGCTGCGAAGGCAGCGAAGATCGAAAGTGGCTAACCTCTTTATGCCTGTCGACCTAATGGGCCAGGTTTCACAACGGTATAAGAGGGTTGAACGGAAGCTTAAATTATAAATTCGACCCTGAAGGGTAAGGGTGATATCGCGTCTGCGCCACAGGTAGCAGAGATGGGCAAAAGCACATCGAGCTTTTGCTGTAGTTTCGTAATCTTAGCTTTCATGCCACGAGTTCCAGCTGATCATCAGCAAGGGTCAGCGCATAGGGAACTGCCCGCCCACCGTCTGGGAAAATGCGTGGCGCTCGCGCTATACGCCAATCGATCTGTGAGATTATAATCCGTGGACCCATTGTCTTCTATGGCTAGGTTTCACGGGAAGAAGGCCATCGACCACTTCCTAACTCGGATGTTGGCAGGGCGCCCACACCTGACAGGAAAACGACTCTGGTTCTCAGCCAAAGCTTCTGAGTAAATGTATACCCGAATGGAAGCTAGTCTAGCACATGGTCAGCTCATTGACTAATGCGGATTCGTGTCCTGACTATTAGCTAGGAGATGGGCGCAACCCAATTCCTACCCAGCGGTCACGTCGAGAAGGCGTCAAGGACACGAGCCCATGGTGAAACAGTAACTGCAATGGGTAGGCCATTTTTCAGGATCTAGCCACTGTCAGCCCCAGCGCACCAAATGCAATACCGCCTGGCGATATATGCTTGGCGGCATCCGGTTTCAGATTGGCCTGTCACTGTCGCCAGCCACAGGACGCCTGCGCATCCAAAGGGACCATGGGTGGCTTGCGCTGCACCACCCACAGTTCCATCCACACACACACACCCCATATGCAGTGTAAACCCGAAAGAACAAGACCGTGAGGCATGTGGATGGGACCACGTCTCATCAACGGAGCCGGCCCACACTTCTTCAAAGTCAAAACAAGCACGCTGTATTTGGGGAATCAAGCGCACACAAGGCGGTGGCTGCATTGTTGTCCGCTCAACACTGAGTGCATAAAACCACTCCTTCAGCATAGCAAGGCCACAAGTTCCGTGCACCCCATCCCCTCCATTAGCGACCAAGTGTCACCTGGAGCCAGTACGGACGAGGTAGTGGGTAACAGACAGGTAGGCACCTTGTCAACATGCATATAAAGCGCAGCCATACCGAGGACGTCAAGTAACAGCTAATCACTTGAAAAGACATTATCTATTAAAATGCATATGTTTAAGCATACGGCAATGCAGGCATAACACTTTCCTAAATTGGCAAATGAAGTAACTTGGTTAGCAACGAATCCGCGATAACTACAAATTGTCCGCAATTAACTCAACAATGCTACAAACGCCATAAGGATAACGAACATAACCGCAATTAGCGTAAGCAGCGTGTGCAAATTAATGGATAATTATTTAGGTAGGCTTAAAAAACCAAATATAGTAGAACGAAATTTATCCAACTTAAAATAGCCCTAGTTTTAGTGTAAGTTGTTTTAGCCCAACTGCGATGAAGACGCATCAAGAATACAACATAGCCGCAACATGGTGCGATATATACCAGTTCGCTTAGGAACATGGCAGCGCCACACTGGATGCGGTGTCATACCTTGTGCATTCAGTACCATCTGCACTGAACGGTAATAGTGTGGCCGTTCACCTTCTGCTCCTGGAATACCCAGATGACCTCGGTGCGTTGACAGATCCATCCTGCTTAACCAGCTGTCTGCAAGTGACGTTTCAACAAGTGTTTGTAGCATGCTAAAGGACTACTTCACAAACTGCACTCAATTCACCCAGAATAACGGAGGGAAATATTTTGCGTTGCTCTCTATTTTGAGTGTTTTACAAGGAGCGATCAACTCACCCGCTCTATTTTCTTTTTACATTGAAATGCTCCCCTCGTACTCTCTAGGTTTATTGAATGCAAGTAGGCTGACGATATCGCATTAGGATGCGTAACACTAACCGTTGAGACGTCGACTACTTTTCCTCATTGTCTACATGAGCACGTGCATCGGTCCTCTTCACGATTCCTGATGTTGTACCCTACTAAATGTCATGACTTAACATTCTGGTTTCTCCGAGATAACACGGTACAAGTTATGTTAGACGGCACTACTACATTGGCAGTCTGCGATCATTTGATACCCAGATCAGCAAGTATTAACTTTCTAGGGGTCATTTCATCCAGAAACTTATCTGGGTCTGCCCACGTTGCCGAAACCTTTTTTAAGGTTAGACGGTTGTCATTTTATGCACTTCGACAAAGTAATTTAAATAGCCCCGTGATTTAGTTCTAGGCTTTGTGACCGCATGTACACTGACACATTGGTTCTGCTGTTTTGTGATCTTCCCTGGGTAACATAAAAAGCGCCATCCATTGATTTTATGGTCCATATAGTTTATTATCAGATAAAGCGGATTGTTCAGTGAGCCCATTCTGGATTTTGTTATCAACAAGTACCTAGATGTTTGTACC
The DNA here is from genome assembly GCA_944474145.2 of Dicrocoelium dendriticum. Classification (NCBI taxonomy): domain Eukaryota; kingdom Metazoa; phylum Platyhelminthes; class Trematoda; order Plagiorchiida; family Dicrocoeliidae; genus Dicrocoelium; species Dicrocoelium dendriticum. Next base: position 24,779,033 of record OX104065.1, on the reverse strand, counting down.
AGTTTTTCCTAAACGACCTTCATCCACTACATTTTGACCTATCAAAAACACTATATTTTTCCTCTGCCCGCTCTAGATTTAAGATTTTATTTCTACGTATTACATCTTACCGCAATTCTGTGTTACCGTTGCTGCCCCGCTTGTTTGTTGACCCAATCGAAACTATCAATATGCTTCGAATTTATTTGCTTGAGTGACATGTGTGGACATTTTTACGCTTTTTATTGTTTTTTCAACGGTAAGTTCATATACATCACCGTCTGCATTGATAACGTAACATCCTGAAATTGCATCTACACTGATGCATAAAGTCTACTTTGACTCGAGTTGACTTGCAGTTTATTGAACACAAATATGTTGATGACCTCGTTTTGGGGTTGTATTGCTCCTACACTTGAGATGGTAACTCTACAGCATGGGCTGGAGGAATTGGTGATGTGTCACCAGCCTGCTTTTTCACTCATCTCGTTTCTATGTGTTACGAGGTAACATACCCTTTTATTAGACCTACTAAGATACATGCGCTTTTGAATACCATATCTCAACTTACATTGATTGACCAACTCATGTGCAAGACGCCAACCGTCAAAAATTTGGGTGTCTTTTTATCCAAGAACCTACATTTATCTTTTTGTCGCCAAAATGTACCACTAGGTTAAAAGATCACCATTTTAAGCTCACATAGTTAAAATGCTTTCGGTAACTTGTGATTAACTTATAAGGAAACCTATGAATCAGATGTGCGTTTTCCATCGGTATGACTTTGTTCTTGATTGCCATCAATGTGGTCAGTGTTTAGATCAAAACATTATCACCGTTCTGACAACACAGTTTAACTTAACGGCTCACGAATCATTCTAACGGTCCGTCAATTTTTGTAAAAGCACTTCAGAGTGAATGTTATAAACCAGTGTGTGACGGTCAGTATAACTTTATGTCCGGGATGTTGTTATCTTCTTCCAGGCTTGCCGGTTGAATGAACTTTCGATAATTTATATCGTAGCAGTTAGCATACGCCGATGCTTGCGGCTATGGCATTTAAGAACAGATAAAGTCAACTTGATTGGCGATGTAGTGACATGTATTAAAGTAAACTGAATGCTTCCCTCCTATTTTCATTTGACTTATCATTTAGAACCGTAATAAATATGGTACAATTATCCCTACACAAACTTTGTAGTCCAACCACTAGCTCTCCGTACGCTCAAGTGTTGGCTAGCTTGCCGAACTACCTCCTAGTGGTGCCACCTGGGTGGTTCGTGACTTCGCTTTCTAGCGAAGTCTTTGACGGCAGTGTTTCAGGACGTAGTGGGTTCGAAATGATATGGAATATTGGTGACTCGGAGAACACCGCAACAACAGAACGCAGTGGTTTTGCGTCTGAAAAGCGTTTTCCGTATAAAATGCCACAAATATCTGTATAACAACATTGAGACGTAGCGGATGTGCTTCGCCACTAAACAAACTGACTGTCACTTGTTTCGGCAAGCTGAAGCTTTGCTATCCAACAACAGCGTGCCTACATAATGGGAAAGATTGGCCACCCATGTGATGTCTCGCCTAACAGATGACGTATAAAGTGACCATTCAGTCACCGACTATTTATGGGCGTGATTCCTTGAATTCGCCTAGCTACTTTGCGGTTGTTCCATAAGATAACGACCTACTTCGGGTTTGGCAACCGAGAGGTATCACATAGAAAAAAACCCATGGAGATTTCATTTGATATACCGTACTCAGCTATCATTGCATCTGCTACTCACAAATCTCCACACCCTGCCTGTGCATGTGTTGCCAATCATTGTTATCCCCTACTAGACCATTAATTTTTCCATCATTTCACTTCCTATAGTCTTGTTGATGATCACAGAACTAGCCAGGAGCCATCCCCTACGGCCTCTACCTTCGTTCCGCCTGACCTGCTTCAATGTCCGCACACTCATGTAGATCAGGAAACAGGCTGGTCACGCAACCCTCTTCGGAATCGTAAGCCATCAAGTTATGCCGCCTTTCGGCAACCCGATTGCAGGATCCCAGTGCCGTGATTCAGCTGAGATCTCCCATAGAGCACAGAGCCATAGTTCACCTACGTCTATTTGGTCACACAGAAGCAGCCGCGACAGGTTTTCCTGGTGCTTGAGTAAACAAATAAATAAATAATTGTGTGGATGTTTGTGAGTGGTGTAAAGTTTGTAGAAAGTAGAGGTCACGATTAAAATTCACGCGCAATCATGTGACTTGACGGGGAGTCGAACCCCGGTCCACGAATTTCCGGTCCGCTGCTCTACCGCTGAGCCACCGAGGGCTGATGATTAGGTGCGCAAATTTTAATACATGACTTCTGCTTGGTGCGCGACGTGTCTTATAATTTTTACAAACTTTACACCACTCACAAACTTCCCCAATTAATCTGCCATCGCCCATTGGATATCTGCTGGATAGGTACTTCGGTCCATTGGGAAGTGACGGGTGAGTGAGCCAATCTGCAACACCAGGACAGGTACTGTGAGCCCATTGGCAATACGTCGCTCACCAAGCAGAAGTCGTGTATTAAAATTTGCGCACCTAATCGTCATCCCTCGGTAGCTCAGCGGTAGAGCAGCGCACCGGAAATTCGTGGACCGGGGTTCGACTCCTCGTCGAGGCACATTATTGCGCGTGAGTTTTAATTGTGACTTCTACTTTCTACAAATTATTGTGTATACTTCGACGATGCTAAAGGCTGTTCCCTGGAAGGAACAGATCAGATAGTGGTACAACCTTTCCATGACAATGCATTACATTTTTTCAGAAAACAACACGAGCGCAATTTCAAATTAGGTAACAAAAAATAATCTGAATCGTTCTGCTATTCTTTCCTGCATTGAACCAGAATTTTTCACAATCTTATGACAGATGTTTGGGCCGAGCACAAATGAAGTGTAATGAACGCGGCTGTTGTCATAAATGTTATGTGTATTTACTTCGAAAATTTATGCAAGCACTATGGATACCTTTTTCGAAAATGTTATCTAGGGACTGCGATGTCCCGAACATTTTAACCACGTTTTGGCGGTTAACTGCTTACTAATCGCAAGCTTAAAATTGCACGTGTATAACGTTTACTGATGTCACCCAGAAGCTTCTTATAAATCTTTGAGTAGTAGGTTAGAAAGAAACATTCTCTGATTTTCCTAGCACATTTTGGAATCATGAGATGTACCTCTTTGTTACGGATTGGATATCTGCTGTTTAAAGATATGTGAACACCGTTATCAAGACTAAGTACTTGACAGTTTATGATTCTGTAAAGAAAACTTAAGTTCAGCTTCATCCCCCGAAGTCAACTGGGTCAAATCCAAGTTTATCAAATCGCGCTCTGTATGTCAACTTAGTGGAATAACAATGGAACAATGGTATATGACGGGTAAAAAAGCATACACTTAACGAGTCCCGCAGGTTGGCAATAGAAATACTAACAAATTGGCAAACCACATAAGTTGTTGAAGTAAGGAGTGTCAGTGAGATAAAAGGTAGAAGTATAACAGTTTTAGGGGGATAAAGTGGTACGACGCAAAACTGGCTAAGAAATTGTTATCGTTGGTGATGGTAGCAAATAAAAATGGAGTACTCACCGGTTCGCACAGATTTACGACCGTGAATTTGGGGTATAACTCCAAAGAGGCTGGTCAGCCTAAATATATACAAGCGTTTTCGTTCATAAAACAAAGCGCAGGGCGCTCATTTCGACGTCCAATCGTTTTTTAAACGTATCTAATGTGGGGGCACAAACTACTGAGTTTGGAAGGGCGTTCCAGGGCCCGCAGACCCGGAGGGAGAAATAGGTTCTCCGACACTCTAGACGACTGTACTGTTGGCTCAGCTTTAAACTGTTACCGCGAAGGTTAGTGTTCGGGCTGAGCTTCAAGTGGTGGCGGCATACGTGACTGGGATCGCTCAATATCTGGTACACTAGTATGAGGTCTCCACGAAGTCGCCGGTACCGTCCGCTGAACACTCCGAGTATCTCCAGTCGTTCCTGGTAAGGAGTGTGGCGCAAGCCCTTGACGATTTTCCTTGCTCGACGCTGTGGGGTCTCAAGCGCTGCAAGGTCACGTTTTAGCCAGGGTTGCCAGGCCTGGATTGCATATTCGACGTGAGGACGCACGTAGGCATTCAGCATCAAAGAGAAGATGGATCGATCCAAAATTCCGAATGCTCTTCGCAGGAGTCCAACGTGTTGGTTGCCCATTTTAGAAGCGGAATCTGACTGTTTGGAACACCCGAGGTCTTCCTGTACCAGCACACCCAAGTCGCGTTCCTGAGTGGTGGTCTTCAGATCGTGTGCCTCAAGCTTGTAGACGTGGACTTGTCGATGGCGGATATGAACAACGCAACATTTGTCCACATTAAACGGCAGGGCGTTTCTCACCGACCAATTCCAGGCCTCATTCAAGTCACGCTGTAGGACTTCATGGTCGTCCGATCGTTTTATCGCCCGCCAAACCTTGAGGTCGTCCGCGAAGAGTAAGAATTTCGACGTAATAACTCTTACTAGATCGTTAATGAAAAGCAGGAACAATCGAGGCCCAAGTACCGAACCCTGCGGTACGCCGCATCCCACTAGAATCGGATCGGAAAAGGATGATCGAACTCTAACTACTAACTGCCGTTCAGAGAGAAAGTTACCGATCCATCCTAACAACGGGTCTCCGATACCGTACTGTTGGAGTTTAATGAGCAGGATTCGATGATCCAAGCGATCGAAGGCTTTCGAAAAGTCCAAGAATGCAACATCGACTCCTGTTCCCTCATCGACAGTCTCGGTCCAGTTGTCACAAGCTATCAGCAGATTCGTCGTACATGAACGATGTTGACGAAACCCATGCTGTTCTGGCGCAATTATGCCGTAGTTTTCCAAGTATCCCATTAACGCATCTGCTATCACCGCTTCCATGACTTTGGCGATCACAGGCAGAAGCGTTACGGGGCGGTAATTGACAGGATCCGATCGACTTCCTGCTTTGTATATGGGCGTTATTACACCTTGTTTCCACCTCGAAGGTACGATGTTCTCATCGAAACAGCGCTGGAGAAATGCAGCTAGTGGTTGGGCCAAGTGGATGGCAGCTACCTGTAATGTTTTCGGGTGAATGTTATCGGCCCCGGGAGAGCTGTGTGGACGCAAGGATAGCAGCTTTTGCAGCACCATTTCTGCAGTGAACGTGACGTTGGATAAAACGGGCGGTGGGGTAACTAGTGGCGGAATATACGTGGAGGCTTGTACACCTTGGAAGATTGGGGAGTACTGGGCCCGTAATGCGTTGGCCGCCTCTTTCGCAGTATGTGTATACCCATTGGTCGTATTAAGTGGTGGGATTCCCCGTTGCACCTTGCGAAGTCCATTCACATGTTTGTAAAGAAGCTTTTTGTTCGAACAGAATCGTTTGGCTAGCTCCTGCTGATGCGTTCTCTTGTCTTCGCGAACCAAAAGCACACAGTAGTTGCGATGCGAAACGTATTCCGTCCAGTTTTCTGCGCTGGGGTTGCTTTTATACGTGCGCCACACATAGCTATTTCGTAAAGCGTCTCTAGACCCTCTCAAGAGCACGCTGGTCAGAGTTCCGCAGATTAGACTGTACCACTAAACAGTATTCCATACACGGCAACACATATGTTTTGTAAGGCGATATGCGGGATTCCGTGAGGTTAAATCCTGGCAGATGAAACCGATGGTCTTCATGGCTTTCGAAATTTGAATGTCAAAATGCTCAGAAAAGTTAAACGTGACTGAATATCGCACGCTCAAGTCGCGAGCTGCCCTGCATTACGAAATGTATGCCCCTTGTAGTAATAAACTGTCTGGCGGTACCTGGCATTTGTACGACAAAATATTACACTTGTCCACGGCAAATGACATCCACCACAGTTGGCACCAGAAGTCAAGGGAAGATAGATCATCCCAAATGGGACGTACGGCGTCCTGTGTGTTTGCAAGTGGTTGTGAGTAGACAACTTTAATGTCATCAGCATTTATTATCCTCCGGGAGATATTGTTAATATACAAGTAAAAAACAGAGGACCAAGACCACTACCCTGAATCACTCCACTGATGTTTGCTTTCGGTTTAGATAAATGGTCATCGATGCGCACCACCTGCTATCTACCAATTAGATATGAAAACATTCAACAAAACATCGGTTTTCCAATGCTTATAGCCTTCAGTTTGTTCAGTAACCTTCTGTGAAGCACTCTATCAAAGGCTTTTCGCAAATCAAGGAACATGATTACAACACCGTTTCCGTTGTCTACGGCAGCTGTTATGTGGTTTGAAAATTCTGTCTGGCATGTTGCGTAGCATCAAAATTGCATGAAGCCGTGTTGCGAATTGTTGATGGTGTTAGCCTTGTTCAAGAATACAACTAGTTCACCTTTCATTATCCTTTCCGTTATTCTAGATACGATAGGTGTATTTGATGGTACTCTTGAGCGGCGCCATTTATATCTTGCGAAATAACGACAGAAGTTTATCATTAAGTAGGGTATACTCCGTTGTTAAAAGAGAGTGTAAGAAGGTTGAGCAAAAGCAGAAGGAAGTCACAGCTTTTATTGAACAAGTGGATCCCATCAGGGTCTGCGCATGTTGAGGAGCGTACACGAGATACTTGACCAGTGATTTTGCCTATAGTGAATTCCATTGTGCATTGACTTTCATTGTTGTGCGGCATGATAAGTGCTGGTGTGTCTGATGATTCACTGACCATTGATTCGAAAAACTAAGCGCTGAAAGCTTCGCGGATATCATCAGGTGCGTCGCAGTATGTTCCATCAGGCCTGGTGATAAATTGAAATGGCTACTGCAGCTGGAACCCCGGGCTCGGAATATTTTGGCTAACCGCAGGTTTTCGAGGGCCGTTCATATACTCATACTCTTCTAGAATAAGGGTTTTGTCACTTTGATACCCCTGTTCTTCGACGAGCTTGAACTGCTATATTAATAGCGAAAAGTCAGCAGTTAACCAGAAATGCTGCCGAATCATATGCAGCTTTCTTGCTGACTTCAACGCCTTGCGCTCGGATTTATCTTCAGCATGGTAAACACATTTAGTACCTGTATTTAAACAAGTAGTAAAGCCGAGGTCGTACTGTAAGCAAGGAAATTTGTTTAGAAGGTTCGAGTAACGCTTTTCCACCAGGATCAAAGAAACATCAACTGCAAAACTGGAAAACCGCACTATGTACAAATGAATAGGTGAGCATATACAATAAATGCCTTAACGATTATGCTTCCAAACTCAGGACAATCACGCTGACAATCTCTTGGTCCAAGTCGAAAAGTCCAATAACGTGCGCGCTGTACGAAATTGTACTACTAAGGTACACGACGTGTTTAGAAGACAGGTAGTGCGGTGAGATGGGTTGACTACCAATCTAAAAAGGGATGCGGATTAGGTAAGCCTCAAGGGAGTGGGATGTTGGCATGTGCGCATTCACCAATTGAGTCACAGATGCACATAGACAAAGGAGGAGATAGTCAGACAGGCTCGTCCGATAGGGGTAAAGGTTCATTGGACAGGGATACTAGGTGAAGGGTGAAGGCCATCAAACGACCCTAATCAGGGCAGTGCAAACTGTTGACGATCGTAAACCAAGTTAGACAAAGGTGTAGAGGCAATTTAGCATTATAAGCATGCGAGGTGATAACAATTTTAGGGAACGTAGGGCGGAATGAGCCGGAAACGGGGTATCACGAAGAAATGGGGAAGTTCAGTCTTAATGGTTGGTAGGGAAATGAATATGAAAGGGAATTTGGATCGCAACGTCCGGTTGTTCTCTATACTATCCTTGTTTTATATCACACGACATCAGTTATTCTAACACACAATATTTCATGACGCGATCTTTTCTAACCAGGTGAAGGATCTACGGAAACAACATATCTTGGATCTACTTCCATGACCCCCACTAACTGTATATCTAAAACGATCTCAATTTTTGGTTCGCGAAACAAATCTTATTTTGTCTTCACCTAACATTACTTGTTAAAAAACATTTGCATAATTTTCTACTTTTCAACTGAGCGGGTTTAAATGCACGAGCATTTGAAATTTGTCTTGTATCTTCTAACTATTTTGGACTACTTGCTTCCTGTATCAGACTTTAATGTTGTCATGTGATCCATTGTTTCATATTTAATGTGAAGCCGTCCAACACAGGGAGGTCGAAAAAGAAGCCAAATCTATAGACATTTCGTTCAACCGACGCCGTCATGCAATACGACGGGTTAGCACAAGAGCATGCGAACTAAGGAAACGTGGCGCTAGACCAGGTATTTGTGTTACTGAATTATCGAGCGAGGACGTTTAAACTTGGCTAGGCATAAGTATATAAAGCAAAGGATTATTATCCAATAAAGAACAGTAAAACACGCTTCTTTCTGCGAGAAAACGATGAGAATTAAACCTGGATTGAAAAATTGTCCTGATGCTGCCGATGTTCCACTTGAGGCTTCAGCTTATCCTAAACGTAATGTACAACAGTGCTTCCTTTCATCCCTACTCTGTCTTTAGGTACTGAGGCCTCATTCGCGCTAATTGTCAGTGCTACTTGCTGCAGGGCTACAATCAGTCAATAGTTTCCTTAGAAAGTTGTGGGGAGTGTTGATTCAAGCCGATTACTATCTGCGTATCAAACCTATGCGTGATCTGCTTATTTAGGTAGAATAAAAATGGATAAAGTTATACTTCTTGACTGCAGGTAAAGCTAAACTATATCGTATCGGATCACGCTTTAAATAAATAACTAAAATAATAAATAAATAATTAATTAATAAATAGCTTATTCACGAATTTATCTAGGAACACCAAACCAGGCACGATCAAAATTTACAAACAACTATGTTTTGCAACAGACCCATTGCTATTTATGTAAGCTGCAGTGGCCGAAATTTGTACAGGCTGCGGAATTTGAAGAAGTTTTCATGAGAAATATAGACATGAATGACGGTACTTTTGGTTCAACTGTGAGTGGTGTAAACAGTCAAGGCACTATAAATGTAGTGAAAACGGTAGATATTGACAGAGAGTGTCTTATACCTGTAGGTGTCAAGGAAAGATTGAAATACGACGCCAGTCGATTTGCCAGTATGTAGTTGTGGGCAGTGACTTTATTCAGTGGCGAATCATATCCGCCACGTCGCAGTGTTGCTAAAAGCATATTTGCGGCTTTTTATAAAGAGGCGAGGACCCACCACGTCCTCGTGCTGTAAAGTGTTTTGAGCACTACTGTACAACTGGCAAAGCAGCATGCCGACTGATTTCACTCTCGATTATTCGCAGTCGGATGAAGTCCAATTCCCTCTGTTGGCTGATTAGGCAGCTTGGTCAGGGCGGCTCCAATCGCTGAGGCCGGTCCAGGATGGGTGAGTCATGAAGAGTCGTGTTGTTGAGTGTCCATTTGAGTAAAAATTATAAAGTTTCTGGTTTCTGAACTTTTCAGATCATGTATACTTTTCGGGAGTGTCCAGCTATCCACTCTGCACAACGGTCGTAGTGTTGAGTGCAATTGAATACTTTTGAAATACAGCCATGGTCCAGGTAGGTCCTTGTCGGTTATTGCGTCCTAACTCAGAAGAAAACGCCGTTCCTCAGTCCAATCTTGGATCGCCAAGAAGTCTCTGACCTCAGTGAAAAAGGAAGACAGGGACGACCGAGAGAATGCAACGTCCAATGGTCGTATGGGTAGATTAATCTCATCTACATAGAGAACAAGAGTGTTGTAGCGGTAAGCAATCCACGCAGTATCAGTTTACCATGCTGAAACTTGCGTGGAAAGAAAGAAACGCGAGCTCAAGGACTGGCGGCGATTGCATGGTGAATGAACAGCAGGTAGTCAGCCTAATTCGATAGGGAACGCAGAATAAGTAAATATACAGGTAATTAGCTTGCAACGAGAGAGAGCCAAAGCTTAATTAGAGCTAAAGCAGCGAATAGATAAGACTCAAGCAGACATAATCCTCGTAATTCTCCGCAGATGGCTGAACAGCACCCCAACATCTGAATATCTGGGGATATGCAATCCTGAAGACCAGCTGGGGGAATATGGACCAGATCGATACTGAAGAGCAATCCCTCAGGACAGCCAAAACTTTGCTGCCACCACCTCATCGTCGCTACGCCCTATACCTCCAGCCTACCACTGGTCATTCTACACAATCTTCTCTTTCATAATGCACTACGTAAATAACTAACTATTATTCTCGACTATGCGAGGCACGCCCATGGAGGCAGAATCAGGTAGATGCAACTGTACAGGCATTTGATGGCAATTGTAACAGCAACAGTAGAAAAATGTTTAAACGTACACTACTGAAACTGCAGAGAGGTGCAAATGTAAAAGGAATAATTAGTCTGTCGTGAGATCGCGACCCGTTTCTTAAGGACATGAGCAGTCTGTTATATATTGCTGTACTACAGCACCAACGTATTAATGAATAATCCCGGATGATAAATTAGAAGGTAAGTGAACAGCAAGATCGACAGAGATGTAAGACTATACTGGGCTCGTGGGTACGTAATGTAAAGATCAATTACTCTATTGCAAATGATGGGTTCGCTACACTGTCCTAATGCATTTTATATTAATGTCAACCTGAAATAACTTCTATTAACTTACACACGTCACTTAAGCTTCTTGTAGTTAACCTTGACAACATTCTCGCTTTTGTGACATTTTCTTCACAAATTATTTTCTGACGGATTTTCGGCAACCAATTACATTCATACGTTCATTTAGTGCAGAGGTATGTCAGCATACCTATATGCATCGTTCGATTTAATTTATTTGACATTTTCCTTTCAAGCGATCGCCTGTTGCTTGATATGCCCGGTGTAGCTGTGTTTGGTGTGCATATCGACAAGGTGCCTACCTGTCTATTACCCACCACCTTGTCCATAATGGCTCCAGGAGACAATTGGTCGCTGATGGAGGGGGCGAGAAGCGCGGTTCTTGTGGTAGGCTGAAAGAGTAGCTTCATGCACTCAGCGTGTAAGGGACCAGGGTCCAGTCATGGCCTTGTGTGCGCCTGATTCCCAAATACAGCGTGCGTATGTTTGCTTGTGAACGAGTTTGGGCCGGCTCCGTTTATGAAATGTGGCTCCCATGCACACGCCTCGGGTTTGCACTGGCTAGGGTGTGTGTGCTTGAGCTGTGGGTGTTGCAGCGAATACCACCCATGGTCACTTTGTGGGCGTAGCCTAATGTGGTTGGCCACAGTGACAGTCAAATCCGAAACCGGAAGCCGCCGACCATATTTCTGACCACATGTGGGTCCCACAGACTATATCCATCAGCATACCCGATTCCACCACTCGCAAATTATATCGGATCTTCCATTGAGTACACAGTGCTTTATTCCCATGAAAGTAATGTGGCAATACAGAAGTGGATTAAATTCAAAGTTCTCATCGGCTCGTCTAGCACGGCCAGTTGACGAAGGTAAGGTTGAGTCCAGCTGGCTCAATGGAATGAAAACCACTCGTTTAAGGTAACATTCAGCAAAAGGGGGCTCATTAAAGCCGACAAGGTGAAACGGAACAGATAGTACTAGGCTTATATGCTCGCCAAAACGTATTACAACTTTCGTTATCGCTGCAGTTCAAAATACATTAGTGAATATACCTCCGTGACACATTGTAGCCTTTCCTTGTCACAATATTTTTTATCCCAAGGGACTTTTTAAGCCTTTCGGCTTTACTCTTCAAACACCATTGTTCCAGGGAACTTTATTGCCGCCGTATTTTTGTCCCCTGGATACAGTTGACAAACCCCAAGCCCATATTTAATTTTTAGAAGCTATGTTGCATACTGCGTCACCGTGATTCCGCGGACAACTTGACCAGAGGAATAGTGATCCAGAGGGAATCACACCCGTGAAAGTGGTTTCAGCAACTTGCTCCAAACGATTCACCATATTAAATAGTCACATATCGATATGTCAATTCCACTTAAACCCAGTTGTTCAAGCATATGTCTTATGTCACTGCCCCAGGTTCATCAGTTCTGTTTCTCCCAATTTGTATTCAGAAATTTCAATACCTGTTGAAATATAGGTTACAACAGAAGACTAGTGTCCTTACCAATGCCACTGAAAATAAGTAGATGGGAAAAAGTTGCTTGGAGTCTTCAACTAAACATTTTTGAATTCATTCCGTTTGATGGCTCTAGGAAAAATGGCTAAACTTTCGGCAAAATAATCCTTGTCCAAGCAATCATAAAGCAGATGACCTTGAAATTTGACACCAGCTCGCACAGTTACTCCAAAATTTAAACAAACCCCGTGTGTCACTGCTCGATCATGTTCACTGAAACAGCTGCTATTCCGCATTTGAAACCCATGCCGATAATTTCATGGATGTTTCCTTTTTGCTTGTATTATTCTTATGGCAGCTATTGCTATGTTCCGTGCCTCCTGTGAATTATTGTGAGACAGTACTAATACATGTCGGTCCTACTGGAAAAGAGTGCAACACTGCACAATGCAGAGAAAACAGGCCCTTGGTCTGTTTCCTATTGGGTTTAACTTGAAGCACTCACTGTCACTGGAAGGTGATACTTGTATATAATATTAGTCGCGCTTTAGGTAGAAATTTATCTCAGTTAATTTTCCAAACGCCTGCTATGATCCATACTGTTAGTCTGATCCTTCGTAGAACCGGTTCGTCGTCACTGTTGATTTAATTGCTTACATTCTTCTATAACTTCTCAACATTCCTACTGGTCTAGAAATGCTAATCTGTCTGCGAAATAAACCAAAGAGCAATTCCTCCTGTAGTAAGAGAAACTCATCGAGGCCGAAGTCAGTTACGTGAGAAATGTTCATCGAACCAGATAACACCAGACATAAACGTCAGCTGTATGAATCACATCCGTGATTTAAGCGAATGCATCCATTGAAAATGGCGCAAATGTTAAGAAACTATATGAAAGCAATATTGACTTTTATTTGGGAGACCAACCACGTCCACTCCGTGTTGGAAACGCGGACGGCAGCGAAAAAGTATGTCAGCGTTCTATCAAATATAACTACCAATTGCCCAAAAATTCACCACTAGTAGACTCGACCTGACGCTTGTCATATTCCGAACGGAAAACACTGTACTACAGTCGCAATCTGTGGGGAATTGTTAGTAGCTTGAATGTCATCTGGGGGCCCCTGTGATTTGCGCTGGAGTAACGTGCAACTGAATGGGTAGTGAGCCGTGCTATATCATATCTAGTAACCTAGGCAGGAGGTATGTTACCGTCCGCCGTAACTCAGTGGTCTCAGTCACTTACGGGCAATGGTCGAGTTGCAGGCACGATCCCCATTGGGGTCAGATGGAATGCATCTTTCTGCCGATTCACTGAGGGATGAAACGACAGTACAGCGTATTGCTGGGCCTGTGATGTAGTATAACCGAGTCTAGTTGTGATGAATTGCTAATTATAACATTTGACCTCCCATCCAGTGCGTTGCAATGCCTACTGAATAACTGTAATTGTTATTAACTGCGGATACATAAGCACCTATTCGCCAGTTCCAATCTGAAAACGAAAGTGACGGGATCCGCGCTGGTAACGGCACCTGAGATGAGAAAACGACCGTCTCATGCTCTCCTTGATGTGCTCTTTTTGTCCGGCTGAGTGGATGAGGAATATCTTTACAGAAAATTAACTCAACCCCACTTTTTCTATTCCTTATAAACATGGGTCTGTTCCTGCATAGTAAATCCACTTAGATAGGGTAAATCTGAGGACACATTTGGACAGTATACATCATCTTTACTATGAATATCCACATTAGGTTGATGCATATTCGTCGGAAGTGATCGAAGCAAACCCCTGAACAATTCCAGACAAATTATTTTTGCTATCACCATAGTACGATATTTACTCAACTCAAAACAAAATCAGGTGATTGGAAGCTTGCGAACGCAAGGGAGGAGAAAAATCAAGTTGTTTTGTGTGGTTTACTGAACAGCACTTTAGCTTTTTCACATGCTCATGATCCGTGAATTAGGAGGAATTTGTGGACGCGTGTTTCTCTCTTCCTCCTTGATACAATTGTCTGAGTTCACAATACACATCAAATTCGCAGCAATTCACTGTATCATTTTCTCTTTAGGATTGACCTACGATCGCTTTACGCAATATGCTCACAAGGTCAAACGCAAGTAGGCCTCTTTAGTCTAGGACAATATAGTATTTGAGCAAATGCGAAATTAAACTAAATAGCGATATATTTTTTCTGTCGGGTTCTGGTAATCCGATACTTTTTCGTGTCGTCTCGCGTGCTGGTGAATATTGTCACCCTACTCCTGAGTGCCGTCAGGTTGACGTTGCTTGAATAAGACAAGTTGAACTACAATGTAAGACGAATCTGACGACATCCTCAATGGAAAGTCTTCCGACATGATGAATGCGACTCAGCAACCACTGATATGTTTAGCGTGTGAACGGATCAGACATACGGGGTTATTGCGTTCATAACCTGCACTAGAATCTGCCGGGTCTCCAGTTCTGTCTAAATTGGTTTCCGTAGGATGCAGCCAGCTGAATGGTGGCAGATGGTACTGAGCACCTTATAGCGTGTTCGTCAATGTTTAGTTTGCAGTCTAAAAGCATCTGATACCTACAACATTACAGGGTCGTTTGCTCCTACTGATACTCACAATCCTTTACTCCTTCATAAGTCAAGACTCATCAGAAGAGTTTCTAGTCGATTTATCGTACACAACTTCACTACTGGAAGCCAGAGCCCTAGGGGTCAATCTTGCAGTTAGGAAAGACAATAACTTGTATAGCCGTAGAGCATGGAATATTCTGTATCGTAGTTAGCTTATCAATCATTATTGAATGTCGCCGTTGCTTACAACTTAGTGGCATAAGACACTGGCGTCGACTGGTCGGCGGCTCGGTTCCTAAGAAAACTGGGAATGCGCGCCGTCAATTTCTTCGTATTATGATGAAGTGATAGTTTATTGTTTCGGAGATAGTTCATTGTGGTCCACTCTCAGTCAGCAGGATTTGACTAGTCTGTAAAAGCATTAGACACCGGTGATTTTACCTTCTGGGTCTCGGCAGTGGTCGGCCTTCCACAGGACACCTACCGGGTCCCGCCCCCATTGACTTCCGGATGCCAGCAGCTAGTACCACTTCGCCCTGGGTAACGGCCGTGCACTTGCATGATTGCTAGTTGCTTACGATATAGCACGGCTTGTCTTTCACTGTCATACAAGTTACCAACTGTGAGGAGGACAGCAGTTAGTCTCACGAGCTAGGACTTTCCGCATAGCGCCTTGATACGACACAAGGATTTAGAAGATGTACGGTCAGATTTTATGTGAAAAATAGGTAGTGAGTACGTAGTAGGAGAAGATATAGTTCGTCACGGATGCACTCTCAGTTAGCAGGCTTTGGCTATACTGTCCGGAGAAAGGCGGGCTGCGACAAACAATTCTACTTAATGAACTCGCTAGCTGACAGATATAAGCAGCAACCGGAATTTACATACGTTGGATGCTTTCCTAACAGGTTCAAACAGTCAAGGAACCCTATACCATGTTTTCTGCTTCAACATACTCCAATTCGATTTCCTTCTTATTTAACCATCCTAGCTTGGCATTGTCCGGACAAATATCTTGCAAACGAAAGTATCAGTTACGAACTAACTCCAAACAAAATTGATGAAGCTACAGATGTTTCGAGTGAAGTGGATTCATGTGAAGGGTTTTGTTCTTAGTACTGCACGGTAAGACCAAGTTCCTCTCTGTTCTAACAATTCAGGCGTAAACAGTTTAGATAGCATTCCTACCTGGCACAGGGTGAGTGCTTGTTATAACCTTCATAGGAAGATACGTGATTTCAGGTTCTATGACTTTAATGGCGGCAGTGAAACAACTCTGTGTGAAAATACTCTTTGTATTCAGGCATCTCATTAAACATGCAGGTCGTAATTTACAATTTTAGTATGGCTCTTGATTTGTACTGAAATAAACTGATAACCGCAATTTATGGGAATGTTTTCATCGCAAACTAATGCACTGCTGAGATTAAAATCGTCGATTTCATTAAATGACGAACTGGGGACGCGCGTTCTCTCCTTCGACCGTTCTACTGTCCAGATTCGCTGTCGCGTAGCGATCTCGAAAGTTATCTTTGATGGGCTTCCAAAGCAGTATTTTTATGATAAAATGATCGAACAACTAAAATCCTGTTCTTCATATTCCGGTACATATAAACAACCTGACACAACCTAATGAAATTTGGGATCCTTGAAGACTGCGACTAGCAGAAAATTGGTTGCTTCGTAAATAGCCGCACACACTCAAACATAACATGCAGTTCTCCAGTAAACTCTTTTACCATCTTTGAAATCTCTTCCTAAGGTGCAAATCTTTGCTAGTTATAGTTAGATATATATTTGTAATTTACGCCATCGTATTGTTTCAGATTCATTGAATATATTTGTGAAAGTCAAAATATACGCAATAATTATCTTCAGTTTAGCCACAGCCTGTGTCCTTTCAACAATCAATGTCTAACCCGAATTAGAAATTTTCAGATGAAATTATAATTGCTCTAATGTACATTCTTGCACTGTCTTTAGTTCGCTTCTAAGAACGGGCCTTGCATAATGGAGAATAAGATTGTATTTTTATTTATTTATATAATTCCTTTCACAAGCTGCTAATTCTGCTTCTCACTGTTTCGTTATATCCTACGTGTGCATTTTCTCGATGTACGGAGAAATGTGCGACAGCCCGTAAAATAGCATACGTGCCTGTGTATCTAATCCACTTACACTTGCGTAATGTAATATCATTTTCGGATGCCCGCCGAAAATAAAATGCTGCTGGAAATCCGTTATAGCGAAAGCAACAGAACAGTGACCAGCCTCTCAGAACTAACCATCGTTTGACATCAGTACATAATTACATTACTACAATTTGCAGCAGCGTACAAGCATCATCTGTACATGGACTTTTCATGTGGGTTTCAATTCCAAGCTGCTCCTTGGGTCTGTCCTTGCTTTAGTAAAAAAAATTTGTTAATGCGTTGGGTAAGCTGTGGTTGAAATTACATTGCCAGTCGCATCGGTGGTCGCACTACAGCAAATTCTGTAGATTTTGCAAATTCTCAACCTAGAGAAACCGACTGCACTAATTTTCCTTTTGTTGCCGCGGCGATTTGCAAAATGTAGTTCTATTTTAGACATAGCATACAGTTTCCTGTCCATAATTAATAGACATGATCAAGAAATACAGACCGTTAATAACTGGTGTTGTTTTCTGAACCGGAACGGCATCCTGTGGGAGCTAACGAATGCACACGGGAAGTCGTACGCAAAACTAATGAAACAGACACGTAGCATTAAAGCATACCACGAACTCAACCTGTACGTTGCGTCGACGTTGCTGTCCTATCCCTAAAAGGCGTATCCCGAATGGTTATTTTACTTAAAGTTAACCTAATTTCAGAGTCGCGTAACATGTCCTTCAGTTATGTGATGTCGTTCCTTAAATTACTAAGTTCACCATCTTCGAAATTTTGGATAAAATTTGCTCATGTATATTTGCATTGAAAATGCCGTGTTAGAAACAGCAAGCTGTCCGATAATCCACGATAAGTGGAGGTATACATGAGCTGTAAATAGTATGCTGTTTATTGCTTATTTTAAAGAGGTTTCTCATTGCCGTGTTTTATAAGCTTTGTGACCTAGATGAGGATGCGATTAAATAGTCAGTTTTTAATTGTTATGGAAAGCGGAATTGTCGCACACAGCTAAATTCCCAAAATGTTCGTGTTCATCGCCCAGTGCGGATAATGCGCAGCTGATTAATCTATTTTGATTTAGCTAAAGTCGACAATTTACTGACTGCTGCATAAGCCTTTATGTATGGACGGATGGGACAGGGTTTGCTATAAAATCCAGTAAACTGTGGAATCCCTCGGTGAGTTAGGGTGTTATAATGTGGGTCGCTACCCAGTATGGGTGAACAAGGAAGCAATGGGCATCAGGACTTCTTACTACCAAACAGCCTTTGATAGCTTGTTTACTATGAGCGGGTGGTAGAAGGAGCTCAATCTGACCGGTGAAATGTTCACCACCGACTATTTTGTGTTTCGTAGCGATCGAGTTTTCCTACTCATCACTTATACTCGTAGTCTGTTTAGGGGTGAAAAATTAAGGACTCAAAGGGAGTGACTCATATCCAAATATCTCGACTCAGAATCAAGTCAGGTCGAGATAATCTTTATGCATCCGGGTGCGTGTATTTTTTGGATTTCCTACCATTAATTATGTCCAGCTAAAACAGCGGCAAGAAATATGAAACTGTTCAAAAATCCAAAGCAAACATAGAGAAAGGCGCCCATCTATACCTTGAGCGGATAGTCCCGCATATTTGAACACGATGGCATATTAATAAAAAGCGATATATGGATTTGTATTCTGTGGAAACACTTCTTGACAGCCGGTTTGATTTTGACTAAAGTAACCAACTGTGAGTTATGCGCACTGTTCCGCAGAACTTTTTCCGAGATTTGACGGAATTAGACGATCTCAGTCTCCCTGAAAAATATTGAGCTAAAGCATGCGTCAAAACAAGCATGCAGGATAAATAGTACCACAGCAAACAGCGCAAAGAAACGTTTCGTGGAGAACGGAACGATCATTTATAGGGATCGCACTCTCAAGGTCACTAATGTGGTGTTTTTCCATCGATCGCAGGTTTCGGTTCAGGCATTGGTTGGCATTAACGTCAACCGGTTACGTGTACTTCATTGTGGAAAACAGCCTTTACTGTGCCAAGCGTTGCTCACCGACCTTAATGACATAGTGATCAAGGCGTCAGTCGTTACTCACTAGGCTCCGTGTTCCGCCCCAACTCAGGCTATCTCCATCTGATGAGTCATAACTAAATGGGGTGTCAATGTTGGGGGGCACAACACCGAAACACCTACATTTCGGATCCCGTCCTTGTGCTCGGAACGGTCGATGTCTACTACAAAATGAACCTAAGTCTCAATAAACATTGCATATCGAAATCTAACCAGACGACGGGTAATCCAAGTTCAACAGCGAATTCCTTAAAGCTGCGCCAAGCGTTTGCTCACGGATCTTATAGTTATAGTGTTCCAGGCGTCAGCCGAGTTCCACCCCAGCTCAGACTGTCCAGCAGATGAGTCCAACACAAGAGGAAACCGGTCATGGGGTGTCCGTGTTGGGAGGAGCAACATGGAACCACCTCCAACCCTTTAATCCACTGCTAACGGGCTCATTTAAGCTGTCATATGATATTATTCCTCGGTAGGCCAAACTCGACGTCCAGTTTCCAAACAGCACTTCTGTTGTTAAACCCCATGCACAAGATAGGATATGCAATTTTTTCATCTGTACGGGTGTCCCGCTGTAGCGTAAAGTTGAATTAGCTAAGTTTTTCAATGTTTCTCTTTCCGAACCGAACAAACTCCACCGTAATCTTCGTCCTTCTCACTGCTCCCTAAGCGGAAACAACCGCATCTGTAACTCAACTAAAGAAGTGGAAATTACCGGAAGGCGGTATTAGCACCACGCTAATTAAGTCTGCTGATAATACTTACCACCCGGACTAACTTGCTGAAAACACATTTGGTATAGACTGATTGCAACAGTTACCTTTAATTTTCTTTCACATGCCGACTTGAATAGCATTGGTTGGTATCCTAAATGGCTCTTCCACCAAGTTATTTATCTTTAATATGCAGCAAAAACTTTTGACCACATGACGATTCTCTGTTCGCTTTCCAGACCGAGGAAAATTATTTCTGATAATACTAAATTGCCAAGGAGACGAAAACCATCTAACTTTGATCCTCTTCTAGTGGTTTTGACACATTGCAGTCATGCTCTCCACACCGAAAGTGTTTCCCCTCTACTTGGTATGCTCTGCTTCCGGTTCTAATGAATTTTCCTGGATAGATTAGCGCGTGTCCCTTCGGCTAACATGACAAATATATGAAGGATATGATCGTTAATAAACGGTGGTTCTCTTTCAGAGTGTTAATATGTTGAATCTTTTTAACCGACTATTGAAGCCAAGTGTTAAAAATGTCCCCGAAGAAAGCAGTCGGAAGAAGTAAGTGATTGGCCGTGACTATAGATGCTGTATGTCGACACATCAGTGCTGCAAGATATGGGATGTGACATGAGACAGCCGGTTAGTCACTGTGCCTGGTTGGCGGACTTGAAATCGAGGTTCCATCGATCGACTGCACAAGTTCGATGACAGAATAAAACTGGGTGGTAGTATGCTCAACGAAAGTCAGACTAAATATTGGTTGCTATGAATGGTGCCAACATCTACATGCGCTACCATGTGGAAACATGCTTCAACGGAATAACATGCATTCATAAACTAGGTTCACATTTACTGACCACTACAAAGTTGTTGATGACTTTGCCGGTCTGTACACGAATTAAGATCGGCTGGTAACGTACATTGTCCACAAGTTCCATACTCAGATGTGTATGCTGTTCAAATTCGCAGCGCTACACCATTTGACTGCCGCAGTTGATCAATGATCCCGTGTGGTTTCCTTCGCTTGTATTCGCTGTACGTTCACTATATAGTGTAAAATCCCCGCTGTGGCTGGTTGGTGTGCGTGTGTGTGTGTGTGCGTGCGTGTGTGTGTGTGTATGGTTTTACTTGTCTCATGCAACATGAATATGGTCACACCAAAACCCTTGATTCCTGATTATGGAACATACAATGTTTCATTCAATAACTCGCCTTCTACAAACAAGTACATCTGTAGCGTTACGCGCCGATGGACGCAACACCATCAGGTCGCATAGAAATAATCAACGTTATATTGTTTGTCAACCAAATTAGCATAAGCTGGCAATGAGTTATTTTTGGACAACGTAATAGCATGCGTTTAGCAGTCACAACGACACCAGTAGCCCAGCGGGGACTAAACCATTACCCTCCAAGCAAAAATATTTGGTTGACTGTCCATCTTATATTCGTGAAGGGTTGTAGTCCTCAGTTGCTACGATGTTATCATCTCCGAAAACCCTAGCTGACAGCAAAGATTCATAGATGTATGGTATCAAGACGGAGATTTCACTGCTCAACTTGCGTCGATCGATTATGCATCCAGCTGACCTGTGGAAGTGCTTAACCACATGCTGAAATCAGCGAAGCACGCACAATGCATGTCTTCAAGAAGTCAAATATTCTCATTTCATTAACAATAATAAAGACAAGCAATTAGTGCAGGGTAATAAATTTTTCAATCAACTCTCGTCAGAGCGGAACGCAAAGGTAAAAATAATTATGTGTGATAAACGTCAAATCGGGCTGTGGATGTACTTGTAACTTATTTGAAAGGCCAGCTCGATAACTGGGCTATTGGTGTTTGACCAAGGGAACTAACTTAACGTTCACGTATACAGCTCAATTGTCCGAAGCAGACAGCTGAGTATTATTGTCTGTTGATCACCAAAATATTGTCGGTCGTATGACGCATTTATGTACACAAGGTTGGTTTCAAATGGTCTACTTATATAGCCTCGGTACTGAACAGAATTCGATTACGGAAACCTTGCTTGAAACTTTCACACAATGGAGCTGTGTGGCCATATTCAAAGGGATATCTTTTCAACCATTTTTGGAAAATGGCCGATATGTGTTCGTGAATCTTCTGAGATCGGTGCATCCTAGTGACATCCGTGTATCGTGCATCACACGAGCACGAGCACTGATAAACGAGCATGGAACAACGTGTTGTAAAATAATTGGAACCGATCGAGAGCTCATGATTTCAGAAAGGTTTCAAAACAACCCGTTGGTATAGTTCGTTGGCAACGTTTCGCTTCTGACACAAAAGCTTCCTCAGGCCGAGAGAACCAGTCGATGATTGGTATAGCACTTATAACGAACTGGCATGATAATCTTCGACGAATGAGATGTAGGCAATAGGTCGATCGGACAAGTCTTGTACTTCTGCCAAAATAGTTTTCAACGCGAGTAAAGCATTCTTGAAACAACGGATTTATCTGTCGACTCGACGCCTGGGTGAAGTCCGACTCCACACAAATCGACTGAGCTCGGTTGTAGACTATCGTAACGCAGGCAGACTATGACAGGCTTTACAACAAAGTTTCGGAAGTTAAGGCAACGCAAGGAACGACCACGAAAGAAAGACAAATCCTTGAGTTTCACTATTTGATGTCCTTACGTAGCAAGGCTACCAGTTCAACTAGTAAGAATGTATATATCAACAGATACTTTAACGCAGCGAATGCATCCATTGAAAATGGTGTATATGTTAAGAAACTATATGCAAGCAAATTGAATTTCGTTGGGGGACCAACAACGTCCTCTACATGCTGGGATTGCGGACGGCAGCGAAAATATATATCAGTGCTTCATCAATATAATTACTAAATGCTCAACAATTCACCACTGGTAGACTCGACCAGACATGTGATATTCCCCGAGAAACACTGTACTGCATTCGCAGTACAGTGGCGTGCATGCCATCCGGGTGCCCCCTGTGATTTTCGTTGGAGTAATGTGCAATTGAATGGGTAATGAGCGGCGCTATATCACATCTAGGAATTTTGCACACGGTTTGTTACCGTCCCTCGTAGCTCAGTGGTCTCAGTCACATACCGGCAATAGTTGATTTGCAGGCCCGATCCCCACTGGAGTCAGATGGAATGCATCTTTCTGCCGATTCACTGAGAGATGAAACGATAGTACAGTGCATTTCTGAGCCTGTAATGGTATTCTAACCGAATCTAGTTGTGACGAATTGCTAATCATAACATTTTACCTCCCATTTAGTGCGTTGTAATGCCTACTGAATAATTGTAAGTGTTATTAACTACGGATGCATAAGCCCCTAGTCGCCAGTTCCAGCCCAAAGAAGAAAAGGAATTGATGCGCGCAGGTGACGGTTCCTGTGATGAGAAAACGACCGTCTCGTGCTCGCCCTGATGTGCTCCTTTTGTCGGGCTGAGTGGATGAGGGGAATCTTCACAAAAATTTAATAAACCCTCACCTTTTTCTATTCCTTATAAACATTGGTTTATTCTTGCCAAGTAAATCCACTTAGGTAGGGTAAACTTGAGCATATATTTGGATAATATACATCACTTTGCTATGAATATATAACCTAGAGCGACGCCTATCGGCAGGAATTGATCGAATCAAACCCCTGAACAATTCCGGACAAATTATTTTTGCTATCATCATAGTCTGATAGTTACTCAAATCAAAACAAAATCAGGTGGTTGAAAGCATGTGAACGAAAAGTAAGAGAAAAATCACGTTGTTTTGTATGGCTTACTGAACATCGCCTTATTTTTTCTTTTCAGGATCATGATCTGTGTTTTACGAGGCAGTTGTGGATTCGTGATTCTGTCTTCCTTGTCGATACACTTGTCTGAGTTCACTATACACATCAAGTTCGCAGCACCTACTCGTTGCCGCGAAACAATACATTGTATCATTTTCTCTTCAGGACTGATCTACGCTCACTTTACGCAATATGCTCATAACATCAAAGGCAATTAGGCCTCCTTACTCTAGAACAATATATTATACGGGCAATTGCAAAATTAACGTAAATAGCGACATTTTTCTTTCTGTCAGGTTCAGGTAATCCGATACTTTTTCGTGTCGTCTCGCATGCTGGTGAATATTGTCACCCTACTTCTGAATACCGTCAGGTTGACGTTGCTTGACTAGGACAATTTGAACCACAATGTAAGACGAATCTGACAACATCCTCAATGGAAAGTCTTCCGGAATGATGAATGCTACTCAGCAACCATTGCATGTGAACGGTTCAGACATACGGGGTTATTGCCTTCGTAACCTGCGCTAGTATCGGCCGGATCGCCCGTTCTGTCTAAATTGGTTTCCGGAGTATCGAGCCAGCTGAATGGTGGCGAAATGTACTGAGCATTTGAAGCCTGTTCTTCAATGTTTAGCTTTCAGTCTAAAAGCATATGATACCTCCAATATGAAATGGTCGTTCTATCTTACTGAGACTCACAATCCTTTACTCCTTCGTAAGCCAAGACTCATCGGAACCGTTTCCAGTCGATATATATAATACACATCTTCACTACGGGAAGCCAGAGCCCTTGGGCTCAAACTTGCAGTTAGGAAAGACAGTAACTTGTATAGCCGTAGAGCATCGAATGTTCTGTATCGCAGTTAGCTTGTCAATCATTACTGAATGTCGCCGTTACCTGCAGCCTAGTGACATAAGACACTGGCGTCGACGGGTTGGAGGCTCAGTTCCTGATAAAACCGGGAATGCGTGCTATTAATTTCTCCATATTACATGAATTGGTAGTTTGTTGTTTTGGAGATGGTTCATCGCGGTCCAATCTCAGTCCGCAAACTTTGGGTAGTCTGGGAAAACATCAGACACCGGTGTTTTACCCTCTGGGTCTCGTCAGTGGTTTGCCTTCCAGAAGTCCCCTACCAGGTTCCGCCCTCATGACTTCCGGATGCCAGCAGCTAGTATCACTTCATTCATTTACATGATTGATGGTTGCCTATGATATAGCACGGCTTGTCTTCCACTGACATGCCAGTTACCAACTGTGAGGAGGACAGCAGTTAGTCTCACGAGCTAGGACTTTCCGCATAGCACCTTGGTATGACACAAGGACTTAGAAATTATACGGTCAGAGTTAATATTAACAATGGATATTAAAGATGTAGTAGGATTATATATATTTCGTCACGGATTCACTCTCACTTCGTAGGCTTTGAATATACTTTCCGGGGAAAGGCGGGCTGCGACGAACCATCTTCAAAGCGCAGTATGATCCTATTTAATGAACCGGCTAGTTGACAGATACAAGCAAGATCCGAACTTCCCATAATTTGGATTCTTTCCTAAGAGGTTCAAACATTCAAGGAACCCTATACCATGTTTTTCTGCTTCAACACACTCCAGTTCGATTTCCTTCTTGCTCAACCATCCTAGCTTAGCATTGTCCGGACAAATATATTACAAATGAAGATATCTTTTACGGGCTAACCTTAAACAAATTTGATAAAACTACAGATAATTCGAGTGAAGTGGTTTCTTGTGATGGGTTTTGTTCTTAGTACTGCACTGTAAGAACAAGTCCCCTCTGCCCTAACAATTCAGGCACAAACAGTCTATATAGTATTCTAACCTGGCTAAGGGTGTGTTTGTTATAACCTTCATAGGGAGATACGGCACTTCAGGTTCTATGATTTTCATGGCGGCAGTGAGCCAATCCTATGTGAAAATATCGTTCGTATTCAGGCGTCTCATAAAACACGCAGCTCGCAATTTACAATTTTAGTACGGCTCTTGATTTGTACTGAACTATGCTGATACCCGTAATTATTGGGAGCGTTTTCATCGCAAACTAATGCAGCGCTGATATCAAAATTATCGGTTTCATTAAATGACGAACTGGGGACGCGCGTTTTCTCTTTCGACCGTTCTACTGTCCAGATTCGCTGTCACATAGCGATCTCGCAAATTATCTTGAATGGGCTTCAGAAGCAGTTTCTTATGATAGAACGATTGAACAACTAAAATCCCGTTCTTCATATTCCGGTACATATCTACAACCTGACACAACCTAAAGAATTTTGGGAGCCTTGACGACTGCGACTAGGAAGCAATTGGTTGTGTCGTAAATAGCCGGCACACACTCGAACAAAACTTGCAGTTCCCCAGTAAACTCTTTCACCATCTATGAAATCTCTTCCAAGCATGCGAATTTTTGCCACTCCTTAGTTACAGATATATATTTGTACTTTACGCCATCGTATTGTTTCAGCTTCATGGAATATATTCGCGAAAAATTGAAACAGACACAATAATTATCGTCAGTTTAGCCACAGAATGTGTCCTTTCAACAGTCAATGTCTAACCCAATTAGAAAATTTCAGATTAGCTCATAATTGGTCTTGCACTGCCATGAGTTTGCTTCTAAGGACGTGCCTCGCATAATGCAGAATGAGGTTGTATTTTTATTTATTTAAATGCTTTCTTTCGCAAGCTGCTAATTCTGCTGCTCACTGTTTCGTTATATCGAACGTGTGCATTTTCTCGATGTATGGAGAAATTTGCGGCAGCCCCTAAAATAGGATATGTGCCTGCGTACTAAACCACTTGCATATGCTTAATGTAATACCACTTTTGGATGCCCGTCGAAAATAAAATGCTGCTGGAATACCAGTATAGCGAAGGCAACAGAACAGTGACCGGCTTCTCAGAACTGACAATCGTTTAACATCAGTATACAATTACATTACTACAATTTGCCGCAGCGTAAAAGCATCTTCTGTACGTCGATTTTGATGTGCGTTTCAAATCGAAGCTGCTCCTTAGATCTGTTCTTTCTTTATTAGACGAAAATTATGTCAACACATTGGGTAATCTGTTGTTGAAATTGCATTGCCAATCGCATCTTTGGACGCACTACAGCAAATTCGGTAGATTTCGCAAATTCACAATCTCGAGAATCCGACTGCACTAATTTTTCTTTTGTTACCGCGGCGATTTGCAAAATGTAGTTTTCTTTTCACTGCATGGAGTTTCGTGTTCATATTTAATCGACATGGTCACAAAATGCAGACCGTTAATAACTGGTGTTGTTTTCTGAACAGGCACGGTCTCTTGATAATGCTAACGAATGCACACAGGACGTCATACGCAAAAAATAATGAAACAGACACGTAGAATTTAAACATACCACAAACACAACCCGTAAGTTGCGTCGACGTTGCTGTCCTATCCCCAAAAGGCGTATCCCGAATGGTTATTTTACTTTAGGTTAACCTACTTTCAGAGTCGCGTAACATATCCTTCAGTCAGGTGATGTCGTTCCTTAAGTTACTAAGTTCACCGTCTTTGAAACTTTGGATAAAATTTCTGCGTGTCTATTTGCGTTGAAAATGCAGTGTTAGAAACAATATGCTGTCCGACAATTTACGATAAGTGGAGGTTTACATGAGTTGTAAATAGTATGCTGTTTATTGCTTGCTGTAAAGGGGTTACTCATTGCCGTGTTTGGTAACCTTTGTGACCTGGATGAGGATGCAATTAAATAGTCAGTTTTTAATTGTTATAAAAAGCGGAATTGTCGCACACAGCTAAATTCCCAAAATGTTCGTGTTCATCGCCCAGTGCGGATAATGCGCAGCTGATTAATCTATTTTGATTTAGCTAAAGTCGACAATTTACTGATTGCTGCATAATCCTTTATGAATGGACGGATGGGCTAGGTGTCGCTAAAAATCCAGTAATCTGTGGAATCGCTGGGTGAGTTAGGGTAAGTTTTAATGTGGAACGCTACCCAGTATGGGTGAACATGGAAGCAATGACCATCAAGACTTCTTACTACCAAACAGCCTTTGGTAGCTTGTTTACTATGAGCGGGTGATAGAATGCGCTCAATCTGACCGGTGAAATGTTCACCACCGACTATTTCGTGTTTCCTAGGGATCACGTCTTCCTACTCCTCACTGACACTCGCAGTCTGTTTAGGGGTTAAAAATTAAGGACGCAAAATAAGTGACTCATATCCAGATATCTTGACTCAGAAGCAAGTCAAATCGAGGTAATCTATATGCACCCGGGTGCGCGTATTTTTGGGATTTCCTACCATTAACCATGTCGAGCTAAAACAGTGGCAAGAAATATGACAGGGTTCAGAAATGCCAAAGCAAACATAAAGAAAGGCGCACATTTATACCTCGAACAGATAGTCCTACATTTTTAAACAGCGATCGCATATTAATAAAAAGCCTTATATGGATTTTTATTCTGTGGAAACACTTCTTGACAGCCGGTTTGATTTTGACTAAAGTAACCAACTGCGAGTTATGCGCACTGTTCCTAAGATTCAACGGAGTTAGACGATCTCAATTTCCCTGAAAAATATCGCACTAAAGCATTCGTCAAAACAAGCATGCAGGATTAATAGTACCACAGTAAACAGCGCAAACAAACGTTTCGTGGAGAACGGAACGATCATTTATAAGGATCGCACTCTCAAGATCACTAATGTGGTGTTTTTCCATCGATCGCAGGTTTCGGTTCAGGCATTGGTTGGCATTAACGTCAACCGGTTACGTGTACTTCATTGTGGAAAACAGCCTTTACTGTGCCAAGCGTTGCTCACCGACCTTAATGACATAGTGATCAAGGCGTCAGTCGTTACTCACTAGGCCCCGTGTTCCGCCCCAACTCAGGCTATCTCCATCTGATGAGTCATAACCAAAAGGAAACCGGTCATGGGGTGTCAACGTTGGGGGCACAACACCGAAACACCTACATTTCAGATCCCGTCCTTGTGATCGGAATGACTGGGGTCTACTTCAAAATGAACCTAGGTCTCAATAAATATTGCTTAACGCAATCCAACCAGACGGCGGGTATTCCAGCTGAATAAACCAGGCTGAATAAACCTGATATGATTTTACTCACTGAAACCTGGTGTCATGTTTCTATCCCCAGCCAGCTGCTTTCTATCGGAGGTTATAAGCTTTTTCTTAGTGATCGAAAACAAGTCAGAGGAGGTGGTTGCATAATTTACTACTCACAGAACCTCACTGTGTCTGAATTCACACTTCCACTTATATGCCTCACTATTGATTCCGCTTGGTTACTCTTGTCCTTTGGTACTAAGCGAATTCTTGTAGGCTGTATATGCCGCTCACCGCTCACCGCCTCAGTGATGAGAACCAGTTGGTTGACATCTTCAATAACAAATCGGACCTTGGCTCCTTCGATAAAGTTGTAGGTGGAGATTTCAACCTACCAGATATCTGTTGGTCAAACTTAGTAACAAACGCGAAACATGCAGAGTTCATAACCTCCGTCATCACTGGTGGTTGGGAGCAACATGTTCTCGTGGCTACCAGGCGGAAAAATATATTAGACCTACTTTTTACCTCAGGCACCTCCCAGATAGCTACTGATGTAATTGACGGTCTCCCTGGATGTGATCACAAAATAGTCAGATGTAAACTTATAGCTGAGTCGTCGCATGTGAGGTTTGCGATGGTTCCACACTTCCTGCGAGATATTAATTGGTTAGATGTCTCAGCTTTGATTAGGGTCCAAAATTGGGACCATTTCTTTCTTTCGTCTGATATTAAGGGAGCCTCCGAAATCTTCTATGACAATGTGGCTATGTGCTTAAGCATACTTGCCTCCTGTGATAGATAACACGAGAGTCTCTTCTAAATACGCTAATAATGCAAAGGACAAGCGGAAAATGCGAGTGCTAACTCGAACATTTGAACGTACTCATGACTTTAGTGTATTATTGAGACACCAACGCCTTATAATTTAGATGGACATGAGACATCGAACTCGTCTCATGCAGGAAGAACGACGGGCTGTAAATAATAGTAATACAAGTCAACTGGTGACTGCATTACTGAGGAAAAGGAGAGGTGGCAAAACTGACCTACCCTCCCACATCGTCATGCCTGAAGGTGATTGCATTGATTCCCCAATCGCCATGGCGGAAGCCTTTAACTCATACTTTGCTAGATCCTTTAATGTTGAAAAAGAAACCCTAGATTTGTCAACCTCGTTTCACTTCTCTGAACAAGTCCCAGCGATCGAGCTTAGTGTTGCTACGATAAAACGTATGATTACTTGTCTACGACCATCCTACAGGCCTGGCCCCGATGGGATCTCTTCTGCTTTAACCAAACACGGTGGAGATGATATCCCTCTTATAGTATTAAATATCTTCTCTTTGTCTCTCCGGTCTGGTCAATACCCCGAACGTTGGAAAACGGCTACGGTCATACCGAGACATAAGTCCGGGTCGAAAACTGACATCCGGAACTACCGCCCCATTAGTCACACAGCCATTCTCTCACGCATGCTAGAGAGAATTGTTAAGGAACATTTGGTTTCGTTCCTTATATCGCACAAACTTCTCTCACCTTCACAGCATGACTTTCTGAAGTCTCGCTCGTGTGTTACCTGTCAAGTTGACTTCCTTAACCATCTAACTTAAGCAATTGACTCAGGTCTTCAGTGCATTGTTATCTTCCTCGAAATGCAAAAGGCTTTTGACAGTCCCACACAAAAAGCTGTTATGTAAATTAAGTAGGTACGGTGTTACAAATTCGCTTTACTCTTGGATTCAATCTTACCTAGTAGGACGGTCGCAAGTTGTGGATATCAATGATCATATCTTTTCACCTCGTCCAGTTACCAGTGGAGTGGTACAGGGCAGTGTCTTAGGCCCAATACTCTTCCTACTGTATATACATGACCTGGTTTCTGTTATACAATTTGGGAAGCCTTATTTGTTTGCTGATGATTTAAAGGTGGTTTGCACCTTCCCAATCTCTCAGCGTACCGCTGAAGTTAACAATATCCACAGCGACTTGAAAGCCATTGAGAGATGGGCTGATATGTGGCAGATGACATTTGCAACATCGAAGTGTATTATTCTATCGTATGGATGTCAGATAGCAGCAGAAGTGTTCAGGCTTCATGATGTAGTCATTCCCATCAGCCAGTCTGTTCGTGACTTAGGGTTAAGATATTCTAGCTAAGATATTCTAGCTAACTTTAGCGAACATACAAATCATATAGTGAAAAAGGCTAAGCAGTCGGTCTGACTCATATGCCACCTGCTAACCTTGAAAGAAACCAGACTAATTGCTTTCAAAATCAGTATCTGGCCTTTGCTTGAATACTGTTGTGCTGTATTCAGTAACTTGCGAAAGGGTGACTTGAGAGCCATTGGAAACGTCCAACGCGCCTTTACGAAGCGCATATTTGGCTGTTCAACCGCTCTTTCATACAGAGATAGGTGCAAGCAGTTGAATCTTGAACCTCTGTGGTTACGAAGAATGCAATTAAATCTGTGCTTCCTCCACAAACTCGCGTGGCGGAAAGCATATATTGAAACCTATCAATTGTACTTTCGGGAAAACACCATTTATGAACTGCGAGGTAATGAATGCATATTCTAGTTACCTAAATTCAAGAGCAGTCTAATAAGAAATTTCTATCTTCTTAGGTATGACTCCATTTGGAATAAGCTGCTAAAAGAGATTAGATGTATTGAACATTTCTGCGTGTTCAAGAAAATGATAAAGGCTTATCTGTCAACGGACAGAGCGAAATGGATCTTAAACATTCAACTTGATGATGAAAAGCTGTATGAAGAAGGGCCGGATCATGTATGATACCGGAGAACATCAACTCTACTGCACCAGAGAAAACTTGATCAGCTAGGATGAGCTGCTACAAACCGCTTCTTACGCTATTCCTTAACGCTACATTCCATGCGGTTTTACTCCCTTTAAACTTAATTCATATCAACTGTCTTCTGTTTAAAACCGAGAGCAAAATTATTTACTGGTGTGACGTCAGGAACTATTTTCGTAATTTTCCCCACAAATTGATTAATTCGTAATATTGTTCTGTGATCCCTTCGCTACATTTGTTCTCCAGTGCTAATCATTTCCCCCTCTTTTGTGCAGTTAACAGCCCAGAAACATATACTTGAATTCAGGGATGGCAATAACTGATTCCCTATGCGACTTTTGCCTATGGACAACTCGTACAGTCATCTGTCTCCGGCTGTCATGCTACACAATTTATCGTATGATCGGCTCGATCGATTTCTATGCCAATGTACAAAACATACCTGCCTATTTTTTACATTAACGATATAGTACCTCTTTCACATAATTCTTCTTTTCTATATTCTTCCTTATTTCATAGTTGGCCACGACTGGGCTGATCTCCTGTGGTGACGGATTACAGCTTCCAGATCATAAAAGACGTTACTTATGCAAGGCAAATTCCCACCAACTGACTGGCGTATAAAAAAGTGCCATAATAGAATGATCCGTATGACGGACTGGGCTGAGTCTTCATGGCCCATAATACATGTTCAGAAGCAGCTCTAAAATGAACAAAACATACGATATACAGGTGATGGCTGATATGCTACTTTGCCACACCGGCACACGGCCAGTTATTGCATGGAACTGCAAGCGAAACCTTTCGAGGGAATACCTTGCATGGAAGCAGGTCCCCTGGGGATGGTTCCACGAGTGGCCGTATTACTTTAACTAGACATCTGTTTAAATCTGCTTGCGTTATTGTTCCTGCTTTTTAATTTCTTTAATGCCTTAATCCTGCCAATTAGTTTAGTACCTGTTTTGGATCCATTGTAAAAAGCGTGAAAAATTGATTATTTTTTTGCGATCCTGTTGTACACATTGATCAGACCACATAGTTGGACTGCACCTCGAAACACCGAGGAATATAACATTCATTCATTCATGCATTTATTCATTCATTCAACTGTGAATTCCTTACCGCTGCGCCAACCTTTGCACCTGGAGCTTGGGCCATAGTGATAAAGGCGTCAGCCGAGTTCCACCACAGCTCAGACTGTCCATCTGATGAGTACAACACAAGAGGAACCGGTCATGCGGTGTCCGTTTTGGGAGGAGCAACACCGATCCACCTCCAACCCTTTATTCCACTGCTAACGGGATCATTTATGCTGTCATATGATATTATTCCTCGGTAGGCCAAACTCGGCATCCAGTTTCCAAACAGCACCTCTGTCGATAAACCTCATGCACAAGATAGGATACGCTATTATTCATCTGTACGGATGTCCCGTTGTTAATTAAAGCTGAATTAGCCAAATTTTTCAGTGTTTCTGTTTCCGAGTGGACCAAACGCCACCGTAGTTTTCGTCCTTCTCACTGCTCCCTATGCAGAAACAACCGCATCTGTAACTCACCTAAAGAAGTAGAAATTACCGAAAGGCGACATTAGCACCACGCCACTTAAGTCTGCTGATGATACTTACCACCCGGACTAACTTGCTGAGCACACATTTGGTCTAGACTGATTGCAACAGTTACCTTTAATTTTCTTTCACATGCCGACGTGGAATGCCTTGGTTGGTGACCACATGACGATTCTCTGTTCGCTTTCCAGGTCGAGGAAAATTATTTCGGACAATACTAAATTTCCAAGCAGACTAAAACCATCTAACTTTGATCCTCTTCTAGTGGTTTTGACACATTGCAGTCATCCGCTCCGCATCCGTGTTTCTCCTCTACTTGGTGTGCTCTGCTTCCCGTTCTAATGAGTTTCTCTGTATAGATTAGCACGTGTCACTTCGGCCAATATAACGCATATTTGAAGGATATGGTCGAAAATAAACCGTGGTTCTCCTTCAGAGTGTTAATATGTTGAATCTTTTTAACCGACTATTGAAGCCAAGTGTTAAAAGTGTACCGAGGAAAGCAGTCGGAGAAAGGTAAATGATTGGCCGTGAATATAGAAGCCGTATGTTGACACATCAGTGCTGCAAGATATGGGATGTGACATGAGACTGCCGGTTAGTCACTGTGCCTGGTTGGCGGACTTGAAATCGAGGTTCCATCGATCGACTGCACAAGTTCGATGACAGAATAAAACTGGGTGGTAGTATGCTCAACGAAAGTCAGACTAAATATTGGTTGCTATGAATGGTGCCAACATCTACATGCGCTACCATGTGGAAACATGCTTCAACGGAATAACATGCATTCATAAACTAGGTTCACATTTACTGACCACTACAAAGTTGTTGATGACTTTGCCGGTCTGTACACGAATTAAGATCGGCTGGTAACGTACATTGTCCACAAGTTCCATACTCAGATGTGTATGCTGTTCAAATTCGCAGCGCTACACCATTTGACTGCCGCAGTTGATCAATGATCCCGTGTGGTTTCCTTCGCTTGTATTCGCTGTACGTTCACTATATAGTGTAAAATCCCCGCTGTGGCTGGTTGGTGTGCGTGTGTGTGTGTGTGTATGGTTTTACTTGTCTCATGCAACATGAATATGGTCACACCAAAACCCTTGATTCCTGATTATGGAACATACAATGTTTCATTCAATAACTCGCCTTCTACAAACAAGTACATCTGTAGCGTTACGCGCCGATGGACGCAACACCATCAGGTCGCATAGAAATAATCAACGTTATATTGTTTGTCAACCAAATTAGCATAAGCTGGCAATGAGTTATTTTTGGACAACGTAATAGCATGCGTTTAGCAGTCACAACGACACCAGTAGCCCAGCGGGGACTAAACCATTACCCTCCAAGCAAAAATATTTGGTTGACTGTCCATCTTATATTCGTGAAGGGTTGTAGTCCTCAGTTGCTACGATGTTATCATCTCCGAAAACCCTAGCTGACAGCAAAGATTCATAGATGTATGGTATCAAGACGGAGATTTCACTGCTCAACTTGCGTCGATCGATTATGCATCCAGCTGACCTGTGGAAGTGCTTAACCACATGCTGAAATCAGCGAAGCACGCACAATGCATGTCTTCAAGAAGTCAAATATTCTCATTTCATTAACAATAATAAAGACAAGCAATTAGTGCAGGGTAATAAATTTTTCAATCAACTCTCGTCAGAGCGGAACGCAAAGGTAAAAATAATTATGTGTGATAAACGTCAAATCGGGCTGTGGATGTACTTGTAACTTATTTGAAAGGCCAGCTCGATAACTGGGCTATTGGTGTTTGACCAAGGGAACTAACTTAACGTTCACGTATACAGCTCAATTGTCCGAAGCAGACAGCTGAGTATTATTGTCTGTTGATCACCAAAATATTGTCGGTCGTATGACGCATTTATGTACACAAGGTTGGTTTCAAATGGTCTACTTATATAGCCTCGGTACTGAACAGAATTCGATTACGGAAACCTTGCTTGAAACTTTCACACAATGGAGCTGTGTGGCCATATTCAAAGGGATATCTTTTCAACCATTTTTGGAAAATGGCCGATATGTGTTCGTGAATCTTCTGAGATCGGTGCATCCTAGTGACATCCGTGTATCGTGCATCACACGAGCACGAGCACTGATAAACGAGCATGGAACAACGTGTTGTAAAATAATTGGAACCGATTGAGAACTCATGATTTCAGAAAGGTTTGAAATCAACCCGTTGGTATAGTTCGTTGGCAACGTTTCGCTTCTGACACAAAAGCTTCCTCAGGCCGAGAGAACCAGTCGATGATTGGTATAGCACTTATAACGAACTGGCATGATAATCTTCGACGAATGGGATGTAGGCAATAGGTCGATCGGATAAGTCTTGTACTTCTGCCAAAATAATTTTCAACGCGAGTAAAGCATTCTTGAAACAACGGATTTATCTGACAACTCGACGCCTGGGTGAAGTCCGCCTCCACACAATTCGACTGAGCTCGGTTGTAGACTATGACAGGCTTTACAACAAAGTTTCGGAAGCTAAGGCAACGCAAGGAACGACCACGAAAGAAAGACAAATCCTTGAGTTTCACTATTTGATGTCCTTACGTAGCAAGGCTACCAGTTCAACTAGTAAGAATGTATATATCAACAGATATTGTAACGCAGTTAATAATTCAGATAGAGTGTTGAGTGAGACAGAGTAGACTACTGGAGATGGATTTGATGTTTACTATAAATAAATCCAAGATAAGAGCAGAAGAATTGATTCCTGGTGTGGAGAGTGCTTCAACAAATTTACCGACTCCAACGACTGAACATATTCATGAAAAATTTGTAAACATTATAAATTTCTGCAGCTTGGGTAGCCGAAACTAGCACCGGAGGAAGGTATCGTATTAATTGCCTTAAAAGACGATTCGAATATTGTTATCACAAAAGCCGATAAGGGCAAAACAACTGTGATGAAGAACCAGCCAGTT
The DNA here is from genome assembly GCA_944474145.2 of Dicrocoelium dendriticum. Taxonomy (NCBI): domain Eukaryota; kingdom Metazoa; phylum Platyhelminthes; class Trematoda; order Plagiorchiida; family Dicrocoeliidae; genus Dicrocoelium; species Dicrocoelium dendriticum. Next base: position 24,743,237 of record OX104065.1, on the reverse strand, counting down.
TACTTAGCAAAAGTTGAGGAATACCTAGTGACGCGACCATATAAGGTTAACAACAGTAAATCAGTCATGTCAGTTATGAATAAGAATAAGACGGCGGTTGGTAAGTACTTAAGGAACGTAAGGAGCATCTAGGACCCGGAAAATGGTACGGCATATACAGAAATCTATTCCATCAAGGATGTATGGCTTACCGAAGATGCATAAGCCCGTTGTACACATTCGAGCTATTGTACAAAGCACAGGTTCCCCTACGCATGAAGTTGCTAGATATTTGTCTAGCATATTGCAACCCTTTACAGGCCAAACGAATACGTTCGTAACTAACTCTTATAACTTTGTGAGAAAGGTGTCTGGTCTTTAGGTTTAGTCGGAGAAAATGATGGGCAGTTTCGACGTTAGCTCGTTTTTCCCAATGTGCCAATATGCGACGCCTTAGCGATAACGAAACATCGTCTAACTGAGGATAGCAATCTGGGAGAGGAAGAAGCTTACGGTAGCTAAACTAATGGAAGGAATGAACTTGTGCCTTAAGATGTCTTATTTCGCATCCCAGTCAAGATAATACACTCAGGAACCAGGACTTGCTAAGGGATCGCAAATATTACCTGTATTGGCAAATTTCTACATGGAAGATTTTGAAACGAGGGAGCTGACTGTCTCTTGTAGCTCATCGCAATTTTGGTGGCGCTAAGTGGATGACACATTTGTTATCATAAAACGGGATAAGAAGGACGGGTTTCGAAACCGCTTGAACACTCTTCCGGAGACTAGGAGTTTCACTATGGAATAAGAATCTGGCAGTGGAAATTTGCCATTCTTTGACTGCTGAGTTCAGAGGAATGGGGTTGTCTAAAAACAACGATATATCGTAAGCCGACAGACACATTTGGTATACTCCACTATAGTTCAGGTCAACAAAAGCATATGTATGCTGCGCTCGCCTCACCTCTGTTTTCCAGTGCGCCGACCCTGTGCACCGAGGAAGAAGACGGGAAGGTCGCCCGGAAAGAAGCAATCAACCAACTGCTCGGTAGTGGATTTCCGAGGCGATTAGTGAAACATCAGTTGCAGCGGATTTTAAATCCTCAACCACGGCGTACTACCGAGTAGATTGAGAAGGTAGGTATTCCTTATCAAGATGGAACTTTGGAAGCTATCCGGAGGGTCTTAAATAAAGAAAACATAAGTTTAATTTTCCAGTACGGCTAAACGATCCGCTCTGCACTAGTGCACTTGAAAGACGCACTTCCCGGCGATTGGACGCCCATTCGCGTTACAAGCTTAGTTGCAAAGACTGTGCACCCGTGTGCATCAGCCAAACCGCGAGAGAGTAACGCACAAGGTTGTCAGAACACAAGAGACGCATAACATGATCAACAAGAAATGAGCTTGAATATACGGCTGTACTAAGGAGTTCGGCACTAGCGATGCACGCGATAGGTACAGGGCATGATATTGTCTTGAATAACGTTAAAATCGATTGGAAGGGGTGGTGATCAACTCCCCAGAGGCTGACTAATGAGGCGGTTGAGATTAGCAAAGTGAACAGCTGCATGAACAAAACGGACGGGCCAGAGCTTTCGAGCGTGTGGCGAGCTGCGTCAACCCGACCAGTCTGAGGAGCGCCTGCGAACGCATTCAGGGTTAAGAATGAACCTCACACCATCCTCGCGCCCATTGTTAACGGGGCTTACGTGTATGACCTTGTAACGCGGACCACTTGTGATAGTTAAATGCACTATTTGGAGTGATGGGTTGACCTGTAACGCGATTAACCTACTGCCTACATCATATTCGTCGTGATTATGATTCCAGTTCGTTATAAGTGCTATACCGATTCTCGACTGGTTCACTCTGCCTGAGGAAGCTTTTGTTTCAGAAGCGCAACGTTGCCCAAAATCTACGCCAACCGGTTGTCTTCAAAAGTTTCTGTGAGCATGGAACAAGTTAGAAAGGGCAGTCTGTCTTTCAAGGACCTTGCATGCAATAGCTTGTCATGATGCTCAATTCTCAAGTGGACTGCAAAATAAGTTTCCTCAACAGCATTTTGCAGACGTTGAGATATGATAAAAGCAACAGAATTGTCTTCAGGTGGTAAATGCTATTATCAAGGTTCTTTTGCTGTTCTTGAATTGCTGAATGATAAATTTTTCGGGATGTCTATTTTCCATCAGACATGCACTAATTTTCTTTAGTTCTTCGTTGACGGTATCTGGTGCGCGCCCTGAAGATGCGGGGTCCGATCAAAGCTTTTTCAACTTGTAAAGTTATTGTGTTGTGGAACTTAGTGTATTGCTCAGTCCATGTACCCTTCGGCTGCAAGGTCCTTCCGAGTTGACGGATACATTCTATATCCTAAAAAGTTAATCGATTTCCTGACTCGTGTTCACTGGTGCGTTGGAGATCATCATACGGGTCATTAAAAGTTTTCAGCAAGTGTGCCACATGTTTACCAGATTCGCAAAGTACAAAGATGTCGTCAAAATACCGTACGTACGTTTCAGTCCCACCGAGGTGCGTTCTACTTGGCTTTAATCCATTTGCATCCTAAAGGTATCAGCCAGTAATGGTCGCATAATTGATCCCATAGCCACTCTATCAAACTGACAATACATTTCCGAATTGAAGGTGGACTGAACATAAAATGTTCAGCCTGTTTCGACGTTTATCCCAGATAATCAGGGCTATGCGGACGCTTGGGTCTAGCGACAACTTACAGAAAAGAATACCTAAGCTTGCACCAATTGCTGTTCTTAAATCTTACTAATGACTTACTGAAATCGTTAGCGTAAATTAGCTGCAAGTTTGAATTATTCGTACGTCTCGTGGAAGTTTAAGAATTATTACATAACGGTCTCTGTGCTATGTTCACGTACAGTTAATTATACACACTTTCGTAATGTTATCTAGGAAGGGCAGATTCTAAGCTTTACTTTACTATACCAATGCAGTTCTTTGAGTTACTTGGGATAGATGACAACTGGTCCCAAGTTTCTCTTAGCGTTTTCTTCGTATTCGACCTAAGCTCACTCGGCCAGGTATTACAACGTTTCAGTATGCTTTGATGAACAAGTGGTTCAAAACCCCAAAGTTATCGGCGGTGCTCCTAGGGTTGATAAAAGTGAGCATCGCTGAGGCATAATTGAGTAAGCTAAAAGCACCGAATCAACAGGGATTCCGTCTACACCGGTCACTTACTAGTAACCTATTTGTTGAAATCATTGTTTAAAATGAAACGGCCCATAATGGAACTGGTGTCATCCGTTTAAATGTTGCTGATGCCTTTTACCAACCGGATCACAACATCTTTCTTCAGAAGCTGCAAAATTACTAAGTTGGGATTTCTGTCGTTAGATGGATCTAGCACTTCATTATTTTGCCGTTTCAGGAATAGTGATATAGGACACCTAAAATCCAATTCTGCATCAGTGTTGAAGCTATGCTTATTTCTGATGCCCATTAAGGACCTCGCATGTTTCATCGATTCGAATTTCCAGCTTTTTAATGAGGAAATTATGATGAGGCCATCCGTGGGCAATTCAAAAGATTACGCACTGCCGCGTTGAGTTTCGGGTGGCGTTTTGAATGGTCAAAGACTAATCTTTTAAAGTGGATAGATGCTTTGTGTATCTGTGTCACCATTCAGGTAGGCACAACAAACTTGGAGACTCCAGCTTGTGAACCACATCAAATTTGATGCAGGAAGACCCAGGAGGCTGGGAATAATCCGTGAATGTAGCAAAAGTCGGAAAGCGACACGACCTGTTACGTTGGTCGTTCTGACACTTGAATTCACCAGTGCGTACATTAGAGCCCATGTGGTACGCGAAATTTAAGCGAGTAAACTCTGGCAGTGACGCGGTCTGGATGCATTGGAAACCTCATAGTGTGCTAAAAACCATACCAACAACGAACAAAGCATAACAAGTGTGCAATAGAATTTACCGTCGTCCACCTAGTGAACTCCTTTTGAGCTGTCATAGTATGAAAATCACAGTCACGTTTACCATCACTTTCCGAAGTTTAGCAGCAACACAAAGTTGGAAACTGAGAAATGATTTATGACAGAACAAATTGTGATTCCTTGACAAGTTTCTTAGGTTTACCATAGTGCTGACTATGAAATCATAGTAAACGATGGGAAAATGATGAAATCTAGATTTCAAGCCAATCATTAACTTATTCATTTGGGTGTTGGAAGAGGTTTCTTCATCGCTGTTTTACGGAAATGCCGCTTGAGCACCGCAGTTTGGTTTATGCCATTTCATCTTTTGAGTGAACTGGACTATATTACGTAACGCAAGTGGGACATTATGTAGTCGAAATGCCTTTGAACTGCATTCCATGTTCTTGATATCCAAAAGGGAAAAGCGTTTTTTAGCGATCAAGTCGACAGTTGCGTGTAGCCAATGTGAATTGGTGGCCTCTCAGTTTTGTACTGTGAGTGAGCAGCTGCAGGACGGGGCAGGTGCGATTTGGGTCTACCAGTATTGTTTAAACCAAATTGAGTTCACTTCGTTGGCGTCCATATACATAGCTATACAATCCTAGGGGTAGCAGTCTATTTTGGTAATGGACGTCGAACATACCTCATAATAGGGAACGTTGTGGATGACCGCAAGTAGTGGAATTGCCTTTGTGGCGCAATTGGCATTTCTGTTCACTCAACAACAATGAGACGAGTTCCGCGTCACCCAGATGCAGTGCTATACAGTAAACCTCAGCTTCTTTGGGTGAAAATGATTTCCATTGATGACTCAATGACCGTTCTACGGTTTTCCATTCGGCTCCGTAACTCAGCACATGAGGTGCGCATTATTCCGGATTTCCTTTAGAACGAACATTCTAAAGAGAATAGCAACCAGGAACCAGCTTTTAAATCTGACGGAAAACGGGCGATTATTCTTTACGGGGTTCCTGAACATCAAACATTCTCCTCTGAGGAGACGGAGGCATACGACAGAGAACAATGGAGTTACCTCCGCTCCCTCGACTGTATCGTTGCAAAACGGTTGATGAGAATTCCAGTTTCACCCAACTACAAGGAGCACGGTTCCGGATGATGAAGATGATACCTCAGCCTGAGCTAATGACGCCGCTTATATTGGATATTTGGTTTAAATTCCGCAAGAGGCTAACTACAGAATTTCGTTTAAATGCATCAGGTACACCACCACGGATGGCGAACGACTCAGCAGGGACGACCAAACTAGTGAATCTTTTTCTCCTACAGGTTTGTGAAGGGACTTATTTAATGGCGCCTTTAGCATCCAAAGGAATAGGACGAAAAGCGGAAGAGAACCAGGGCCAGGACAGCCGACAGCAGTCATGTAATCGGCAGAAAAACGGCTAGTGGCTGACCCCTCAAGAGTGGGCAATATCTCCAATATTAGCCCAACGTCCGTTGGTTCAGTTTTGGTTACTAAGCAACTGAGCCGCCTGTATACTAAAACACAAGGCCCCATTAATAAGTTAGTCGAACTTAATCACCCTTTCAGACATAAGAGTCTCGAGGTATTATAATACCACCGAAATGTAAATGAACTGTACAATTGCTGACGCTAACATCGCCCTACGTGGTGTCACGTCTGCGGAACGACAGAACATATAGGGAAGGAGGAGTGAGCGCTTATTGCAACACAAATCTTTCTTTTGAACTCACAGATAATCCTCAAAAGTGTGTCACTGATCTCTTTTCGTACAAACTGTGATTAGAGGACGACGATACATGTTTTGTGTCTGTAGTTTATTGACCACGCAACTCCACTTGGGAGATAAACCATTGTCTAATATCGGCATTGCGCATTGTGATAAATCAAGGAATACTCCCATATACTCATTGCAGATGGTTAAAATAAAAATGGTTTGCAAACCCCAATAATCGAGGAGGAAGAGTTCAAGGCGTTTTTACAATCACTAATCCATAATATATCGCCATACAACCACGACACCGATCGCCCCAGTTTCAGAACTGCGAATAAGCTGTCAGTGTTAGAGGTTTACATGCATGTTGTAGGCATGCTAACGCATTGTACCAAGATTTTAGCGTGGCACGTTTCCGAAACCGCGTGCTGTGCATTCAAGTTCGCGAGCCTGAGAACCCTGTTTTGGCGTGGTTGACACTCTTACTGGTCATGGAACGTTAGCCAATAGGACACTGGTTGGAAGCCCCGACCATTAGCGACGGATGGTCCAATGAAAGTGGCCGAGCACCACCTTCTGTGCTACCCGGATGCGCGTCTGAAGGAAACCCCGATGATTACTCTCCAAACTGAAACCGTCCAATGAGCAACTTGTGATGCCTGTCTAATTAGGAGAACTTAGCTAACACCAAATCCGAAGCTCCAGTCGTAACCAGTGCTGAAAGACATGGAAACCATTACATGAAGCAGTCTATAATAATTAATCTCTAGCCACTACCTGGTGGTGGCTTATTCCAACTGCCTAACCATGGTTACGATGGTAGCGTGGACAGGCATTTTCCCAACTGGTATTCCGCAATGATTTAGGTCTGAAGGAGTCAGGTGGACCTGCATTTTGCAGTCGTTCAGGCATGCGCCGTGACGAGCAGACTGCACTTTCTTACTTTTACTTCACTGCGGCTAGCTCCTACGACAGGATGTATCGGCTTCATGAATGTTATTGATTTCAGCTGCCCAAACGTGGTGGTTGGCGGCAAACTCCAAGTAGATACTGGTCCATTGACTCTTCCAGTGATGAGCACCATGAACAACTTGGAGTCGCAGAAGATCGACATCCGATTGCACTGCAGTGAGCCAAGTTTTCAATTGTCCACCACGGCGACGATACCAACCCTGACAATGCGAAGGTGAAACCACGGCCCTAGTGAAGTCAGTGTCTGGTCTGCAGAGGACGTGACCGAACCACTGAAGCCTGCAGCGTTGGCTGAGTGTTGTGAGCTCCGGAAGACTGTAACAGCGATTACGAATCTCGTCATTGGTGATACGGTCATGCAACTGCGTTCTCAAGATAAGCCTTAGACACCGATGGTGGAAAACTTCCAGATTGTTGTGTGTCTTCGGATCCCAACGGCCAGGTTTCGCTACCATAAAGTAAAATGACACGAATGGTTGCTGAGAATACTCGGATCTTTGTTCCCAAACTAATTTTCCTTTCTTCGTCACAATCTGTTTCTCAGTTGTAAGAAGGCTGCTCTAGCGCTGTCAGTATGATTCCGGCTTTCGGATGTAGCTTGACCATTGAGGATTATAGTGGATCCAAGATACTCGAACGCTAGAACAGATTTGATTATTTGTCCATATAAGGTGACCGACGGTGTAAACTGGGTGGATAACGATGAGAAGTAGTTCGTCTTGCTGATGTTAATTTCTAAGCCGATGCTAGATTTGATTGGTTGACCCGATTTAGCAGTGACTGTAACGACATAGTATCTTCCGCACGAATAGCGATATTGTCAGCAAATTCTAGATCTGACAGCCAGAAGTCAGGGCTAACTTGAACAAAACGATAGCCCTCAAGGGCATGATGTATAGCCTAGTCGACTGCGAAATTGAACAGCACTGGAGAAACTGGGCAACCCTGCAGGACTCCAGCATTGATGTAGAATTCCTCTGTTTCTCCTCCCTAGACCCGAATCCTGGCCTTCGTGCAACGGTAGTATTATCTCATCAAGTTAACGAGTTTAACCAACACGCTACCGGCAAGTATGTTTCTCCAGAGTGCTTCGCGGTCAACTGAGTCAAATGTAGCTCGAAAATCAATGAAGAACACAAACGTTGGCTGCTGGAACTGGTAGTGATGTTCGAGTACCCGACGTAGAGAGAAGGTTTGGTCAGTGTAGCCTCTGTCTGGACGAAGACCACCTTGATTACGACGAGATCGCAGGTTCCTCTCATTGGCTAAGTTGGAAAGCAAGATTCGTACAAAACTTTTGGCAGTCCCATCGATTAGACTAAGCGCGCGCTAATTAGTGCATACAGTTCAGTCACTTTTCTTGGGAAATGGCAGTAGTACTGAGGTACTTCAGGAGAAAGGATAGATTTCTGTCTCCCATTTCGACCAGAAGAGCTCGTGCAAATTGTCAAGGAGAGCTGGTAGACAAGCTTTGTAGAGTTCCTCTGGAATCCCGTCCGCTCCCGGAGCTTTCTTCAACTTCAGGTTACGAACGATATCTGCGATATCTGTGGGAGATGGTGGTAAGTAATTCGCGTCATATCCTGGCTGGGTTAATGCTGAAATGGGTGCGGTGATGTTTTCTGGGCGGTTTAGATGGTTACTAAAATACTCTACCCATCTGTAAAGTTTTCCTTCCGTATCGGGGATGATTCGGTCCTCCGAATTTCGAAATATCGGCTGTGGTGAATGGCGCTAGCCGAAAGCTAAACGGACGAGAGGAAAGAGATGACACAAATTGCCAAAATTTAATGCAGCCTCCATCTTGCTTGCGATATTAGACTAGTAGCGGTTGCGATCATTCCGTGCTGAGCGCGTTACCTCACGTCTCAAGCGAAGGTAGTCTGGGGAATTCGTGAGACGTGCGACTTTCGTTTTGGCGGGGAACCGGATAGTATTTTCAGTGATCTAGTCCTTCACAGAGTTAGAGGTAGAGCCAAGCGTAGATAAAGCGGCGCTTTGAACTGACGATTTTAGCCTAGCTAAACGAGCTTCTACAGATTCATCTTTGATAAGTACGAGGTGTGATGCACTGACAGAAATTTATACTTTCATTTCTGCCTCAAGGGAACGGCAGCAGTCAGTATTTTTCAGTGGAACAGTGTTGATACGTTTTGGTTGAAGGGTCTTTCGGCGCTTTATCAAACGGTGTCTGAATTTGGCATGAAGTACGTGATCCGAACCAACTTTACTGTCTTTTTTAGCCCCACTGAACGCTCGACAGTCATCGATGGAGGACATCCACCTGGATCAGAGTATGTGGTAATCTATCTGGTTGGCTGTACGACCATCGTTGTAGTACTACATCAGAAGATGCCTCCTGGGATGCTGGCAGCGATTATTGGTTACGTACAACCGGTTGACATCAGCGAAGCTGAGAAAGCGGTTTTCAGTATCACAGCCCTTTCCAAAGGTGTATCGCCCTAGTATGTGACGGGTTTGCTCGTTCCTAGGACCGGTTCGTGCCTTCCAATCGCCAGCAATAATGAGGATGTCGCGTTTTGTAACATGGTTCACCGCAGTCTGTAGATTACGGCAAAATTTGTCTTTATTACTTTCCGCCGAGGGTAGGGTTGGTGCATGGACAGAGATTACGATCAGATTTTGTGGGTGATCTTTTAAGCGTGCAACTGCTATACTAGCTGATACTGGCACCCATGAAAGAAGAGCGTGGTGTGCCTGGCAACTGAGGGCCATGGCGACAAACTGATTGCCAGAATTCTTTTCCGGCCCACTGTGGTAAAGCCAATATGGTGTCTACACCAGGGACTGATTTGTCGTGAGCCATAGCTGTGTATACGAGATTCTGATAGGCATGCTATGTCGATCAGGTAGTCATGTAGTGTGCGCATCGTCAATGCTTGGCTGTCGACATCCAACAGGGTTCTGATATTCCAGCATCTAATGAATAGTGGCTTCCGGGGATTGAGGGACCAAGCTAGCTTACTTGTCAGTCTGGCCACTGGGTTAGCTCAGAGTGCGTAGCCTACCAGAAACGCTGTAGCATAAGAAGAATCGCGGGTAACGGACACGTTAAGAAGTTTCATGGGGATAATGGGTAAGTAAGAGGACCAAATATTTATCCGGCTTTTTTCGCGGGTTCACCTCAAGCTATTGCACAGCAACGTGCCACCGACAATGCAGCAGGAATCCGGGAAATTGTCTTAACTTCCGGCAGTTACACCAAGGGACTATCGCTAACGCCCAGTTGTCAGGACTGACGTCGCACGCGAGAACGAAATCACCTGGAATAGTATCCCCTGCTACCCTTATATGGTTTAGCCGGCCTGTCTGACGGATCAGAGAGGTGTGGCCCCCGCCGCGTGCAAACGCTTTCTTAGAGCCACAGCTGAGAGTTGAATAAAGGTGGAGACCAAGGATGTGCAGACAAAACCGGAAGAAAAGACAGGTCCCATACAAGAAGTGCTAATCCTTCCTTGGCAAACCGGACCAAATAGGACACTGCACAACCTAAGCTAAATCAGCAATGGCTGTTAGGCGGTTGGACAATTTCGTGCGATTGTTATTGCAACTACCATGGGGGACATTGTTACCATTGACGTAGGTAGACCAACCAGTGGTTTAACAATGAATCTTCGGTGGGTTCTTACATCTATCATAGTTGATGACTAAACACAAAATAGGATGATTCCAATTGTGGCAGCGACACGACATTAGTGTTCGTTTGTCTCCACACTCATGCGCGAATTTGTTAATCGGTTATCATTGTCAACTGGCACGGCGTTATTCAAAGATTATAGGAAGCATGCGGAACCCATGTATTCATAGGATAGATAAGTATTACTTACATATGACTAATCATAGGTGTTGAGACGTATTGATAAGTGGTTCACCAACCAGCACAATTACAAGCATATTCAATGAAAATGGAACCACCCCATTATTTCCATGGTCTTGGAAGCTATCCTCATATAATTGGCATTAATAAATAAAAAAACACCTAAACGGGATTAAAAAGATTACGGTAGTTATGAATGCCACCTCTTCGTGCAAGCGAAAACGCAAAGGCCGATAAGCAGTGGCGGCGAACCAGTTTTACTCTGGTAATTCAGGTGAGTGCTTGGAACAGACAAACACTGTTGTCTCACACACTGGCGTTCCTACAGCATGTTTGCAATGATTTACGAAGGCAACTGCGAACATTAATAGAGTCACGGTCCAATGTTTCAACCAGCCTTAGAAGCAGACATGCGTGAAGGCAGTGACACAAGCTTTTAACGAATGGGTAAATACTCGAGAACATTTTGTCATTGGAACTTAGGTAATTTCGGAGGTATTGTTGCAGCGGGAAAGTTGCTCCAAATCTTATGCTTACAATGCATATGCATTGCTTGTTAGCGAGTCATATAAGGACCATAGGATCACCTGGTATTTCAAGCTTATCATTCACTTGGAAGTGAAACATAAATATCATGTTTAAAAGCAGGATTGACATGTATCCCATGACCTTTACAAAACGGTAGGTCCATAAGTACTGAAGCAATAACTGATTATGAAGTGGCCCACAGGTGTGGAGACAAACCAACATTCACTAATGTCATGTCAACGCCACACTAGAAACCCTCCTAGTTGGAACGATGGCTACGGATCCAGTGAGGCTCCTACCTACCCAGCGAACTTGGCCTTAGTATGCGATGTACCGACTACATCAACTGTACTGAGCTACACTATTCACATGAGTGTACGGCCAACTGAAACAACACAGCACGGGAAATTTGTAGCTGTAAGGGCTTTACAGTTTCTATTTGCAAACAAGTCCTAGGTTTGCCTCCTTCACACGAAGTACTGCATTGTTTCTAATTGCCTCACACTGCCTTAACAATCACATGTATTTCCTAAACGAAATCGTACACGTATCGATGCTCCAGGTTGTTCGCAGTGGCACGATTACACTATGCATATCGTCTCACGTGTGGCGAGATAGGCAAGCGAGCAAGGAAGGCAAACGCCGTGCAGTTCACCCGTAAGCCTTAAAAGCTTTCCTTCCAACAGTTTGCAAGCGTTGCAGCTTCAACAAAAGCAACCAATCCGCTTCGTATTAGCACTCACTTAGATGTCGTCTCGCTCGAGGGGGAGTGAAACCTGCTTACGCCAGCTTGGCAGCATGACCAATCGCTTATAACGTCTCTGATTGGCTGATCTCTACGACACTATACAAGTGTGCTGATACGCCGACTGCGATCAACGGATAGGCGACCGACCAACCGAGTCAATCGTACAACGAACCCCCTATCCTGCTACCAGCCTGCAGGTAGTTTTAAGCAACATAACATCGTTCCAAAATGTGCTCTTTGTTATAAGTACCAGCACCTTCTGTGCCGCACCAATGCGCGCCTGATGTCAAGCCATCTAATCAACATGACCGCAACCGTCCATACGATTGCATGCGCGCACATCGACACCCTTGGTACTCTTCACTTTGGTGTGGACGCAGACTCGAGCCCAAAGTGCAGCACGTGGTACTCAGCGAACTCATGTGGTCCAAAGCGCATGAAGTTTACTCGGTTACGATTGCCGACGTACAGGTGAACTACCAACTGAACCGGTCTGTAGTACTGGTTCACCAGCCGTTTCCTTGTCGTGCTATCGTTACACAGCCCGGAAATGGGTACCTTGATCTTGTACTGAGCCATTGTGGCAGCCCGTATTACACATTGCATGAGCTGTGGCGGTATTAGCAACGCGTGCATGCGCGGCCAGCCTATTACGCAAGCCATAGGATAGACGGCGCGCACTCAGTCTAGGCAAAAAGGGCACGCTAGGCTGTTTTATCAATGCCTGCTCTGCGGTTGATCAACCCACCGGTAGCAAATTCCAGGGGCCTTTGAAGGAAAAAGATTCTTTCGGGGTCCACAGGGGGACATGTTTTGAAAACTGGGTTGTCCTAACACAAGTAACAGAACACATCTAAAACCTTTTCAGTTTCTCTCCGCTCACTAAACTCTACTGTGGGTTTTTCAAAAGCTCAGAGAAATCACAGAAGCTGAGGAGAACTTAATCCAACTCGTGCAGCTTTATGTATACAAGAATCAGATAATATTGAAGAATGGACAGTGAAGCAATGATGCCGCAATAAGGTCAGGAAGAAGAGCCCGTTGAGACTCTTATTCCTTGCGTTGCGTGACGGTTTGTTTAGTGCTGGCAGCCGGTTGTTCTGTTACACGTTGGAATGTTGCGCGAATTTGTCCATTATTATACCCGAGATGGTATTTAATTACCCCCATTTGATTGAAGGCCATTCAGGAATTGCACACGTACTAGCCAGGATTCCGCGCAAGTTTTTCATTGTTCACAAAGCAACGGCTGCGAAAGGAATCATAGGAAGTGTTGGATAAGAAGAGGACAGTTAGCGCCTACAGGATGACAGATGGTGGCCCCATTGCACGTGAAGAACTGCTACATACACTTTAGCACTTGAATATTCACCTACAGCACTCACGATCTCCTAAATGTAACAGAATATAAACAAATACGGAAATGCAATATAAATCGACTTAATAAAAGACGGACGAAACCAACATTATTCAGAATTAGTAAGAAACTTGAGCACAGTTACCACTCGAATTCGGAACGTAGCGGCTAGGTCAGGATAGCCCGCAATTTTCGCCCGGTGTTTTGCCAGATGAAGAAGATAACGCAATTGAGACTTGGGTGTTAGAGGCTCAGAAAAATAACATGTGCGCTATTCCTTTGGTTAAATGTCTGTATGTTTACCTGGTTCAGATTTTCCTCCAATGAGACGGTCTTAATGCTAATTCGCTGCTCGGCTTTTGTTACCAACAGGTTGCATTTCTGGACGAGTACCTACATACCCTTCAACAATATGATGGTCGGACAGTTAGTACAAAACCAAAGGACACATTTAGAGCTGGTCATCTTTTGCTCTTGGGGTTGGGATAAGCTAGCACATATCAGATGATCCCACTTGGAATAATACGAGCGAGCTGTACCTAGTAATTGATCTCTCTCTGTACTTTGTCGAGTTTGGGTTGTGACACGTGGGTTAAACTGAAGTGCACCTCGGGCATTGAGATGCATGATGTAACGAGGGAGAAGCGACAGGAAATCGCAATATTTATTGCACACAAACACCTTAAAACGAGCTCTCCTACACTCCCATATATAGTCTTGTGTACGTACCACGACGCAACACGAATGGAAAAGGACTAATTTCAAACTATTGCGTCGTATCGCCACAAATCCTCTGCCTGTATGTCAGTCACATTTTGACCCGACCAAATTTGTTTTATTGCTCTTGCTTTTCTTTATTGCATTCGCATTAATCCGCATGATGTTGTTCTTAGAAGCATAGACCAACCCGTTCCTTTTCTCGTGGGTTCAAACAAGCTACATTTCCTTGATCGCCATCCGCTTTCAACTCGTTGCATGGGGCTTAAGTTGCGCCGTCTGGACTCGTTCTTGGTATTTGCGTCCGCTCCAGTCCTCACTCGATGTTTTGACATACGAATTCTCCATGCGACCGTTAACTTTCACGACCCTACAATGGGAACATATCGGAAGTGGATATTTTATTCTTAACCGCACCCAACGCTGCCACTCCACGAACTGTTTCGTCTTTGGCTAGGCATTTAAGGTGTGTACAGCCTAAACTGCGATTAGAACCCACGGTTTAGTGGTTGACGATGGGTGCCGTGATCGACAGACTCTCAGAGCTTCTTTGTAACCCCAAATAAGTTGGTTGAAGTAGTGGTTCTCAATCCCCAGGCCTCGACTGCATTTGGGACGCTGACTGAAACAGTAACCATGCAAACACTTGTTGACACCTCGGTAGTCATTTATAATCATGCAAAAATAGGAATAGATATGCAAGTTGTGGTGCGCATATTTAAACAGTTTGAAATATATAATATTAACTCTTTTGTTGTTTTCATGTTTCAGAAATTATCTTCTCCTGTAAAGTACACGAGAATTTTCACAGGATTAGCCAAATTATGGTCTCACTTGCCTGACTAAATATGAAGTCTAGAAGCCAAAATACGTTTTGTGTTAACTTGCTAGCGGCGCTGAGTCTATGAAACCGGCAAAACTCTTACGTCAATTAGAAACGGTATTCGAAGCATTCGAAACTAGATATGGAGCAGTTTCGTCAGTCTGTAAGTAACTGCAAATGCAAGAAACGTTATCAAGCGGGAAGATGTCCCAAAGAAGGTATGGCATAACCTCAGATGTTTTATAAAGTATCATTGGAAACTGATAGGTAAAGCAGCGTCACCCAAACGATGAAAGGTTCACAAAGCCTGTAGTAATGCATTTGTAACAAAAGTCCGCAATTGGCGAGGAAGGATACTCGTGGAAACGATGTCATGTTTGCGAAATTGTGCGGTATAGTTGATGGCTCTGGAGTGGAAGCGAATGGCCATTAAAAAAAGAAATTACTGGGCGCCTCTAATCACTTGCCAATATATTCTATCATTACTAACCTGATCTGAGGAAAGAGACGACTGCACTAACACACAATTCGCTCCGTACTTCCGCTGATATAGGCAATACTAGTAAAACGTGGAAGATGAATTGTTGGATAGGCAGAACGATTCTTCGTCATGTAGCGTGCTACATGAAAAACTGCTAACTGTATTCTGGTATGCTGTGAATCGTTTATATCCAAATGTCGCACGTCTGCCTTTCGGATTTTGCTTCTATTTGTTTCTACACATCTCAGTGAGAATGGTGGATTCAACGCATCAAAATCGGAAAACCTTAACAGGGAATATACGAAATGTTAGACATAATATCAAGTTGCTATTCTTAACAACTCGACCAAGAATTTGGAAAATGATATCGAGCTTCAATACTAGGCTTCGCATTATGTGTATGGTTAAGTTCCTGCCAAACCTAAGTAGAAAACTCGTATTAGAGTATGCAACCATGCTGCTAATTCCACGGTTTACACACTCTGTCTGTTAAAGTGCAGAAAGCAGGAAAGTCTTGCATACCCACATCGGACCATGTTCTTTCAAGTTCATTTATCCTGGGTATGTGCAATGATTTAGACAGGGCCTGCTCAACTTTGCTTATAGTGTTGTTGTTTAGATCATTCTAATTCAGGGCTGAGCAATTTGCGCCTCATGGGCTGTTTACTGGCGGCCAAGCTTTCATGCGGACGTCGAAATCACTCAGTCAAATGGGGTCGCGACTCGAAAAGGTTTGCGAACCACTGTGTTAGAATATGATTTTTGGGCTTCGAACTAGATCGAGAAATCAGTCCTAACTCAGGTGCGGTTAACAAGGAAGCTAATCTCGTTCGTTTCGGCTCTCTGGGCCCCTAGCAGACAAGAGGACTTTTAAGCTTGCACTTTCCAAATGCACTCTGATTGCTTTCGACCTAGTTTGCGACAATTAGTCAAGCATCGATAACCGAGCTCAATGGCTTGTTGAGCACAGTTTCAGTCATCAAGTAATACTTTCGGAATTCTACTCCCGGATACAGTTATCCTTAGCTGATGAGCGGAAAGAAGGATGGGATACAGCGTTAGGGGAAAAGCATAAGAGGCTTCCGTTATTTTTCTCCGTTCACCGTCAGTTTACAAGTACAGTAAGAACAGTTGCTACTAGACAATCATTCTGGTGTCTAAAAATGGAAACAATCAAGACTTCACAATTTAATTTCAGTTCTTACCTATTGGCGACGTCCCATTTTTCAGTTGGCCAGATTAAGTTGAGTATAACATCGGATAGATGTATCACCGGTAAGTACAAATAATTGATAGATCTCGCTTGTCGCTCCTGTATCTCAAAATGTTAAAAATTGTAGTTGCTCCATTTTTACGATCTTCCCTATAGCCCATGTAGTGGTAGACACATTGCTGTATAATTGAGACTTCATCTCAACATATAATGAGCTTGGAACATTGTAGCACTTCTGATTGCATGGGATTAAGGCAAGTCAGGCGAGTCAACTACTTGATGAATCTGTTAAACCGTTAGCTGCACCGGTGGTAATTGTTGGCTTGAATAGGCTTTTATTCGGTTATGGATAAACTTTGTCACAGAAGACAGAAAATACCGTACGAGTAGGCATCATATTGTCACATAACAGCTGCGTTCAAAATACTGTTGTATCACACAGTAAAGATGGAAGACTACCCAAACTTTAAGCGGAGAGATTGTCTTGCTACTAGGTCTACCGGACCCTCAGTCCGTGCAGGCGTACGCGTGCAAGGCTTCGTGAGAGAACAGGAGATAGTCAATTTACCACAAGTATCTCCATGCTTGCCACTTGACCATGCGTGACGATGGCGGATAATGAACATGAATTCATTCTGTTTGACCAAGTGAGGTGACGGAACAAGGTTTGTAAAACTTGAAAAACAGTTAAATGATCATTTGCGTAAATCTTGCTGACATGTGCAGTTAAACGGTAACGTTGTTTGTTTGTGTACCCGTCTAACACAAGGATAACGATGACCAAGATAATCATGGGATAAACACCGTTGGTGCTTTCCTGTATATGAACACGGTTTCGAATTGTACTTAGCGTAATCAGTCATCCGTCGGCGTTCCACAAAGAAGCGCAGGTTTGCATAAACCAAAAGATGACAATAGATTACAGTAAAATAGCGGTATAACGATAGTCTGAAGACCTGTGAAATAACCATATTATGGTAAAATTTGGTTATATTAATTCAACCATCTATAACTAGCTTTCTGCCATACACACTACAGCCGTGGAACCCAACCCATAGACCGCGGACCGGTACCGTTCCATGGATCAAATAGTACCAGGCCACCCAAGAAACATCAGATTATTTCCATTTTATTTACTTTGGTGTATTTCTCTCAAGATTGTTGACCTTCTATTGACGTGAGATTAATCAGGAGCTGTAGGGCTGCGATCGGCAATGACGTTGTGGCTTTGGTGGAGAGAAGGTGGGTACCGCTTTTCTCTCTGGTTACCGGTACTTTCCGAAATTTAACAGTGGTTGGTGTACGTGTATCTTGTGTTTTATTTTCGCATTTTTTCGTCCACATTTACTATCTGTTACGCGATATTTTATTTTCCAGGTTTCATCTGGTCACTTGAGCTCTCAAATTTAACCCGCAACTTAGCAAAACTGAGTACGAAAGACACGTCCTAAGAAAGTTTCGTTGGGAAAAAAGAATAGTTTTATTCAAGAGCATGAGCGAAGAAACCTGAAACGTTAACCAGACAATACCATGAGTCCTACAGGAAATATGGATTTATCGGGTCAGCTGATTCCCACACACCAACCACGCTCCGCATAGATTGCGGCGACAAGCCCTCTAAGGAGACAATAGAACCTTCCAAGCTGCTTCTCTACTTGAACACCAGACACCCTGGAATACACTGCAGACAAAAAGCACGAACACAAAGCACCGAATAAATGCATGAGTGCCACCATATCAATAAGAGAGATTGCACTGTGGGCATCAAATTTCTGGGCTAACCGAACTTCTAAGGCTAAAATGCCATTCATTACCACTGAAAAATTGATCTTACACACAAATGAACATTTGTCGTAGAATTCTAGGAGAGGTGACTGTGGAAATAATAGCAGATGTGCCTTTTTGACTATCACTTTGCCTAGACGAATGGAGAAATAGACGCAGATATTGAGACACAATTATTGGAGTGGATTAATACATCATCATGGCACGCACTCCAGATTGACGAATCTAGAGATGTAGGGAACAAGGCAATACTACTTGTTTATGTGCGACATCTTTATCAGGAGGTTATGTATGAAGATTTGTTATGTGTACAATATTTACCATTTAACATCACAAAAGCAGAACTATTTAAGTCACTGGATGGTTATATATCAGGACAATTAAAAGGTCTTTTTCTGTCGGCAAATGCGCACACGGAGCTGCTAACATGACCGCACGACTCTCAGTTAGAACTGCATGGGTTAAGAAGGTTGCACCTAAGAGTGAATCTGCGCACTGTATCCTTCATAGGGAAATGTTGGCAAGCCGAAAAATATCACCGTAATTTAACCGTATTGATTGATGTCGTTGAAGATATTAAACACATCAAACCACACGCCCTTAAATAGTGCCTGTGTTGAGCAGCTTTGTGAGGAGATGGACACAGAGCACAGATGCCTTCGCTTGTACACATAAATACGATGGTTGTCCAGAGGAAAATCACTAATCAGAATGCTTGAATTACGACCGCCATTGCAGTGAAGTCACCGATGGCAGCACCAGTCCATTACAAGATACGGGTCGCAAAATGGGCTAACTGTGTGATATATGCAGCTTGCTCAATAAAACCAGGGATATTCATGGTACTTCACGGAAACGTGACTACACTAGCCTAATAAGCAGACAAAATTGATGCATTTAAAACCAAACTGGATTTGTGAGGACGGCACGTGAACACTCATTTTAGACATGTTTCAAACATCAGCGGGGATTTTAGGCGAGACTGACCGTGAACATTCATTCTCTCAGTTGATACACAATCACACGTCTTTGTTTTAAAAGAGTTCGAGCGTAACGTCTCATCTACAATGGACTTATGTACTGCTAAGTAATGGATCCGCGACTCATTTTTCAATAAACCAGGCGGATTTAGCATGTTTGTACAAGAAGATCAAATGCTGGATATTGTAAATGATGGTGGACTTAAAAATACTTTCGAGACAACTCCGCAGGTTTTCTGGATCAAAGTCACGGCGGATTACTCTCAGAGGGCCACCACAGCACTTAAATCCTTATTGCAATCTTCGACATCCTATCAGTGTGAGGCAGACATTTCTAAAGTGACAGCAAGCAAAACAACAACGGAATAAACAGGACGTAAGCAACATACTTCGGGTGTCGTTATGCCCTATTGCTTCCAGATAGAATGGTCTCATTGCAGAGAAAGCAGCTCAGTGTTAGCATTGATTAGCATTCTAGTGATTTAAAATGTAAAACCACTTTACACTCATTTTTGGTGTAACCGAATTTTATATATAATGCATGCTTAAATACAAATAATTAGCATTATTAACTCAAAATGATATATGTGCAAACAATCAACGACCCCCCAGCGGGACGCATTAGAATTATAAATGTTTACGGCTCCGCGGTGCTAAAATCGCTGGGACCATTGCACTACTGGATTCACATTGCGTCAGCATGAGTTTACAGATAAAAAGCTTAATATTTACTAGAGGCGAAAAAGTAGCATATATTATACACGAAATGTTTTGAGGTGCCGTAATTGCGAGAGGTATTTCTGTAAGTTTTCCTCATAGCAATTTTTTAAAGTGTACTCGATGTTCCGGGCTTTCATTTTATGCAAACCTATATGATTTTCTTCTGAACCCTCCTAGACACAAAAGCGTTCAAGTTAGTTACCAACCACCGCCTCTGAATTTAACCCAGCTACTGTCACATCACTTCGTGACAGAAGAACACCTTGAAAACTACGTTTCATGTTCGTTGCCTGCACAACAGTGAAACCCAGCCGATCCATTTGAAGCACTTCTTCTCTCAGCCCATGATGGAAAGGGTTTCTAGCCAGCATAATGTCTGCCAAAATTTCGTGATCCGTGATTTCTTTTTACTATCACACCAGAGACCACATTGACGTAGTCAGAATGTTTCACGCTAGTTGGCACTTGCAACTGTTTGTACAGACGTTTGCAGTTCTCCTGTGTTTCTGTGTCATCCAACACTTCACTTTCTGTGAGGTCGTTTTCTGCATGAACCACTCCATCTGTTCTAATGAAGTTTGCAGGAATTTCTTCTTTCAGTGCTCTCCACGCAGCACTGAACATCTGCATTGCTTCCAATATGTTCATAGTAATGTCCCTTTCCGGGGCAATATTGTACAGCATACGCCGGGACACAATAGCTCAGAATGCCGCTTTACCGTTTGAAATATCTTTGGATCCAGCGGCTCCAGAATCGAGGTAGTGTGTTGGGACAAGAATAAAAGGTTTACATGCTCCAAATGGCGGGATATACAATTAGGACCGGAGCGATCGTCAACGATGGCAATTTTCCTTTTTTCGACCTTCATCCGGCGTTCCAGATACAATAATTACTCTCCCGAATATCATGAACGCCAGGTACGTGTCGGAGACATGACTGCATTCACAGAGCAGACGTTGCATGCCCTTGGATCAGCTCGGCTTCCCAAACGTTTCATTTATGCGAGGCTTCAGTTTATCCGCCCCCTGGAGTTCGTGCACAAAGGACACTTATCCGTTCCTTTGAACTTTGCCCCCAAACTACTCATTGCCTTTGAAGTCTGGAGTATTGTTCGGCATTAATATCTAGAATAAGGCCGTATCATTTGCATTGTAGATATCTGCCGACGAATATTCTTTCAACACAGTTGCTACGGTCTCCAGCCGCCAAAAAGGCGCAAGTTCCTTTGGGGCCTCTTTGGCTTCACCATTTAATGTCTTGTGGCAAATGCCATATCTTTCCCGAAACCTAAGAAGCCAAACGGTACTTCCCATAACTTCTGCAAAGCCAATGAAACGTGCGAAGGATCGCGCATGCTTACATAACAGTGTGCCATTAATACGGATGTTTTTCGTCTGCATTTCAACAAACAACTTTTAAATTGCTTTGTCCACCTCCTCGTAGTCTGCGGCTCTCATCTTCTTTCGCTGTCGGCTTATAACATCGGCATCTATTTTCTGCTACATTTAAATTTCTGTTTTAGAAAAGCACATAGTGTTGAAAGGTTAATGCCATACTTCTTCGCTATCTCCCCTTTGTTTCCTCCTTTCTCCATTTCTAAAAGGATTTCGCATTTTGCTTCCGAAGAAAACTGCCTTCGATGTTATTTATCCATATTACCGTTCTAAAGTTTGCAGACCAAAAACAGTACAGAATGCGGAACCACCAAAAAACAAAAATGTGCATGTTGTGCGACAATGCGAGATGCGACGACATTAAACGAAATGGTAGGCCGAGATGTGAACTCGTACCAATCATTGGTTGATTTTAATATTTCGCCACTACATAGCCAATAGTGTTATTAGCCGATGGTGTTACACCTTGTATTGAAAGATGTGCAAAGCTTATTTAATGGAATAATCATTTGTTACTTTCAAATCGCTATCCTGCTACCTGATCGTATACATGTATGAGAAATGGCTAGCATGTTATCTGAATAATAAAATAACGTAATGAGAAAAATATTTATGATACAAAACAGGATTGATTGCAAATATATTTTGAACACATACAGTTGAATATAGGCAAAACACGGAATTTTCATTCATTATACTGAAAGTTCAATTTATCACACTGAAATATTTAAACACACATTAACTAAGGAAAAGGTAAGGGGAATTATAATAATTTCACAATTCTGAATATTTCGTTATATGGCCTTCGTGATGGCGAATCATAGATGGCCAACGACAATGAAAAGTAGAACATTACTTGATTTACAGCATCTTCATTAAGCATTCAATAGTCAACGATCATTTATGACCCTGCTCTAATATCCATTCACAATGACAAATAAGCTACGCGCTTGGTCAAATGTCGCGGTTTTATGCACGCAGTTTTATAGAAGACACAGTACAATTTCTACAGTACAGGATTATGTTTTATCTTTCTAAGCCTCGGCTGTTGGTAATGTATCAGGGAGAATTTAATTGAGAGAAAACCTGTATAGCTCAGAATCATATTTCGGCATTTGGAAGTTCAAAATATTAATTCCAATCCACAAAGTATGAAATAGAATTTTCGAGCTACCAACAAAGCTCCTCTTCTCTTGTGTTTCAATTTCAGGAATTCCATCCTCGCTAATATGTTCCGGCTTATCTGGAAAAGTGCAACAGTTTTACCCTTCAACCTCATAAGTTTCGTGGACACCGATTGTGCATCAGATTGTTCTTAATAGCGCGGAATAAATGTACAGGATGTTGATGCGAGCTAATTAAACTTCTGGAATGCGGTTTATCGTCTGAACTATCAAATGCGCATATCCAACTCTCAGTACTACAGAATCGATGACACTACCTTGAATGCTATCGTCAACGTTTTCTCCGACTGATGTTAGTGGTCAGAAATTGGGGTTATCTATCCTATTGTACATAATTAACACGTAGCTTTCTGCAGGGCCCGATTTCTGCATGATTTCTGTCTCTGGTGATAATTACTCACCTTGCACATGCTATCACTGTAAATTTCCCACGTCTATCTTATGATATCAAGATATGGTTTAGCAATTGGGTGTAAACCGTACATCAACCGCTCTACTGTGACCTAGATACGGTATATCAGCAGGCAACCCGAAATCTGTTTCCATTCAGTGTGAGCGATTATCAGGTGTTTTGATCTTAGATCGTATCGAATAAGACCGTTTCCCACAGAATAACAAACTGGTGCGCCATCGTAGGCCAGAAATCGTGAAGTTGTTCACGTTGAGTGTATGTGTGAAATGAACTTCAAAACGGACAAAATACTTAACAGAGATAAACGTCAACGTAAAAGATACAGCTACGGCTATAAAGTGTCCCAAAGGATTGCTCGCTGACTAAGTGACGACTATAGGCAGGCTTCATGAGTTTGAAGGAACATTCCGAGGATGTACATACTCACCCGCGTTCCGCTGTGTAATTAGCTCAGAACGTAGGCCACCAGATAAACAAACAAACATCTTTCCAGATTTTCTGCAAAACGCCACCAAAGCATAACCATCGTATAAGAGCAAGCCTACTTGCTACCGCTGAGGCAGTATGCATAAGCCTGATAAACTTGGGCTTATGTATCCAGAAGACGATACAAACACTACAACTACTGTGGCCGACCATCAGACGGGAAGGAATTGATGGTACTCCGTAACTCCACCTGACCTCAGTCATGTTATCAGATGAGTGCCATCATGATCACAAGTTTAATTTTCTGATCACTTGTTTCTTTGTTATACTGACGATTGCAACAAACCTTACCCTAATGTACATTATTGTATGAGCCTGACGAAGTATCAATCGAAAACAATTGTTCGCTTAAAGCTTCATGTTTTGATTATCTTTACGAACGCGCTGTTTGTTCCCTTTTAGTGTGCATCTCAATGTTCAAAGACATTTTGCCGGTTTTGTCTGACTTCAGGTGCGCCTGAGGCTGGATTTTACCCTGGTTGTATTACAATGAACAATGAACAATGATTTATCACGGGATAAAAGCAAGCGCTTGACACGTCCCGTAGGATGGTTGCGGTGAATATGATGAAAGCAAAGTATGTCTGGGTCATCTATCGAACGTATGCCGATATGAATACTTTGACAATAAAAATTAGTGTAAAATGAAAAACGTTACCGCGCGTAAAAGTTCAGAGAGACACTGGGGTGCAGTGATCGTTGATGTATGGAGTCAGAAAAGTTAAACATGGTTGCGCACTTAGGTCCATTTGATACATAAATCCTGTTGAAAAGCATGCTTGGAGTAATCCACAATAGAGTAATTTAGGTAACAAAATGCTGGGAGATGAGAGCAACATCTAGTCGTTTTTTGAATACATCCAAGGTAGGAGAGGATACCACTGAGTCCGGCAGTGCGTTCCAGGGTTGGAAAACCCTAAGAGAAAAGTAATTACGTCGACACTCTAGACGGCTATATTGTTCCTTTAACTTTAAGTTGTTGCCTCTGAGCTGCGGGGTTGTGGATAAGTTTCAGCAAATGGCGGCATACGTGGTTGGGATCACTCAATATCTGATACGCTAATATGAGATGGCCGCGCAGCCCTCGATAGCGTCCGCTGAAAATTCCCAGTAACTTCAGCCTTCGGTGGTAAGAGTGATGGCGCCGGCCCTTTACATTCTTAGTTGCTCTTCGTTGTGTGCCTCTATCGCTTCTTGGTCGCGCTTCAACCAAGGTTGCCAAGCTTGGATGGCGAATTCAACATGCAGGCGCAAGTAGGAATTGAGCATCATTCGGAAGATTGATGGGTCAAATCTACCGAATGCTCTTCGCAGCATGCCAACGTGATGGTTGCCGCTTTTTGCAGCTACCTCAGCCTGTTTTGAACAGTCGAGGTCACACTGTACGATCACACCAAGATCATGTTCCTGGGAGCTATTCCGCAGTCCGTTTGTCCCAAGCATATAGGTGTAGTTATGTTTATATCGTAATTGTACAACGCGACATTTGTCTATGTTGAACGGTAGGGCGTTTTGAAATGACCAGTTCGACACCGTCTTAAGATCACACTGGAGCCGTTCATGGTCGTCCGGTCCTCTGATTCTTCGCCATATCTTGATATCATCAGCGAAAAATAGGAAATCGAAAAAAATTGATCTCGCCAAATCGTTAATGGATACCAAGAACAAATGAAGTCCAAGAACCGAGCCTTGTGGTACCATACATACCACATCGATGACATCAGAAAACGATTCTCGGACTCTCACCAATATCCGTCGCGCTAGTATAAAATTCTCAATCCAACTCAGGATTGGGTAGCCAATGCCGTAATTCTGAAGCTCCTGAAGGGGAATGCGATGGTCTATGCGGTCAAACGCTTTTGAAAATTCAGGTAGATGACTTCGACTCCTACTACTACGGACAGTCATCTAACATAACATGCATGGCAGTTAAAAGGTGTTGCATTCGATGTCTCGGAATATGTTTGAAAACAATCGTTAACATATCGCTTATAGCACACATCCTTTCGCTTTCGTCTCGGAAGCTTCTTCAGACGAAGTGAATTAACTTAACATTGAGTGACCTTTTAAAATCTATCTTGAGTATGCTGCATAGAGAGACAAAGGATGTTGCATTCAAAGACCATTAGGTTATTGGGCACTACATGGGCCTCAGCCAGGGTCAAATAGGGAAGGAAAATTGCTGAACAGAGAGCTGTTAACGCTACGGTAGTGTAATCTTATATGGTCCGGTGGAAAACAATTGGTCATTGATGGAAATTGTCCTCTATAATTAGGGATTTGTTGGAGTGGGTGTTTGTAGTCCATACGGACTCCGGATCCATCCGCCGTCGATTATCAAACTGGTCGGATTCAGAATGAACGTCAGGCACTAGATGACCCTGCTCCATCTATGCTATTCACCCGTATGTGTGCTAATCTTGTAATCCTGTGCTCTGTGTTAACGGCATTGTCTCACATTCTTTTACTACATTCTTGTACCACAAACTTGATATCTGTCAATGACAATCTAACAACGAAAGTCCTATCTTGCATGTACACAAACGCTCAAAGCCTTCTAAGCAAGTTGGCCGAACTTAGATAACTCCATGCCTCACAACCGCGGGACCGCGTCACGATTACAGAGACATGGTTAAACCATGAAATAACCGATTCTGAGATCAATTTACCCGGTATGTCGCTGCTTCGGACAGATAGAATCGGAAGGGGTGGCGGTGTGATTCTTTACTATAATACAAAGCACCGATGTGAAGTTATTGATCACCCGGAAATCCCAGCTCCCGATTCGATTTGGTGCAGCCTTTGGTTGCGAAACAAGGACAAGTGTCTACTAGCCGTGATTTATCGCCCACCAAACTCAACGTCCGAAACGGACTTTAAACTGCACCACGTTTTTCAGTTTGCTTTGAGCAAGTCCTACACCCACATTCTTATCGCGGGAGACTTTACCGTGCACGACATAGAAACGCCGACAACCGACGGTATGTAGTTTAAAGCCTATTTGCAAGAGCTTATTGCTAGTCACCCTCTTTACAATCACGTAACCGCTCCCACCAGACTTCGAACTGCTAACAAGCCGTCGATACTGGACCTTGTGCTAACCAACAAAGAACTCATGATTGACGGGATAGTTACAAGCACACCACTGGGTCGTAGTGATCATGTCACTCTACTCTTTGATTATATATGCTATACCGAGTACCCTGAAAAGCAGGAGGATAAAATGCATACTGTCACACACTACAATGTGTTATCTAAGCTTGTTAAAAATACATCTTGGACCTTCCATGTCTTCTACCTGGAATTTTCAAAAGCGTTTGATCGTTTAGATCATCGCAGTCTCCTTCAGGAGCTTCGGAATTACGGCATTGGCGAACCAATCCTGATTTGGTTTAGCAATATTTTACAGAAACGACTACTAGCGTTCAAATTCCGAGAATCATTTTCTGATGTCATCGATGTGGCATATATAGTACCACAAGGCTCGGTTCTTGGACTTAATTTGTTTTTGGTGTTCATTAACGATTTGGCGAGATCAATTTTTTTCGATTTCCTATTTTTCGCTGATGATATCAAGATATGGCGAAGAATCAGAGGACCGGACGACCATGAACGGCTCCAGTGTGATCTTAAGACGGTGTCGAACTGGTCATTTCAAAACGCCCTACCGTTCAACATAGACAAATGTCGCGTTGTACAATCACTCATTAGACATACCCACACCTATTTACTTGGGACAAACGGATTGTGGAATAGCTCCCAGGAACATGATCTTGGTGTGGTCGTACAGTGTGACATCGACCGTTCAAAACAGGCTGAGGTAGCTGCAAAAAGAGGCAACCAGCACGTTGGCATGCTGCGTAGGGCATTCGGTAGATTTGACCCATCAATCTTCCCAATGATGCACAATTCCTACGTGCGCCCGCATGCTGAATTCGCCATCCAAGCTTGGCAACCTTGGTTGAAGCGCGACCAAGAAGCGATAGAGGCACACAACGAAGAGCAACTAAGAATGTAAAGGGCCGGCGCCATCACTCTTACCACCGAAGGCTGAAGTTGCTGGGAATTTTCAGCGGACGCTATCGAGGGCTGCGCGGCGATCTCATATTAGCGTATCAGATATTGAGTGATCCCAACCACGGATGCGGCCATTTGCTGAAACTTATCCACAACCCGCAGCTCAGAGGTGACAACTTAAAGTTGAAGGAACAATATAGCCGTCTAGAGTGTCGACGTAATTACTTTTCTCTTCGGGTTTGCCAACCCTGGAACGCACTGCCGGACTCAGTGGTATCCTCTCCTACCTTGAATGTATTCAAAAAACTAATAGATGTTGCTCTCATCTCCCAGCATTTTGTTACCTTAATTACCCTATTGTGGATTACTCCAAGCATGCTTTTCAACAGGATTTATGTATCAAATGGACCTAAGTGCGCAACCATGTTTAACTTTTCTGACTCCATACATCAACGATCACTGCACCCCAGTGTCTTTCTGAACGTTTACGCTCGATAACTTTTTTAATGTTACACTAATTTTTATTGTCAAAGTATTCATATCGGCAGACGTTCGATAGATGACCCAGACATACTTTGCTTTCATCATATTCACTGCAACCATCCTACGGGACGTGTCAAGCGCTTGCTTTTATTTCGTGATAAATCGTTGTTAAATCTTTATTTTTCACCTCTTCGGAAGTACATTTAGTCGACTCCGATCACCGAGCTCTATTCAACAAGATCTATGTTTTGAAAGTAAGAAAAGTCACGCTGGAACACCAACAACGACGCCTTCAGAAGTCTATTCACTCAGGCCAATTTGTGTAACTTCGGTTCCAAATGGCTGGAACATGTTTTGGTCTAAGCACCGCTGGAAGAACTGAAGCAGTGGTTCTGGCATTTGACTCAGTGCTGCTCTCAGTGTCTCTGGGCCAATAGTATCGACACCCGGTATTTGTGCTTGAGTAGAACGGTCAGCTTCTGCAAGACAGCATAGATGGTAAAGGAAATGTGAGTGATACCCGGCGGCAGGGTGATGAAACTGGAGAAACCCCTGATCCTAATACGCAATGGAAGATGGGGCATACTGCATCCACAGCAAGTTTGCTGCTTCCGTAATCTTTTCTGATAGACCATCAGTCATCTTGTGTGGCCGAACACTTTGCCTCAGTTTCCTTAGACCATTGACGTGCTTATGCAGCAGTTTGTAATTGGCGCTGAAGGTTTATTGAATGCTTTCCTGATGCGCATCTTTTTCGCGCTATAGTTTCGTTAAGCCACGTAGTCATCTTAGAATTCTGGTATTGGTGATAATCTATACTCTCGCCACATTGCGTTGCGTACTGCCAGCAATCAACAAGTGCTGCTCCGTACTTAAGAAACTGTTTTAGGTCGTTTGAAAACTTCCCTCCTTGAAGCATCCGTAACCAGCCGATTGAATTTGTTTACGAACTCGAACCAGGCAAAATCCGGGAGGTCTTTGGCGAGGCATGACCAAATGGTGATACTGAGGAATTGCGCTAATCAGTCGTAGCATGTAGTGTTTCGCGCCGTCTGATTGTCCGCATCTCGGTATCCTGCATAGCAGAGGAAGAAAAAACTAATAACTGTACGATCACCAAGACCTAATGCACAGTCTACAACCAACGCATCAATTATATATTCTTTGTCGGCAAGCAAAGGATCAAGCACATATGGTCTTTTACCTTTTCTAAACCGAGTGAGCGAAGTGACACGAGTATAAAGCGGAACACTTGTTACATGCTCCTGCAGATCAGCTTTAAATTATTTTCACATTGCGGCAGGGGTTTCTAAACAATGTACACTGAAAGCACCCATGGTCAATATGTGAGTGCACCTTCCTTTTAGATTTCTCCGTACGACAGTCGTAATTTGGTAGTCTGTTTTAGATGTGGAGTTGTGGGGACGGTACACCAAGGCTAAGAGGCAAGTGTCTCTGTCTCTTAACTGCAGGCGACATCAAGGCGAATCAGAAAGCTGTGAATCTGAATCCTCCATGCATAACGTCGCACTTTAAGTGAATTCCGTAATACAGAATTACGCCTCCACCTTTTGTTACTTTTTCGTTCCAAAGGAGTGACATGAAAGGTAGTGAAGTTTCAGTTGCCGTCATTTCGGTGTGCATATATGTCTTCTCGATGCTGATAATATCAGATTTCTGGGAAACGTGGCAAACTTTCATTCTGATCAGCTTACTGAAGAGTTCCTGAAGATGCATGTACAAGCAGGCTAATTTATGTGTCTCTAGTAGATCACATGAGGTCAAGGAATTCAGGTGTGTGGGAGTGCCAACCGATGTGAGTTCGGCCGACATTCTTTCTTTTGTTGGGATACTGATACTACTACAGTACCTTCCTCTAGCCAAGTCGCATCCAACCCACATCTAGATCTACGTCAGTATCGGTTAAAGGAACCATTACCGCCGGTACGCCTGCTTTTCAAGATGAATTTGTAACTGATCGTTGCGAATGATCTAGAGTCATTAAGCGAAATCCCGATGGATGCATTGCGATTTCCGCGCCAACCAAATGACACATCCGTCGCTGCTTGCTCGGAGTGAATCACGAGTTTTAGGTTTCTTGGGCCGCACCCACTATAATTTGGCAAGCGAGGTAACCTATTGAGCGATCGCGCCAAAACATTATCCAAGGAAAGGGTTTAGCGAATGAATCGCCATTGTCCTTAATGATGATTTCCCTCATTTTGGATATCGAGTGAAGGAAGCTCTTGCACACCAATACTGAAAAAAATGTTTGGGCGATTGGGCTTGCTGTGTCCTTCTTCGGAGATTCTTTCCGACCGTCGTATGTTCCACGGAAAATCAGGGTAGCTATATATTCCACACCATCCATGTTGCCGCGTGTTTGAGAGGATCTGCACGTTTTCCACATCAGTCGAGGATTCTAGTGTTACTCTATTTGATATGGGGTTGCCAACGTGTGCGGAGTTCGTGGGACAAGTAAATTGTACTAAGTTTGTGGGCTTGGCATTTACATTCATTAGCAAACACAGTGACATCCGTTGGTTTAGGTGGTTAGACAAGTTACTTGCAATGTGATAGCTGCTGATCCGGGTAAGTTCGAGCACACAACAGTCACGGCACTATCATTAGATCCGTTTTTCCTTGAGCTGTGAGGATAGTGGATTGTCTTCTTAATTTGCTAACAAGTAATGATTGCTTATTGTGTATTTCTCTATACATATAAGCAGTGTTTGAAACAGAAGAGATAAAATAGGGTTGACGCACGAGTGAACTTTACAGAAATCGCGGCAAATGTGACTGATGTTCTAGGGGACTTTGTCAAGACAATTACCCCTGAGCTGCAGACAGTGAAGGTTGCTGTTCGGCTGCACTGTCCTTTTTACACACAGATGTCATCAAGACTGATGCGTTTGGATTGATCACGCGTTTCGGTTGCTACCTGCTTTCAATTGCCACGGGCACTGTTCGCTTCTCGGAGTTATGGTCAATTTTCGCCCGGTGTTCTGCCAGATGGGGAAGATAACGCTATAGGGACTTGGATGATCAAGGCTCAGAAAAATTAACATGTGCGCTATTCCTTTGGTTAAATGTCTTTATGTTTAAATGGTTCAAACTTTAATCTAATTAGAAGATCTAAATGCTAACTGGCTGTTGAGCTTTAGTTACCAACAGGTTGCATTTCTGGACGAGTATCAACATACCCTTCACCAATGTGATGGTCGAACAGTTAGTACAGAACCAAAGGACAACTTGAGAACTGGTCATCTTTTGCACTTGCGCTTAGGATAAGCCAGCGCACATCAGATGGTACCACTTGGAATATGGCGAGCAGACTGAGCCTAGTTATCGAACACTCTCCGTAGTTTGTCGATTTTGGGTTGCGACACGTGGGTTAAACTGGCGTGCACCTCGAGCGTTGAGATGCATGATGGAGCGAGAGCGAAGTAGCACGAAAGCACAATATTTATTGCACCCAAGCACACTCAATCAGGCTCTCCTACACCCCCATATATAGTCCTGCGTACTTACCACGGCGCAACACCAAGGGAAAAGGACTACCGCCAAAATATTGCGTCGTATCGATACAAATCCCCTGCCTGGTTGTCAGTGCAATTCTGACCAGACCAAATTTGTTTTATTGCACCTGCATTTCTTTTTTGCACTTGCATTAATCCGCATGATGCTGTTCTTAAAATCACAGACCAACCCGTTCCTTTTCTCGTTGGCTCAAACACGCTACAGTTCGTTGCCCGCCATCCGCTTTCAACTCGTTGCACTGCGTTTAGGTTGCGCATTCTGGCCTCAATCTTGGTGCTTGCGTCCGCTCCAGTCCTCACTCGATATTTTGACATACGAATTCTCCGTGCGATCGTTAACTTTCACGACCCTACAATGGGACCAAATGGGAACCGGATATTTTATTCTTAACCGCACCCATCCCTGCCACTCCACGAACTCTTTCGTCTTTGGCTAGGCATTTAACGTGTGTACAGCCTAAATTGCAATTAGAACCCGCAGTGTAGTGCTTGACGATTAGCATCGTTATCGATGGGCTCTTAGAGCCACCAAGTAACGCTAGGTATTTTGGTTAAGATAGCGGTTCTCAATCCCCAGGCCACGACTGTATTTGGCGACGTTGTATAAAACAGTAACCATGCAAAAACTTGCTGGCACCTCGGTAGTCATGTATAATCATGCATAATTAGGAATATTTATGCAAGTTTAGCGTGCATATTTAAACTGTTTAAAATATATAACATAACCCACTTCGTTGTGTTTATGTTTCAGTAATTGTCTTCGCCTGGGAAGTACACGCAAATTTTCACAGGATCAGCCAAATTATGGCCTCACTTGCCTGACTAAATATGAAGTGTAGAAGCCAAAATGCGTTTTGTGTTAACTCAATATTGGCGCTGAGTGAAAGAAAATGTCAAAGCTCTCACCTTACTTAGAAATAGTATTGAGGAATTTTCCAAACTAGATATGGAGTAGTTTCGTCAGCTTGTAAGTAACTGCAAATGCAAGAAAGTTTATCAATCAGGAAGATTTCCCTAAGAATGCATGGCATAACCGATGTTTTATTAGGTATCTTTGTAAACTGGTCGGTAAAGGAACCTCACACAAACGACGAAATCTTCACAAAGCCTGTATTAATGCCTTTATAACAAAAGTCCGCAATTGGCGAGGAAGGATACTCGTGGAAACGATGTCATGTTTGCCGAATTGTGCGGTGGATTTGATGGCTCTGGAGCGGAAGCGAATGGCTATTTAAAATAAGAAGTTTGTGAGGATCTATAATCACTTGCAAATATATTCCAGCTTTCTAATCTGATCTGACGAAAGAGACGACTGCACTAACACACAATTCGTTCCGCACTTCCGCTGATATAGTTGACACTTGGAAACACGGGGAAGATGGAATGTTGGATAGGCAGAACGATTCTTCATCATGTAGCGTGCTACATGAGAAACTGTTAAATGTATTCTGGTATGCTGTAAATCGGTTATATCCAAATATCGCACGTCTGCCTTTCGGATTTTGCTTCCATTTGTTTCTACACATCTCAGTGAGAATGGTGGTTTTCAACGCTACAAAATCGGAAAACCTTAACAGGGAATATATGAAATGTTGGACATGATATCAAGTTGCTATTCTTGACAACTCAACCACGAATTTTGAAAATGTTATTGAGCTTCAATACTATGCATCTAGTTATGTATATGCTTAAGTTCCTGCTAAACCTAATCAGAACGCCCATATGCCAGTTTTAACAATACTGCAGATTCCACGATTGGCACACTCTGCCTGTTAAAGAGCAGAAAGCATGCAAGTCTTGGATACCCACATCCGACCATGTTCTTTCAACTCCATTTATCCTGGGCATGTGCAATGAATTAGACAAGGCCTGCTCAATTGTGCTTATAATGTTGTCATTTAGGTCATTCTAATTCAGGGCCGAAAAATTTGCTTCTCGTGGGCTGTTTACAGGCGTCCAAGCTTTGATTCGGCCGTCGAAATCACTCAGTCAAATGGGGTCGCGAGTCGAAAAAGTTTGCGAACCACTGTGTTAGAATATGATTGTTGGGCTTTAAAGTAGATTGACAAATCAGTCCTAATTGGGGTGCGTTTTGCAAGGAAGCTAATCTCGTTCATTTCGGCTCCCTGGGACCGTATCAGACACGAGGATTTTTAAGATTACACTTTCCAAATGCACTCTGATTGCTTTCGACCTAGTTTGCGACAATTAGTCAAGCACCACTAATCGAGCTCAATGGCTTGTTGATCATTGTATCAGTCACCAAGTAATACTTCCGGAATTCTACTCCCGGATACAGTTATCCCTAGCCAATGAGTTGAAACAAGGATGGGATACATCTTTAGGTGCAAAGCACAAGAGGCTTCTCTTTTTTCCTCCGTTCACCGTCAGTTTACAGGTACAGTGAGCACAGTTGCTACTAGACAATAATTCTGAGGTCTAATAATGGAAACAATCAAGACTTTACATTATAATTTCAATTCTTACCTTTTGGCTGCTTCTCATTTATCAGTTGGCCAGCTTAAGTTGAGTATAACTTTCGGATAGACGTATTACGGGCTAAGCTCCAATAATTAATAGATCTCGCTTTTCGACGCTGTATCTCAAAATGTTAAAATATGTCGTTGCTACATTTTTATGATCTTCCGTATAGCCCATGTAGTGGTAGACACATTGCTGTATAAAAGAGACTTCATCTCAACATATAATGAGCTTGGAACATTGTAGCACTTCTGATTGCATGGGATTAAGGCAAGTCAGGCGAGCCCACTACTTGATGAATCTGTTAAACCTTTAGCTGCACCGGTGGTAATGGTTGGCTTGAATAGGCTTTTATTCGGTTATGGATAAACTTTGTCACACAAGACAGAAAATACCGTACGAGTAGGCATCATATTGTCACATAACGGCTGCGTTCAAAATACTGTTGTATCACACAGTAAAGATGGAAGACTAGCCAAAATTTAAGCGGAGACATTTTCGTGCTGGTAGGTCTACCGGACACCCAGTCCGTGCAAGCGAACGTGTGCAAGGCTTCGTGAGAGAACAGGAGGTAGTCAATTTACCACAAGTATCTCCATGCCTGACACTTGACCATGCGTGAGGATGGCGGATAATGAACGTCAATTCATGCTGTTTGACCAAGTGAAGTGACGGAACTAGGCATGTAAAATTTGAAAAACAGCTAAATGATCATTTGCGTAAAACTTGCTGACATGTGCAGTTAAACGGTAACGTTGTTGTTCGTGTGCCCGTATAACACAAAGACAACGATGACTAAGGTAACCATAGGATAAATACCGTAGGTGATTTGCTGTCTGTGAACACGGTTTCGAATTGTACTTAGCGTATTCAGTCGTCCTTCGGTGTTCTACAAGGAAGCACAGATTTTCATAAACCAAAAGATTACAATAGATTACAGTAAAATAGCGGTATAGCGTAAGTCTGAGGACCCGCGAAATAACTATATAACAGTAAAATTTGGTTATATTGAAATAAGCCAACCATTAATAACACGCTTTTTGCCATTTACACCACAGCCGTGGAACCCAACGCATTGACCGAGGACCGGTACCGTTCCATGGATCAAATATGACCAGGCCACACAAGAAACATCAAATTATTTCAATTTTATTTACTTTGGTGTATTTCTCTCAAGATTGCTCACTTTCTATAGACGTGAGGTTAATCAGGAGCTGTGGGGCTGTGAGCGGCAAGGACGTTTTGGCTTTGGTGGAGAGAAGGTGGGTACTGCTTTGCTCTCTGGTTACCGGTACTTTCCGACATTTAACAGTGGTTAGTTTACGTGTTTCTTGTGTTTTATTTCCGAACTTTTTCGTACACATTTACTACCTGTGTTACGCGATATTTTATTTTCCAGGTTTCATCTGGTCACTTGAGCTCTCAAATTTAACCAGCAACTTAGCAAAACTGAGTGCGAAAAGGCGGCCCTAAGAACGTTTCGTTGGGAAAAATGAATCGTTTTATTCAAGAGCCAGAAGAAGAGTCTCCAACAGCAAATAAACCTAAAACGTTAACCAGACAATACCGTGGGCCCTACATGAAATATAGATTTATCGGGTCAGGTGATTCACACACACCAACCCCGTTCCGCATAGTTTGCGGCGACAAGCCCTTTAAGGAGACAATAGAACCTTCCAAGCTGCTTCTCTGCTTGAACACCAGACACCCTGGAATACACTGCAGACAAAAAGCACGAACACAAAGCACCGAATAAATTATGAGGGCCACTTTATCAATAAAAGCGCTTGCACTGTGGGCATCATATTTGTGGGCTAACCGAATTTCTAAGGCTAAAAAGCCATTCATTATCGGTAAAAAATTGATCTTACCCACAAATAAAGACATTTATCGCAGACTTCTAGGAGAGGCTACTGTGGAAAAGTTAGCATATGTGCCTTTTTCACTATCACTTTGCCTAGACCAATTGAGGAAATAGACGACAATATGGAGATGAAAGTATTGGAGAGGATTATTTCATCACCATGGTACGCACTCCAGGTTGACGAATCTAGAGATATAGGGAACAAGTCAATATTACTTGTTTAGATGCGACATCTTTATCAGGAGGATATGTATCAGGATATTTTATGTGTACTAGCTTTGACATTTAACACCACAAGAACAGAACTGTTCAAGTCACTGGCTGTTTATAAATCAAGAACAACTAAAAGGATATTTTCTTTCGGCAAATGCACTGACGGAGCTGCTAACATGACCGGACGACTCTCAGTTATAACTGCATGGGTTAAGAAGGTTGCACCTAAGAGTGAATCTGCGCACTGTATCCTTCATAGGGAAATGTTGGCAAGCCAAAAATTGTCACCGGAATTTAACCGTATTGATTGATGTCGTTGAAGATATTAAACACATCAAACCACACGCCCTTAAATAGTGCCTGTTTGAGCAGCTTTGTGAGGAGATGGACACAGAGCAAAGATGCCTTCGCTTGTACACATAAATACGATGGTTATCCAGAGAAAAATCACTAATCAGAATGCTTGAATTACGAGCGCCATTGCAGTGAAGTCACCGATGGCAGCACAAGTCCATTACAAGATACGGGTCGCAAAATGGGCCTAACTGTGTGATATATGCAGCTTGCTCAATAAAATCAGGGATATTCATGGTACTTCAGGGAAACGTGACTACACTAGCCTAATAAGCAGACAAAATTGATGCATTTAAAACCAAACTGGATTTGTGAGGACGGCACGTGAACACTCATTTTAGACATGTTTCAAACATCAGCGGGGATTTTAGGCGAGACTGACCGTGAACATTCATGCTCTCAGTTGATACACAATCACATGTCTTTGTTTTAAAAGAGTTCGAGCGTAACGTCTCATCTACAAAAGACTTACGTACTGCTAAGTAATGGATCCGCGACTCATTTTTCAATAAACCAGGCGTACTTAGCATGTTTGTGCAAGAGGATCAAAGGCTGGAGATTGTAAATAATGGCGGCCTTAAAACTACTTTCGAGACAAAAATTCTGCAGGTGTTCTGGATCAAATTCGTGGTGGATTAATCTCGGAGGGCCACCACAGCACTTAAATCCGTATTGCAATCTCCGACATCCTATCAGGGTGAGGCAGGTTTTCTACAATGACAGCAAGAAAAACAAAACAACGGAATAAACAGGACGTAAGCAACAGACTTCGGGTGTCGTTTTCTCCTATTGCTTCCAGATGGAACGGTCTCATTGCAGAAAATCCAGCTCAGTGTTTGCATTGATAAGCGTTCTAGTGAGTTGAGATATTAAATCACATGTTACGCATTTGTTGGTGTGACGGTATTTTATATATAAGGGGCGCTTAACTATTAACAGTGAAACATTATTAACTCAAAACAATCTAAATACAAACAATTAACGACACCCACAGCGGGCCGCATAAAATTATCAAACGTTGACGGATCCGCGACCCTAAAACCTTTGGGACCATTGCACTACTGCATCTACATTAAGTCAGCATGAATTTACAGATAAGATGCCTAATATTTATTAGACGCGAAATCGTAGCATATATATTTATATATATATATATATAAACGAAACGATTTGATGTACCGTAATTGCGAGAAGTATTTAAGTAAGTTTTCCTCATAGCAAAATTTTAGAATACTCAATGTTCCGGGCTTTTAATTTATGAAAGCGTCTATGATTTTCTTCTGAAGCCTCCAAGACACATAGGCGTTCAAGTTAGTCACCAGCCACCGGAACTGCATTTACCACAGCTAATGGCACATCACTTTGTGACAGAAGAAATCCCTGAAGACTACATTTCATGTTCATTGCCTGCACAACAGTGAAACGCAGCCGATCCCTTTGAGGCACTTCTTCCCTCAGCTCATGATGGAAAGGGTTTCTAGCAAGCATAATGACTGCCGTACTTTCGTAATCAATGGTTTCTTTTTCACTATCACATCAGAGTCCACATTGACATAGTCAGAAAGTTATACACTAGCAGGCACTTTCAACTGTTCGTACAGATGTTTGCAGTTCTCCTGTGTTTCTGTCATCCATTGTTTCACATTCTGAGGTTATTTTTTGCATGGACAACACCAACTTTTCTAATGAAATTTGCCATGGTTTCTTCTTTCAGTGCTCTCCACGCAGCATTACACATCAGCGCTGCTTCCAATATGTTTACAATAATCTACCTTTTCAGGGCAAAATTGCACAGCATACGCCGGAACACAAGGGCTCAGAATGCCGCTTACTGTGTGAAATAACTTGGGGTCCAGCTGCTACAGAAACGAGGTAGTGCGTTGGGGCAAGAGTAACAGTTTCATATGCTCCAATCGGCGTGATATACATTCACGACGGCAGCGCTCGTCAACGATGGGAATCCTCCTTTTTTCAGCATTCATCCGACGTTCCAGAGACAATAATTACTCTCCCGAATATCATGAACGCCATCCATGCGTTGCAGTTTTTGCCTGATTTCACAGAGCAGACGTTGCACGCTCTTGGATCAGCTAGGCTTCCCAAAACTTCCATTTATGCGAAGCTTTAGTTTGTCCGCCCCCTGGGGTTCGTGCCCCAAAAGCAGTTATCCGTTACTTTAAATTTTGCCCGCAAAGCAGTCGTCTTTGAACACAGGGGTATTGTTCAACATTAATTGCTGGAATAATGCCGTCTCATCTCCATTATAGATAAGCGCCGACGAATATTCTTTCAAGACAGTTGCTAGGCTCTCCAGTCGCCAAGAAGACGTAATTAACTTTGGGCCTCTTTAGCTTCACCATTTATTGTCTTGTGGGAAATGCCATATCTTTCTCTAAACCTAGGAAGTTAAACATATTCCTCATAACTTGTGCAAAACCAAGCAAACGTGCGAAGGATCGCGCATTCTCACATAACTGTGCGTCATTTATAGGAATGTTTGGGACGCATTTCAACAAGCAACATTTAAACTGCTTTGCTCTCCTCCTTCTAGTCTGCTGTTCTCATTTTTTTCGCTGTGGGCTATTGGCATCGGCATCTATACTCTGCTCTATCTTGCCTTATTGTTTTAGAAAAGCATGTAGTTTTGAAGGGTTAATACCATGATTTTTCCCTAGCTCCCCTTTGTTTCCTCCTTTCTCCACTACTAGAAATATTTCGCGTTTTTCTTCCGAAGAAAACTACCGTCGCTGCGTTGTAGCCATATTGTTATTCTAAAGTTTACGGACACACAACATTACACACTACGGAACGATCAAGACAAATAATGAGCACGTTATGTGACAATGCGAGATATGACGAGATTAAATGAAATGATAATGCAGAGATAGGAAATCCTACCAGCCTTTGGTTGAGTTTAAACTTTGCGCTACTACTTAGCCGATAGTGTTATTAGCCGATGATATTACATTTTGTATGGAAAGATGTGTAGTGCATATTTAATAAAAGAAGCATTTGTTACTTTCAAATCGCTCTCATGATATCTGCTCGTGTACGGGTAGGAGAAATGGCTAGCATGTTATCTGAATAATAAAATAATATAATAAGAAAAATATCGATATTATAAAACAGGACGAAGAGCAAGTATATTTTAAACACGTAAAGTTAAATATAGACAAAATCCAGGAAATTGTATTCGTCATACTCATAATAATTTCACAATTCTGAATATTTCGTTAAACTAGCTTTCTTTTTTTACTGTACTAGTGAGTGAAACACGCAGTCGAACCATAAATTGACATCAATAATGCAAATGTAGAACAGTAATTAATTTACGGCATCTTCAGTAAGCCTTCAATAGTCAAATAATCATTTATGACCCTGCTCTAATATCCATTCACAGTGACAAATAAGCTACTTGCTTGGTCAAATGCCGCGGTTTTATATACGTAGTGTTATAGAAGACACAGTACAATTTCTACAGTACGGGATTATGTTTTCATCTTTCTAATCCTCGGCTGTTAGTAATGTAACAGGGGTAACTTAATTGAGAGAAAATCTGTATAGCTCAGAATCATATTTCTGCCTTTGGAAGTTCGAAATAATAATTCCAATCCACAAAGTATGAAATAGAACTGAAGTTTCGAGCTACCAACAAAGCTCCTCTTCTCTTGTGTTTCAATTTCAGGAATTCCATCCTCGCTAATATGTTCCGGCTTATCTGGAAAAGTGCAACATTTTTACCCTTCAATCTCATTAGCTTCGTAGACAGCGACTGTGCACCAAGATTTTCTTAATAGCGCGGAATAACTGCGCAGGATATTGATGCGAGCTAAGTAAACTTTTGGAATGCTGTTTATCGTCTGAATTATAAAATGCGCATATTCAACTCGCAGTACTACAGAATCGATGACACTACATTGAATGCTATCGTCAACATTTTCTCCGACTGATGTTAGTGGTCAGAAATTGGGGTTATCTATCCCACTGTACATAATTAACACGTAGCTTTCTGCAGGGACCCATTTCTGCATGATTTCTGTCTCTAGCGATAATTACTCACCTTGCACATGCTATCACTGTAAATTTCAGGATATTAAGATACGCTTTACCAATTGGTTGTAAACCGAAGCTCAACCGCTCTACTGTGATCTAGATACAGTTTATCAGCAGGCAAACCGAAATCTGTTTCCATTCAGTGTGAGCGAATATCAGATGTCATAATCTTTGAAAGCATGGAATAAGACCGAATCCCACAGAATAACAAACTGGTGCGCCATCGTAGGAAAGAAAACGTGAAGTTGTTTACCTAGAGTGTATGTGTGAAATGAACTTCAAAACAGACATAATTCTTAGAAGAGAGAAACGTCAACATAAATAATACAGCTAGGCTATATATATAAAGTCTCACAAGTGATTGCTCGCTGACTAAGTGATGACTACAGGCAGGCTTCATGAGTTTGAAGTAATGTTTCGAGGAGTACATACTCACAAGCGCTCCGCTGTGCAATTAGCTCAGAATGCAGGCCACCAGAAAAAAAAAACATCCTTCCAGATTTTCTGCAAAATATTACCAAGGCATAACCATCGTTTAAGAGCAAGCAAACTCGCTACCGCAGAGGCAGTATGCATACGCCTGACAAACCCGGAATTGTGTATCCAGAAGATGTTACAAACACTACAACTTATGTGGACGACCATCAGACGGGAAGGAAGTGATGGTACTCCGCAACTTCACCTGACCTCAGCCATGTTATCAGATGAGTGCCATCATGATCACAAGTCAAATTTTCTGATCAATTGTTTCATTGTTATACTGACGATTGCAACAGACCTTACCCTAAAGCACATTTTTGTATATGCCTGACGAAGTATTAATCGAAAACAATTGTTCGCTTAAAGCTTCGTGTTTTGATTATCTTTATGAACGCGCTGTTTGTTCATTGTTGGTGCGCATCTCAATGTTCGAAGACCTTTTGTTGGTTTTGTCTGACTTCAGGTTCGCCTGAGGCTGGAGTTTTCCCTAGTTGTGTTACAGCTAATCTCTGCACTCTCCCTACAACCCCAGAGTATCTACAAAGCCAGTACACGTCTACTGAAGTACGATTCAGTGAGGGTAACCTGTCTGTACGGGTAAAAAGTGACTTAGATTGTTAAAGGAAACCCGAAAATGTATCAAAATCCATCGCTATTCCGCATTCAGAATTCTTTCTTTCTTCGAACATAGAATTCAAGCTTAAGATTGTAAAAGAAAACACTGTCTTATTGTCTTGGAATGACTTCAAATTCCAAATTCCAACTATCTCATTGATTTAGTTGTCTCACGTAAGCGCAGTGGTTGAAATACGTGGGGTTTCTAAGTGAGCCATATTTGACTACGAAGCAACCGAATAATTACCTAAATACTCCTACGCGGTACAAGTTAGTTATGCAATAATAATAATCCTCCATGCCACTCCCTAAATTTGTAAAAACTACGTAGCCATTTAGAATACCGTAGGCATTTCTTTCCTTTTCCTGTATACGAAACCTGAAAACACTCCCGCTCTCAAGCATTTCCACACTAACATTAGACCTTGCGAAAAAGTAATTGGATGACGCACACGTTAACATGGATTTCGCCCCTTGGCGTTAGCCTTCCACTCCACTTACGGGACAGACACTTGGGTTTAATAGCCTATATCAGCTTTTTTCGTAAAACTTCGCGGAAAGCATGTCTATGACGTCGCAGAAGCGTGAAAACCATTTTCTGGTATTTTCACGAAAAAGTGAACAATTTTTAATGTAACTGTGAATAGTTCCACCATCCAATTAAACAAAAGCTGTGAACTTCATTCCATCTGACCCGAATAGAAATCGTGTCAATAAAACCTCAGTAGCGGTTTTCGTTAGATAGAATTTTGTTTGCACGAATACATTCGGTGGAAACTAGAAAGATACTATATGCTAAGGAAACGGTGCCAGCCGAAACCGAAATATGAATGAAATGAGCGAAATATGCTTATGATCACGTTTGATTGCCATAAAGATTTATCTACTGCAAATTTCCCAGTCAGACACGGGGAACAACAAAAATTGGCAAAACCAGCGCGAAAAGGGACATTTCTTTAGCTGCAATCGCAGACTTAATTCACGCTTCTACGGACAGTCAGCTAACATACCATGCATGGCAGTTAAAAGGTTTTGCATTCGATGTCTTGGAATATGTTTGAAAATGATCAGTTAACGTTTGGCTTATAATGCACATCGTTTCGCTTTTGACTCAGAAGCCTATTGAAGAGGAGTGTAGTAACTTAAAATTATGTGACATTATATAAACTATCATCAGTACGCCACATACAGAGATTAAGCAAGTTTGCAATCAAAGGTCATTAGATCCTTGTGCACTATGTGGGTTTCAGCCAGAGTCAAATAGGAAAAGAAAATTGCTGAACAGAGGGCCCTTAACGCTACGGTCGTGTAATCGTATATGGTCAGATGAAAGACAATTAGCCGTCGATGAAAATTGTTCTTGATAACTAGGAATTTGTTGGAGTGGGTGTTTGTAGTCTATAAGGAATCAGAATCCATCCGCCGACGACTATCTAACTGGCCGGATTCAGAATGAATGCCAGGATTTAGTCAACCCTACTCCATCCATGCTATTCACCCGTACGTGTGCTAATCGTGTAATCCTGTGCTCTGTGTTAACTTGGCTTATCCCCTCACATTCTTGTACCACCTCTTCGGAAGTACACTCAGTCGACTCCGATCACCGAGCTCTCTCCAACGGCATCTACGTTTTGAAATAAGCAACGACACACTGGTACACCACAAACGATATCTTCTTAAGTCTATTCATTGTGGCCACGTATGTAACTTTTGTTATTTGAGTTGCACTAGTACCTTTCTGATAGCATTTTTAGAGCTTCTTTAAAAATACCAGGCAAATATAAGTTAGTGCGGTGTACCAGTGAATATAGTATCTACAGGCTTTCCTTTCGAAGTTTCACCTTACCATCGTTTTGTTACGGGCATTTAGCTGCACAAAGCCCGTGCGACTAGTGACGCACCACTAACAAACCTGCTGACACAGATTCCGCTGACCGGAGCAGACAAACTGCAGCCCAAACGGCGTGACCAGCGCAACCCAAAAGTGCATACGAACCATTGATCCATGGACCGCAAAAGTTTCTCAAACGGGATTCCAGTGAGCAACAAACCCAAGTTCCATCGCAGCTCAGCCCAGAGGGGAACAGAGATCATATCGAAAATAATGTGTTTCTCCTGTGCCAGTCCCTACGACGCAACAAATATGAACAATAAACTTAACGGAGGTAACAGCGCATCGACAAACAAGTTGTGGTACTGTGACGCATGGTCAGCTTGTCCTCTAGCTGATGGTTCAAAAGCTTACGACGAAGTGTAAAACGTTAGCTGCTCCGTCAGTAGAGCAAAAGGTACTGATCGCGGTATTGGGAAGGAAAATTGCAGAATTCCTTTTGCAGATTAATGCGTTACGTAGCCCGAATCCCAGACTTGTTAAAAGGCAAAAGCTCTCAAGCACAAATGCTACACAAGCCAGCAAAAGGCAAACACCGCTGGTGAGAAACAACAGTGAAAACAGGTTGGTTGAACGATCCCACAAGTGTCTGGAAATGTTTCCCAGCATGCAGAGTAACGCACAAATTGCACTCTAATCAGCGTAAATAGCTGGGCAACAATGCTTGACTCCTACAGATTTTGCAACTAACGGCGTTACACTTAAACAGCATTACTGTGGCCTCGGTCTGTATTCCACGGAAGATAAGGCCGATACTCCCACACGACAAACATACGCTCACAAAAACTGAAGAACAGACAATTACTATACATCCAAAGCGCGTTGATTTGTTCAAAGTTTCCAGAACCCACCAGTGAATCGTTAAAAGGCGGACAAACCGAGGAACAAACCGCTGAGCTAAGACAACCTGTGACTGAAATTTCACTAAACTAGTTTTACTCGCCTTTCACGAATTTCATCAAATCCGTAGGTACTGGAACCTCGGTTACTGCGAGTAACAGTTTGCAACACACGGGACCTGGATCATGCACTGTTGGTAAGTCACGTTCTAGCGAACTACTTTATCAGTGCCCGCATTTTTACGGACAAGCCATGGGGAGAAAGGCAGAAATGGAAATCTGACCCGGACGTATCACGACGAAATGAGACAGGGAAAGTGGTATTGGCTCTTTATGTATCAGAATTAAAGCATGATGATAGCAGTTAAGGGAAAAATCAAGGAGTAGAGATACACCAAAGAAATGAAAAAAATGCAAAGTGTTATCGCTTCTGAAGTCACCCGTCTAGTTGCCTCCTCAAAATTCCACGGCAGCGGGCCAAGAATGCTGAAAGTTAACTTGGCTGCGCTATAGACGGTAACAATCTCAACCCCAGCGTGACATGACAACAGGAAAATTTGACCTCCAGAG
This sequence comes from Dicrocoelium dendriticum, assembly GCA_944474145.2. NCBI lineage: Eukaryota > Metazoa > Platyhelminthes > Trematoda > Plagiorchiida > Dicrocoeliidae > Dicrocoelium > Dicrocoelium dendriticum. The sequence goes on along the minus strand of OX104065.1, from coordinate 24,698,556 downwards.
GTAAGCTTAAGATCATTAATCAAGTAGGACAAACCCGAGGTACAAAGGAGCCAATCTCGGTTGTTCCTACCACAGGCCAGTCAACCGTAAAAATACACGTTTCAAAAAACGCCAGCAGACCGGCACTATTTGTGCTGGTCACTCCCAGCAAACCAAGCTACTAATTCGTCAACAAATACAATCCTGCTACACCAACACTTAGCGCCTTTACTCTAAACTGCCAGAAATGAGCCAACGATATGAGATCTCAAATTGTGACATTGTAACAGTGACTGAAACTTGGCTCTCGAAAGACATACTGGATCCAGGCGTTGAAATCTGTGGGAGGTCAATCATTCGAAATGAACGTCCTTCTTGCCGTTGCGGTGTTGTTATTTACTATCGATATTACCTTAAACGTGAGGCCCTTTCCAAATATTCCCTTATTATTCCTGACGCATTATTTTGCCGGCTGCAGCTAGAAGATCAAGATGGCAGATCAAAGAAGAAGACTAATAATTCTTGGCACTTAGCATTTGTGCACAGGCCACCAAACTCCTCCGCAGACAGTGATGACATTGCTGTTAAATGCACTCCACTTTGCGGTGTCAAAAGATGTTTTCATTTACTTCTAATGGACGATTGCAACGTTTTTACAGTTGTCTCAGTGTCACCTAATATGTCATAATTTAAATCAAAACACCTTGCATTTATGAATACGAACGTTTTGTATAACCATGGGCATCGACCAACCAGACACCACGATTCAAACAAGGCATCATTACTGAACCTAATTCTGACCAATGAAGTGTTGATGGTTGAGTTAGTCGCAGATGACCTTCCACTAGACAGTAGCGACTATTCAGACCTAATATTTGTTTATGTGTTTTATGCCAGTATGTCTGATAACGAAGGCTAAACCCAACGAAGTATTACTGACTATTCTAAGCTTCACGACCTAGCGACAACCATTGACTGCGGGGTACAGTCTCACAGGTCGGCGAACGATGTATGAAGTGAATGCATTTGTAAAGTTTACTTGGTCATACAAGCAGCTTCATACATTGTACCGGTACGAGTATCGCGCCGGGCGAACAGCTGCATCCGAAACTGAATATATAAATGGATCAATAGAAGAGATAATTATTGGAAGCGACCTACGCTAAGCTCATGTGATATCACATGGCAGAATTATAAAACTGTCAGAAATTACTACACATCACTTAGTAGTGCAGCAAGTGCGAACGGCAGGAGACCATGGTACTCAAGTTTGCGATTAACAATAAACTGCTATACAGATAAGTAAACGACAAAAGAAAGATTAAAACTGGAATAGCATAACTCAAGTCGGCCAGTGGCTTACTGAGTACTGCCCTAGATACCGCGAACGCTCAACTTCAGCAGGTTGACTCAGTGGATACAAATACAATGGAATCTTTGTTCTGTCAACTCCTACCAAATGCCGTCAGCTTATCCAGTGCCAACTTTGCTCCAGAGACTGTCCTAAAACATTACAATCGCTGCAGGGAAACAGTGACTCTGGTACCGACAAGATCTGCACAAATGTACTTAAAATTCATATCCCCACCAAACAGTACATCTTGAAGCCTTTCTGCAGAGTCTGTCTGACTCACATACACCCCCATCTGAATGGAAGGATGGAATCATCACTGCAATATACAAAGGAGGTAAGAGGTCGGATTTTACCAACTACCGACCTATTACTCTCCTATCTGCTTTAAGAAATTGATGGAATCGGCAATCGCCGATAATCTGGTGCTATACTTTGCAAGTCAGTAAATGATTTCCAACTTCCAACGGTTTTGGACACAGACGATCTTACCTCACAAATCTGCTCCTTGCCCGGGATCCAAGCACCAGAGCAGCTGATGATACAGTCCCCATAAATGTGGTTTGTTTAGATTTTTCTAAGGCATTCGACGGAGTCAATCACTTTTTCTCCTCCAAATCTTGCTGCCTATGGTGTCAACGGTTCCCAACATGGTTTCAAACGCAGACGATTTTGTCTCATCAATTTGCTGCTTACCCTGGACTCATGGACCAAGGCGGCTAATGAAGGAGTATCCATAGTTATAATTAACTAGGATTTTTCTAAATCGTTCGACGGGGTCAACCATTTCTTTCTCTCCCAAAAGCTTGCTGCCTAAGGTGTCAGCCGTTCCCTACTCATCTGGTTGGAAGATTACCTAAAATAAAGAAGTATCAAGGTAGGAATAGCCAACATTCACTCCGAAAGCCTGTGCATATCCAGTGATGTACCGCAGGGATCCGTCCTCGGCCAGCTGCTGTTTTTAGTTTACATAAATGACCTCTCAGAAAACATTTTTCCCCAATGCAAATTGTTGTAGATGCTGCTGAAATATGGAGAGCAATTCGCTCAGCATCCGACCGTGCATATCTCCCGCAACATCTGGACTGGATTAACGAATGGGCAGGAATAAAACAGCTCCCACTGAACCCTGCAAAGTTCCACCTACTATCGGTAGGTAGCACAATCAGCAACGCACACCTACTGGGAAAGCACGTTTTGCAATAGGTGACTAGTGAAAGAGACTTAGGTATCATTACCGAAGAAAGTCTTGGAAACTCACACCAATGCTGGAAAGCAGCGAAGGTGGTGAATTTGAACTTGAGACTTTTGAGGCGAGCTCCTGGCACCTTTGAGCGACAGCTAATACCAAGCTAGCACAACACATATCTTCATCCCCATGTTTAAAATGCAGTTCAGGCATGGCACCCATGTTTAAAACCAGATATTTATCTCTTGGAACAACCGAAGATTTGAAAGCGAACAAGGATATGCAGCATTGCAGACTCTAGCCCCTTAAAATCATTGTCGAGGCCATCACATGAAATGAATGACGCAACACTCCTGTTTGGATTGGAGGAAGCACTTTTATTCTCAGAATCTTTTCCCACACGGTGCACTACCAACACATATGGTGAATGCACCAAACTTCGCGACATTCGACAGAGTACTAGACTTCTAGTTTAGTGCTAAACGCTACACAACATTGTGATAAAGTGCAAGGTTTCTACTACTGACGATCCAGGTATCTCTTTGAAATATTTTTGACTTTGATATTCTTGTGCATTTGCCATCTTGCTAGCTTTTTATCCCATCATTTACTATTGAAATATTGGCAATTCTTGGGGCGTCAGCAATTAGCCTTTGTTGGGCTGATAGCGATCCACTCCTGAAAACGACATTTGTAGTCAAGTTAGTTTCCTTGGTCTAGGACTTGCAGTGCCATCGTCCATCTTGCTTCTCGGGGGTTGTCTTATGTGCTGCCTATGTACTGAAATTCTTGTACTTAGTTTTCTCTCTGTTTCGCACGTTCACAATGTTTACATAATATTTGGTAAATTCAGTTGGTTGTTTTTCCTATCAAAGTATTCCTTCAAAGTCATGTGCGTCGACCGTGGCCTTCAGTACTTTTGCTTAATACCTTAATCTTCCCCTTCTTTTCTACCCTACAAATCTCTTCTGAAGTGCCTTATCCGTAAGGAATACCCGTTGTTGCTATCAACTTGTTGGTTGTTCTTGGGTATAGATTAGAGCATTTATGTACCTATTGTTCCACTATTCACCCAGGATATCTGCCAGGTACTAAGTCTCTCACCGACTATCTCTGCGTTTCTTTTCTATCTTCTTCTTATTCGATGCAGCTATCTCTCGCTCTGTGCAACAGTAATGAGTCGAATCCTGCATAAGCACGCTTGGGGTGGCCTGAAGTCTACCTAAGTGTTCCAGTTATGTAAATTCGTGATACATTGTAGATATTAACCTCCATCCGTTCCTGTGAACCGGACCATCAAGCAAGGGCAATGTACCGCTCTACGATTCGACTACTACAAAGCAATTTATCGCGTCGCCAATGGAGTACAAACAATTAAGGAATGCACCCTCGTTTTATTTTTATTACTACAAAAGTGTTGCCCACGTTGCGCAACCATACTCTCAGTGCACCACGAAAATTTGGTAACGCCTTCTTTCCAAATTCGTTCTGATAAATATTTTAAACTGGGGATATGAGAATTCCCAAACCTCGATCCTGTTCTTGAGTCTATAATAGCGACTTTAATGTGAGGTAAGTCAGATTCAGGCACAAAGCTATTCTCTCAAAAAGTTTATCTACTGTAATCCTTCTTCTGTCTCTTAAGCTGATTTTTCAGCACACAATTTATCGTTTATCTTAACACTTCCTATTTGAGTACCATCGTGAACAGTGAGCCGTCATCGAAGTTGAGCATCAGTTCCCTGTTTGTCGATGGTCACATCTTTCGCTAATCGTACAAACTCATAAGCATGCTTGGCATAGGTATCAGTTCTGCCTGTTAGGGGTGGAGGTAGACTTGTCAGAATTCGCGCTAGTATAGGTGTAGAAGTGTCTATGCTATACAAGGTAGTTCTTAAGGGGACGTTGAGCATGTGGATTTTGGTAGGCCACAAATTGAAGGTGGGATAGCCGATTTCGAATAAATGTTGTACCACATGACCTTTCTTAAACTGTTCGTTAATGAGCATCGCAAAATACGGACCTAAGCTTCCTGCTTATTCATTAGCGACGTCATCGTTTCGTGCTCATTCAACTAGTACTGTACGATGAGCAAATGCTTCGGCATTTTATCCAAACAATTGACCTTCTTCATTATTGTTCTTGGAATACCCGCCTTGTGCATGGATTACGGTACGCGATCTCGATTGAGGCCGCAATTTGCATTAAAGCAAACCTTATTCATTACCACGATTAGTTCCCCTTTGTCCGCCCTGGTAATGTCACTGCTAGGATCTTCTTCCAGAGTTATTAACGTGATGTTTTCAACTCGCGCAAATTTCATTTCCCCGGCTAATGAAATCCAATTACATTTATTTTTCTTTGCGAATATCTTGCCTTTCAAATGGGTATTTTCGTCACAGCAGTTCCAACTGGGAATCACATCTTCTCTCCTTGGGTTAGATTCCCCGAGAGTAAAATTCAAACTCGCATCTAAAACTCTAAGCTCTATAACACTTAACACCCTATCTGCCAGGTTAACAACCCAGCAATATTTACTGCTACTTTCTTGTGTTTTGCTAATACTGTCTGCTTTACTAAGTGTAACCATCAAATGTTCGAACTTACGTGTTTCCCTTTTTCGGCTCCTGCCTGCTGGCTGCCTTAACCTCAGAGTCCATATAGAAAGATTTGTCATAATGCGCTTTTTCCCAGTAGTCGGTAGGTCCAAGCTCACTCGACTGGCATGGAGGCGGATTGCGTTCAGACGTCCAGCCATTAGGTAGATCCCTTACCTCAGAAATGCTTTGCCTGCTCTGTAAGCTAACTTGACGATGTGTACGAAATCTCAGGTTTGATTATGAGTTACTTGGGAATAATGTTATACTTCAGACAGCTAACTTTAAAAATCCGATTATTTGCTAAGATAGCCTCGACTTCTGTTTGACGCACAAATGCACTTGCCATTTTGCCAGCACGGGGTCCGTACTTGCAATCGATGTCTTGGAAGATGTTCTGGAACCTATATAGAAATTTGCATTTCAAATTGCATAGTTGGAGAACAGGTAACTTTTTGACTCGCAGCGTTTCGCATTGGACCCAGAAGAAACGTGGTTACTGAACGTGTTCGAGGTCATGTAACTGGTACAATGGAACAATGGAAGAATGGAACAATGGTTTATTACGGGTAAAAACGCATCGCTTAACAAGTCCCGTAGCATGGAAATTATTGTGAAAAGCCTTGTGGTGGACTCACCATAGACTTATGCGAAATAGCGGAGATGTTCGCGTATTAAACATATAAATCCATAAATCCATTGGTTAGGCGTTTGACAAGACACCGTTTGATTGCGTTTTGTAGCTCCTGGCTAACAAGTCATAAGATGAAATGTAAGTGAGACAATGCATCGTCAACACGTTTTTTAAATATCGCCGGATTGGGAGCAGACACGATATAATTAGGGAGGGAGTTCCAGGCTGGTTCAAGCGGAGGGAAAAGAAATTTATACGGCATTCCAGCCGGCTATACTGATTTGTCAGTTTCAGAGAGTGACCTCTTAGTTTAGTGTTGTGGTTCAATTCCAGCAGCGGACGACAAATGTGGTATGGGTTCTTCAGAATCTGGTAAACTATTATGAGATCCCCCCGCAAAAGCCGATATCGACTGCTGTACATTCTTAGAGATTTCAGTCTAAGCTGATAGGGCAGATGAAAGAGGCCACTGACATTCTTGGTTGCCCTTCGTTGAGGAGTCTCGAGAGCAACGAGATCCAGTTTCTGGCACGGCTGCCACACCTGAATAGCATATTCCACGTGAGGTCGCAAGTAGGCGTTAAGCATTTGGGGAAAGACTGAGGGTTCAAACCGACCGAAGGCTCTGCGAAGAAGGCCGAAGTGTTGATTTCCGGTTCTCGTGGCCTTCTCTGCTTGTTGTGAACACCCGAGATCTTCCTGCACCAATACACCCAGATCACGCTCCTGAGAAACCTTCACCAAGGTGTGTTCTCTCATCTTGTAAGCGCTGACCGGCTGGTGACGTAGATGCATCACTTTGCACTAAGCTATGTTCAGTTGAAGCTTGTTCCTCTTTGACCATTCGTAGATGCAATCTAAGTCATGTTGGAGCAGATTCTGATCTGGCTTGTTTCCAATCGCCCGCCATATCTTGACGTCATCGGCGAAAAGCAGGAAATTTGAGGAGGTGACCCTTGCCAAGTCGTTGATAAACACCAGGAATAAACGCGGTCCCAGCACTGAGCCTTGTGGGACACCACATTCCACCTCAATTGGGTTAGAAAGTGATCCCCTAACACGTACTTGAAGCTTTCGTTGGTAAAGGAAGTTGCCAATCCAACCAAGTACAGGATCACCGATTCCGTAACTCTGTAGTCTTTGAAGTAGGATGCGGTGATCAAGGCGGTCGAAAGCTTTAGACAAGTCCGGATAGATGACGTCAACTCCGACCCCATCATCAGCCACCTACGTCCAACTACCTCGTGCAATCAGTAAGTTGGTGGTGCATGCCGGTGTTGACGGAAGCCATGTTGCTCCGGTACCAAAATGTTGCATTTTTCAGGTAGTCCATTAAAGCCTCAGCGACGACTGCTTCAATCGCGTTCGCGAGCACAGGGAGGAGAGTCACTGGACGATAGTTTGCAGGATCTGAAAGGCTACCACCTTTAAAAATAGGGGTTATAATGCCACGCTTCCACATAGTGCGGACTTGATGTTCATCAAAGCACCTTTGGAAGAACTTTGACAGTGGTTCAGCTAGCTTGGTGGCCGTAGCCTTCAGTGCCTTCAGGCGGATGTTGTCTGCTATCGGAGAACTATGCTCCCGCAGTGAGAGTAACTTCCTTAGCACAACTGATGGGTTGAAATAACATTTGTGAACAAAGGTGCCAGTAATGTGCTTGATATTATGAGACAGGTAGATGTTGCGAGTTCGAAGATTGGGGCGTAATGAAGCCGCAGGGCATTAGCTGCTTCTTCGGCGTTTTGTACTCTAACGCATTTCGTGAAAGTGGGGGGATTCAATGCTTCACTTTACGAAGCTTATTGGCATGCCTATATAGCCGTTTGTTGTTTGCCATGAATTTTTTGGCTAGGCGAGTGAACCGCTTAGCACTGTTACATTAAGCATCAGGCTCGGATTGTTTGGCCACGCGTTGCGTATGTCAACACGCCGACACTCGCGACGTGTCATAATTACTCGAAAGGGGTGTGATTGGAAGAATAGGAGGGGATCCAAGCAATGACTTTATCGAGTTGAATGAAAACCATCACTTCGAAGTTGGCGTAGCTTGGTTCCTCCCTACTGCTTGGCTAGGATCGGAAGGAAAATTAACGCGTTAGGTTGGATGCACCAGTTAACATGGCGAGGAGCTGATATTGGGGACGCTTATTTTTGAGGTTCAATGCCCCTTTAATTTCCCTTTAGATTCGCCGAAAAGTACTAAACGGTACCAAGCGCATAATTAGCGCTGGATAAATGGTTTTTGACATTTTTACATTTGAAAATATAGAATATAAAAGGTATACTGCTGCATAGTAGCCGAGGCGGACTTTCACCATAAAATAAGGTGTACTGATGATGATGATGATGACGACGATGATACAAATTACAACGATGGCGATGCTGATGATGCTGAACTCCTGTTAATGACAGTCCTAACGAATATAAGAGGTAATAACACAAGAATGGACAAATAAACCCTAGGATTTTAAATTATGCTGGGCACAAGGTCTTGGAAGAGATAATAAAACGTAAATTCCTGTTACCATGGTTCTACGGTACAAATTTGACCTTTGATTGAGAGACGTCTCGCGATAAAATGCCGAACAATTGAAAACTACTCGTGCTTTACCTGAATAATGCGAATGCGATACTGAGTGATGTAGTAGGTTTAAGGTTCTTTTCATCCGCTGCTCTTGTGGTGAAGTCAGTTGGCGTATTCATGAGTTACATGCTCTTCAACTGTCTTCATGTATGCTTCGAGTAGCGCAACATCTTTTAACACCCGTTTCTACGACAGTTCGAGTCTTATCAACGCGACTTGTCTATTATCTGGCAGCCGTTCTCTCTCAGCTTGCCACGGTAACTCGATCTGATAAAAACCACTTGCTCATTTTACGCAAGTCTCCATGTGTTTGTGTGTAGGCGTGTCGTGAACAGACAGCCAATCTAAGAGTAGCACGCCTGTTGAAGTGCGTTTCTTACAGCTGTCCAACTAAATGGTGCAGGTCAGTGGTTTCATAGCGAGCTGAATTTATCATCTGTGTGCGGTCCACTATAACTGATGTAAGCTTAGCTTCCTTGAACTCGGATAGTTTGATCGGAAGCGATAGTATCCAGTCTAATAAGATTCTAACAACATACGTATTGCTAGCACTCCCGCGCTTCTGACCCAAAGCCCGGTGCAGATCTGGGTTATAAGTTCCTATCTTCCCCTCGATTCGGGAAACAGCAAGTCTATTAAGTAAACCCATCTCCAGAAGGATTTCTTTGTACCAGTTCCGAGAAACGACTGACTGATGTGACAGCTTATAATCAAGCTGTCTAACCACAATCTATCGATGGAACTGTTATAATATCAGACTGCGACTTTACCTGGTATTGACCAGCGATAGTAATTAGGTTCAGTGTTTTCACGGACCCCCTGCCCTTCGATGTTTTGAAGCGTTGAAGTCGATCAATGAGTGGTGCGGCCCGCCATCCATCAAGACTAAGTTCCACACGGTAGCAGGAGGACCAGCAACTGGAATGGACGATACACCAAGAGAAACAGCGAGCTTTTTGACATGAATTGGAGTGGAACTATATCGTTTGGTATTCAGTATCATGAGTTTTTCTTGTCCTCATTATCATGTAGCAACGGGTGATGGATTTGCCTATAGTTACTTAACACAAAACACTTTAATTACCGGCAGCTATATAACTCATGTTCCGGTTTGAGACTTATTTGACGCAACCGGTGAACACAACGGAATTCCAGACACTCTTGGATGCGTAGTTTTGGGAATTCATCACATTGATCCAAGTAGTGACGTCGTGCACAAGAAAGACATTTAAAGTGAGACTGTTCCACGGATGTTACAGCGTTCCTGTAAGCAGCGCGACCTCTAGGATTTAAGCCACTGTTCTATCAGCGTTGAGTTGATCTGAATGGACGTTGGATAAAATATGGGTAAGTGACGACGACGTCAGCTGTCTCAATCACGAAGCCAGTCAAATCAATAACACTAGGATCTCTTTCCGTCTGGATTATCCTAGCAGCGTGCTCAGTCACATGAACTGCAGATAGTTAGGCAATCATCTGACTATAGCGCTAATTGTTCGCGAGGCTTTCAAATCAGCTTTGTATCTCAGCTGCTTCAGGGTTAGGTAATTAAATTGCAGTTCTACAGCTAAACGAGGAAGGGCTGCAAAATCAATTTCCTTGATGTTAGGTTCATCATTTAAAGTATTGATATGGTCTCTCGCTAGGATATGAGGTCTTGCGAAGCGCTTGCGCAAAATACTCATGGCCTCGTCGAAACCTTCAACAGGTTGGGGAATCAAACCGCTTTCGATGGCTACGTTGGCTTCAGCACAGCCGGATTGCATCATATGATAATCGGATGGTCGGATCGGAATTTTGTCGGGTAACCTCGGCTTAAAAGCATAGCAGAATTACGGATTTGTCAGGTGGATAACCAATATATGTGATTAGATCTCGCCTATGGAAACTGAACGTCATGTTCGGGCCGACACAGTTGCATATGGGTGCAGGAAAACAGTCAGTGACAGCATTTAGATTAGAATGGGGGCCTTTGCGGCTGTCTTTGACCTCCGAACTTGAGGTTGTCCACTGATCATCCAAAGGCGTCACCGACGATTTGCACCGGGCGTATGTTATCGGCTTTAGAGAACATGGTAGATGAGCAACAATAGAAGGGAGACTACAAACATCGTCGGGTAAAGGAGCTGTCCGTTTACTACTCGGCTGATCCGACCTAACATATTGTCCATAAACAACCATCATATTTATGTTGCTTAACATGCAGAAGTATTTTAGTCAGAGCTGACTCTAATATTCAAATACGGGTCTCAGCATTCCGAATGTTCTCGTCATCCGTTATAGTAACAGAAGCACAGTAATCGTTAAGACCTAAATCACAAGCAGACCTTATTGTATTATTCAACCATACGAAGCTTAGACTAAGTAATCTCACATGACTGGACTTATACTAGGCACACGGTCTGGGAAGAGAAAATAAAACGTAACTTCCCGTTACAGTAGTTCTGGACTTCATAACAAACACAGTAAGCCACTTTCGAATAAGTTTACAGTCGTAAAGATAAAGGGTGGAAACTGGAAGACGTCGACGGCGTGGGAAAATGGTACAGCGTAGCAGTTTGACAATGACAGTCTGTCAAGGAGGAAATGTTTGACATTGAAGAGTCAATGATATGCCAGTAATGTAACGTAAACACGTAAAGTGCTTCATAATGCAGGTGCCTGAAGCAAATACGCGTAAATTTGTGAAAAGATACAAGTGGTGAGTTTGAGACTAGTGTTATCATATCTTCAAATAGTTAAACCAGTTTGATTATTATATCAAAGTTCTCTCTGGACTCTACAATTAGGTTGCTATTGGTGCCGGTGCTGATGATGATGATGTGGTTAAGTTTGATTTTGTTAATGCTGCTACAGATAATGGTCGTGCAATGGTATATGTTGGCTAAATTGCGCATCTTTGCTTCATTAACCTATACGAATGGCAACTATCTAACGTGTTTCGCGATGCACACTATACTATTAGTATAAATAAAGGCTACAGCATACTGGGAGCTTGGGGCGACGCAGAAACGTGTTAGCTCATTCGTGCCCTTTGGTTTTATTTTTGCGGTGATTAGTCCGGGCTTTAAACAACGAACAACTGAGTCCTCGATTTTTATTGCACTTCATTGTTGTTTCTGTACCATGCCAGCATAGCATATTTTATATGTTTATAAGGACCGTGGCAATTCTTCAGCAGCTGTTAACCACGGAGCCAGTATGGCAAACGTAGTCGTAATTGATATGCCGAGTAGGAATGCTTTGAGGTACATTCGCGATTTAAATTCCTGCACGGGTCTGAACGCACGGGAAAATAAACTTCCTCGCTCCAGACATTGCGTGACATTTCGGTAATTTATATGACTGATGGTTTCGTGATCTAGATTTATCACACAGTCATATGACTGGGGCGGGAAACAGCCAACGTTAATTGACAGTTGGTAAAATATAAATTTGTTGGAGGAGAATTTCGTTCGCCACAGAAAATTCCCTCTAATATCAACTGAGAGAAAGGCCTTGAAACCTCTTATGGATCCAGTATTGATAACTTTTCGTGTTGTCGTAATGACGCTGGATATATTTGTTCGATTAAAAAAGTACATTCCAGTTATGCGTCAGAAGAATCAGGCCTACAGTTAGTGAGGTAAACATTGAGTTGTGATTCCTATTTGGCAAAATAGCGAGTGCGTGACAAGTCCTGTAACGTGGCCATAGTTGAGGAGTACAGAACAAAAAGCGTTTTGTTCAAGGCTTAAAGCATACCTATCTAATTCGTACATTCTAAACGAGGCTTTTCGCACCACAGTTAATATCTAAGTATGATTCGTTAGGCTTAGAGTTTCGTGGAAATACAATGCAAGCCATGGAGATCGCCAATTCAGTTGCCTTACCGTGAATAACGTTACTCGTCAGCTTTATCTGAGCAGCCTAATAGTAACCGTTTTCGGTCAACCTGATGGTTAGGTTGATACACATTAGACTAGAGTTCTGAAGAGTAAACGGGACGCAAGCACATTGAAACCACGTTTGCAAGCGGTTGTTGAGGTTGACGAAATTGCCACACACATCACGACGCTCTTGTGTGAATGTATTTTCTTGACGTTTCTTGGCCATCTTGTACTTGTGTTGCAACTGCACAATGGTATGGTATAGGGAGTTTCGTGACCTGATCTATTAGTTATCCGCGATCAGGGGTTGGATGCGACGTGGACTTGCCAGGACGCTGAGTAGCTGTCGCTGCAGGGAAAAATAAATTTCTCCAAGACTGCTTCACACAGTGCTTGCTTGTGTGAATATGGCTGAAATGCTTTGTTGACTAGAATGAATAAAGTTGCTCGACGGTTGAAATAAGGAAATGTTGGAGGCGTGTGAATTCATGATACACTGCCCGGGAAAGCACACTTCCAGATTAATGTAGGATACACTGACAGCGTCCTCGAGTCAACGGAATCACGAGTTAGCATTGTCAATTTAATGCGCATAAGTATAGATTTAGTGGCATGGGACGAAGTCTGGTGGACTAAGGTAACGAAGGTAAATATCCTTTGTTGTGTCATCCACCAAAGATATATCTGTGGATTTGAAATGATTCGACGCAGCTAGCCCCAGTCAGAAACTCACCACACATCCAGGAATGCATTAGACGACTGCTTTGTTCTAGTGCGACTCGTCACTAGCGAGCAGCCGTTGGATCTTGTCAAACACGATATCATAACCTTACTCATAGGAGCCAGTGATTATGCCACTGAGCCATTGGTGACGGTGGCGGACCACCACGATTGCTATCTAACTGCGATATAGCGCAGCTCTTTCTCCACTTTAATGCATATTATGGACCTGCATAAGACAGGGCTGACCCCCAGAGCTAAGAATTTATTTGCCATGCAAGGTCGGTCTTTACAATCTTACATAAGTGGGTTGATCTAAATACAAGTTTTCGGGACGAGTAGTGTATTACGCAAAATACCTATCCGTATGCTATTGATTGCCGACGACTGCGCATTGTTTCAATCATTAAAGTGTATCCATTGCACTAGAAAACAGGCTACACCGGCTTTGTGACTGTTCTAGACGCAATGGTCTGCCCCAACCGTTTCCGGATTTGCCTACAAATAAGACTGTGAACAGCCATGGTACGCCCTTGAATACAGAGGTACAATGGGTGGCTTGCCGTGCACCAACCATAGTTCCATCCACATACACCTGTTCAGTGGAAACTAGAAAGAATAAAGTTGAGATGCACGTGGATAAGAACCATGACGGAGTGGACATGGCCAACATACCTCTGACATACACGACATTCACATGAATAGAGGGAAGCATAATTATCACTAGGCAGCAGCACTTCAAACCCTTGATGAAACCATACTTTCAGCCAACCTCAAAATACAAATATTGTGCAACCCGTCAATGACAATGAAGAAAAACATTATCCAGGAGTTAGTAATCAAGGTGACAGATTTTGACAGGTAGGCAGCTTATCGACTTTCAAATCAAGAGTATTCGTATCCAAAATCACAACCGGCAAGAGCCGTCATAAAAATATAAATACCGTACGCTTGATAAGAGTCTTTCGATTTTGCTCAATATCGGTAGTTCAGCCGCGAAGGTGAGGGTGAGATTAGAGCGCACTAATTTGCCGACCCACCAATGGCATGTAAGTCTACTGTATTTACTCACCCACGCATGTCTGGGGGTGTGAATACGACGTGAGGACGCATTGCGGTGCATGTGTCCTTGAAATATGTTAATTACCCTCGGCGATTTCGACACCGGTCAGTTCAGATTGGGTCGACGCCGACGTTTTTGGCTGGTGGTTTGCAACATCTCGACGGCAGCGCATAATGCACTGGCTACCGTGTTCAAATGTTGGTGGCGCATCGACAATTGCTTAATGTTATCCTAGCAAATGATAAAAGGGTTAGTGACAACGCTGTTGTAGACTGAATGTTACCTTCACATAAGCCACCTTAGCAAAATAAGACTTCGTAACAATTAGACGGTGAAAATATGAGATGCTACTTCTGCATAAATGAGTCCGGCAAAGCTGTCGTTGACAGACTACTCCCGTCAAAGTCTTGATAGCAATTGCAGGAACCAAGTGGGGTGCACGCTGTCTAATTTGTTTAACATTGACCGTGACGGTGTAACAGGAAAGGCGGACAGTGTCGCTCAGTCTCTCAGGAAAACGTAGGTGTATATCAAACGAAATGATGGCTACATGCCGCCGTGTATGCCAATTAAGAGACTGCTCGCTGCACGTGTTTGTGGAGAAGGACTGCCGATGAAATCGGCAGCAGTCCTTGCAACCAATATTTTAGACGCAATTGGTTGTCCTATCTGCGAGAAGTGGGTCTTTCAAGCGCACTAGTGTAGAGCGGAGCCTTTGGTCTTTCTGGAAAATTAAGCTTATGTTTTCTTTATTTAAGACCCTCAGGACGGCTTCTGAAGTTCCATCGTTATAAGGAATATCTACCGTCCCAATCCATTGGGTAGTACACCGTGGTTGAGGAGTTAAATTCCGCTGCAACGGGTATCCGCCTCGGGTATCCACTGCCAAGCAATTAGTTCATTGCTTCTTTCCGCGCGGCCTTCCTATCTTCTTCCTCTGTGCACCGAGTCTGGGCTCTGTGAAACAGTGATGAGACGATTCCAGAATACACATGCTTTGGGCGACCTGAACTATAGTAGAATACACCATCTGTCTCCGTCGGCTTACCATATATCTGTGTTTTGGACTATCCCCATTCCTGTGAACTAAGCAGTCAAGGAATGGCAATGTTCCACTGCCAGATTCCAAGTCCATAGTGAAATGTCTGGTCTCCGCTTTCCAAAGTTTAAACAGCTGATCACAAGCGTCCCTATCCTAGCGTACCATGATCCATTACTCTCCTTGATATCCAGTGTGACAGTAGCCGGTTCGGCATCGGTGCCGTTCCAATGCAAAACGGAAAGCCCATTGAGTTCCGCAGCCGAACGCAGACGGAGTCCGAACGTCGTTATAGTGAAATCGAAAAGGAAAGTATCGCGCTGATGTACGCTGTGAAGCGTGTTACTGAATAGACATTCGGCCGCCGAACTGTCTACCTGCTTTCGGTATTTATTTATTACCTCGAATTGGCAATCACTTAAAACGTCCTAATGTTTGCCGACGCCATCAAGTGTTGGCGTAATCTTTAGGTAGATGCCGACCAGCAACTGCTTCAGATTGGTTTGGACACTGTACATCGCTAGCCGTTTTACAATTTACTACATTTCAAAGTGAATAAAGGCAAAATCATCTCCATAAGGCACAACACCAGTTACTCATACAGCCTCAGAACTAGGTACTGCAGTAATCTTCCATCGAACTTGATCCTTGTGTGTTGGTTCAAGATGAATCGGGTTGCTCCAGGAAGTCCGAACAGGCCACGTAATCTGATAATTTCCATCTGGGTCTGTTGTTGAACAAAGGGACATTTCTATTTTTGACAGACGCTTAGTGCACATGGTCACCTTCATATCGAATACGCCATTTAAGCCCGGCATCCATGGCTGAATAACGCCTAAATGTATTGTGGCATATTCAAGGTCGGAATTCCTAGCCCCTGGCGATATCGCTGAATAAAAGGCAGTCATAAAATGACCATGATTCTGCAAGACCCACATCATGGCTGCCACTGCGGACTGCGAATCTATAATAATGCAAACTGAGGAAGTCACTCATTGTAACTAGCAGAAAGGTATGACCGAATGTAGTGTCGCAGGACTTTCATTACAATTCACGTAATTCACTCATAGAATGCTCTTTCTGAATCGGTCGTTTCTGCAGCGACTCAAGTAATGTTTTTAAAAATGGTTGGATGACGCAATCATCCACTTACGCGATTTACATAGCACTGTATATCCATTCTCTTCTTGGAATATACCTCGGAAATATTAGTCATTACCTACAGGTGCTGTGACACTACGCGGATTGCAGGACTAGAGCATAACAAAAGATACTTCCTATATTTCACTTAAAGTAACAGCTGTTTTTTCGATAACCACACCAAATCACCCAACGGGAATCTTAAAGCACGACTCCTTAACTTGTGCAAATTCATGTTTCAATGTGCATACATCCTACTCCAAACTTAGAGTTCTTAGGATACCGTCATGATAATTGCAACATGGCTTACTTCTGACTACGCTTATGCCGAGATAACACCTCCCGGCTTTACGCCCCTACAAAGCGAATAACCTAGAAAAGGAGGCAAAGTGCTCTTGCATTACCGATCTGATCTCTATAGCTATAACATCGCCAACCTAAATAGGCAATTTGTTTGTCTCCTTTTATGTCGTCTGTACCTGAAAAGTTGTGATGTGTATTTACTAACAATAATTAACCATTCTCTACTATCCACTCTTCAACTGGATCAAATCTTTGCGTCTGGTCATACAATTACATACTTTGATTGGGGGACTTCAGCCTTCATGCAAGGAAATCTCAGCTTCGCTCTGCGAACAGTTTAAAGCGTACTTGCAAGATGTACTTGCTGATATAATGTTGTGCAAACATGTTACCGCTCCCTCGAGATACACTACTGGCGACGAAGCATAAGTTTTAGACATTGTGTTCACCAACGAGAAAATAATAATTAATGCAGTAAACATGAGTGTACCTTTTGGCCGTAGCGATCACGCTACGCTTCGCTTCTGCTTTACTTGCAACGCTAAATACGTCTGTGAAAGCAACGAGGAAGTTCCAGTTATCACCCATTACGATATACGCTTTGACGTCGTTCATCAAAATAACGGGTCTTTTCTATCTGCCCAGCCTCTGAAATCTCCTGGAAGAAATTTGTCGTTCTATTCACTTGAATAATTTCAATGGCGTCTGAATCCAAATTACTTATTTCGGAGCAAGTGTGGTGATTTCTGTGGGGCCGTGCGTGATCAAGATGGATTCTGCCTGGCGGGTTGATAACGTACTTTTGGATGCTACATAAGTCAGCAAAATCAATGCATCAAATTGCTCCGCGAAGACAAACTGAAAACTAAGCGACGAATTTAAGTACAAGCGGCTACCCGTTGCAGCGGTATTTAAATCCTCAACCACGGTGTACTACCCAATGGATTGGGACGGTAGATATTCCTTATAACGATGGAACTTCAGAAGCCGTCCTGAGGGTCTTAAATAAAGAAAACATAAGCTTAATTTTCCAGAAAGACCAAAGGCTCCGCTCTACACTAGTGCGCTTGAAAGACCCACTTCTCGCAGATAGGACAACCAATTGCGTCTAAAATATTGGTTGCAAGGACTGCTGCCGATTTCATCGGCAGTCCTTCTCCACAAACACGTGCAGCGAGCAGTCTCTTAATTGGCATACACGGCGGCATGTAGCCATCATTTCGTTTGATATACACCTACGTTTTCCTGAGAGACTGAGCGACACTGTCCGCCTTTCCTGTTACACCGTCACGGTCAATGTTAAACAAATTAGACAGCGTGCACCCCACTTGGTTCCTGCAATTGCTATCAAGACTTTGACGGGAGTAGTCTGTCAACGACAGCTTTGCCGGACTCATTTATGCAGAAGTAGCATCTCATATTTTCACCGTCTAATTGTTACGAAGTCTTATTTTGCTAAGGTGGCTTATGTGAAGGTAACATCCAGTCTACAACAGCGTTGTCACTAACCCTTTTATCATTTGCTAGGATAACATCAAGCAATTGTCGATGCGCCACCAACATTTGAACACGGTAGCCAGTGCATTATGCACTGCTGTCGAGATGTTGCAAACCACCAGCCAAAAACGTCGGCATCGACTCAATCTGAACTGACCGGTGTCGAAATCGCCGAGGGTAATTAACATATTTCAAGGACACATGCACCGCAATGCGTCCTCACGTCGTATTCACACCCCCAGACATGCGTGGGTGAGTAAATACAGTAGACTTACATGCCGTTGGTGGGTCGGCAAATTAGTGCGCTCTAATCTCATCCTCACCTTCGCGGCTGACCTACGGATATTGAGCAAAATCGAAAGACTCTTATCAGACGTACGGTAGGTAGTTTACCTCAAGTCCATGGCACGCATTTGTTCACGCATGCGAACGAACTTATGCATCAGAAGATCAATGTGGACTGTAGCGGGCTGCTATGGGATACATCACAACTTACCACAAACCGCCTTATTGGAATATTCGACAGTGTCCGGGAATTTCTCCGTAGCGAGGGATGTTTGATAGCAAGGGTCAGAACTATGACATTATACAGCGAAAATTGTTACTTTAAAACCCCTGTTTGTTCAGGATCTTCATTTTCCTTGGGTCCTTTCGGTTAATACTCCAACTCCAGCCTGGTTTTGGGGTTTAATACTCGATGTCCACGCTGTACGCAGCAGTGGTACAAAACGTTTTTTACGGGAGTTTCGGATTCTGGGAAACGGACGAGACTGCTAAAATGAAAGACAGTTGAATGTTTAGCTACATATTGGATTTTCCTTGCCGCTCCATGGATCAACTTGCGTTGCAGTACGGTGAGTTAGGTAGTTCAAGCAACGCAACCTGCTGCCGTTTTGCTCTCGCGTAGTATTCTAAAACGTGCTGAAGTAGTGATATGGATAGATTGACCCGTAGCTTTGTGATTCCGCACTTTGTACAGTGGCGTGGACGTAGGTAGCGGACTGTTGTTTAGGATCAGTGCCTCTATTTGCCTGGAAGTTAACTTAGGCCACTGAGAATGCGCCTCTCCCACCATCCTGGTGGAATGTGCCACGGCGGCGCTGGCATCTTCGAACTCAGTCACGTGATACAGCTAAAAGTGCAGCTTTATTAAGTCAATTGGACGCAAAACTGTAGGAGATAGAAAACGTGGTAACGGTACTGGTTTAATTTGGTAACAATGCCGAAAAGCGGACAGGTCTTCTCCCGTGGAGCAAATGTCAATCGGTCACCTACTACCCAGTTCAACACTCTGATGTCGTATAAAATGTAACCTGAAGGCTTCATCCTACATAACCTAGATCTGAAGCGCAACTATCATGCATAGGTGCAATCTTACGTATTACCACCATAGGAAACATGTGCTCGCACAGTGAAATGGTGAAACAAATGTGTCATATTGCCTTCGGAAGCGACAATGGTGATACTCCGGCTTCACGTATAACTGGTAAAGGTAGAGATAATATTCACTTACTGTTATGCTGTCCATTTGGGATACTTGACAAATGCACATGTACATGCTTGATTTCCCCAGTTACACATTCCATGTGCGGTCAATCTTTGAACTTGGGGTACCAGCGGCCTGCCCATTTGCAAAGCGCAGTAAAGTAACATAATATAAGTGTTTAGTTAAAGTGGAACAAACGTCTATGTTAAAGGAATTATTGTTTTCTCGTCTATAATTTGAATATGCATTTTCGTGCTACAGGCTGGTGGAACGTTACCCCCTGCACAAGCGGACTATGGTGCAGAAATACTGATCGTTGGATTCGTGGGTGTATAAATCCCGCAATACAAGTGAGGTCGGATGGTGCGTAGGAACTGTACCCGAGGTTAGATTTAGACCGCGTGACGTGTGATAATCTACGCCACACAGATGGTGCATCTCTTCCCGAATCGGCTGTACAAAAGAATGTCAATGTAGATGCATTAAGCAATGTGACACGACGTCCACGGTCAATGTATGTTTTAAAGTTGAGCCCAATTGTGAAAATTCCTCACAAGTTATAAGTGTTTGTCGGGGGGAGAAATAAATCAAATGAGCACACGCAACGGATAAGAAGGGTTAAGATGAACAGCGTTAAGTCGCAACGTAGGAAGATTTCGCGAGTTAAATGTAATTAAACCAAAGGTGACGTGGCAGGATAAGGGTTTTCGCCATTAATTATAGGCCGAAACTTGCGATACGCCAAGTAGCTGGACGCACTCAGATAAACCGGCTCAGTAGCAGACGCTCCTCCCCACTGATCACCAACTCCGGTGTTGTTCAGGGGTCAATTCTACCGGTTTTTCCTTTCCATTTATGTCAGCTCAATAACATTTCCCGAGAAAACGACCATACTAATAAGTGCTGGCGACATTATCCTGAGCATCAAACATCGAACCACCGATTTTACACTTAGGCTGCAATATCACCTAAACGACCTCAATATTTGGTAGAAGGCATGTCGTCCATCACTTGATGCACCAAAGGTGCCGTAATGTCATTTTTCGCTACACAAAGGAGCAAGGTATTTGTAGCTCCTTACGCAGTGTCCCAGGCGGTTAATTGACGGTGATGTATCGTGCTCTGCAACATCAGCAAAGTGCCGAGGTTTGGTACAGAAATACGATTTAGCTTGGACTCTCCAAGTAAATGAAACACACCTAAAAGCCTGATGGTTGTCTTTCTGTGCCTCTCGTCTAAATCCTAATCTGTTCCTGGTGAGTTGATCCTTCGATTTGCCAGCGCCTATGCCCTCCCCCACTGGAACTAATGCTCCCCTGTGCATTTCTTCCGGTATTTTGGGTAAGCGTTTTGAGTTACTCGTCGTGTCTGTGTAGCATTTATCACGATGTTGCGGTGTTCCGCTGCCTGAGTTCGTCAGCATATTTCTGTATACACACAACAATTCTTTTAAAAAAACTGGCATCTTAGCTACTGACCGATACTGATCATCCACCTCACAACACTTTATTTGAATGTCAGTCAACTTCGCCAAATAGGCAGAAATACAACCTGATTTATGCTCGCACATAAGACTACTGCTTGTCGGTTATCCCTTATCTTTCTCATCTTCTGCCAGACCCCAACTCTGTCGTTCTAGACCTAACCAGCGGATTCGCAGTATGCTGGCGTTTCTGTCCGTTCTTTATCAAACCGATTTATGATACTGTCCTGTACTTGATGTATATTCTGATGCATTGCTGTATATTCATCCTCCAAAGGTGTAGAAAACCATAGTTGACTTCACTTTTTGCCTTGAATTTAGAATGCCAAACACCTGATTCCATCTCATACGCCATTGCACTTGTCTTCCGAGCCATTTCGTGGACCCTGAAGATCTCCGTTTCAGATGTACTGGAGTATTTTCTCGCAAGCTGTGTTGTGAATGCATGAGACAGATTTGCTACTGTTTCATAGCTGACTTTAAGACGTAGACTCAAGGAGTGTGGTAAGGTGTTTGTTGTTAACTAGGTTGCAAAAACGCAGACAAAGTATTTTTTCAAGCCGAAATGGCTTTTATGAGAAGTAGCAGTATTCAAGCGGTATACATATTTACTATTGTATTACTAATACGCAAGTCAATGGGAACTACCTAACACATAGAAACCATGAATACGAAACAACGTGAATGAAAAATGAGATGAAAGAAACTTGTAGTTAACTGTTATCCTCTACCTTTTGCCCCTCTGCAGTAGTTGCGCAAGAATGGTGCTTTAAAACGTAACTGGAGGTTGCCGTCGAAGTAGAAATTCAAATTCTATTGCGCCGAAATCATTTCGAACTTTCGTTACAATATAGTTTTGAGTCCAAGTGCCGTAGTGCAGTAAAAATATTAAGCGGTGTAGACAGAATAAGAATTAGAACCTAAATTACCTGTTATATATCCAAATGGACGTTACAGTTCCGCGCCCAATTTCGAGGTTTTCTGGGATAGCAGTTGTACCAGATTCGAGCGTGAAAGCGTAGCGACCAATAAGGGATGCAGATCGTTGTACCTCGGTTAGACAGTCATTGATATTTTTCTCCTCTTTATATTCCAGCGCTTGTTTTCATTGTTCATTCAGTTCAGGCTCGTTTTTCTCGGCAGCTGTGACAATGTCGTCCAGCTCGCTATGAGGTGTGCGCCAACCACATCTTACATGTATTGCGATCTCTTATTAGTTGGTAGTGATAACTTTATCCGGTCGCCTACGAGGGTTGTTTTGTATAATAGTCACAGATTTCACACGACCTCCGTACACATGGGACGAGAGAGCCCCATAAATCGTTCACCGTACACACTACACAAAACATTGAAGTAATTTATTCATTGAATACTGTTGGATAATATAAGCAAATTTGGTTTCGTTGATCATTTTGAGCGTCTAGGCGTCGTATCGGGGAAGATTGTTATACACCGCATAATTTCTCTCAATGATGTTTTGACCGGTCACAGCAGTTGACCAATTTATCGATTGTCAGTAGTCCGGCTAGATTGATTAAATATTTGAAGGATGTTTGTGAGTAACGTAAGTTTCGTAGAAGGTAGAAGTCACGATTAAACGCCACACGAAAATCTGCCTCGACGGGGAATCGAACCCCGGTCCACGAATTTCCGGTCCGTTGCTCTACCACTGAGCTACCGAGGGCTGACGATTAGGTGCGGAATTTAACACGTGACTTCTGCTTCGTGCGCGACGTATTGCCAATGAGCTCACAGTAACTCTCCTGGTGTTGCAGATCGGCTCACTCACTCGTCACTTCCCAGTGGACCGAAGTAACTGTCCATCCGAAGTCCAAAGGGCGATGGTAGATTATTTGAAGGATGTTTGTGAGTAACGTAAGTTTCGTAGAAGGTAGAAGTCACGATTAAGCGCCACACGAAATAAATATTGGCATACGTGTGTAGCACAGCTCTCAATTCATGGTCATCTCTTTTACATGGCGAACCCTGTTACTTTACGACTCATGCCATGTATATAAATCGATCCTTCCGTTTCGTGTGCCCGTGCTAACTGTTTCGCCAATAGACAGTCGGTTACAGTGTTAGGTAGTTTCACAATCCCGCACAGGTTCGTGCACATTGTGTACGGCCTACGCTTGAGCGTGTGCATGTAGCGTGTGTGCCTAGTAGATGCGAACTAATCCAAGCCTTTACGCAATATTGTCAGTTTAAGGTACGCGCAGCCGGCCCGGTAGCTCAGTTGGTTAGAGCGTCGTGCTAATAACGCGAATGTCGTGGGTTCGACCCCCATCCGGGCCAATAGAGCGGTGCTTTTTCATGCGTCCGGACGGAACCAGTGTTTTCACAGTTCAGGTAGCGACTGAGTACATTTATTGTGCCTGGGTACATCGACCGCAATTAGATGGATTCCTCGATACTTACTTCGCTGGCTCTCAGAAGCCTTCATTGAACGTAAATAACCACACAACGCATATGTGTATTTATTCTCCTCCTTTCCTTATTTAGACTCTTCATTTTATTTATTTTCTGTAAATCTAGTTACCTCCCGTACACGTTGCATGAGGCACCACCGGGCGCCTAGGCACCCGATTTGGGACTAAATCCGGATGGTTGAGAAACATAAGTTAGTTGCCGGGTTAAGAGCGATTACCATTTTGAAAATTAGATTGATTAAGCCATTTTGCCGCATGGTAGACACAACTTGCTTATCCAAGCACGTTTGGAAGAAATGCCATAATGGCCCGGCCAGCGTTGTTGCTTCAACGTTCATCATCATTTTGTGAATATTATCGATTTCGGGAGAGCTGTATTTGTATAGTGAGAGCGGTTTCTTCAACACAGCTGTAGCAGTAAACTCGAGGGTGGTGTGTGTTGAAATTGGCGCTTTGGATGTGGGCATGTAACACAAGCGGATATCTCCTTGGAAGGTTGGGGTATACTGCATTCGTATGGCTTTGGTGCCTCTTCGGCACTCTGTGTCACTCCGGCTGGCGGGTTAAGTGGGGACATGCCGAGATTCACCTTCCGGATGGTGGTAACATATTTTTATAGGAGCTTTTGTTGTTTGCAAATTTACAGGCCAAATGTTGTTGGTGAGTCAATTTGTCCTCAAGGACAAGAATGCTACAATGGTTGCGCTTGCGGGATCTACTTCTCATGGAATGCGAGGGATTGGTGGCGCGAACCCGCTTCACTTCTGAAGCAGTTGCGATTAGATTGTTGAAGCGTCCAACAAACTGAATCTAGGCGCTGTCAGGTGAGCCATATTGCAAAAGTTCCCAACCGGGCTTCTTAACTAGGTCCTTCAGGATGTTATAATGTGTGATAGTGCGTGTTAGTTCCGTGTATTGCTCCGGATATTCAGAATATATATATGGTTGGCAGCATCCGGTTTCGGATTTGCCTGTCACTGTGGCAAGCCACAGGACGCCTGCGCCTACAGAGGGACCATGGGTGGCTTGCGCTGCACCACCCACAGCTCCAACCACACACCCCATATCCAGTGTAAACCCGAAGGAATAAGACCGGGAGGCATGTGGATGGGAGCCATGTTTCATCAACGGAGCCGGCCCACACTCCTTCACAGGCAAACACAAGCACGCTGTATTTGGGAAAACAAACGCACACAAGGCGGTGGGTGGACCGTAGTCCACTCCACACTGAGTGCATGGAACCGGTCTTTGAGCCTAACACAGCCACAAGGACCGTGCACCCCGTCCCCTCCAGCAACGACCAACTGTCTCCTGGAGCCAGTATGGACGAGGTAGTGGGTAATAGACAGGTAGGCACCTTGTCAACATGCACATCAAGCACATCCACACTGGGGATATCAAACAACAGCCAAACACTTGAGAGAGAGAGAGAAAGAAAAAGAGAACAACTCGATTAATGCATAAGGAAACGGTGATATAAACCTTAATTAAATAGCATATGTTATAAGCGGTTTACAAACAAATCCTAGCTAAGTGCACGAGGTCAGGAAGTATAGTTCACGGAATGCCACGAACACAAAAATGTTATGGAAATCGAATACAATTGGCTTAGGCGATGTGTGCAAGTTAATGGAATAGAGTACAGGGAGATATTTATATGAGAAAGAGAAGCATTAAGGTAAAAACTGTAAGCCCACCACCTGAAATAAAGAGACTTAGCTCGCAAGCACGCGGTTAGTAAATCGAATTCAGCGTGTTTACAAACGCTGCGCCGGCTAGCCGTAATTCTCTGCAGGATCCGTCGTCGCTTCTGTAGTGGCCAAAGTGGCCTAGTTCAAGGCCCACTGGACATTTATATGAGAAAGAAAGGCATTAGGACAGAACCAAAAACCGACCACCAGAAATAAAGCGAGTTAGGATGCAAGCGTGCGGTTAGTAAATCGAATTCAGCGTGCCTACAAACGCTGCGCCGGTGCTGCCTACGTTCACTGCGGGACCAGTCGTGGCTTCGGCAGCGGTCCCGAGTGACCTCTCTCACGGCTCACTAGGCCTGCCTGACTAACGCACTTGCGACCGCATGTTCTACAGCACCATGCGCTCGATGTCGATGGAGTACAAATTATTGGTGCTTGCCGCTACCGCACTTGCCGCTTCTTCTCTGCATGTATGAGGTATTTTTCTCGCACTTCGGCAATCGTCTTCGTGATTAGATCTCGCAATGCACGCCGATTAACCGCCTTCGATTCCTATGATCTGCAATCAAGAGTAGAACTTGAGAGGTGCGCATTGATCATGTCTTGGAAACGTAAGCGGTTTCCTCACATGCCTTTACCAAATTCTCAGCTGACCATATAAGAGTTGTTTCGGTATCCGCGCCGAATCCATACGGCTCACACGACCGAGCCATCTCAGGTGTCGCAGTAAAAGTATGCCGTCCACTGCATACATCCCACTTCGGCGCAAAACTTCGGTGTCTGCAACTCTGTCGCCCCAGCCGATCCGCAAAGTTCATCGCAGACACTGCTGATGGAACCGCTCGAGATATCGCACATCCCGACGGTACATCGTCCACGTTTCACTGCCGTATAGAAGAACGGACAGTACCATGGAGTTGTACACCATCAGCTTCGTGCCAATGGTAAGCTGATGGTTGTTCCACACTCGGTACTCAAGCTTTCCGAATGCCGCCGCTGCCTTCGACACGCGAATACGCAACTCAACGTGTAGCTGTCGATCAGTCGACATCACACTCCCAAGGTAGCAAAAGCGGGAGGTGGTTTCCAATACTTCAGCACCAATGCTGACTTGCGGCAACATTGAAGATTGCACCTCCAGTGAAGGCTGAAAGAGACAGACAGTTTTGCTTGTGTTGATGGTGAGCCCGAATTTGGCCGCTGTCGAAGCCAGAGCAATAATCAAGTGCTACAACTCAGGCGCGCTGTGTGAAGACAACGCACAGTAGTCAGCAAACAGCAACATACGGATAGTTGTCTCACAGACTAGAGTTCTCGCACCGAAAAGACGGATATGCAGCAACCCACCATCAATACGGTGCTCCACACGAACACCGTAAGCACGAGCCGCATCGAAAGCACAAGACATCATGACATGGATATATATATTAACCAGGGCAGGAGCTAAGACACAACCTTGCTTCACACAAAGTGAACTGCAAAGTCACCCGAGGTCTCTCCACTCAGCTGCACCCTCGCTCGCATACCACTGTGCAGATATTCAATTAAACTTGCAAACTTACGCGGGCAACCAAACTTACCCAACACCAGCCAAAATGCCTCGCGGTTCATCGTATCAAATGCCTTGGTGAAATCAACAAAAAGCGAGTACAATGGCTGGTGTCGTTCTCTGCACTTCTCTTGCAGCTGACGAGCCGCAAACACCATATCTATAGTGCTGCGACCCGAGCGGAATCCACACTGCTCTTCTGCCACGTTAGGTTCCACAACCTGACTGACGAGGCGGTTGAGCAGGATTCGGGCAATCACCTTACCCACACAACTCAGCAAGTTGATGCCACGATAATTCGTGCAACATTGCTTGCTACCTTTGCCCTTGTACAGTGGTAGCACAAGGGCATCCTTCGGCTCAGCAGGCACCTCCTCCTCAATCCACACGCGTTGCACCAAGTGGTGCAGCGCAGTCAACAACGCGGGTCCACCGTGTTTCAATACTTTAGGTGGGATCCCGTCACCTCCGGCACATTTGCCGTTTCGCAGCTGAGCAAGTGCTCTCTGCGTCTCATCCAGTGTCGGCGTATCCGCCAGATCCGCCTTCACATCGTGCTGCTTCAGGCCGTTCAATGTAGGCCAGTCGATCTCTGAACGGTTGTTCAAGTGACAGTCAAAGTGTTTCCGCCAGACCTGCATTATGTCTGCTGTCTGGGTGCAGGTAGCGCCTGAACTACCATCGATCAGTGTCCTCAGATGCTCCAATCTCGGTCTACACACCGCCTTCAAGGAGTCAAAGAATTCCTTGTGTTGGCGGCGTTCGGCGTAGCATTCCATCTGCTTTGCCTTCTCCGTCCACCATGCATTTTTAATGCGACGGAGCTCTCGGGTCAGTCGCCGTCGAAGTTTGCGAAACTGACTATTCTTCCCAAAGTCACTGGGGTCTGCCAAATGTGCAGCAAATGCTGCATTCTTCTCTGACACCAATGCGCCAATCGTCACATTGTTGTCACCAAACCAATCAGGCTGTTTACAGTTTGCAAGCCCGATGGTCTCCTCGGCAGCAGCTGTCACCTGGTCGCGAATGTGGTGCCACAGATCGCCGCCCACTGTGGCTATGCAGTCCACATCACCACACAGGCGTGCAGCCATCGCCTTCTCCAGCTCAGTACGTTTCGACACAGTACCGAGGGAGAGAATGTTAAATTTACGCCGATTCAAGGCGGGAGCGCAATACATCGATTTACGAAAATATATGTACAGTTTGGTCCGAACCAATTTGTGATCAGTGCCACACTCAGCTCCACGCAGTACACGTGTCATGAGCACTTCACGCATATCACGCTGACGTACGATGATATAGTCGAGCAGGTGAGCGTGACCACGCCGTGGGTGCGTCCAAGTTGCTATATCACTCGCACTCAGTGCAAACCGAGTGTGCGTGATCGTCAGGCCGTGAGTGGCACACAGTGAGAGCAGCCTGTCACCGTTCGCATTCGCTGAACCAATGCCATGCCCACCGATAACATCTGTCCACGCTGATGCATCACGCCCAACGCGCGCGTTGAAGTCACCCAGCAGAAATAGCCGGTCGCTCCTCGGCACAGACCGTATCACGGAGGATAGCTCAGTGTAGAACTGATCACGCGTGTCATCAGGATAACACATGGTCGGACCGTACGTGCTTATAAAAGTGGCGAACTTACCTCTTCCGAGTCGTAAGCGAACAGTCATCAGTCGCGCGCTGATGCCCGTTGGTTCACCCACCAGCTGGCCATTCAGGCGATCGGATATTGCAAATCCGACCCCATGTTCACGTGGTGCTGAGGCGGCGTTCACCACCCAGTAGAATGTGTAGCCAGCACCTGCTTCATGTAACTTACCTTTCTCAGCGAGCCGAGTTTCACTGAGCGCCGCAATATCGATGTGGTAGCGCGCCAGCTCCGTCGCGACCAGTGCAGTGCGTCGCTCCGGGCGCTCGCTGGAGTTCCGGTCCAGTAGTGTGCGCACGTTCCAGCACACGATGCTGAGTGCTCTGCGCGCAGGCATACGATTGCATTGGTGGGTAATCGCACGCGAGGTGGTCGTTGTGCTTCGGAGGTTTGGTTGAGGGACTCCACTCGGAGCCTTTGGCTCAATAGCCTGACTCACATGGCAGTGGGTGGTTTGGTGGTTTGCTTGAAGGACTCCACCCGGAGCCTAGGGCTCAATAGCCTGATCCACAAGGCAGTGGAGAGCAGATCCAGCTCGGGAATGTGATTGCAGAGACAGATTGGGATCTGCTTGACGGCCGTCACACGCAGTCTTTGAGGTTCTGGAACAATTATCATATGTTTTGCACCCGTAATTGGATACGCACCTGCGACCACGGCCAGACGTAAATGAGTTTTTGGCGGGTTTGCACCAATTTGACCATGGGCTGCCTGGCTTGAGGCGGGCAGTAGCATACCATTGAACATCCGGAGGTGTCCTCCCACCGTCAGAGACAATGCGTGGCCCTCGTGCTCTACGCCAATCGAGCATTGAGATTATAACCCGTAACCTGTTATCTCCCGTGGCTAGGTTTTACGGGAAGTGGGCCATCGACCAGTTTCTAACCTCCGGAGAGGATGGACTAGGATACTGCCAGGGCGCCCAATCCTGACAAGAGAACGACTCGGGTCCTCAGCCAAAGCCTTCTATTAACTATACACCCGAAAGGCAGCGGGTCTAGCACATGGTCAGTTCACTGACTCATGCTGATTGGTGTCCTGGATCTTACCAGGGAGAAGGGCAAAAGCCAACTCCCACCCAGCGGTCGCCACGAAGATGCGTCCAGGACATGAGCAAATGGCACAACAGTAGCAGCAATGGGTAGACCATCTGTCAGGATCTAACCACCACCAGCCTCAGCGCACCATAGGCTCTCAGAATAACACACGAAGTTATAAAGTATGGTGACATGATCGCTTAACCCTAGTCTGGTGTCTATAAATGGCCTGTCGACGACGGGTTCCTCATTTGTAAGTAGGAGGTCAAGTACCGAAGGTTTGTTATCAGCTTTGTACCAGCTAGGTGAGGTGATGTGATTGTAGAGCGGGATACTTGCGATATGGTCTTGCAGTTCGGCGTTATATGTCTCGCTGGGGAGTATCGATGTTTCCAAGTCGTGCACGTTGAAATCGTCTGAGCTTTCAACGTGGCTGTGAGTTGTGAGTATGTATTTCATCAGTGATGATAGTGAGTAAGTACCCATATCTAGAGTGTACTTTTGGGAACGATATACGACTGCCGCGAAGCAGTTGTCGTTGTGTCTGAGACGCAAAAGGCACCATAGCGAATCGATGACTCGCGCGCCCGGATCATTCAGTGGTTCGCATTGTATGGGGTTACGACACTATGGAATAGCACCTCCTTCTCAACTGGGACAGTCGTATCGGAACAAGGGCACACCCTGAATAGCCAACTCAGCATCCGTAAACACTGAGTGCAACCAAATCTCGGTTATGGAGATGCGATCACAAGCGTTTGTTGCTTGGCGCAACACAAGCTCGTCGATTTTACTGAGGAGGCCTTGTACGTTCGTGCACATGAAGGAAAGTGTTTTTATCCTCTGCCACGATCGGACACACTTGTGCTTGGAAGGAGACGTTGTGTAGACCATCGTATGGTCGGCTGCTGGCATGTTTTTAGTATTATCGGCTAGTCGCTTAGAGTTGGGTTCTGTGACATCGTAATTAGCCTCTCTGGAAAATAGTTTGCATAATACATGAGGAGTGGCTGTAAGAGTGCAAAGGAAGAAACGTTCTTCAGACCTGCTTCCCGTGTGAATTTCAGATAAGTTCACTACTTCGTTTGCCTGCTGCGGTGGTGTTTTAATTTGGATGACCGTTTTGCTCGCGGTTTTGAACCGGAGTTCAGATGACAGTCCGCTCCGAAGTGAATACGAACGTTCAATATCGTAGGTGCCATCTGCATGGTTTGTAGCACCAACCTAATTATGGATGAGGCGCCCCCATTGTAGCTCTCTGAACTTGTCAGTCTCGAGAGCGACGTTGTAGTAACCCTGGGGATTCCTCTGTTTGTCCGTGTAAAATATTATTAAGAGATTGTATCATTTTGTACCTAGACAACTTGGGTAGCTTGCCTGTTCGAAAGATGGCTACGTGTGTTCGTCAACTAGACGAATTGCACTTCGTACGCCTCCGGATTTCCGTTTCGAAGAGCGTTTGCTGCGTCTCGACTGGCGGCTACACCTTCCCGGATAGCTACAACCATGTTGTGGTGCGATCATAAAAAGAACGTATTATCCAGATAATGGCTTTTGACATAGATATCAAACCGAGAGCAGCAGAATACGTGGTTGTGTGCTGACACAACGATTTCGGGATTTTTTCTTTAACTCAGCAAAATTTTAAACAACGAAAAGTCACGTGTAATGAATTGAAGCCTATCCAGATTTAGCTAACAATTCATGATAGTCAGTTGCATAACCTGCTTAAGCCAGCAGTCATGGGTTCGATCCTCCGCAGAGGACCGAAGGACGCGCACCACTGATGAGCCCCAATTGGGCGAAACGGCCGTCTGGTGCTTTTCCGGATAGCTGGTCGACATGTCTGAATTGTCGGCTGATTGCGACGAACAAAAATACCGAAATCCTTCCATTCATAAGATTTACAATCGCTGTCAACTACCTTTGCAGGCTCAGCAGTGATGGCTATCGGTGGATTAGAATAGCCTCAGTTAGCCCGAGGACATGAATTAAACATGAAAGCCCGTGGCGAATCCTTAGTCAAGTAACGATCTCTAGATTGATAAGGTTGAAGCGCATTAGCGTTGCTTTAGCAAGTCAACTGGTGTGATATCCTCGAGGCAAGCCTACAACACCAGTGCCGTTTCCTCTTCGCTGCGCTTCCCTATTTTGTCTTCGGTGTCGTTGGAGCAGAAGTCACCAACCTACGTCCCGCGGTGGGCTGGATCCAACCCGGGAACGACACTAGATTTTGAACACCCAACTAATTCACGTGCCTATCTTAGCTCTGTGTTTAGGGCCTTCACACTAATGCACTTCTGATTAAGTCAAAGCCTTACCCCCTTCTGTTTGAACGTGCATGCATAATCACCGCGACATCACAGCTATGTTTGGCCCCTTCATGCCGCCTATCAGTTTCGACGGTTTGAGCCATACTCTACGTGCAGCTAACTGAACGGGACCGCCCACATCCCAATGCCACACTTCACACTGCAAGCTCGACTGCGTTTCTCATTATCCCACCCTGAATCTCGTCTGACTTCTTTCACTTGTTCACACGTTAGTGTGCATGGCACCCACGCAGTCGTGTCTTACACGCACATGCGCCATAGCTTTCGTGCGGCTGTGCATGAACTTGATTCGTGTGACAGGCAAGCCACAGTGTAGCCTCGAAAACTGCATGAACGCCTCTTGTGAAAGTGAACATGTCACGTGCTCGTGATGATTTTCGAGGCCTTGACGCCCATGAGAAGTGGAACCTCGTAAAGGCGATGCTACAGGCGCTCCAAAGCAGAACAAAATCCGTTTACTGTCGAGAAGGCAAAGTGTGCGAGGTGCCCATGATAAAGCAGATGGGCGGAAAAGTTGTTGTTCGGCGATTTGGTTGTCTCTGCGGAATGTCTGGTTGCAACTCTCGGAGCCCCAGTTGGAAAGCAACGCCGCAAGCTGTTTATTTCAGCCGGCCGTATTCATATATTTTGCAACGGCCCCTATATGCCATAAATATTATGAAAGAAGCTACACATGATTGTTTGGTAAGCCGCTAGTTCTTTGCTTTGTAGCAGTTCTTGTAGGATGTTAATTATGTTTCCAATTCAGGGTCTCTTACCTTTCCAGCCCAAGCGAACTGCACCGCTTCGTATGGCTACAAACAGGAGGTAGACACAGGATGTCACGTTTTCAACGACAATTGGGAACGGAAGTACTTCGTAGAGACAATGGTCTTGCAATACAGCCTGGTCATATGCGGCGAAAGTATAGCGGTTTTGAAAGCGTACAATTTTCGGCATCATTATGAAACAATGGACCTATTATCATGTTCCTAATATTGGGAGAAGCAAGGTT
Organism: Dicrocoelium dendriticum; assembly: GCA_944474145.2. Lineage (NCBI taxonomy): Eukaryota > Metazoa > Platyhelminthes > Trematoda > Plagiorchiida > Dicrocoeliidae > Dicrocoelium > Dicrocoelium dendriticum. Next base: position 24,665,925 of record OX104065.1, on the reverse strand, counting down.
TGGAGAGATATGAGTCCATGAAAATGGGTTTTGAAACACAAAGTAAGCTCTTCACGAGGAAGTTTACTAAAAATGAAGCTACCATTCGTACAAGTTACAAGATAGTTCAAAAGATGGCTGAACGAGGAAAACCGTTTACTGATAATAACTTTATCAGGTAGTGTATAACGGAAGCAGTGCATGACTTGTGTTCTGAGAAGGTCGACTTGCTTTCCACCATCAGCCGTTCGGCAAGTTCCATGGTGCGGAGAACAGAAGAACTTGGAGAAAATGTAATGCTGCAGATACGCCAGAAAAGTAAAGACTTATGTGGTATTCTCCGGCGCTGGATGAGTCTACTGACCTGTCGAGTGTGTCACAACTCCTCGTGTTGTTTCGTGATGTCAATTCGAGCTTTAAAATAACGGAGGAGTTGGCGATGGTCTGCAGTAGGCATGGAACGACAACTGAAAATGATATGTTAGTGGAAGTGCACAAACGTTTGCGAATTTCTAATCTTTGATAAGATCGGCATCGAGGTATCACAGTTGATGGAGGGTAAACATGGTTGGAGTACGGAAGGGTCTGGTAGGGCATATGAAGACTCAGTTGGGAGAGTTGAAAATTTCGGCCGCTCCGTTCATTCACTTCATCCTACACCAACACGCACTCTTTAGGAAAGATTTAGATGTTTCTTGTGTTTCTGCCGTCATTTTCATTCGGGACAAGCTGTCAATTATCGTCAGTTTCAGTCTTTATCGGAATACATTGATTCCGAATTTTATGATTTACCTTACCACACATCAGTGCAACGGCTTACTTGCGGTACAATTCTATTACGATTTACAAGCTCCGAACCGAACTAGCTGCGTTCCTGAATGAAAAACATAAAGCCGTCAAATTCTACCTGGCTGTGAAAGTTGGAATTTATGGTCACAATCACATCCCGCATGAATGAGCTGAACTTGAAGCTGTAATGAAAGGACAACCCCATCTGTGATATGTACAGAATCATCAAAAGATTTTGGCTCAAGCTGTGCTTGTTTGGAACACAACTGGATGGAGAAAATCTTTCTCATTTTAACTGTTTCAAAGAGTTTTGCGCTACAGTCGCCAAAGAGGCCTTGCTCGAGATTCCGAGAGAGATTTTTCTTGGACTGAGAAAACACTTTTGGAGGGATTTTCAAATCTTGACGGAATGGGGAGTGGAATTCTTCTGTTCTAGAATCCGTATGATTGCTACCTTGATGATGCCCAAACTGAGCTAGTTGGCTTACAATCAGCTGACTTTCAAACTAAAACACAGGAAGTGACAACTTGTGGGATTTTACTGTGTTGTAACGCTGCCCTTAGTCTCTGTCTCTCTGCGCTACCAACCAGCCGGGGAAAATAAAACGCAGTGCCTGCGAGATCGAAGTACATTAGGAACAAAACATGGCTACTTTTATAGGCCACATGCGCTTGCCTCGTCTCTATCACTGAGGTTAGTCACACCGCTTGTCTGAACATATTCGACTCTGGTAGCGGCCATCTCTCTCTGACTGTAGGTAGGATCACGTCCGCAACATAGCAATCCGTGCGGCGACGACGGTCTGATTTCGTCAGCTTCCGGTTTGACCATGACAACGAGTCTGTCAGCCGCTCACGTGATCTGGCCGATCTCGCCCCGCTAGTGTGCACCATCGTAGTCAGCTGTTTCGCCTCCATAACTCCTCCTCCTCCGAATTGAAGCTGCTTCCCCATCATGCGTACTTGCGTCAATTCACCTTTGTTTGTTTTGATATAAATCAGTTGCCGTGGTGCAAAGTTGGGCTTGGAGAATCCGCTGGTGGTTCGGTTGCTACAAACAACCTCTATTGAGACCTCGGTTCACTTGAGGTGGACCTCAGTCATTCCGATCACAAAGACCCACAAGTAAAATGGAAACATTATAGTGTTGCTCCAGTTGTTCCAGTTGCCGTGGTGGTTTTCTTCTCCTTCTGGCCGCTCTTCGATATATGTTGTCTGAGGGCCGTTGTGCTTTTCCGTGGTTCGGTCTCTGCTGATCTGCGTGCCTGATCCACTTCTTGTTTCCAACCGTTCGTTCGTAATTGACTCCACCATTTCTGCGTACCACCCTTCCTCTTGACCACCTCTTCGGGCCTCGGAACTCTCGCGCGTACCCCCTGTCACCAATTCTGCAATGACACAACCTGTCTGTCCGACTTTTCTCCGTATGACAATTGCAATGCTTTTCTTTCCTGATTAGCACAACGCGTTTTGCTCTGGATACTGGTTTAGTGGTTGGCTTGAGGTTCAGGGCAGCACTGGTGATTCTGCAGCATTCTGGACCAGGTTGAAGCATTGCTTCGTGGCGTCTATGCACCTGTGTAATCTGACTGCCATTGCTTTCTGTCCTCGCACCCTTAAGTCTGATGGGCACATCTGATTCTGAAGTGGCAGTGTGGCAGAAGTTTTGCTCCTCCATAGCTTCTGAATTTGCGACCACATTTGCAGCAGGAGTCAATTTGAGCAACTTCTGACATTCTGAAACAATTTCTTGCGATGTCAACTTCACTTCCAGTTCCCATTCTACTGGAACGTTTAATTTTTGTGATAGCACTGCCATCAACTGCCTCTGTGACTTTTCGAACTGCGTCTGCTGCACCTGTAAAAGTGCCTGCAATTGTTCAAAGCTGACTGCCATTTTGGGTTCGATTGAACTCTCTTCGTCACTGTTATAACGCTGCCCTTTTGCCTCTGTCTATCTGCGCTATCAACCAGCCGAAGAAAACAGAACGCTGAGCCTGCTAGACCGAAGTATATTAGGCACAGAACATGGCTACTTTTATAGGCCACATGCGCTTACCTCGCCTCTATCACTGAGGTTAGTCACACCGCTTGTCTGGACATATTCGACTCTGGTAGCGGCCATCTCTCTCTGACTGTAGGTAGGATCACGTCCGCAACATAGCAACCCGTGCGGCGACGACGGTCTGATTTCGTCAGCTTCCGGTTTGACCATGACAACGAGCATGTCAGCCGCTCACGTGATCTGGCCGATCTCGCCCCGCTAGTGTGCACCATCGTTGTCAGCTGTTTCGCCTCCATAACATACTGCTCCCTACCCGATGTTATATTTCTGAAACCGAAAATTGTGCGGCTGGCATGGCATCAGTGTTTGGAACAACATATGTCTGAGCAAGTATTTTCAAAAATGATGTGTATGAAATCAGTCCATCGGACGAGATTGACTGATGAAATTTGAAAGCAGTTGTCCTGATCGGGTGTAAACATTCCAAAGTAAACATCGATGATATTGTTGCTTGAGTATATCGAAAATAACAAAATACCCGCATAATCATGAGTACCTCAAGCTACTGTGAAAGTCAAACTTCAATTTTCAAGATGGCACTACCTTTTTCGCAGCGCTTTTTAACTTCTGGATGTGTGCACATAAGTGAGGAAACTAACTTTTAGTTACCGTCGCCCCTCTTAATATGATTTTCACCTCTTAAATATATTGAATTCCTTCATTTTTGTACTTTGTGCGTCATTCACCCATATGTACGACGGAATGTGCAACGCAGTTTGCAGTAGTTACTTTAAGTATTTACCTTTTGGCCTTTAAGTATTGTGCAAAATCCGATTCGGCCCTCTGCCGTCATTTTTTTCGCAATCCGGCCCCTTCTAGAGAAATGCTTGGGGACCCCTGCGTTAGAGCAACCACCTCCCGTTCGTGTTTTCGCCATGCACCCAGTCACCTCAGGCTCGCCTCTCCATTGTCAGCTGTGATTACGTCGTCCAGTTAGGCACATGGTGTAAGTCAGGCGCACCATCCAGCTCCAATTGTTACAAGACAGTTGTGATAAAACGGTTCAGCAGCCTACAAAGTATTCTGCCTCCCAGCTCCGTCGGTTTATTACGACCCACGAAACCCTCGACTGGACGCATACTACAAGTTTGATGAGCGCTACGGTTCACTAGGCTGCGCTAAGAAGGTTAGTCTTTTTGTATTCTCAACTGGGATGTGTTCACCAGCCTTGACACACAGAATTTCAGCTTTGTGTAGTTAGTTATCTGCATGAGTTGTTGCACTCCTACAAACTCGGAAACCAGGAGTTTTAAACGTGTTCTTGCGTGAAGGATAAGGGACATTTGTCTAGTTCTAGCTTGGATTTTCGAAGCAGGCTGAAACGGCGTCTAGGGGGTCACCCAGCATGTGGCCTCTTGAAAGTTGCATTCGGACGCTTGGACCCTTCGATTTTCCCATAACTTCTGGGCTCGTACATACCGCCACATGTGGAATAGACAATACAGGTTTGGCAGTCATGGATGAGAAGAGATCTCACCGCTTTGAAGATACCTCAACGTCGGGCAAAGAACATGTCAAGGGTCTTCATACTTTGCCGTATGGAGGAAAGCTATAAGTGCTCACGGCTTTAGTGGACAGCATCGGTGATTGCGTGGGCACCTCATTTTTAATTACTAAATTTTGAGAGATCCCAACCATACGTACCGCTCCTTACTAGAGCTCAGTCGCAGCAGCAAATTGCGAGGCCATTATCTCAAACTGGCAGAGCAGCACAGTCGTTTAGAATGCTGTCGGTATTATTTTTCCTTACGCGTTTGCCGTATGTGGAATGCCGTACCGGAATCTGTCATATGTTCTCCCACACTGACAGAGTTCAAAGCTCGAGTTGACCGTGCCAGTGGCGTAGCAAGGACCTTTGCAGCCCAGAGCGGTAACCAAATTTGCCGCCCCCTTCTTTAGCGTAAGCCTTAAACCCTAACTATTGCTAACAATCCTTAACCACTTTGTTTCAGGGAAGATCAAAAACCGATGAACCTTATAACATGCGTAATTCACAAATATACTTTTCGTGCTTTACTGGCAGCAAAAATATCAAGAGCATTATCAAAATTCATTCCATAGGCCAGCTCCCTATCTATGGGGAGAATAACCAAGTCCGTGAGTCATGTGGTGCATTGCTGATCGAAGGTAGTTCTGTATAAACTTGAGCTTTGAGAACGAACGCTCACAATTGGCAATACTGACAGCCCGGCTAAGAAGCATGTGTAACAAGGCCACAATATTGGGTAAAATTCTCGCGGTCCGCCTGGCGGTTGTAAATAAGTAAACCCATAAAGTGAGGACATTTCTTTGATACTTCGTATCAGGGAGCAACAACTGACGAAGTAATTTTATGGTGCCGATAAATACTTCACAAATACACTTGCTTTACATGCAGCAAACTGTCGATAACTGTATCAGCCTTCAGTCTATCGGACGGTTCCCACCCTAAGGAGAGAACCGCCAAATCCGTCAGTCTTGTCTACATCATTGCTGATCGAAGATATTTATGTATAAGCTTGGGTTTGGAGAAAGAACAGTCATAGCTGGCAATGCTAATAGCAATGGTTAAAAAGATGCGCAGCAAGATCGCAGTATTCGGTGCAGATTCCCCAAGCTGATGGAGCTCAAGTGTTCAAAATGTCCATTGATGTTACCGTTTCCTAAACCTTTCATGAAATACTGCAATCTTCTCCGTTCGGCATGAAACCTCTTTTCTATATCCTCACCAACCTCGTTAAGTGAACAGTAGTAGTTCTCATCAAGCAGATTCGACGGTATCAAGAAAGCATATCTTTTAAAAAGCTAATGGACTCCTCGAAAGCTAAGACATAGTTCCTCAGTCAATCTGTCAATAACAGATAGCATTTCCTGTCTCAATTTGATATCAAATCCCATCGATGAGTCAGAGGATTCTTATCCATCCATTCGCCTTTTCTTACGAATTGGACGCCACATGCTTATCCCTAATTCAGAGCACAGTGTTCTAGATGTATTCATTGCACCGTCCACCATCTTCTCTCTGTTCTGAAGAAGGCACTTGCTTAATTCTGTCGGCTTAACTGAACTTTGCTGCAGATCCAGCCCATTTGTTTGAAGATACTGTTGTGCATCAGTGGGCAGAACATCAAATACTCAGAATCGAAGTAAACGGAAACCATTGTACCGAGATGAGAATTAAAGAGGCATCTGATCTGAGGGCAAAATTTTCTCTTTTCTCACTGAGCTGTTCCAGTGCGTTGCCGATTTCCGTGTACTTCTTCATCCCAAGGTTTACGGCGTTTACGCGAATATTCCATCTAGCTTCTACAGATCACTTGATACTTAGACCGGTCAATTGAATCAAGACGTTCCAGCGGTATGTAGATGCAGAAAAGAACAAATATAGCCAGTACATTGTACAAAAAGATGTAACCGATGGAACTTGTAGGACTAGTAAATACCAGTCCGAAAAGTTGCGCGAAAGTAACCGCGGATATCAGAGGACATTTGGAGTCGGACATAGCGGATTGTATTTGATGGGCTACAAGAAGACGCGGAAGGAGGAAACAATAGAGTAGGTACACGTTAGCGCGGGAACTTACAAGGCGGTCGAGTGTCGAGCCGGTTGTAAGGAAGATTAAAACAAGAACGAATAATGTGCACTTGGTCAACAATTACATAGTACATAAAAGATAGCAGTTATCTTTTTGGGCGCTGCAAACTGTCGCAGAAGCCACATGGACACTTGCCAGATTAAGGGAATCGTTTGTGCATGACGCAAAAGTATCTGCACGGTTTATTTCACAGAGGCGTCTCTGGACACCCGATCGGTAGCCCGCCATTACAGCAGCATTGTCAAATGCCTGGCCAAGGCAGTCATCAAGCTGAATTCCATCTCTCGCCCGTTCCTTTAGAAGTAGTCCAGAAATGTCTTCTGAACTTCTGCTGTTGGTCTCAATGAAGAGAACAAACGACTCTTCAACTATCACTTCATTTTCATCCATCTTCACGTAACACAACATCTCGCTCAAATGATTTTTTAGGAAAAATCCGGAGTGCTAACAAAACGTAAGCAAAAATATTTGCTTTCCTTGACGTGATCTATGATTTTCTTTATTACCTGCTTTGCCAGGATGGTCACAAATTCATTTTGAACTTCCGGAGATGAATACGAAGTGCTGTATTTTGTTTCCAGCTAATCTGTCACTAAATGGTCACGAAGATCAGGGTCATATTTCGCCAACAGGTTAACTAATACTAAAAAATTTCTTCTTTTTTCCAACCCTCTGTTATCATCCTGGGTGTATCCTCGCTGACCACGCAAGGCCATGTCTTAGTTTACGAGAATCCTGATGACATCCAGAACTCTAGTTAGAATTTCACGCCACCTCTGTATTTCCTTTCCTATTAGTGCTTGCTCCATTTTGTCAATTGGCTTTCCTTCAATAAGCCGGATCTCAAGTTCCTTCCATTTGAGAAACGCCTGAGCATGCACCTTACTAGATACCTGCTCACACACTACCGGATTTAATTTCCACCAATTCCTGAAACTCTCCTCAGTCGAAAAACTAGACTGTCTCGTCGAAAACAGTCTGCAGCGGAAGCAACACAGGGCCTCTAGATGGCGAATGCACCATACCTGTTCGCCATCTCTGCTCGGGATTTCGCAACTCCCCGAAAAAACCCGTTCTTTGTAAGCTTTCCAGCTTTGTCTTCCGTATTTGTTCCATGTCGAACAACCACTAAAAAACTATGATCGAGACGCTACACAGCAGCATTTCCTAGCCGACCAAACTTTGTGCGTATTTCATGATCAATCTTAGCAGGAAACCGACCAACATCCGTAACATCAGTTGATGTGCCTACTGTCGTGCCAGGTAGTGGTTGGCTTTTTTCAATTCTGCAAATCCGCGTACATCTGCATCGTCATTGCAGACATTTCTCGGTGCATCAATGCTGTCAATGTAGCTTTCTGTTGACCAGCTATCAAGGTTTCTGGTAGCATCTTCGGTCGCAGCATGATTAACTCCTTTCGCGTGTGACACTTCTTTGATGGAGACACTTCCAATGAATTTTAACAACTCGCTTTCATTAATCTTTGTCCCCTCTTCCCTGGTCCTCTTCTGCTTACAAAGTCCCACACCGGTTTGCTTCACACTTTTTATTAATGGATCTTTACTGAAAATTCACGCAAATTCTGAAAAGTGCAAAAAATATGGAAGCTATAGAATACTGACTGATAAACAATTGAACACAGCTTATGATACCAGCAATGGACAAACAATAATAACAATAAGCAGCCCATTTTTACTGAAATAAAACAACAATGCATATTTGCAAAGCGATTATAAACACAAAATATCCAAACCTGAAGGATTTGCGTTTGCACACTATTCCGCGTCAAGAGCGATCAAATTTTGCAAGTAGTCAACCAATATGTCTTCACATGGCAGATGGGCACACTAACATTGTATCGATACGCGACGTTTTATAAGACAAATCAAGTGAATGGAAACTGCCACAAGTTCTGCAACGCGTGTTGATCGCACAATCCGCGTTCACACTACCGTGTTCCAAAAGTGCAAGGTCATCGAGACATTCGGCGTTGTGAGTGTAACAAACCTGAGCTGTACTCAAACCAATGTCCAAAGAGGATTGCCGGATGGAACACTGGAACCGACGAAGTCACCGACGCTGCCACCGGAAATGCAATCATGCGCAGCTGACGGATCGAATTACAGTGGAGCTTCGGTGAAATGGGCAAAAAAACAAATTCAGCGCCAGCTGCATGTTAGCACATGCCATGAGTGAAGGTACCGTAAGTTTGATAAGAGTCTTTCGATTTTGCTCAGTATCCGTAGGTCAGCCGCGAAGGTGAGGGTGAGATTAGAGCGCACTAATTTGCCGACCCACCAATGGCATGTAAGTCTACTGTATTTACTCACCCACGCATGTCTGGGGGTGTGAATACGACGTGAGGACGCATTGCGGTGCATGTGTCCTTGAAATATGTTAATTACCCTCGGCGATTTCGACACCGGTCAGTTCAGATTGGGTCGATGCCGACGTTTTTGGCTGGTGGTTTGCAACATCTCGACAGCAGTGCATAATGCACTGGCTACCGTGTTCAAATGTTGGTGGCGCATCGACAGTTGCTTAATGTTATCCTAGCAAATGATAAAAGGGTTAGTGACAACGCTGTTGTAGACTGAATGTTACCTTCACATAAGCCACCTTAGCAAAATAAGAATTCGTAACAATTAGACGGTGAAAATATGAGATGCTACTTCTGCATAAATGAGTCCGGCAAAGCTGTCGTTGACAGACTACTCCCGTCAAAGTCTTGATAGCAATTGCAGGAACCAAGTGGGGTGCACGCTGTCTAATTTGTTTAACAGTGACCGTGACGGTGTAACATGAAAGGCGGACAGTGTCGCTCAGTCTCTCAGGAAAACGTAGGTGTATATCAAACGAAATGATGGCTACATGCTGCCGTGTATGCCAATTAAGAGACTGCTCGCTGCACGTGTTTGTGGAGAAGGACTGCCGATGAAATCGGCAGCAGTCCTTGCAACCAATATTTTAGACGCAATTGGTTGTCCTATCTGCGAGAAGTGGGTCTTTCAAGCGCACTAGTGTAGAGCGGAGCGTTTGGCCTTTCTGGAAAATTAAGCTTATGTTTTCTTTATTTAAGACCCTCAGGACGGCTTCTGAAGTTCCATCTTTATAAGGAATATCTACCGTCCCAATCCACTGGGTAGTACACCGTGGTTGAGGATTTAAATTCCGCTGCAACGGGTAGCCGCTTGTACTTAAATTCGTCGCTTAGTTTTCAGTTTGTCTTCGCGGAGCAATTTGATGCATTGATTTCGCTGACTTATGTAGCATCCAAAAGTACATTATCAACCCGCCAGGCAGAATCCATCTTGATCATGCACATTCGTGTCCGGCCCCACAGAAATCACCACACTTGCTCCGAAATAAGTAATTTGGATTCAGACGCCATTGAAATTAGTCAAGTGAATAGAACGACAAATTTCTTCCAGGAGATTTCAGAGGCTGGGCAGATAGAAAAGACCCGTTATTTTGATGAACGACGTCAAAGCGTATATCGTAATGGGTGATAACTGGAACTTCCTCGTTGCTTTCACAGACGTATTTCGCGTTGCAAGTGAAGCGGAAGCGAAGCGTCGCGTGATCGCTACGGCCAAAAGGTACACTTATGTTTACTGCATTAATTATTATTTTCTCGTTGGTGAACACAATGTCTAAAACTTATGCTTCGTCGCCAGTAGTGTATCTCGAGGGAGCGGTAACATGTTTGCACAACAGTATATCAGCAAGTACATCTTGCAAGTACGCTTTAAACTGTTCGCAGAGCGAAGCTGAGATTTCCTTGCATGAAGGCTGAAGTCCCCCAATCAAAGGATGTAATTGTATGACCAGACGCAAAGATTTGATCCAGTTGAAGAGTGGATAGTAGAGAATGGTTAATTATTGTTAGTAAATACACATCACAACTTTTCAGGTACAGACGACATAAAGGAGACAAACAAATTGCCTATTTAGGTTGGCGATGTTATAGCTATAGAGATCAGGTCGGTAATGCAAGAGCACTTTGCCTCCTTTTCTAGGTTATTCGCTTTGTAGGGGAGTAAAGCCGGGCGGTGTTATCTCGGCATAAGCGTAGTCAGAAGTCAGCCATGTTTCAATTATCATGACGGTATCCTAAGAACTCTAAGTTTGGAGTAGGATGTATGCACATTGAAACATGAATTTGCACAAGTTAAGGAGTCGTGCTTTAAGATTCCCGTTGGGTGATTTGGTGTGGTTATCGAAAAAAACAGCTGTTACTTTAAGTGAAATATAGGAATTATCCTTTGTTATGCTCTAGTCCTGCAATCCGCGTAGTGTCACAGCACCTGTAGGTAATGACTAATATTTCCGAGGTATATTCCAAGAAGAGAATGGATATACAGTGCTATGTAAATCGCGTAAGTGGATGATTGCGTCATCCAACCATTTTTAAAAACATTACTTGAGTCGCTGCAGAAACGACCGATTCAGAAAGAGCATTCTATGAGTGAATTACGTGAATTGTAATGAATGTCCTGCGACACTACATACGGTCATACCTTTCTGCTAGTTACAATGAGTGACTTCCTCAGTTTGCATTATTATAGATTCGCAGTCCGCAGTGGCAGCCATGATGTGGGTCTTGCAGAATCATGGTCATTTTATGATTGCCTTTTATTCAGCGATATCGCCAGGGGCTAGGAATTCCGACCTTGAATATGCCACAATACATTTAGGCGTTATTCAGCCATGGATGCCGGGCTTAAATGGCGTATTCGATATGAAGGTGACCATGTGCAATAAGCGTCTGTCAAAAATAGAAATGTCCCTTTGTTCAACAACAGACCCAGATGGAAATTATCAGATTACGTGGCCTGTTCGGACTTCCTGGAGCAACCCGATTCATCTTGAACCAACACACAAGGATCAAGTTCGATGGAAGATTACTGCAGTACCTAGTTCTGAGGCTGTATGAGTAACTGGTGTTGTGCCTTATGGAGATGATTTTGCCTTTATTCACTTTGAAATGTAGTAAATTGTAAAACGGCTAGCGATGTACAGTGTCCAAACCAATCTGAAGCAGTTGCTGGTCGGCATCTACCTAAAGATTACGCCAACACTTGATGGCGTCGGCAAACATTAGGACGTTTTAAGTGATTGCCAATTCGAGGTAATAAATAAATACCGAAAGCAGGTAGACAGTTCGGCGGCCGAATGTCTATTCAGTAACACGCTTCACAGCGTACATCAGCGCGATACTTTCCTTTTCGATTTCACTATAACGACGTTCGGACTCCGTCTGCGTTCGGCTGCGGAACTCAATGGGCTTTCCGTTTTGCATTGGAACGGCACCGATGCCGAACCGGCTACTGTCACACTGGATATCAAGGAGAGTAATGGATCATGGTACGCTAGGATAGGGACGCTTGTGATCAGCTGTTTAAACTTTGGAAAGCGAAGATCAGACAGTTCACTATGGACTTGGAATCTGGCAGTGGAACATTGCCATTCCTTGGCTGCTTAGTTCACAGGAATGGGGATAGTCCAAAAACACAGATATATGGTAAGCCGACGGAGACAGATGGTGTATTCTACTATAGTTCAGGTCGCCCAAAGCATGTGTATTCTGGAATCGTCTCATCACTGTTTCACAGAGCCCAGACTCGGTGCACAGAGGAAGAAGATAGGAAGGCCGCGCGGAAAGAAGCAATGAACTAATTGCTTGGCAGAGGATACCCGAGGCGGATACCCGTTGCAGCGGTATTTAACTCCTCAACCACGGTGTACTACCCAATGGATTGGGACGGTAGATATTCCTTATAACGATGGAACTTCAGAAGCCGTCCTGAGGGTCTTAACTAAAGAAAACATAAGCTTAATTTTCCAGAAAGGCCAAAGGCTCCGCTCTACACTAGTGCGCTTGAAAGACCCACTTCTCGCAGATAGGACAACCAATTGCGTCTAAAATATTGGTTGCAAGGACTGCTGCCGATTTCATCGGCAGTCCTTCTCCACAAACACGTGCAGCGAGCAGTCTCTTAATTGGCATACACGGCAGCATTTAGCCATCATTTCGTTTGATATACACCTACGTTTTCCTGAGAGACTGAGCGACACTGTCCGCCTTTCCTGTTACACCGTCACGGTCAATGTTAAACAAATTAGACAGCGTGCACCCCACTTGGTTCCTGCAATTGCTATCAAGACTTTGACGGGAGTAGTCTGTCAAGGACAGCTTTGCCGGACTCATTTATGCAGAAGTAGCATCTCATATTTTCACCGTCTAATTGTTACGAATTCTTATTTTGCTAAGGTGGCTTATGTGAAGGTAACATTCAGTCTACAACAGCGTTGTCACGAACCCTTTTATCATTTGCTAGGATAACATTAAGCAATTGTCGATGCGCCACCAACATTCGAACACGGTAGCCAGTGCATTATGCACTGCTGTCGAGATGTTGCAAACCACCAGCCAAAAGCGTCGGCATCGACTCAATCTGAACTGACCGGTGTCGAAATCGCCGAGGGTAATTAACATATTTCAAGGACACGTGCACCGCAATGCGTCCTCACGTCGTATTCCCACCCCCAGACATGCGTGGTTGAGTAAATACAGTAGACTTACATGCCGTTGGTGGGTCGGCAAATTAGTGCGCTCTAATCCCACGCTCACCTTCGTGGCTGACCTACGGATACTGAGCAAAATCGAAAGACGCTTATCAAACTTACGGTATATGTATATATAAACGATTGTGCGAGGAATGATATTTTCAATAATATCTTCTTCCAAATGCTTGCAGTTGGCAAAATTAAGATTTATTAAGCTCATAAATGCTTTGTTTCAGCTGAATATGTGAACGCAATTCAAATAACAACTGTGGACTGTCGGTTATTTAAGCTTATGAAGTATGGCACGAAGATCATGTAGCCGTACAAACCTAATATCCTGGACTGAAACAACAAATCTCTGGTCCCGCGTGCACCGTTTTTGCTGGGTCTGTTGAGGATACCTCGTATCTTATTATGGTTGATACTTACTCATAGTAACCAGAGGACATCACAATGCTTAACACAACCAGAACAGCCACTATGCAACAGCTGCTCCATCTGTTCAGTCTTGTCAGTATGTCAGAGACATTAGCATTAGAAAATGCGCCACAGTTTACCTCGGGGTAATTCGCAATGGAATCAGGCATGTGCGATCGCTGCCCTACCACTGTCAATCGAACCGACAGGACACGATAGCATACAAACATTTCGCATCACCCCTCATGTAGCCTGTAACGGTCAGTCCCCATCAAGATGTTTCTAGGACGACAAATGAGGTCTTTTTCGGAAACTGACAAGTTTAAACGAAACCTGGTGGCACAGCGGACAAGTACAGACTTGTCTCAGCATCAATATCACGGAGCCGTGAAGAAAATTAAAAACAATGACTTACTGTGGGCCAGAGATTGTCACCGAAACAGATTGGCAGAGTCAACTGCCTAATTGTGGTCGAAGTTGTTACTTGACATCGTCATATGAACCAGCTGGAATATGCTCCAAAAGCCAGCAGCGCCTGATGGACTGTGATCCCAAGCTAGATTTCCAGCTACTGCTTGAAACGTTTTAACTGCCGAAACCAACTGACGGGGATTCGGAATATGTCGCGCATGCAGACGAAGGTGTCCTTTCAGATTTGGATCTACTTCGTACACAGCCAGCACGTTAACGTCGACTACCGCTTCGACTCCTATGGACTCAAAGACCGGGAAGAAGAGAGAGCTGTTGTATACAGAAGCCCAACCCACGTGGTGCATATGCGCCTAGTTCCTAGTCATTGACCACATTCAATCAGACAGTTGCACAGGCCATTGCGGTGTTATGCAAAGTAACCGTTATCTAAATGGACTAGGCTCAAACCCAGAGCTAGTAACGACACTGAAGTAATAAGGCTCAGTAAGAGCAAGCTGAAATCGTATTCAGTTAATTCGGAACTACGCTAACTTCGAACGCACAGTAAAACAAGCAGGGTACCATACTGTTCATATACAATCACTACATCCAACACAGTTCAAAGGATCTTCCGAGTTCTTGTAATGACGGCATTCTTGGGCCCCTCAGAATTCCGCGACTACTGTGGAGGAATTTCAGGTGCCTCTTCGTCCGTTGAAGTTCTCTTGGGAGTAGACTCAAACAAAGGACCGCTAGAATCATTAATAACCACGGTATTATCAGGAGAATTATGTTCATATTGATCATAATGCTAATCGTGTACGGAACCATCCGATAAGTCCACTATTCGAAAAGTACAAGAACCAAGGTGGTTGGCAAGTTCGGCGGTTTCCAGACATTACATATCTGTCCTAAGGACACGTCTCTTGAACAAATCTGCCGGGCTCTATCCGATGGTCAAGTGAGAGCGTTCCTGTATTGCATTAGGAAGTTGTCAACGTCTCTGTTAAGCTCAACAGACGTTGCTGGTTTGTGGGAATCGATCGCAATACTAAAAATATATGCACAAAGATTTTGCAACATCATTGGATTGCAGGTGCCTGGGAGCAGTGTAGTGGGGGCGGTAACCAACCCCTTTAAGCTCCTCATCCACGATTTTAGCACTGAAACTGCTACCATTGTCAGTAACAGAAACAGTCGGTACTCCTTAGCGATTGAAGATCTTGCGGAGAATACTGATTAGGAAGTCTGAATTGGCAGATGTGGTAAAGTATATCCTTGGCCAACGAGAAAAGGAATTCCTTATTACTAATGTCTAGTATTTGTCCCCAAATGTTCTACATAATCAGCATGTACGCTTTGTCATGTCTCACATGACAGGAGCCAAGGCGTCGATTTCGAGGGTCAGAAATGCATTTCAGACGTGCAGCTGACTTAGTCCTTTGTCATGCACAGCATCTCAGCATTCAGCTCTGGACAACAGCAGGTCAACCTAGACAAGGACTTCATTTTTTCTACACTCAGATGGCCATATTGCAAACCCTACAACACAGCAGATCGAAATGTAGGTGGAACAACAATGCTATGCTGGGAACACAAAATTCCGTCAGGAGTAACGGAGAGTCCGTAGCTTAGCTTGTAAAACTACGGAAATCGTCTTTCCAAATCAGAATTCCATTCTTTGCCGATTGAGGACAGAACAGCATTATCACACTTCCCCGTCTCAAGGACCAGCTGGGAGCGCATTACCGGAAGTGCTTGGATCAAAAAGCACTATGGACTCCCAATTTCATCAAAGTTAGCAGCATGATAAATAAGCAACGTGCGGAATATAATTAGCACTAGGGTGCTGAATGTCATGCGAATACACGGCAAGCGCTATGCTTCAACGCTGTACCATTACTGCGGAGGATTTTTCCAAAGAATTATGGGGATGCAAAATGAACCTCAAGACTGCATTGTCAGTAAGAATTGTAAAATGTCTACCAAACAAATTTTTTTGTAGGCGTGAGATTACTCAATGCACTGCAAGAGCTTCTCCCATTGTTTGTACGTATGCACATTCATCTGGGTTGAGACTTTTTGAAACACACCATATGGGATGACCATTTTGTTTTGGTACTGCACGGTCGGCCGGTGGCCGAGTGGTCTGCATGTTTGCAACCATAAGGTCACCGGTTCGAATCTGCGTAGGGGTGGGCGTCCTCGAGGTATACTCAGTCCGCGCGCGACTGGTGGTGGTTGCGCGGCAGCGAAGCGCCGTTACGGCGTACAGCTGACACATTACTTACATTACTTACTTACTTTGGTACTGCACCGATACCAGTAGGTGAAGCATCTGTAATTACGGTCGAGGGCAATTTTGGTGAAAAGGGACTTAAAACAGCATCCGTGGGCAGAAATCGAATCATATTGCGCAGTGCATCCTCATGAAGTTCAGAGCAAGCTAAGGTTTCCTTAGATTGCAGTTCAAACAGAGGCTCTACGTTTGCAACAAAATTCGGAATAAATCATGTGTAATACTGCAATGATCCCGCTAGTGAACGAAGTTGGTCTAAACTCTTCGGAGTAGAAGCTTTGGACAGCAGCCTAAAACGGGCAGGATTTGGGCGAAAACCACTTTTGTCAATTAGATAGCCAAGAGAAGAGAACTTTGTTGTACTGAGAATTCCCTTCGACAGGTTCCCTGCCACATTAAATGAACAAAAGCTTTTTAACAGTGCACAAAGTCTCGCGTCTTGAATGGATTTCGTAGGCGCATGTAGAATGACACCAAGTTGGTATACTGAAATTCAAATCAAGCCGGCGGTTAAAGAATTCATAGCATCTTGAAAACTCGATGGTGACACACTGAGTGCAAAGGGAAAAATTGTAGAGAAATTGATCAAATGGCTTATTAATGATAGTGAGAGCACTGGACTGTTGATCAAGTGGAATCTCTAAGTAAACATCTTTCAAGTCGAGCTCCGAAAAACACTTGGATCCGCTCACCTTCTGCAGAATATCGTTGGACTCAGCAGTAGTGCAACACCTTCGTAACAGGCTCTAGTTCAGTGTTGCGTGGTAGTTGCCACAAATTCTAGGAGTCTTACCTCATGTTTGAGCTAATTAAGGATTGGTGCGACCCAAGCGGAAGTATGAACTGACAAAATTATAACTTTTCCAGTCATACTGTTTAGGCATTTCATCACAGACGCCCTAAGACAGAATGGAGTAGTTCGTCTCTTTATGAACACTGGAGTGTCCAGAATATCAAGCGTGACAGGCTAAACACACATACAACCTGAGGCACTGGAACATTTTGTAACAAGGGAACCACGTTTGATTAAAGTGTATCAGAAAACATTGACAACGAGATATTTAACTCTCTGATGCTCTTCAGACCTATGATGAATGGACCTTATTCCATGACAAGAAATGTGCCTTTGATCGAAATAGAGTGACCATTTAAAAGAAACAGTCACAAGAACCAAGGCTAGAAATTGGATGTCCAGTAATCCCTCGAACAGAATCAGTAGTTGGTGCTAGTTACACTTCGGAGATTGGACTATTAAAATAGAACTTGGGAGTGAAACATTAAAGAGTACCGATGCTTTTAATGGAGGAAAGTTGTGATACCCCATTGACAGGAAATTGTGTGGTAATGTGGGAATGCTGATGAGGGGAACACACAGTAAGAGCAATGGGTTGGAATACATCTGAGGGATGTTACTCCGTGATGCTACTTGCATCAAATAAGTAGTTTTACTTCGACAAACAGCTTGAAGCTGCCCAATCGTTCCGCACTTATAACACTTGGAATGGCGGAACTTGCCAGTTAGTCGAGGAATTTTATGCCCACAAGACTCAGTTATGCCAATGGTTTTCAAAATAAGTAAGACTTTCTATATTTATGGCTTCGTGAGCATTAGGAATTTTAAAATGCCGCGGTTGTTAGTTATCCTGTTGCGCCTTACTGTCGGAATTGTATAACATGGCAGGTTCTTCTCTCACTTCTACTCACACATGTTGAAATTGCTGGCAGAATGTCATGACGAATGGAAATTTTGGATAGGAAATAATTGATATTTGCTGTTGCAAGCTAGAATGATGGATTCCGTCGACCAAACAATCTCGAATTTGGACATGCAACTCGTCGCAAAAAATGCAGCGAGCAGCTTGTGTTTGAAGTTGCAGGCTGAATTCATGGATATATTGGTTTTCCTTTCTCATAAGCCAGTGAAATTTAGCACGTTCACCTGATTTAAACTTTGCTGTTTGTAGAGGTTTCAGCAACTGCTTTTTTAGTGTAGCTTAGGGTACCGAACTTGGCTGGTCAGGGCAAGAAAGGTTCCTCAAAAGTGAGTAAGTATCCTGCCCAAGAGCAGTAAGAAACTGTGCGGTTTTCTTTGCATCTTTCAACTCTTCCTTTCGATTGCACCCTATTTCAAAGTGATCAAGGTAAGCTTTCATTCTGAAAGAGCAAGAGCCGACCTTCACGTTACCCAAGATGCATAGATCCATGAGTAAAAAAGGCTGTTCGCAAAGCTAATTGTTTTATTCTATGTATGAACGGTAATAGAAATCGATTAGGTTCAAACCCAGAAGAACCAACGACACTGAAGTGATAACGCCCAGGCAGAACACACAGAAATCATATTCAGGGAATTTTGAATTACGCTAAGTTCGAAAGCAGAGTAGAATAAGAAGGGTACAATACTGTTCATGCACATTCATCACAGTCAGCCTACTAGATAAGTTTAAATTCACTAGTGATGTGAAAAAGGATACCTGCCTGGCTTTCTTAGATGGGCCACTTCACAGGCATGAAAATGGAACAACTATGTGCGGATAAATGCACTCAATTTCTCAGTTCGTATTTCTGAGATACAAGAGCAATTTGGTTCATTGCCTGTACCAACGTGGAACAGGTCTCTGCAGCCCCTGAGACACTTCAAGAAAATGAGTATTACATCCCATCCATTACAAAGCATTCCATTCCAATTGATGCTAGCAAACATATCACTAACGTTCCAAGAATTGGCTTCGCTACAATCACTGTCCACTAAAAAGTTTCATCCGCAGTGATCCAGAGGTATCCAGCTGCAAAGCTAAGACTACTTGCCGTAATCCAATCATAGATTTTGAAAGACCCAAAAGTTTGAATCACTCAGATTGTATTAATACAACCTGTGGGGAAAATTATCTTGGACACACGACCAAATGCCTGTTCAAACTGAATGTTGTACACTGTGCTACATCATTAGAGAAGCGCGCCGTGAAGAAATTTAGTAGTTTTATTACGCAAAGCTTGGTTAAAACTAGCAACTTAGTTTGTATGTAGGAGTCCTTTAAAGTCATCTATAACATTTCTGGACGCTGCCCAAAACACCTAAAAAAATAGACTTCTGGACCATCGATGAAGTCTTGGCAACTAAGACTTCGCAAGTGAATCTGTGTAAACAGCGGACTCTCGTACAAGCTGTGAGTTTGCCTTGGAAATGAATTCGTTCCAAAATTAATGGTCCAATGTCAGTTAGGTGTGTGCGAGTACGCTGCTTGGTCTGCTCAAACAAGCCATTAACTGATATTTTAGACAGTTTAACTGATCAGCTATAGGCACTTGTTATTTCGCTATCTTCATCTAGTAAGCAGTGATAGAGCTTAATTAGGGATGAATTTTGTTATACCATTTTAGATACCCAAAGTTATCTAACATAACTAATATCCTTCGCGTTCATGCCAATTTCTGACTCCATCATATATATATATATATATATATACATAATAATATATATATATACCGTTGATGCTAGCAACACACAATAGCAAATGTGATTATCAAGCGACCTTTTTCTCTTTTTACTAATGTTTATTTTGTTGACATGGATATTTAGGCTCTCAGTAGAGTGATGCGTTGCAAAACTGATACACAGTTATCAGTACAGATTAAGCTCTCACATGTGTCATAGTTATCAAGTTGACAGTGACAAGTAAATTCCGCGTTTCCGTCTGCAATTTTGAATGAAGTTCGTGTTTTATATCCAGTTATTCTTTTAAAGATCTGTTCATAGTTTGTCAGCAAATAAACGGACAGACGAATTGCGAGCTGAGCGTAAGAGCAAGCGTATTATTTTATGCTATCCTTTCTGATACGTTGAAAAAATTCCCGTGATTGACACAGTGCTTTATTTTTACCATAACTACCTTCAACAGTTTTTTCAAACGAAACGACCTGGTATAGTTCATACTAGACTTTATTGTAATTCAGGATTCGACGACGTAGTAGAAATGAATGCATTTATAAGGGTGCGTTATTTAGCTATCCTTGACTGACAAATATCAAGCCCGTTGTAGTATGTAACTCTGCAGATGGGAAATCGGCGAGAGTTTTATTTTCTTCCATCGGTGGATCGAATGCTACAGGTGAAATTGGTTACATGAATCGACGCTGGTCCAAACCAACGGGGATTGTCAAGTCAAACGGTGTTTTCTTCACCAATTCACGGTGGAACCAATGTCGGTCATTGTTTTAGTATTATTAATGTCGATACGCAGCGGGTGCAACTCAGTCGGCTGGTGCAATGTCTGTATCCGTAAGCATAGACGAGCAATTTCCTGCAGCTAACTAACGACCACTATAGTTATCAAACAGGTTAACTGCAACCAAACGCTTTTTGTGATATCTTGCGACCAATTTTGCTTTCGTACATTTTCAACCGACACACATACAGCTACTGCTAGCCACCTGGGGATAAGTCGGCCTCTACGAAAAGTTACGAAGCTGACAGATATGGAATTGTTGTCTGCTGAGCATGTTCGACGCTACCTGCACGCTTGCCAATCGCCAGCACGCAGCAAATGCACAGCCCAAATCGACCAGCCCGGTGATAAAAAACGGTTGGATATTTTTCCAAGCTCAGCGCCAGGGAATAACGAAGTCCCGGGAACACAGCAGTTTATGGGTTGCAGTTTCAAGGAACAGTATATTTCAAGTGGACTTTCGGTGTTTGGACGTTTTCCTATTCGGTTTGCCTCCGTTCATTTGCTTCTGTTTCCTGAGTAGGAGGACGTCAAAATTAGAAAGCCCATTGCTCCTCCTTTGAAGGCGTGGGAAAAAGTGCAGCTTGTTGAACATAACGAAGCAAATTCCATAATGTAATTTCGAGGGAATTTTTATGCATCAGTTAAAAGTAGAAAGGAGCCAAATGGATGAATTACCTCCACACATAAGTAACTTTCGAGGACCTAACACACAATGCTTTACCTGAGCATTAAATAAAAGCACCAAATGTAGCTTGTTATGGAGGACGGGACAGAATGGCCTCAGCCAGTATGATACTCGAAGTTTCATGGCGAACAGTTGTGAACCTGCTAAATAGGAGGTCGTATTGTTTGCAAGTATTGACAAAAGTAAATCCGGATTGCATCAACGTCGAGCATCCAGCAATAGAATTCCGTTTCCAGATAACATAGAAGAACAGTTGGTGACAAAGAAAGAGAGTTTGGCCTGGAGTCGGACAAGTATGCATTATTCAGTTTCTACGATTTGTTCATTTGTTGGATCATCACTAAGACAGCGTTGAGGTTCTTTCGTTGGAGGTTCGCTTCGGCAAAGTATTGTATATTTCCTGTTTCGATAATGAAAAGTTGGTCTAGCTAAAATGCTTGCTTTTCTCTCAGCTAGTGTTGATGTAATCAATAGCCAAAAATTAAGATGACAACCTGGCCACAACGTTTATGATATATTTATATTGCAGCTGCAGGCTTGACAGCAAAGTAAAGGTAACAGCAAAACCGTAAAAAATAACTATACTCATAAAGCGATATTCTGTTTAGTAACCATTGCCTCTGCCTTTGCGGGGCTTCGGCGAATTATACCTATGGATGGCACACCCTAAGCCAAAATTATATATTCTTAACCTGATACTCTCCAAGTAGTTGAACTGGTTAAGCTTTGCGAGATTGCGCGTCGCAATGCATTCACACAAGCAGTGCTTAAACTAACCCTCCCAGTAGTCAGGAGCTGTTGTGCAAAGTGTTGCTGGTCGGGACCATGGTTAAAGTTCTAATTAAATTCCCAATGGTTACTGTTGCTAAGCCTGCCCCCTTTACTAGATAAGATCAAAATAGTGGAAAACGCGTCATGGAATGCAGTGTTTTGGATCGGCAACACCCAAGTTACAACACTGGTTATATTTAACCTATATTTTGAGACAAAAAATAAAAACGTTTGTACATTCCCGCTTCTTTCGGTCCCGTATCCTAGACGTATTCCATATCTGCGCCGTTTTGATAAGGAAGTGCAGAATATGAAACTGGTTGCATTGATTGGTGGTATCACGTTTACGCTGCCAAAAGTAGCTATACAGCGTAATGTGTGTGAGTGTTTTGAATATTGTTAATATGTGGGAAGAAACAACTTTAGTGCTTGCACATGTACATCATCCGTACCGGTAAACCTGCTTGTTTACCTGTGCTCTCGATGTGCTGGGCGAGGAGATCAATAGTATCGCTGAGGAGAATATTTGCAGGCACCTACTATATACGCTGCGGACATAATCGAACGTATCCTGCAAAGTGACTCGCTCCTCCCGTCTGATCCGTTCCAGTATGTCAGCTAACACCCTGACCAAAGCGTTATACCGTTATTCGTGTCAAGTATGTGCTGTTCATGCGCTCGCTTATCGTGTTTTGGGTAAGCCATACAAAAGAGTAATGTTACCGACAAGGCGAATTCTTTCAAATGCAATAGAATCCATTGATCTATTTTGCTTCTATTGTTTGAGAGATTTACCTGCACTTTTTAAAAACGTTCAATTTTTCCTTCTCATTGAAATATTCTCCGCAATCTGATTGATCCTCGAGTAATAACCTCATCTTGTGTAGACACTCGGTTTTGTCTATGGTAACAGTACCTTCGCTTTTGTCCAACGGCTAGATTATATTCTCCTCATTTTCCACCCTGCTTCCAGTTTGTCTACTTGTTCCCTGAGAATCAGGTTCCTGGCTATCGTCATGTAGGTTAGATACTAGTAACAGGATTAAACCTGAATCACCTTAAACCTTTCCACATTTAATTCAATTGTGTAATTCACTATGTATAATGATTTCCAAAGCACATTTCTATATCAGGCTGTTTGTGTCCTGATTTAATGTGAAACATTTATAATCTAAGTGAAGCACTTTAATCGTAGGTTTATATAGCTGCAATGATAAAAGTTGGTCTGGTACCGTTCAGATTCCTTCTGAAACCAAAACCTCCACTTGTCGTGAGTGCTCAGTTTTAACACCTTTTCGTGCTGCCGTTTTTCCGCAATACGCTTCACTTGCCAGTCAAGTGACACATTTTCTTCATCATCATATGTCACTAAAGCCAAATGGAGAACTCGGGTAACTATGAGGTTAATCAGCTAACTTGACAGATCGCTGTGTTTGCGTCAGCTGAGAGAAACTCATGTATGACCTTAGTTAGAGCAGTATTTTCCCTATGAGTTGAGTTATTTTTTTCAGCAACCTTTACATGGACCTCATTCCAACCCGCCTTTAATCCCCATAATTTGTCCAGTAAGCTAGTGGCTGTCATCTTGCCCACGAAATGCGCAGTACCTTTAACACAGCCGTATAAAATTTAAATGGCTGAGTTTGGGATTTAGTTTAAGCAACTCATCGCACCTTGTCTCAGTCAAACTATTGTGGGGTTTTTCATCCTTCCGGGAATCAACAGGGGGTATGCATTCAGTCAGACCCCCTATGGGGTTAGAATCCACAGCACAACTTATTTTTTCAAAGCCCTATTCGTTTTGACAACGATCAATGCTGTCCACAGTAATCGTATCCAAAGCGACTGCGTCGCAGTTACTTTCACGGAGAATTACCATTGCACAACTAATGCTGGAGAACAAAAGGTGTATACCAAATTCGAACCTGGTTGTTCAACAATGAATAAGAGTTGCATGTAAGTCTGTCTCGGTCCAGTGTAAAAACTGGACTAATAAGCAGCAACGTACAACTCATCAAATGTTCGAATAAATATACCTGGTAGTTGTACATACATTTAGGTCGCGGTCTCATTAAATGCAAATAACACTACTCAAAGCCGTAATTTTTAAAAACATTGTAAGGTATTAGTAACCTAACTCATTGGCAACTTTTA
Organism: Dicrocoelium dendriticum; assembly: GCA_944474145.2. NCBI lineage: Eukaryota > Metazoa > Platyhelminthes > Trematoda > Plagiorchiida > Dicrocoeliidae > Dicrocoelium > Dicrocoelium dendriticum. The sequence continues at coordinate 24,641,983 of OX104065.1, read as the reverse complement.
TTGTCAATTCCACCAGCAGCGCTTTTTCACTGACCCTATGAGGTCTATACTCGCTGACTCAAGCTTATGAACATACAAGGCGTTGATTGGTAGAAAGCGTTGCGAAAATTATCTGAATTCCCATTACACTTAAAGTCGTCGCTCTACCTCAAGCTTTTGAATACAGAAAGAGCTTGCTACACAGCAGCGTCAAAATACGAACATTTAGGATATCGGACAATGCCAATTACGGCATTATTTTGGGGAAGAACGGGGCGGAAACATCAGCATGCTTATTCTGCTGAATCCGGTTTTCTAAATTTTGGTCATTGGTTTAGGTGGAAAGGAAATGGCAAGGCATGCAACTCTAATAGTAGGTCACAGATCAGGTTTGTAGCCCAAATACGAGCTATGGTTGTTTATTTGCGTACCATGCCAATCCCGGTGTAACAGATGCATTCTTGGTAATAACTGCGGACAGTGGTAGTTCGAGATTGGCGTACGGGATATAGGTTACTCTCTGAGCATACTAATGCAGTCCTTGGAAAACAAAGCAACTCATTCACCGCACCCTGAGCCACACTATAAATAGTTGCCAAGCTATTTGGGTATGATAAATGTGTAGCCGCTTTCAGATGAAACAGCTACATATGAGCGGATCTAGCTCCCATCGCATCAGTAAGAGTGAAGTCCAGTCATCGTGTATAAGGGGCAGTCCTCCAATCAGCAGTTGTTTTTTCAATAAAAGTCACCCGACTACGCAGTCGACGGATGTTACGTCTACTAATCACGCATCTGCACAATGCAGACAAAACTTGCGACGATTAATCGAAACTAAAAGTGTAGTTCATCACTAAATAATTACTATTTGGCTGCTGACCATAACACCGTGGTAGTTTTCAACATACACTAAACGTGCCTCTAAACAAGGCGAAGGCCATACATGAATCTGGATAGAATTCCATACCTGATCCACGATTGAAGATTATCCCTGGGTTACAACTGAATTAAAACGGACTCCATTAGGATGTAGAAAGAAGTATCCTTTTTCCGAAGCATTCCACACAGTTTCGATAAGTTCAGTCCCGCGATGTCCTTATCGTTCCCGAGTCAATGCTGTGCCAATATGTCCAACTTGGTGAAATAACCGTAACTATATTCATTTTGTGCGTTTTGTGCGTTTTCGTTCGCGTGTTCCCTCTAGGTTATTTTCAATTGTTTATTTATCATTTGTGTCGATTCTTTGCACACTACAGTTATTACTCATTCTCTCCATCTAATGTATCAGCATAAGATGTGCACCCACAAACGTCCAGTTATTCCCTAAATTCAACCTATTCTAGCAGATTTTGCTATAAACAACTGATTTCCCTTAATCTTTGGATAAATTAACTAAATGTATCGCGAGGATAGCCATACCTTCGTGTTGTGATATGATGCAGTAGCTCAGCAAAGCACATATTAGCTTTTTAATTGTAGCTCTATTATAAGTATTTTAAAGGCTAATTATACGCCATTATTGCAGTAGCCAATTCTTCCATAAAATCCGTTGGCCCTTTCTTCACGGTTTCGACGCAGGGTCGAGAAAGAATATCCAGCAATGTAGGTGTTCAGTCGTAAACAGCAGCAGATTGGTTATGTCACACAGGAGCAGCGTTTGAGTGTACTCGTCCCATTGGCGAGTTTGAACATATTTTTAACATTTTATTCCCCATCTGAACAATGCACACTTTTACAAAAGCTGGGGAACTTAAGAAAATAAATGCTGAAATTTTTCATGGCGAGCGAAATTAACTAGCATGTTGCGTGTAGTACAATGAGGCAATAAAATATCACCACAGCGTGCGATCCTATGGGCCTACGTCATCAGCCTATTTTTCCGGAAAAGGGATGTGTAAATTTGAACTGATGAACGTGGTTAGTTCAACTCGTGTCTTTGCCCCAAGGAGATATTTCAACTAACAGCCTAATTAACGACACAGACACAAACAACTGCGTTTCAGGTTCCATCTTTACAGTTGACAGAAACCGGAAAGAGTAATCAGAAACCTGAATTTCAGTACATAACTCGTACAAGCCACAAACTAACCTTTTCTCAGATACTGTTCGTAGCTTTGGTTACCGCCTCCATTTAAACGGATTACACGTGTTAGAGGCTGAAGTAAAGCCCATCCTTGTCGCACCTGAACCCAAGCATGAAGCTAAACTCCGATGGTTATTAGCGATGTTTTCTCACTATCCTAGCTTCTTAACTTAGGCCTCAACAGTTTTTCCACCCTTTTACGAACTGTTGAACAAGCGGTAGTCTTAGACATTGGGTCCGGGATTAGCTTGACGTAAGATTGAACGTTGAGCCCTGCTTCATCTAGGGACGCGAGATGGCATGCCAAGCCAATGAGCACTGGGGCAATGAAACAACAAAAATATTACGAGAACAAAGTGCAAACTTTTACTGGTTGCTGAAGGTAACCAGTAAGACCGAAAGTCAATATAGCAAGAAACAAGAGCGTACAGCGTTTGCTTACCGCAAGTCTTACGCGATCACATAAATTGTGTGATTTGTTGGGTATCGCAGATAATTGGGCTGAAGCATTGTAGTAATAACGCAGTGGATTATGACGAATATAAGATCGAATGCATGACATGCCCTGTAGGATGGTTAGGGTAACTGTTACAACGTACAAAAGCATCGTCGGTAATTGGGCGCGTGAGCTGCATGACTCACTACGGGGCTTGCATTAGCCCATGTGTGAGCATTTCTGCCTAGTGTTTAACAGTATCATGACAACATCCACTGTGTTCTGCACCGACGTCTTCATCTGATGTTCATGGACTACTTCACGTAGTGGATAAGTGTCGCGGTATTGTCTACATGCTTTCTGTTGAGGGACAATGTAAGGGAATTGATTCCGTGCATTGGGTTGGCGTTCCGGTGCTGTGACACTTGGAGAAAACGTATCGTGGAGATTCCAGTTACCTTGGTCAACATAAACGGCTGACCCCTCAGTGATGTGTATTGGCTGCTATTCGAAAGTTGGTGGCATATGTGGTAGAAGATTTTAGGATGTGATACAAGTTTTCTTCATGGGCGCTATATTGTCGGATGTGCTCATTTAGATTTTTCAAACGGAATGAGCAGGAGGGTGTAACATACCTTTAACCTTCTTCGTCACCCTGTGTTGTGCATTATCGAGCGCAGTAAGGTGGTGTTTCTGCCAGCGTTACCACACTTGGTAGCGTATTCAACAAACAGACGCACGTATGCGCCAAGCATTTCCGGAAAGGCTGAGCCAGCGAGCATTTGAACGAATTTATTTTGGAGGCTGAAGCGCTTGTTTGCTTTCTCTGATGCCTTCTCTGTTTACCTCAAACCACCAAGATCTTCTTTCTCGAATACTCCGGGATTGCAATCTTTGAAGCCCGCTGCAGGATTGTTGGCTCCAGCTGGTAGATGTGAGTACTCTGATGGCATATGCTAAGGATTTTGAGCCTAGTGGCATTGAACTGCATCATATTCCCGATGGGTGTACAAGGTCATCATGTAGAGCTCTGTAATCCTCCATCGTAGTGAAACCAAGTCATAATTTTAGGTCATCGGCAACTAGTAGAAACAATAGAACAACGGATATTAACGGGTAAAAATATTATTGCTTAACAGTTCCCGTACGATGGTTATATTGCTACCCAAAATATTAATACATTGTTAACAAAATTTTGTTTACACCACTGAAGTCACTGAAGTATGCGTACTGTATAATGTAAATCCAAGGTCATTTCATAAGAAATGACGGCAAATGGGACGTTGGTAAAAATCATGTCTCCTTCTGGTGTACACATAAAGGAGGCGGAAAAGGTAGAACAGACACTTGTATTTATCCATGTGTGTTGGGTCATGTAAGATGGTGCAGCTAAATAAGTGCACAGTCAACTCAGGCTTTGAACTCTGCCAGCGTTGGAGCACGTCTGACAGATTCCGCTAGGGCTTTCCACGTATGACAAACGCGTACGGTAAAGAAATTCCGACCGTACTCCAAGCGACTACGTTGCTGTGCCAGTTTGAGATGGTGACCACCCAAAATGCTGTTATGACTGAACTTTACTAAGAAGCGGCAAGTGTGGTTGGGTCCTCTCAAAGTTTGGTAACCGAAATGAGGTCCCTTCCCAATCGCCGATACCATCCGCTGAAGACCCGGAGCACCCGTAGCTTTCGTTCATTCGGAATATTATACAGACGCTTAACATACTTTGTTTCCCGTCGCTGGGATATCACCAAGGCGGTGAGATCCCTCCTCAGCCAACCTTAACTGATCTGTTTTGAGTATTCCACATGAGGCCGCATGTATGAGTAGAGAGGTGGTGGGCTGTTTATACTACACACAATCTAATATTTAATGTCGAAAATTTATACATTATCCTCTATTAGCTAAGGGAGTAGAGGTTCCTACCAACATCCAACTGGCTCCGGGTTCCAGGCCTACTCTCTCCACTTTACGAAATCACGTAAGGTCTAAACGCATCTTTGAATGCAGCGTTTTAGGGCGGGCAATTCCAACCTCTACTTTCCTCATAACTTACGGTCCCTGTCATCGAGTTGGCTGAGGATCAATTTATTGAGAATCGCGGTCTACCTGGAGATTGCATGTCGCAAGTCGTCTAGATAACGAGCACTTCAAAATGTCTCTCCAGTCAGTCAGTAGTGGGTGTGCGAAGCGCTGCACATTAGTAATGTTTGGCTTAGGAGTAGAGGTTCTCAATAACTTTCCGATGATCCAGGGTTTCAGGCCTGCTATCTGGATTAGCGTCCTACCGTGCCAGGCGGCAGACGCGTATGTACGGCGTTCCAGTTGTTATGATTATTTGCCTCCTCGAAATATGTTTAAACTCACTAATGGGACGAGTATTGCCAAACGCTGCTCCAGTGTGACAGAACTAATCTGCTGCGAATTGGGTACATGTGTCGTTGCTTAAAACGTATGCAAACTACGTATTGCCTACACAACATCAGCGCGGAAACTCCCAAATGACCATCGGCGCAGACATACTGTTTTGGTGGTCCAGCGATGCATACTTTACCCATCATCATTCTACACACGATTGAGATTGAACTCGGTTGATTTGGGTTAGTTAGCCCTGCGCAGCTGGTGTTAAAATATCGGCTTGCTACAAACGCATACACCTCCTAGTCACCGCTGCCTTTTTAGTGGAGTTGCGGTCTAAACGTACGCTTTCAACCACATCTTTGTTCAAGCCCCATTCGAAATATTGACAACTTTAAGGAGTTGTCTTGAAGATAGCCAGCCAGAAGTCTGGTGCTGTTCCACCTGAGTTTATGGTCGGTGCAGTATCTTTTGCAGACACCAGTGGTGTGTGCTACCCATTTAGTCAAGTCAGTTGGCGCTTGCCCACTAGAATCGTAACAGTCTACTAATCAACCAGCCGCTGCCGTGTCTTTGCAACGTGACATGCTATGCCGCATTGCCATGCAAGCTAATTCACTCAGCTTAACAGACCACTCACCTGAACTCGTACATGTTTTGTTTAAACACTGACCTCGCTAATTTCTGAGGCATAGATGAAGGTTACATGTGTGTTAAAAACGACCCAAATTAAGGCCAAAGTAGTGCGGAGCTAATTTGGCTGCATCTGACAAACTTAAGAGACCCAGTAGCCTTTACCAAAAGCGTTCGATCTAGGGGATTGTGTTCTGACCAAGATAAATAGTTCCCTGCTAATTCGCTTATCCGTTACTCATGAAAGTGAAAGAACTGAACAAGATGACATGCTACTTTAGATGCTGAACCTAGTAAATGGCTGCCCCAGTTGTAAGGCGCATGAATGCACTGGATTGGTAATGTTGATCAATGGAGCTTGACTCTTCTTAGACCGAAAGACGGCAGAGGCTCATTTCTAAGTGCAGTGACGAAGCAATGCTCAATGTTAGCACCGTAACGCTAGATACACAGAAAATATCCGCCTGAGACTGGTGGAAACCGATTTCCCTCTACCCTGGCGTGTTTCATTTGAAAACAGAGCTGCAGCGTACGCACGGGTCACGGGACTTATCGCTGTTGACCGTTTAGTTGCATACGCCGCAAATTTTCATCAACCAGGAACAGTTTTTGTGGTTACACTTGAGGCGCATGTACTGGGCGCCAGATGTACGTTTACGGCCCACAAACAAAGCTTATGAGTCGCTGACGATCGTATATTCCGGCGTCCCTGAGGCTGACGTAAATTCTAGTAAGTATATGTTACTGGATAGCTGAAAAAAGTAAACTCCATATACCTATGAACAGGCGTCCATACTAAACCAGCTACTAGGGTGCACAGTGTAGGATCCCGAAAGCGATGCACTACGCCGGATCACGGCTTTTTAGGAAGACACTATGATCTGCGGTTAAATTAGGAGGGGCTCTTCTGTCAGCCACTCGTCTTTGGACTAGCAAAAGATGTGTCCGCATTTTCCCGGACGTGTCTTGGGGAGCACATTAGCAAAGAAAACATAAACCAGACGATCGCTCCCAGCTAATAACGAAAGATGAGTAGTGTTCTTGGTGCGTTGGATCTTCATAGCCTGATGAGACTAATACTCAAGAGTATGTATGGGAGGAGCGGCGCTACGTCCATGAGGCATTCTTAAATGATCTCGTGATCAAGCAATCGTCACTGCTATGCTCATCATCAAAATACAACGGATGTGCCCCAAAATGATGATATTTGTATCTCAACATAGATACAGAGGAAAACGCACTTGAAACATAGAGCAACTAGCGCAATAAGCACAAGTCAGAGCTAGCCTGCTAGCATTCGACGCCAGACCACAAGTGACTGACAGAGTGTAGTTGGCGGGATTTAACAGTGCCACCCGAAAGTCTTGCGTTTGAAACGGAGTTCTGCTGGCAACAACAGAGCGAAAGAGCAAATACGTGCCCAAAATGCGCTATCATTGGGATATCTTTCACATATTCTAATCGACCGTTTGTACCGGTTCATGGTTTAATGTCAGCATTTCACCAAGAAACCAAATTGTTACTTCCCCCAGAAGGTTCGGGTTTACCTAACAATTGACACACATAAACTCACGCACGCACTGCCCTGTTGATTTAGCACTGTAAATGGCGTTTTCACAGTAAATTATCTGAGCTTCCATCTCATCAAGCCTGGTCTCAATCACCGGGACCTGGCTGAACATCGAACTCGCTAATGCTGGGCTGCAATGGAATAATGGTATAAAACGGATAAAAAAGCCAAGGCCTGACAGCTCAGATGGGATGGTTTGGGTGAATTAAGTGAGCGCAAAAAGGAAGTTACACTAATGTGAGACGTACATAGCATACACGTTAACACAAAGTATATATGTCTACCTGATTCCGTGGGGGTTGGTGAGCACAGTGTTTGTCTGCTTTTCGTCGTCACTCAATGAAAAAATCAAAGCAAATATTGCAGTGGTGTGCTGAGTGGTAGAGTCGTTTTTAAAAACGTGTAGCGTGGGAGCATAAATGTAAAAGCTCAAAAGGGCGTATTAAGTTGATAAATCTGAACGGAAAATAATTTCGTCGAAATTCCAGCCGATTGTATCGGGTGGACAGTTGCAGGTTATAACCCCTCAATTTTGTGTTGCGACTTACTTTCAGGTGGCGTCAAGCGTGAGCTGAGTATCCATGAGCAGGTACACCAGAATGACATCGTCCCAGAGACGGTGATAGCCTCCGCTGCACAGTTCTAGGGCTTCCAGTCACAGAGGGTTTGGAGTTGAAACAATCGCCTCATTTTTTGGTTGCTTTTTGCTGTGCGGTCTTACATGCAACTAGATTACGCTTTAACCGTGTTTGCCACGCCTGGATCGCGCACCCTACATGAGGCCTCACATACGCATTGAGCATTTGGGGGAAGGAGGAGAGGTGTCATCGCCATGAGATACCAACACACTGTTTTACGTTTTTGTACGCCTTTAATGAATGCTAGTCTTGTATCGCCATCCTAAGGTCGCGCTCCTGCGGGGCGGTCCTCAAGATGTGGTCTCCAAGCTTGTCTGCGTAAGTGAGCTTGTGCTGTACGTGTAGAGTTTTAAAATTATCGGTGTTGAAGGAAAGTAGATTTAGCTTTACCTATTCAAAAGTACGTTCTAACTCCGTCGCAATAGATCTTGATATTCCTAACAACCGATATCCTGCTATATCCTGATGTCCACGGCAAAAAGCAAAGGAATTTGTCTCAATGATACGCGCGAGGTCGTGCATAAAGATTAAGAATAAATGCAGCACAAGCAGTGATGCTTGTTGAATACCACGATTCACATCAGTAGGATCAGAAAATCAGCCACGAACACAAACAGGAAGCAGCCTCAGAAGAGTGAAATTTCCAATTGTTCTAATGACATGGTCCCCAATTCCATACCTTTGCAAATTTGGGAGACTGTTGGGGTGATCGTCTCGGTCGAAAGCTTCAAAAACTCGAGATAACTATCACTGCCCGTCCCATAGTCGAGTATTTCGGTCCAACTGCCACGCGCCGTAAGCAAAATGGTTGTGTAACAATGATGCTGAGGGAATTGGTGCTGTTCCGGCGCTATGATGTTAGACACATTTAGATGGTTCGTTTGTGCCTCGGCCATAAAGGACTTCATCATCTTTGAGGGCACTTGAAGGAGAATCACCGGGTGCTATTTGGCGGGCTCTGAACAGCTAGCACCATTTGAAATAGGAGTAAAGGTACCAGGTTAGGGAGCTTTTCATCCAGACATCTTTGGAAATATTGGGTTAATGACTCCGCTATCCTCGTAGCTTAAAACTCCATTGGTTTCGGGGACTGTTAGCACCAAGAAGGATCTATGTGTAGGCAACGATGGTAGCTTCCTCAACACGGTCGATGAAGTAAAAGGAAGTGTTTAAACTCTGGCGTCTGGGAGAATGGGTCAGGTATGTAACACCTAAACGCAGCATGTCAGATTGTTGGAGGATATGGGAGCCGTAGAAGGTTGGCTGCATCCTCAGTGGTTTGAGCACATCCATTTGCTGAGATGATTGCGGGGACACCACGCTTCACATTCCGGAGGTTGTTCACCAGTTTGAACACAAGCTTGTTGTTAACACCAAATATTTCGCTGGGCACTGCTAGTGTAGTAATTTGTCCTCATGGACAAATGTCGTACAATGGAACAGTGGAACAATGGTTTTATACGAGTAAACAAGCTAGTGCTTAACAGGTCCCATAGGATATTCATTGTGATAATTCAAAATATGGAGAATTTGTCAGCAAATTTAGTTTCACATTGGTGAACTCACCGCGGTATTCGTAGTATAATATGTAGACCCACTGTAAGTATATCAGGAATGACAGCAAATATGGTGTTAGTAAAACTTGCCCCGTCTTCTGGTGAAAATATGCAGGAGGGGAGCAACATAAAACTTGTATTATGAACTGATCCGTTGTGAATTCTCTGACAATTGCTTTTATGCATGGGCAGTGCGTTAGGTGATATGGTGCAGCGAAATGAGTGCGCGGGCAACTGGACTTTGAACTCTACCAGCATCGGAGCACAGATGACAGACTCTGGTAGAAAAAATTCCACGCTTTGCAGGCGCTTATAGAGAAGAAATTCCGGCGGCATTCCAAGAGACTTCACTGCTCTGCAGGTTTGAGATAGTGGCTCCTCAAATTATTGTTGTAACTAAGCTCTAGCAGGTGACGGAACGCGTAGTTAGAATCTCTTGAAATCTGGTAAGCCAAAATGAGGCCTCCACGTCATCGCAGATATTGTCTGCTGAAGTCTCCGAGCACACAGTGACTTTGACATTCTTGGTTACCCGGCGCTGGGGCATCTCTAGATCCGTAAAATCACGTCTCAGTCATGAAAGCCAGAACTGTATTGCGTATTCCCAATATAGACGCATGCATGAGCTGAGAATCCACAGAAAAATGGTACGGTCGAATTATCCAAATGCACGCCTCAGGAGACCCACGCATCCGATGCTGCTTCTTGACGCCTGTTCAGCCTGACTGGAACATCCAAGTTCGATCTGGACCGAAACTCCCTGATCCTCCTAGCCAGAAGATGTTGGTAGATCCCGGTGGCCGAGTTTGTAGTAGTGCACCAAATGTTGCCATTGGTGCATCACCCTTTATTTGTTCATGTTAAATCGAAATAGATTGTGTATTGAGCAAGTATAAATCCCGTCCAATTTGGTTGAATTAAAGTGATATCCTGTGGTGTATGGAATATCCACAGCACATTGTTGTCCCGGGCATAAAACAGGCAGTTGGAGTTTATGGGGCGTGTGATATCGTTGATATACCTCAAAAATAACCACCGTATAAGTACTGATCATCGTAGTACAGCGTACTCAATTAAAGTGAAGTCAAGAATTTACTTTCATACACCCATGTAGGGAGGTTGTGATCTGACGGCTAGTCACGCAATCGTAGCTCTAACCGCCGGGGTAAAAGAAAGTTTCCAATCCATCCAAGGAGAGGATCACTAATACCAAAGTTTTGTAGTTTGGAGAGCAAAATGTCATGGTCTAACCGGCCGAAAGCCTTTATAAACTCTAAAAAAACGACATCAACGCATATGCCAGTGTCTGCTGCTGCGATCCAGCTGCAGCGTGCTAGTGGTAGGTTTGTAGGGCATGATTGAGTTCGTTGGCAGGTAGTATGTTCCATTGTTATAGTAGTTAAGTTCTTTTAAGTAGGCCGTTAGCGCATCAGAAAGTATAGTTTCCATGACCTTTGTAAGTAACGGTAGTAAGATTATGGGGCGGTACATGGCTGGATTGGAACGACTATCTTCCTTTTGAATTGTGGTACTCATTCAGTGTTTCCACATGTTGGGCATGTATAATTCTTCAAAATAGTGTTGGAAGAATCCAGCCAAAGGCTCTGAAAATCGCACTCCTACCGCCACTAGCGAATTTGAGTGGACGTTACAAACTGTAGGAGAGCTGTGCAGACGCGCAGTCAACAGCTTTTAGTACAGCTTCCGTGTTGATTGCGATGCTCTAAATAGTTGCCCTCGTTGTCAGTTCTATGTTTCGCACTGTACACATGTTATGCCAGGCATATTTGCGCCCTGCGTTTTCGGGTTCTGCTCCGAATTAATGAAGGTGCTCTCACAGAACGAAAGGGCTTGTTTTCCAATGCAGATTTAATCAGATCACTGAACTAACCAGCAAATCACATCCAGGCAGTAGTAGTGGAACAGCAATCCGATAACTTCCAGCTGACTTCCTCACCAAATTCTGCTAGTAGTACGTAGCGTGTGATTCTGCAAAGCAGGTAAATGTTTCAGTGTGGATACTGTGCAAAACACACATACTAATAAAGTATTGCTGCCGGATCACTTAGTCCCTAATGACTATCCATCGTTGACTTCTCGATAATGATCTCTTCCTTCGGGAGCACTACATCAAGCACGTATGGTTTATTCCCATTCTGATTCAGGTAATCAGACTGATATGGCTGAAGAGCGAAATGCTTTCAATATGTTCATGCAAGTCAGTCTTCAATTTCTCTCTAGGAGATGCCGGAACTTGCAGATCGTGAACGTTGAAGTCGCCAGAAATGAGAAGATGGCTGTATCGTCCTCGTAGGACCCACTCCAAGGCTAATGTCAGGCGTGTGTTCATTTTTGAGATGGACATTGGGGGACGATAACCAACTACCACTAGGTAAGTGTCGTTGATTATCAGTCGCAGACTGCACCAGTGCGAGTTTATCTTTAGCGGTTCCGACTCACCCAAGGCTTCATACAACAGGTCACTGCGGTAATATTCAACTACCCCACTGCCCCTGCCCAGGTGACTGTTTCGAAGCGGAGGCATACCGTATGAGGCGAATTCGGCGTCAGTAATTTCTGAGTGCAACCATATTTCATTTACGAATATGAGGTCCAGGATGTATGATACTTGACGTTGCCACAGTTTGGCAATTTGCTTTGCTGTTTACATGTATGAAGGCTTCTCTGTTCTCACCAGTGAGTCGGGGTATGTGTGTTTTGCGTGTAACCTGTCGAGCAGTGGAAACTCGGTCATTAATCGTCTTTTCGAGTGGGCTGGTGTTGAACTTAATTGTATCAGATGCATGGGTCCTGCCGTTATCAATTTGATCCTCTCTTTATATATACTGGATGGGGTGTGTTCACCAATTTCGTTGACTACCTGAATGATCTTATCAGAACTGTTATCGGGAAGTTGTGTGACTAAATGGCGGCTGTCGTGTGCTCGCTTAGGGGACGCTGTTTTGATCCGAAGCTCAGCAGGAAGTCTGCTACTGCCCGTATAACTGCACTCCAAGGCCCCTGATGATGGTTGTCTGTCCTACGTAATGATTGATGTAGTAGAGATGGTGACTTTTTGTTCTATCACAATTACACACATTTATCACTTACAGATAACCCGGAAGTTCAACTTGTTGGCTCGATTTTCTGCCTTTGATGGTAATATGTGTTTGCGATCATCATTGGTGCACTGGTATGAAGGTCTCACAGCCCAGTTTCGATTCTCATCAGGTTTACATTGTAAGCTCCATATGTCTTGAATTCCTCCGGCGTGGGATTTAAGCCTATACTGCAACAGCTCGTTGATAGACTAGCATTGCATGGTTGTGATGAAATGATGCAATCAGTGGAAAGAGAGTTGTGTGAGCACCCCAGCAGCCGGATTGCTTTCAACGAACGAGTAATCGTTTACGCATCGCTGCGTCTACGCTGACTGCTTAATATTTGGCTGCATCGGAGGGAGTTTATTTGACCGAAATTAAGGAAGTATCTAATGAGTACAGGAGCGTTGTTAATGCTAGAAGCGACCTATACATTAACGTGCAGGTTTCTGCAAGCTAAGTATGACGCCATAATCATTGAGATTGTTACGTTGAATAAACCGCTTGTTCTTGAATGAACGAATTGTGAGACTTGATGGCAGAGAAAACCAAGGGAAGGTCACCGAACTGTGCTGAATCGCTAACTAGAGCGTAACCAAGCGTGAAAGCACCTACACATTGGACATAGAAGAACACAATTTGGCAAGCAAATGGAGAAGTTTGAAGAGCAAGTAGATCGATTTCTGTGTACTGCTGCGTCGGAGCGAACAACCTAGGGCGTATCGGCTGGCGAAGCTATGACACACAAGCATAGGAAATGCAGTGGGCTGTTTAGAAATGATGCAGTACGAAAATAACAAAGACCAGGTTGACCTGGAGACATTTATCTGAAAATGCACTGGTTATTGTGAGGTCCAGAGTTACGAGACTTATCAGCGGGATCACATTTTACTTGAAATACACACCCGTAAGATTCTATCAGAAAGCACCTTACAGTACTAAAGCTTCTGGCTCGTTCTTGTTATTTTCGCCATTCTGTGGTTAACGGTTTCGTCCGAAATAGAATCGTGTTAGAGATCAATTATACAAACATCGTTTAAAGGATCCGTTTCGACAACGGCTTTCACTTATCAGGCAGTATATTGCTACATTCCCGCTTGGTATTCAGCCGCTAACACCATCTAGCAAGTACGTTTGTCGACGGATGTAGAGCTATTTGCCGTATTCGGCTTGCCTGACAACACCGCGAATCCTGTTACTAAGACACAAGCAAATTGCAAATTCTGCAAAACGCGACATCTGAAGCACCGTGTTAAATGTCCGGTATGGTGACGAATTTGCGTCGGATGTGGCAAACAGAATCATTTCGCTCGCCTCCGCCAATCTTACAAAGTGAATGCATTCAACCTTGACACGAGAGTCTCAGACGCCGAATATTCAATCAGTAACCTATCGCTGACGAGACTAATGAAGTGTGTTCACGCAAGTTGGCTAGTGACTAGACCGCGTTACCAGTTAGACATACGTCATATCATCAACGTAATACCGGCGAAGCAGTTCCTAGGAATTCGTGTACGACCATTTCAAGACAAGCTGCGTACATGACGCGGTCCCGGACTCCAACCAAATTTCCTAGCTACAATCACAGTGAACAGTCCCATCGACAGCTTCTCACATCACTTGGACTTCGTGGTCGTGGAGGAAGAGCTCACAACGATTCACGGAATTGATACAATACAGCGTCTTGACTTTGTTCAGGCTAACCATGATCGTTTTGTGCACTGATGTCGAACAGATACAGAGGCTGGCAAACAGTATCTGTGCGTTCTCAGGCCACGTTTGAGAGATCCGAAATTACCACTCACTCGTCAATATATCCGACAACAGGCAAAGTTGCGCTGCCGGCTAGAAGGGTTCTTTTTGCTTTACTTGATAAGTCAGGCACCGAAGTAAGTCACTTGATGAAGTTGGGCCTGATGGATAACATTGACAAACCGACAGTTTGGCTGAGTCAAGCAGCATTGTCGCGAAAATTATTGGGATTTTTGTTTGTGCGTAGATCCCAAGCCGATAAATGACGCTTTGTGTACAGAACACTATATGACGCCAAATTCAGATGTTCTAACATGTGCGTTAGTGGAAATTACTTCACCAACTTTGAGTTTCAACATCATCCTCGATACAGGTTAGTTGAGGATGAGTAACATATTTCGGCTACTGTGCCGCAATACTAAACATTGCAGATTGCAAGCAATGTAGAAGCAAATAATATACAGTCCAACCCGCTTTATTGCCCACCTGGTTTATAGCCCACCTCGCATTATTGCCTAGTTTTGCAAAATATAAATTCTTTTCTCATAAACACCGTCTAATTGCCTATTACCGGATCGTCACACGGCTTAAATGTCCAGCTGCTTGGGCTATGTTCGTGTCACTTTGTCAACTTTATGCCCTATCTTTGACCCACAGTTGGCCAGTGTGATCGAGTCAAAAACAACAATGATGTCAGCGAAGTTACTGACAGATTAGAAAAGGTTACTTAAGTCATTCAATACACGAGCAAGCTAAATGTACAGACGGCTGGGGGCAAAACCCTATTCAGCCCTATTCAGACTCGAGAACCCAGCAAAGTCGCCTAAATTTTCCGCCTCACGTTTGTCCCCACTCTATTGGTTACACACAAGTAAGCCAAGTAACAGAAAGGATTTATCCTTGACAGAAAAGTTGGATCTTTTGGACAAATTAGAACATATGCAACAGGAACCTCGCATGTCAAGATGTCGTGTGATTTACATATTTTTCGTCCTATCCTAGCCAGGTTGATTGCCAGTGAAAAGGAACAGCGGAAGAAGTTGCCACATGGCGCTGCAAGCTCTCAGAAAAGGAAGCGATGTGGAAAGGAGGAAGAAGAAACTGCACTGAAAGACTGGGTGTTCTCGGTTCGTAAGCACAAGCAATGAGCTAAAGGCCCGCTTCTGATGAAAAAGGCAGAAGAAGTAGGGGAAGGATTTGGAAAAATCTGTGCTGCCACGGAAGGAGGGTTGCGAAGATGGAAAAATAGCACTCAAATTGTATATAAACGTGCACATGGCTAAAGCAGTTCCGCGGACAGAGCAGTCTGTGAAAATTGGCTGAAAGATCGGCGGCCTGAACATTTAAATGCTTTTTGTGATGACAACGTGTACAATGCAGATGATGCCGATCAACTTTACCGAGCAACTCCAGAATGTTCTTTGTGTTTTTCTGTCGTTGAGCACGACAGATGAAAAAACCACGGATAGGATCAATTTCCTGTGCTGCACCAATATGTCTAACAAAGATAAAAGCAAGATAGTATTGATATAAAAATTAATAAATTACGATGTTTTAGTGACATGAACATAATTACAGTTTCCATAACCAGAAAAATGCGTAGATGTCGAAAGAACTTTTCACCGATTGGGACCTAAACCAATATGGGCTGAAAAAATTTGTTGCACTTGAAGATTTGCACAGCGCATCCACAGGTAGAAGGACTGCAAGACATTCAAATGGAATTTTGGAGGCAACCACAATCAGCATTCTTCAACACATGGACCAATGTGTGCTTATGAATCTGAGAACCCGTTGCAGAAAGAAAATTGTGAGCCTAATTCCTTAGCAGATCGAAAACAACGTGTTATCTGGCTCATCATCGACGGTGGATTTCAATGCCAAGAGTTCTGTGCGCAATACAAGTAACTTTCTTTCAAAAATTTGAAGACAAGTTAACGATGCAAAAGTAATACCGAGCTATTGGCATGCTGGCTTTAGTCGACTGGAATCCAATGCATTTTCTGATAACGCCGCCATCGCTGTAGATGAGATCAGCGCTTGTACAATTGCAGTCATAAATGCAGAAACGTTTGTCGCCATTGAAGAGGACGTGGAATATAACTCAAGTCTGATAACTGTTGACGATGAAATCGTCAGTGAACATTTAGAGAACCGAATGGAACAGAAAGGAGGAAGCGACTCAGAGGATGACGTGTCGGATGCCTCCGTGAGTAACAGCAATCAACACGTGTCGCATTTAAGAGCAAATAACTTTGTGAATGATCTGTGTAGCTACGAACTTTTGCATTGGTGAGGCAACGATTTCTTATACAAATTGGACTTCATCAGAGTAAAAGTGACTGGGTATCTACACAAAATAATATGCAACTGACGTTGGATTGTCCTCTCAGCAAAAGTATACAGTACCGCCAGTTTCTTTAGCTATCCAGGTAAGAAGCTTTATGTTATAACTTGTAAATTCTAGGTTTTGCTCTTCTGAATAAACGTCTTGCAAAGGCTTCAGTTAATAATACGTATTTTCTCCTTCATAGTAAGTTACAATTCAAATGATAATCTGTACAATAATTTAAAGGTTGTTTCCCTTTTGGGAAAAATGGCAATATCATTTGATTGTCCACCCCGCTTGATTAGCCACTTTTGAGAGTTCCCGATGGTGCGAAATAAAGCTGATTCGACTACGATGTAATATTGTGTTTAATTTGTGATGGTATTTGAAGGTCGGTGGACAAAATACTCACAACACAGACGTCAGTGAAGTCGGCTGTTCACCATATCACCAACTGTATCCAACAAAATGCTTTCATTGCCCATTGGACCCCAAGCTGTCAATAAAGACACACCAACCTACGTCAACCAAAAAGTGAAGATTTCCCTTCCTCTAACCAAGTCACCATTGGTCCACCATGCTCTTCTTCCATCCACACCCAGGCCGCGCAAACAATGCAGAACGCGGGAGTTTGTGTGCTGTCATCCTCTACATGTCGCCAAGCCATCGGAGCCCGGTGTGTGATATCACGGTGTTGAGAACTTCACTCACTCTTCCTGCAATAAACAAGCGATTTCGATCACGCTAATTGTTCACTCCGTGCTCGCACCATACATAAGCCAACCTGCAAAGACAGCGATGGTCGACGGGCCATGTTTCGTAACCGTTCATGAGGGTTAAATCATGGCTGCGTTGTAGCTTCTGCCTTTCAGGGCGGGGGTAATGTCACGCTGGCGTTACAGGTTGCAGAGTTTGGTAAGAGTGCAATGAGCTTTTGCCACAGGTCCTAACACAGTTGCCCAAGTACTTGAAATTCTGGACGAATCCCAACTGGTGTTAATGAAACGCTGTGTCCCCGCCAATCTTGAAAGAGTACCGTGCATTTCGACGCTACAATACAAAGCCCAAAAAGACCGACAGACAGCGTTAATGTATCCAGTATAAATTGTCAAGTTTATGAGTTGTCACCGATTAGGGCCATGTCGTCGGCATACACCAATTCAAGAAATCACACACCAGGAGTAGCTCCAAATCCTCTAGGAGGCGACGAGCGAGCGTTCTTTTGCTGACTTCGACAATGTGGAAGGTCAAGAGAAATGGTGACAGCGGACGACGTTGTCGCACACAGCTGCAGTTATTAAAGGGTAAACAGTTTTCCATAAACCATCACTCTGCCCGCAAAGGCGCGTTGAACGTTCTGATAATGTTTTCGTAAATTTCGGGAATACCTATCCTGACCTGACTGTCGCGAAGTGCACCTCGATCCACCCAAAGGAACGCAGAGTTGATGTCGAGGAACACAATGAACAATGAACAATGAATTTATACGGGTTAAGAAGCATTGCTTTACAAGCCCCGTTGGATAGTTGGTGGAGATATCAACATAACAATTATGATGAAAAGGATAGTAAAATAGTTAATAGTTTAAATACGAAAATAAGGACTTATCGTTTGCTTCGCTGCAGTCCTGCGATCCACTTAGATTCACAACACCCACAGTTAACAACAAATAATTCCAGGGTAAACTCCAGGTGTAGGATGGAGACATAGCGTTAAGTAACGAAGTGTAAGTGGATGAGTGCATCGTCCAACCGTCTTTTAAATATTGTTAGTGTCGGTGCAGAGACGACCGATTCTGGGAGAGCATTCCACGGGTGACAGACACGGATGAAAAAGAAATTTCTGCGGCACTCCAGACGACTGTATTGTTCTGCGAGTTGTAGTGAGTGGCCCCTCAGTTTTGTATTGCTGCTGAGTTGCAGTAAAGGGCGGCACACATGATGTGGGTCTCGCAGAATCAAGTATGTCATAATCAGGTCGCCTCGTAGCCTGCGATAGCTTCCACTGAACAATCCTAGTCGTCGCAGCCTATCCTGGTAGCACCGATTGCGCATTCCAATTACGTTCTTAGATGCCCGGCGTTGTGGCAGCTCCAGTGCATTAAGGTCGTGTTTCAGCCATGGATGCCAGGCTTGAATTGCATATTCGAAATGGGGGCGAACATACGCACTGAGCATTTGTCGCAATGTGTAGCTGTTTATTTGTCCAAACGCCCGCCTCAACAGCCCCACGTGTTGGTTCCCGGTCTTCGAGGCCTTTTCGGATTGCCTGGAGTAACCCAAGTCAACTGGAACCAGGACACCTAAGTCACGTTCGAGAGTTGATTGTTGCAGTACGTCCGTTCCGAGTCGGTATGAGTAGCTGCTTTGATGTCGGATGGAAAGCACCTTGCATTTACTGACGTTGAAATGCAATAAGTTTTGGATCGACCATTAATACACTGTATCTAAGTCACTTTGGAGCACATGTTGGTCGGTGTTCACCTGGATCCTGCGCCAGATCTTGATATCGTCGGCAAACATTAGGAAGTTTGAAGCAATTCCCTGTGCAAGGTCATTAATAAACACCAAAAGCAAACGTGGACCTAGAACCGAGCCTTGCGGCACACCACACTCCACTTGTATGGGGTCCGATAACGAGCTCCGAACTCTGACCACTAATCGCCTTTGAAATAGAAAGTTGGCGATCCAGCTTAAAAGTGGGTCGCCGATCCCGTAATGCTGCAGCTTGGATAGTAGTATCCGATGGTCTAGACGATCGAAAGCCTTGGAAAAATCCAGGTAGATCACATCAACACCATCTCCAGCGTCGGCTGCCTCGGTCCAACTACTACGTGCAATTAGTAAATTAGTTGTACATGGCCGCTTTCGACGGAAACCATGCTGTTCAGGAGTGATGAGGTTGCAGTTTTCCAGATAGCACACCAGTGCATCGGCAACTATGGATTCCATGACTTTGGAGAGTATAGGAAGAAGGGTTACTGGGCGGTAGTTGGAGGGATCAGTTCTGCTTCCACCTTTGTGAATCGGGCTTAAAATTCCAAGCGTCCACATGGCGGGAACATGGTTCTGGTCTAAGCCGTGCTGAAAAACTGAGCTAATTATCCTGCCAGTTGGTTTGCTGCTGCTCCCAATGCCTCTGGACGAATGGTGTCGACACCCGGCGAGCAGTGTTTGCGTCGAGAAGTCAGCGTTTGCAATACAGCCTCTGCGGTAAAATTGATGCGGGTTAGTCCTGGTGAACAGAATACAAGGCTTGGTAGATCGCTTGGTGACAAGACTCTTTGAAACGTGGGGGCGTATTGCATCTGCAGCGCGTTTGCAACTTACATAGACGTTCTTGTTGGGCCATTAGCCGTCTTGAGTGGAGGAAATCCTTGCCTCACAAAATAATTTGGGTCTCCATTACATATTTTTGTGATCCAATACTCGACGCAAAGCAATGTATGATCAATACAGCCTCTTATTCGACGAAACCCAGCTTGCTACTCGCAAATATAAATCTCACTAGTGTCAGCCAGGCTGGGTAGAACGACAGACACAAACGAGTTTAGAAGCAGAGGGGTAGTGGAGGGGGTTGAATGGTATCGTTAGAAATTCGTCACATCTAGACTCACTCAGACAGCCGTCATACGCCCGGAAATACACTGCACGCGTTTCATCTTTTCGGGAATCGTGTGCAGTGCACATTCCATCGGACATTGGTAGAGCTCGAACCCGCAACTCGACAGTTGCCCGCCCATGGTTGAGACCACTGAGCTACGGGGGAAGGCAACGACCATCGTAAATAAGTTACAAGTTGTGATATAACGCCACTCACTATTCACTGACTTACACTTTACTGCTGTGCAGTGGGGGTTACCCTGTCCTCTGCACGGCAGTAACGTGTAAGTCAGTGGATAGTTAGCGGCGCTTTATCACATCCAGTAATGTATTTACGGTGGTCGCTGCGTCTTCCGTAGGTCAGTTGTGAAATTGTCCGCAAAATGGCAACTGAATGCTTCCCATACAGCAGAAGGAAGATCAGTAAGCCCCCTCTCCTTTGTGATAAGATTTGGCGTCTGGTTATGTTGTGTACCGTTCCTTCTTTTGAGGAAGCCCTTCATCTCGGATATTTAGTTGGCAAAAGTTGGCATTACTGTCTCTTCTTTTTGGAAACAAAGGGTCTTTAGATTTTTATTAATAGTCATCAGCCTCTACAATCGGAATAACATTGCTAAATCCTTTATCTTTTCAATACATTAAGAAGGAGTTTCAATCTTGCGCTCAAGTCGTTTTATCTTAAGGCCATTTTTCCGTGACGTCATTTATATCAGAGGACAGGGTTTCAATACTGTGACTCACGTTCTCATAGAATTCTTGTAAGGGTGCGGTTGGTCCCGACGACAAGCAAAAGTTATCCCAATTAGAGGAACACACTGCGATACAAAATTTTCACAGTTTATTCTGCTAACGTTGCACCGTAGTTTTCTTTGAAAAATCAGATGTGAATGCAAGGTCTAGTTTGCAACTAACAACATTTCGATCAAGGTCATAAAGGCAGTCTGTTGTCCCAGTAGTGTCAACAAGCGAGCCACAGGTGATATAGGATCTAGAGTCTTAGGACGTCGTTTGGGAGTAGGTAAATGTTGGGTCCATCCACATTTATGCAGTTAATTTGGAAGCTCCGCTTGTTGCCCGTTGGTTTTGTGTTAAGTCCATGAGATGTTTGGCGAGCTGAAATCACCTTCATTTAGCTTAGGTTGAATAGGTACATCAGAAGTATACATCGTGAAATACTCTACCATGCCATGTTTCGAATCGTGCTGAAGTTATGTGTCCAAGTTCCTAGAAAAGAGGCCACGTTGCTTGAATGGACAGTTGTAGTTTTCCATGCATCAAAAGATGACATGCAACATGTGTATGATGTTACAAAAGTTTGGTATAGTTTGGTTAGTTAAAGATATCCTCCTTATAAAAGCTGACTCTTAAGAAACGTTGGAGATAAGCACACAACTACTCTTACCGTGATAATAATAACTATGGCAAACAGACTGACTAGGGAAAAGTTGCCTTCACCGTCGTTCTTCCCAGTGTGTTGTCCCATCGTAATGGCATGGTGCAATAATGAGGTTCTTTGCTTCTCAACATCCAAACGCTTAATACACTGCAATTGGCGTCTTTTGACAGCAGACAGAAACTTCCATGAGGTAGGCTACTGCTCAGATTTAGGTAGGGTTAATTTGTAGCCTCATCCCATATAACCTATATATGGCCATGATCCGGAAGCTTTCGCATCTCTGGTAACCTCAGTGTCCACGGTCTGGACGTTCTGGCAGATCATGCGCTCAACCCAATGCCGAAGAGCAAGCTGTACTTACGTGCCCCTCCATTAAATGGAGACGTCAGTTTGCCTCCTAAAGTAATTGTTACCGAAAGCCCGCCAATGATCAGATATTAGTTACAAATGAACAGCTCAAAATAATAAGCCAATAACAGCAAAGCAGCTATGGATGAGTAACTACAACACGGTATTTTTAAAAAAGTGTTGTCACGCTGAATAATTACAGGGGCTCATGGAGGGGCGACATGTAATCACAGATTACTGCATGATAACCGAATTTAATGAAGAGGTCACCTGGCCGTCTTATTTGACGATTCATTTTCCAGTAAACAGATGAGGTTCGCTGGAACACTCAGCGAACTAATATCTGCACCAGATCTACTTCAGTCTAACTGTGAAAAACCTAAGCAATTAAAAGCGTCCTCGGTCAAATAACTCGCAAACAATTTGTCAGGTTACATCCATAGAACACGTACGATTGTGAACCTATTTACTAAGTCAGGAAAATATTTCACGCCAATAGACTTGGGATGTGTTCACTACCCGCAAACTAATATCTAATGTGGAAACTATATACATTATCCGGTATTGGCTTAAAGGGTAGATGTTCCTACTAAAATCCAACTGGCTCCGATTTCCAGGCCTACTCTCTCCACTTTACGAAATCACGAAAGGTTAAAACGCGTCTTTGAATGCAGTGTTTTAGGGCGAGCAATTCCAACCTCTACTTTCCTCATAACTTACGGTCCCTGTCATCGAGTTGGCTAAGGATCATATTAATGAGAATCGCGGTCCACCTTGAGATTGCGTGTCGTAAGTCGTCCAGATAACGAGCACTTCAAAATGTCTCTCCAATCAGTCAGTAGCGGGTGTGCGAAGTGCTGCCTATTAGTAACGGGTGGCTTAGGAATAGAGATTCTCCATAACTTTCGGATGATCCAGGGTTTCAGGCCTGCTATCTGGATTAGCGTCTTACCATGCCAGCCGGCAGACGCGTATGTATCGCGATCCAATTGTTACCATTATTTTTCTCCTCGAATTTTTCTCCTCACACTTACCCTACGCATATTTTTATTGGATTTACTAGCGCTTTTCACTTATCCATCATACGTAGAATCATTTTCCAAGATTACTACGGTATACCCAGCCGATTTAAATGGTTCTCGCGCTTATACCTACCAAAACATTTTATTGGTTTTTGCTCAACCGTCGTTTGCGCAACATATTTTAGTACAGGAATTGTGAGGCATTCAAACGATACCAAACGTTGAGTTGAGTGTACCTCAAAACGGATGTATGAGAACGTGTGCACACTTATTCTCCCTGTGCATCTAGCATCAGAATGAGAAACTTACACAGTCCGAGCGGCTAGCCATCAACCCATCAACTGACAACGCGCGCTGGTGCATCTTAGTGTTGAGTGCAGTCAGGTGTTTATGCACACACACGAGAGGTAAAACATCCCACCCTCAACTTGAGTGTTGGAAATTGGCGGATGGCTCAATCTTGCAACCTGCGCGAGACCATAGATGTGCGTGTCATCAATGAATATGGCTCAATCAAATGTTACATGTGACTTATGCGTTAGGGTCATCGGGGTGCGACTAACTTGATTTAAATGCTCTAAATTATTTCACTTGAAATTATAAGGACAAACCTACTCAAAACTACACAATACAGCGGCAAAACAGAGAGATTTTGGTGCCAGGTGTGCAAGTGCATCCCTGGTGTTAGTCGTTTGATCTTTCGAATGAAACTGTGTGAAAAGCTGATGGAAGCAATCGAGTAAATGACGAAGACAAGGAATACCACTGTGTGCGTAAGCGAAGCTCCACCCGCCTCTCAGTGGATCTTAATCACTTCCACAAGAAGGCCAATATAGGGTACCAGGTGTCTTAACCTCCCCTCAGTGTCTCGGTCTCCAGATATTCCAACTCACCTCACTGCCCTAGGGGAATAAGCCATTTACTGCTTCCCGGCTCCGAGGTTGTAGCAACAAGTAATGCATTAACCATACTTGAGACCGAAACTACAGCTAGTCCGAGGTACAAAATAATTGGACAGCACACGTATCGGTTGCTTACACGTAAACGCCAGAGAAGACATTAGTGACTGCACGTAACGGACTGGACAGAACCGATGGATCGATTCACGGACTGTCGTCAGCAGTATCAATATAATACCACGGAAAGCAACAAAACCCAGTGTTCTCAAACCGGTAGCCATCAGGCGCAATCATGTTGCCTTCAGTATTTGTAAACTCATGTACCCGAATCCAAATCAAAAATCAAAAATGCTTAGCTGCTAGACGATCATAATCAATGGATCCCATCTGTAACATCAGCTCTGTTCAAGCTGAACCCAATACACTGAAAAACAACTTGCCTCACTTAAATATAATACATTTTGCCGAGCCTCGATTGCTTCCATCAACACGAAATTCCGCAGATGAGACTGCAGCCATTCTGCTGTCTGTGGATCGACTACACTAGGCAGCGAACGGAGCGCGCATACTACCACAAATCTCGTGGAATGAACGTTCAGAGAATATGTACAGCCTAGAGGGTAGTCGAGAACACGAATGGCAAAGCGTCATTATTCATGCTCTCCGCCATTCCCAAAGCATACACATTGGAATAATCTCAGGCATTTGACAAAGAGCATTGTATTTAGCAATGTTCGTTGCAGCTGCGTTGACTAGATGTCCCGGGTCGCCAAATTACAAAGAACGTGAGCTTAGGTTGCTGAAGCTGGGTATATATCCTTAGTTAACGGTGCATAATATTCCCTAGAAGGGCGATGTGTCGCTTCGCATGATGCTAACAGAAATTCGATTGAAACCAGCAAGCACACGCGCCAAGGCTAACGATTACTCAATGAGGGTGGCAAAGTCAGCGAAAAAATCCGTTGTGGAGTCCAGCGCAGAGATTAATCCAACAGCATTCATAACATCCAGAGGAACACTGCGGGATGCTTGTGACCCTCATGGCCATCATGGATTGGTGTATCCGGTGCAGCAATGTAACAGAAGCGCATCTCGAGAGCCAGTGAATATTCAAAACGTGAGCATCAGCCGAGCTGCCGAGAGCAGGCCAAGTCTCAGAAATGCTGTCTACACATTCTACCAATTTTTAACACAGCAGACAAGCACTTGTTGTTATACAAATGAACAAAGCCACCTCACTAGACTGATAGAGTTTTGCCTGCGTCAGATCTGGAAGTGATGGAACCTCAGCATATTAATCTAAACATGATTGAGTGGCGTGATCACTGACACAGGTGTATTACTACATAGGACGATCATTCCACGCAGCGCTCAACTGAATAACGGAAGTGGTGTACAAGTATTATATCGCTGTGGGATACATCATGATCTCATCCACGACACGGACGTCCAGCTTGTTGACTTGTTTTAGGGAAAATATTCAAGTACGACGTGGTGACAACTTTAGCGCGTGTCGTGCAACGCCCTCCGTCATCCAATTCAGAAATGGACAATCGGCAGGCCCATTCTGAAAAAAATGCTCGAACAGTCACATAGTCGCATTTTTCTGGTTGGTGACTAATCATTGCACCCTAGAATCCTCAGCCTGTCTCAATGAATAATTCACAATGGAATTGCAGGAGCCAGTCACTAGATCAACACTCTAAAACCACGTTACTTCACCATAAGATTCAGAACGAAGAACAAACCAATTATCCGGTATCTCGTGTTCACCAACGAGAAGCTCATGAACGAAAAGTATGTGTAGTACGTCCTCTGGGCCGAAGCGATTATGCACCACGCTTGTTCAGCTATAACCGTTATGCGGACTACCCTCAGATTATTAACGATTACGGCATTCTGACCAAACTCATTAGTGCAACCGACTGGTCATTGTAGATGGTTTCGCCCATGATGTCGAAGGGAGGAATTTTTATTTGTTCAACCGGTTAGTAACAACTCTGTCGAGGAACAGACGCCTGCGTACGAGGAGAGTAGAGCCATTTATACGCAACAGGGCGCGGATGTGTATGGTCACACGAGATTTCTTCTGGCAAACTAAAAGGAGTCACCAGCTGCAAAATAATATGATGCCTACACTATCCATTGAAATTATTGCGTGTACCTGCTACGCAAGGTAAAAGAAACATCAACAGAAACTGGTTAAAACATTCTCTTCAAACCCATCGCTCATATACAGACATCCGAATCAAATTATTATCTCTGGTGAGGGATTCCTCACATCCACACGCCATGTAGACCAGCACAAAGTATAGCGGCAATGGCCAACACCCTATGTCAGAAATTGTCCCCAAGCTTACAAATCACCACTTCACTGCGTTTACCGTCCACGCAAGTGATGCCACCGCCAAGAAGCAGCCATATCCCGATTACGACTGCAGATGGGCTGATGGGTAGATTTCCCTCTCCTGTTGCTGCTACTATCCGTACGAATGCCTAGACGTCAGATGCAATGGACTTGGCGAATCCATTATCTAAGTTCCTCCAGCGATTTCATATCAACTTTCTTCTAGCAAAATTTTTCCATTGATCGCACCAGTTGGACTTCAGTCGGCGACAGTGGTGTGCGAGTTGACACAGTTTAGCTGGACTTTTCAAAGACCTTTGACCGTCGAAAACATCGCGTGCTGATTTAAATGCTTCAGGGCCATGGAATTGTTGACGTAGCATTCGGTTTGTTAGGTCTCTTCTTGATGTAATGACATCTGAAAGTGAGAGTTGGAGACACAATCTCTGACTTTATCGATGTTCAGTTTGGAGTGCCTCAGGGCTCATTACTTGCTCCACATCTATTACTGATTTATGCAAAGCGTGGAATTTTTTCTACCAGAGTCTGTCATCTGTGCTCCAATGCTGGTAGAGTTCAAAGCCCGAGTTGCCCGCGCATTTATTTCGCTGCACCATATAACATAACGCACTGCACATGCATAGAAACAATTGTCAGCTAGAGATTTCACTACGGTCAACTTATAGCACAAGTTTTATGTTTCTCACCTCCTGTATATTTTCACCAGACGACGGGACAAGGTTCACTAACACCACATTTGCCGTCATTCCTGATATACTTACGGTGGATCTACATATTATACTACGAATACCGCGGTGAGTTCACCAGTGTGAAGCTAAATTTGCTGACAAAGTTCCCATATCTTTTTATTCTCAATATGAATATCCTACGGGACCAGTTAAGCTTTAGCTTGTTTACTCGTATAAAACCATTGTTCCACTGTTCCATTTTACGACATTTGTCTATGAGAACAAATTACCACACTAGCAGTGCCCAGCGAAATATTTGGTGTTGACAACAAGCTGGTGTTCAAACTGGTGAACAGCCTCCGGAATGTGAAGCGTGGTGTCCCCGTACTCATCTCAGCAAATGGATGTGCTCAAACCACTGAGGATGCAGCCAACCTTCTACGGCTCCAATCTCCTCCAACAATCTGACATGTTACGTTCAGGTGTTATATACCTGACCCATTCTCCCAGACGACAGTTTAAACTCTTCCTTTAACTTCATCGACCGTGTTGAGGAAGCTGCCATCGTTGCCTACACATAGATCCTTCTTGGTGCTAACAGTCCCCGAAATCAATCGAGTTTTCAGCTACGAGGATAGCGGAGTCATTAACCCAATATTTCCAAAGATGCCTGGATGAAAATGTCCCTAACCTGGTACCTTTACTCTAATTTTATATGGTGATAGCTGTTCAGAGCCTGCCAAATAGCACCCGGTGATTCTTCTTCCAGTGCCCTCAAAGATGATGAAGTCCCTTATAGCCGAGGCACAAACGAACCATCCAAATGTAGCTAACATCTTAGGGCCGAAACAACACCGATTCTCTCAGCATCATTGCTACACAACCATTTTACCTATGCGCGTGGCAGTTGGACCGAAATACTCGACTCTGGGACGGGCACGGATAGTCATCTCGACTTTTTGAAGCTTTCGACCGATTCGATCACCACACCTATCTCCCAAATTTGCAAAGGTATGGAATTGGAAAGCATGTCACTAGAACAATTGGAAATTTCACTCTTCTGAGGCTGCTTCCTGTTTGTGTTCGTGGCTGATTTTCTGATCCTACTAATGTGAAGCTTGGTATTCAATAAGCTTCACTGTTTGTGCCGCATTTATTCCTGATCTTTTTGTACGACTTCGCGTGGATCATCCAGTCAAATTCCTTTGCTTTTTGCCGTGGTCATCAGGATATAGCAGAATTTAGGTTGTTAGGAATATCAAGATCTATTAAAACGGGAATTGAAACGTACTTTCGAATAGGTAAAGCTAAGTCTACTTCCCTTCAACACCGATACTTTTAAAACTCTACACGTACAGCACAAGCTTACTTACGCAGACAAGCTTAGAGACCACATCTTGAGGAACCCCCCTAAAGGAGCGCGACCTTGGGATGACGATACAAGATTAGCATTCACTAAAAATGTACAAAAACGTAAACCAGTGTGTTGGTCTCTCATGGCGATGAGACCCCTCCACCTTCCCCCAAATGCTCAATGGGTATGTGAGGCCCCAAGTAGGAGGCGCGATCCAGGCGTGGCAAACCCGGTAAAAGCGTAATCTAGTTGCATTTAAGACGGCACAGCAAACAGCAACCAAAAAATGAGGCGATTGTTTCAACTCCAAACCCTCTGTGACTGGAAGCCCTAGGACTGTGCAGCGGAGGCTATCACCGTCTCTGGGACGATGTCATTCTGGTGTACCAGCTCATGGATACTCAGCTCACGCTTGACGCCACTTGAAACTAAGTCGCAACACAAAATTGAGGGGTTAGAACCTGCAACTGGGCACCCAATACATTCGGATGGAATTTCGACGAAATTATTTTCCGTTCGGATTTATCAACGTAATATGCCATTTTGAGCTTTTGCATTTATGCTCCCATGCTACACGATTTTAAAAACGACTCTACCACTCAGCACACCACTGCAATATTTGCTTTGATTTTTTCATTGAGTGACGACGAAACACAGACAAACACTGTGCTCACCAACCCCCACGGAATCAGGTAGACATATATACTTTGTGTTAACGTGTATGCTATGTACGTCTCACATTAGTGTAACTTCATTTTTGCGCTCACCTAATTCACCCAAACCATCCCACCTGAGCTGTCAGGCCTTGGCTTTTTTATCCGTATTACACCATTGTTCCATTGCAGCCCAGCATCAGCGAGTTCGTCGTTCAGCCAGATCCCGGTAATTGAGACCAGGTTTGACGAGATGGAAGCTCAGATAATTTACTGTGAAAACGCCATTTACAGTGCTATGTCAACAGGGCAGTGCGTGCGTGAGTTTATGTGTGTCAATTGTTAGGTAAGTCCGAACCTTCTGGGGGAAGTAACAATTTGGTTTCTTGGTGAAATGCTGACATTAAACCATGGACCGGTACAAACGGACGATTAGAATATTTGAAAGATATCCCAATTCTAGCGAATTTTGGACACGTATTTGCTATTTCACTCCGTTGTTGCCAGCAGAACTCCGTTTCGAACGCAAGACTTTTGGGTGTCATTGTTAATTCCCGCCAACTACACTCCGTCGGTCACTTGTAGTCTGGCGTCGGATGCCAGCAGGCTAAATCTGACTTGTGCTTATTGCGCTAGTTGCTCTATGTTTCAAGTGCGTTTTCCTCTGTATCTATTTTGAGATACAAATATCATCATTTTGGGGCACATCCGTTGTATTTTGATGATGAGCATAGCAGTGAAGATTGCTTGATCACGAGATCGTTTAAGAATGCCTCATGGATGTAGCGCCGCTCCTCCCAGACATACTCTTGAGTATTAGTCTCATCTGGCTCTGAAGATCCAGCGCACCAAGAACAATACTCATCTTTCGTTCTTTAGCTGGATGTGATCGTCTGGGTTATGTTTTCTTTGCTAATGTGCTCCCCAAGAGACGTCTGGGAAAATGCGGACACATCTTTTGCTAGTCCAAAGACGAGTGGCTGACAGAAGAGCCCCTCCTAATTTAACCGCAGATCATAGTGTCTTCCTAAAAAGCCGTGATCCGGCGTAGTGCATCGCTTTTGGGGATCCTACACTGTGCACCCTAGTAGCTGGTTTAGTATGGACGCCTGTTAGTAGGTATATGGAGTTTCCTTCTTTTCAGCTATCCAGTAACATATACTTACTAGAATTCACGCCAGCCTCAGGGACGCCGGATTATACGATTGTAAGCGACTCATAAGCTGTTTGTGTGTCGGGGACGTACTTCTGGCGCCCAGTACATGCATCGCAAGTGTAACCACAAAAACTGTTCCGGGTTGATGAAAATTGGCCTTGGACGCGTATGCAACTAAATGGTCAGCAGCGATAAGTCCCGTGACCCGTGCGTACGCTGCAGCTCTGCTTTTAAATGAAACACGCCAGGGTAGAGGGAAATCGGCTTCCACCAGTCTCAGGCGGATATTTTCTGTGTATCTAGCGTTACGGTGCTAGCATTGAGCATTGCTTGGTCACTTCACTTATAATTGAGTTTCTGCCATATTTCGGTCTAAGAGTCAAGCTCCATTGATCAACATTATCAATCTAATGCATTTCTGCGCCTTACAACTGGGGCAGCCATTTACTAGGTTCAGGACCTAAAGTAGCATGTCATCTTGTTCAGTTCTTTCACTTTCATGAGTAACGGGTAAGCGAATTAGCAGGGAAATATTTATCTTGGTCAGAACACAATCCCCCAGATCGAACGCTATTGGTAAAGACCCCTGGGTCTCTTAAGTTTGTCAGATGCTGCCAACTTGGCTCCGCTCTACTTGGACCTTTATTTGGGCTGTTTTTAACACACCTGTAACCTTTATCTATGCCTCAGAAATTAGCGAGGTCAGTGTTTAAACAAAACATGTACGAGTTCAGGTGAGTGGTCCGTTAAGCTGAGTGAATTAGCTTGCATGGCAATGCGGCATAGCATGTCGCGTTGCAAAGACACGGCAGCGGCTGGTTGATTAGTAGTCTGTTACGATTCTAGTGGGCAAGCGCCAACTGAATTGACTAGATAAGTAGCACACACCACTGGTGTCTGCAAAAGATACTGCACCGACCATAAACTCAGGTGGAACAGCACGAGACTTCAGGCTGGCTATCTTCAAGAAAACTCTTTAAAGTTGTCAATATTTCGAATGGGGCTTGAACAAAAATGTAATTGAAAGCGTACGTTTAGACCGCAACTCCACTAAAAAGGCAGCCGTGACTAGGAGGTGTATGCGTTTGTAGCAAGCCGATAATTAAACACCAGCTACGCAGGGCTGACTAACCCATGTCAACTGAGTGCAATCTCAAACGTGTATAGAAAGATGATGGGTAACGTATGCATCGCTGGACCACCAAAACAGTATGTCTGCGCTGATGGTCATTTGGGAGTTTCCGCGCTGATGTTGTGTAGGCAGTACGTAGTTTGCATACGTTTTAAGCAACAACGCATGTACCCAAATCGCAGCAGATTAGTTTTGTCACACTGGAGCAGCGTTTGGGAGTACTCGTCCCATTAGTGAGTTTGATCATATTTCGAGGAGACAAATAATCTTAACAACTGGAGCGCGATACATACGCGTCTGCCGCCTGGCACGGTAGGACGCTAATCCAGATAGCAGGCCTGAAACGCTGGATCGTCGGAAAGTTATTGAGAACCTCTATTCCTTAGCCACCCGTTAGTAATGAGCAGCGCTTCGCACACCCGCTACTGACTGATTGGAGAGACATTTTGAAGTGCTCGTTATCTGTACGACTTGCGACACGCAATCGCCAGGTCAACCGCGATTCTCATTAAACTGATCCCTAGCCAACTCGAGTACAGGGACCGTAAGTTATGAGGAAACTAGAGGTTGGATTTTTTCCCGATATAAAACACTGCATTCAAAGATGCGTTTCCATTTTACGTGATTTCGTAAAGTGGAGGGAGCAGGCCTGGAACTCGGAGCCAGTTGGATGTTAGTTGGAACCTCTACTCCCTTAGCTAATACAGGATAATGTGTAAATTTTCAACATTAAATATTCGATTGCGTGTAGTATAAACATCCCACCACCTCTCGGCTCATACATGCGGCCACATGTGGAATACTCAATACAGATCAGTTAACGTTGGTTGAGGAAGGATCTCACCGCCTTGGAGATATCCCAGCGACGGGGAACAAAGTATGTTAAGGGTCTGTACAATATGCCGAATAAACGAAGGCTACGGGTGCTCCCGGTCTTCAATGGATGTTATCGGCGATTGGGATGGGACCACAATTTGAGTTACCAAACTTTGAGGGAACCCAATCACACGTGCCGCTACTTGCTAGAGCTCAGTCACAACAGCATTTTGGGAGGTCACCATCTCAAACTGGCAGAGCAATGCAGTCGCTTGGAGTACGGTCGAAATTTCTTTACCGTACGCGTTTGCGGTACGTGGAAAGCCCTAGCGGAATCTGTCAGATGTGCTCCCACGCTGGCAGAGTTCAAAGTCCGAGTTGACCGTGCACTTATTTGGCTGCACTGGCTTAAATGACCCAACACACATGGATAAATACAATTGTCTGTTCTACGTTTTCCGCCTCCTTTATGTGTACACCAGAAGGAGACACGATTTTTACCAACACCCCATTTGTCGATATTTCTTAATAAATGACCTTGGATTTACATTATACAGTAAGTGTACTTCAGTGAGTTCAGTGGTGTAAACAAAATTTTGCCAACAAGTTCTTAATATTTTGGGTAGCAATATAACCATCCTATGGGAACTGTTAAGCATTAATATTTTTACCTTAATATCCGTTGTTCTATTGTTTCTACTAGTTGCCGATGACCTAAAATTATGACTTGGTTTCACTACGATGGAGGATTACAGAGCTCTACATAATGACCTTGTACACCCATCGGGAATATGATGCAGCTCAATGCCACCAAGCGCAAATTCTGAGCATATGCCATCAGAATACTTACAACTGCCAGCTGGAGCCAACAATCCTGCAGCGGGCTTCCGAGATGACAACCTCGGAATATTCGTGAAAGATGATTTTGGTGGTTTGAGGCAAACCGAGAAGGCATCAGAGGAAGCAAACAAGCATTTTGGCCTCCAAATAAATCTTTCAAAATGCTCGCTGGCTAAGCCTTTCCGAAAATGCTTGGCGCGTACGTGAGGCTGTTTGTTGATTACGTTCCCAAGCGTGGGAACGCTGGGAGAAACACCACCTTACTGCGCTCTATAATGCATAACACACGGCGACGAAGAAGGTTAAAGGTTTGTCACAACTTTCACGCTCCCTTCTTTTGAAAAAGCCAAATATGCACAACGAAAATTATCGCGTCCACGCGGAAATCTTATAATGGTGTATCAGATCCTAAAAGCTTCTACCACATATGCCACCAACTTTCGCAGAGCAGCCAATACACATCACTGAGGGGTCAGCAGTTTAAGTTGGCCACGCTGACTGGAATGTCCACGATAGGTTTTCTCCAAATGACACAGCACTGGAACGCTAACCCAATGCACGGAATCAATTCCCTTACATTTTCCCTCAACAGAAAGCATGTAGACAATACCGCGACACATTTCCACTACGTGATGTAGTCCATGGTCATCAGATGAAGGCGTCGGTGCAGAATACAGTGGATGGTATCATGATACTCTTAAACACTTGGCAGAAATGCTCACACATGGGCTAATGCCAGTCCCCTAATGAGTCATGAAGCTCACGCGCCCTCTTACCGACGACGCTTTTGTACGTTGTAACAGTTACCCTAACCATATTATGGGGCATGTTATGCATTCGCTCGTATACTCGTCATAATCCACTGCGTTATTACTACAATGCTTCAGCCCAATTAACTGCGATAAACAACAAATCACACAATTTACGTGATCGCGTAAGACTTGCGGTAAGCAAAGGCTATGCGCTCTTGTTTCTTGCTATATTGACTTTCGGTCTTACTGGTTACCTTCAGCAACCAGTAAAAGTTTGCACATTGTTCTCGTAATATTTTTGTTGTTTCATTGCTCCAGTGCTCATTGGCGGGGCATGCCATCTCGCGTCCCTAGATGAAGCAGGGCTCAACGTTCAATGTTACGTCAAGCTGATTCCGGACCCAATGTCTAAGACTTCCGCTTGTGCAACGGTTCGTAAAAGGGTGGAAAAACTGTTGAGGCCTTAGGTAAGAAGCGAGGATAGTGAGAAAACATTGATAATAACGATCGGAGTTTAGCTTCATTCTTGGGTTCAGGTGCGACAAGGATGGGCTTTACTTCAGCCTCTAACACGTGTAATCCGTTTAAATCGAGGCGGTAACCACAACTACGAACGGAATCTGAGAACTGGTTAGTCTTGGACTTTTTCAGTTTGCGTCTACTCTGTTGTAGACTTTTGAACACAGTGCATAGCGTTTGAAAATATTCAGCATCTGTACGTCCTGTGATTGAATATCCCGGTAAATGATACTTTGTAATATCGCTAGGGTCGAACCGATTCCGAAGAGCAGACGTTTGTACTGGTATAGATCCAACAGTTTGTTTATCATAGTGAACGAGCGAGAAGTCTTGCCTAACGCAATTTGTATGTACGCGTGACTGAGATCGATCTGCGTAAACATTTGACCATCTGCCAGAGCAACATACAGATCCTCTATCCGAGGTAAGGGATACTTATCCAGAATTTCAAGAAAACGATTAACAGTTAGTTTACAGTCGACACAAATGCGCACAGAACCGTCCGGCTTCAGGACTGGAATTATTGGAGCAGTCCACTCACCGAATTGGACTGGATCGAATGTTCCTGCTGATTGCAATCGTTTTATCTCCTCGTCCACCTTTGATCTCATGGAATAATGTAGGGTACGTGCCCAGAATAATCGGTGCTGAGTTCCCGGACATAATTTGATACTAGCATGATATGCGTGCAAAGTTCCTAGTTTCTCACCATAAACATCAGAGTATTTGTTGAGCAGATCCTCCAAGCGCTGGGTAATGGACAGGAACTGCTCTCTAGCGCGGATGGAAGGCATTTAATACAGTCGCACCAGAGTAAGTTCAGACAATCGTTCGACATAACACACGCATGAAAGGTCTGCTTCTCCCCATGGAAATTTGCATGCACAGTGCAATTTCCCAGCTCTGGAATCGGCTGCCCCGTGTAAATACGGAAATTTGCCTCACAGGGATAAAACTTAGGCAACTTTTAACAGATGCATCACTGATTATGGTAACTGAGGCACCGGTATCAACTTCCGCTTTAACCAACTGGCATTCTGTTTCCAATTGCACAGTGTAGGGTGGGTGAATGCCGCAGATGCTCGACGTTGCGTTCCAGCTCGTGTTTAGCTGGTCTTCCTCGTCTGAAGCCTGGACGACCATCACGGGCTTCTTGGGAAAATTTCATTTCGCGGCTGTGCACGCTTCAGATCGGCAAACTCGGACGGTGCCCTTATTTTCCACATTGGCGGCAAATACTCTGTTTATGAGAACATTCCTCGCCTGATAAATGATGACTTCCACAGCGGTGACAGGTAAAAGGCAATTCGGACCGTCTCGAGTTAACATCTTTTCAATCGACCGCTTAAATTTTCTTTGTGTGAGCTTGCGAGCATAAAGCTGCTAAATGTACATGGATATTCTCCAGCTGTGGAACATCATTGCAGGCCTTCTCCCAGCTCCTCATCGCCACATCATCTGACAACAATCTTTCACGAACCTGTTCCTTAGGGATACCGAATATCAAGCACTGTAAATCTACCGCCTCTTCGAACTTCGTGACTGCCATTTCCCTATATCGACACACTGGTAAGGTTTGCAGAATCCGCGCAATGAAATCAATGACAATTTCTTCACGGTTTAGACGCAAGGTCGAGCAAGAATACCGAGCAATATAGATGTTCAGTCGTAAACAGCATAACCCGATGAAGACTTCTAGCGCGCCATGGACTGTCTCTTTCTCACCGACATAGTGAGCGTCAAAATTTCTTTGACCTTCATCCCCTAAACACTATATCAATAGTTACATTTTGTTTGCAAAACGGGCCGTAGCTCCAAATAGTCCAAGAAAGTGCGCTCACAGCGGTTCTAGGTAGCCCGTGTTAGATTCAATGAAGGAATATTCCAAAGTAGTGTAGGAAGTTGCAGCATCGCAGTAGTTTAACCTTGTCGCCAGAATGTTAAGTACTCCATTTAGCCGATAAATGGGAAGAAACGCGCACGCGTGGTATGCAACCGATTTACTAAAAGCAGCCTGCGTTACAGTGGCTAGAAAAGCCGGAAAAGAACACCAATGAAATAAGGAAAGTAAGGCAAGTTCGTTCTCAAACAATCATTTGAAGGCCTGGGTTTACGAACCGATGCTCAAGTGCATAAATGACAAATAGCAAAAACTTGAACTAAGAAAACGCGGACTTAACATTTACTTCCCTGTAGTCTTGCAATCCGCTTACATATAGAGCACCCACAGTTAACATTCAAGTAATCCATGTTAAACTCCAAGTGCAGGATAGAAACGTAATGCTAAGTGACAAAGTGTAAGTGGATTAGTGGGTCATCGTTCCGTATTTTAATTACTGCTATTGTCGGTGCAGAGACGACCAAATCTGGAAGAGCATTTCACCGGTGACAGACGAATAAAAAAGGCTTCTACGGCTCTCCAGACGGATACACTGTTCTCCGAGTTTCAATGATGGGCTCCACATGGTTGTATTCGTGCTGTGTAGCAGTAAAGGGTGGCACAAATGATGTGGGTCGTGCAGAATCAAGTATGCCATAATCAGGTGGCCTCGCAGTCCGCGATAGCTTCCGCTAAATACCCCTAATTGTTCTAGCCTCACGTAGTGAAAGATTGCGCATTCCAATTGCCTTTTTAGATGCCTGACGTTGTGTTTGCTCCAGTGCATTAAGGTCGTGTTTTAGTTACGGATGCCAGGCTTGGATTCCGCACTCGATATAAGTGCAAATATACACACCGAGCATTTATCGAAATTTGGAGCTGTATATTTGTCCCAACCCACGTCGCAACAGCCCGACGTGTTGGTTTCCAGTTTCCGAGGTCTTTTCTGATTGCCTGGAGCAACCCAAGTGATCCTGAACCAGGATACCCAAGTCACGTTCGATAGATGATTGTTGCAGTACATTCGTTCCGAGCCGAATTCAAATATGGTCTAAAGAGCTGCAGCGCAAGTCAATGCGGTTCGCGCTAAGATCTGCGGCCTAGGAGGAACCGCACGGAGACCAATGCCGCAGTAAACCCAATGACTTCGCTAAAAAACAAATCAAAAGAGGCAGTAACCTGATAACTTCCATACCCCCAGTAGTGTAGAGGCAATTCACTGTAGTTCTGACTCATTCACTGACAGAAGCATTAGCTGGGGTGCGCATTTAGGAAGACCAACTATGCGCGATAAACAAAGAACTGGCATCCGTAAACGAAGCAGTAATTGCTCGTATGTCTTGCAGATATTCAAATTACCAAAGTCGGCGGGTGAATTGCTTTTCACTATCTCAGCAGAGATCAACGACCGTGCCCGTCGTGCTAATGATGTAATAGAATTCAATGTGCCTGACACATTTCCGTTGGACATGTTAAAGCGTCTATTAACAAAAGTTAATAACTTTTAAATTGAAAAATTTATACGTAAACGCCTACAAAAGCGGAAGAAAAATCGACCATGTCCGATGGTCCTTAACTTCTGCAGTCAGGAGCTTATCAAATGTTTCCTCACGATGAAGCGTGAACTCATGCTATGTCCCAGCATTGGACACATCCTAATGAAGCCTGCTGAAACACCATTACAACGGACATTTTCAGTGTCTAGTAAAGCCCCAAGTAACAAACGACATACCTAGCAAAACTTAATACATGTACCGCCACCCAACACTAAAATTTGCATTGTGTTAACTTAGACTTTTCTCCACAGCAGACGCCAATAAACACCTCAGGAGTCAACGCCAAATAGCTACCAAATCATTAGCAAAAATACGGCCACCAAGCCGGACAGCTCTCTGAGAAACTCTTCTCAAATAACGTAGAATTTTTGAGGAAAATTATATTTCCTCGATTGTCTCCCAATTTGGATTGACTGGCCAATTAAACCTGTACAGCTCCCTGCCCATTGACCTGAATTTGCAGGACGCTCCTGCAGTGACACCATCCACCTGGCGCTCACCAACAAGCATCAAACGCAGCTGTGCCTCTCATGACAACACCGGGCCTGTGACAGCACGAGGCATCGTTCCTGGCTTGAATCTGACGAGCCTAACGAAGAAAAGTCCCTCACCATGTATGCCCCATCGTAAAGAGGTCTTCAACACTCCGCCTAAGCCGCGACAAGTGGACTATGAACAGACCACAAAAGACCCACACGAAACATCCTCAATGCATCCTAACAAAACCTGGGACCAGGTTAGAAATACGGCAACCTCACATGCCCCACAGCTTGAACACTTAAATATGTCCAGACGAACACAACCATACAGAAAGCCAAACATCCTAGAGACTCTGCTACAGATCGTTTATGAGCTGGTTTACAACATTCCTTGATATGGCCATGGCTCATATGGTTCACTTCTTGGCTTTAATACACACCACAACGCCAAAGTGACGTACAGCACATGCACCTCTCTACCACAACCTCCAACGTTTCGCGCACCATGCTCAGGGTTTTCACCTACGATCCAACCATTCAACTTGCTATCCCCCACAACGTCGCAGTCGACACTGAACATGGGAGCGTGCTACAATGCCGACTGTAACAATACCCAGTGGCAAGTACCCCGCTACAAAGTTGCTGTTTATAGAGCATTCCGAGAAGTAAAGAAACATATTACAACACTCTTGCTTGCAAAGAATAATCGCCCACGCACTACAAGCCTCCCAATGAATGTTGAACTTCCTAACACGTCACTACGCAGTCCCGTTCCCGTTTTATGGAATATGGCGGGCTACTGCTCGCCACAACTCACGAGACTGCTAGACGAGGTTGCTCTCAATCATCATCACAGGCTCTTAAACATCACACAGATGCCCCTGAGCAATTGCTACCAAACCGTCTAACACCTACTGTAGACGCCGCCTCATTAAATCCCATTTCAAGCAATGGCATGCACTCCAGTCTCTATCACCCGATGTGAACCAGAGCAAAAGTTCTCCTCCTGCGAAATGCAACTGCCACAGATTAACGGCTACGAATGATTCTGCTTCCCCCAAGACACTTTTTGTCACATCTTTGAACTTTTCTTCTACGCTTCCAATCGACGACTTCACATGCAGACCCTTCATTGCAGGCAAACATACCATCTCCACTCTCCGAGTCTTCGAAGGCGGTACAGATACTAAAGCAACCAACCCACATCTAACAGCACTATGCTTCTAAGGACTGCACAATCACTATAATCCCTGGCTATGTTCTAAGGTTTAGGTTCAACATATTCCTGCCAATACATTAGTCATCAACAACAACTTCTCTCACAACCACGAACCCGTCTTCTCTGCCTCATTTCGGCACAAAAACCAAGCGGACTCACTCCCAAGTGCTGTACTCCAACCAAACATGCTCTGTAGTAACGTGGACCGCAATATTTTGTCTGACCTCTGCAACCTTATATCTGTTATCACTCCCTCTGAGACGACAGCAACTGTACCTAGACAAACCACTCAGATTACTTCCGTTTCTGATAACGCATCAGATGATGAGCCTTGCAACCAGGTGCTCACTCTACTTCTCATTAACGCAAGATCTATCAAACATAAGCTGCACTTTATCAGCTCCGTCATTGTCCTATCCGGCCCCCACGTGGTGCCCATCATAGAAATGTGGCACGATGCTAACACCCCTGATGCAGAACTGGGAATCCCGAGCTGCGCCTCCTTCAGCAATGGACATATCAATCACCGTAGTGGTGGATGCCTCATCAACGTGCGTGTATATTTCGGGGCACCATCATTTCAAGAAATTCCAATCGGCACTCTTGTAATCTCGGTCTGGATTCAGACTAGTAAAGGAC
This sequence comes from Dicrocoelium dendriticum, assembly GCA_944474145.2. Lineage (NCBI taxonomy): Eukaryota > Metazoa > Platyhelminthes > Trematoda > Plagiorchiida > Dicrocoeliidae > Dicrocoelium > Dicrocoelium dendriticum. The sequence goes on along the minus strand of OX104065.1, from coordinate 24,602,251 downwards.
AGCACGATCTCTTAATTGACTGTCTGTATAACCCTCCACACACAAAAACAACCAGCATGCGCAGTTTAGCTGAAGTATTCACAGAAGTATCCATATTGCCTACCCACTATATGATAATTGCTGATGACTTTAACATGCCAAAGTAACCTGGCAAACACAATCTGCGCCACCCAAGTACCAGGCTATTGTGCACACCATATATGCATTTGGGTGGACTCAAGACGTGCATGCAAACACCAGGCAGTTTAACACCCTAGATTTACTTTTTACAGACGGAAGTATGCATGCATCTTCTGGCGTGCATAATAATCTCCCTAAATGCGCTCATAAAATAGTAATGTTCTGTTTCCAACTACCCATTACTTGTCTCCGAGTAGCCAGACCGGTGTGTCCTATTCGGCTGTTCAAACGCAGTCACTGGACAAATATTACTCTAATTCTAAGATTCACCAGCTGGGAGATCTTCTTTCTGGCTGCAGATACGGACACTGCCACTTCTGTATTACATAGAAATCTCACTCACTGCCTGGATATACTTACACCTATAACGAAGCAAAAGGCAGTGCATCCGCCGTAGGATGCAGCTCACCCTCGGCGAGCTCAAATAGCCACGCTCAATTACTGCAGTGTCTGAGAATTCTTTCTCCTTATATGCATCAATGAAGTGCTGGTGAGGTGGAGAACTTCACTAGCTACCGCCTCTCTGTCCGTAGAACATACTGCTCTGAGCTCTACTAACTATACTAATGCCCTTAATCTTCTGATGAGGTGAAGAAGCAAGCCCGCCTCGAAGTTGATTAATTCAATTATTCTTCCAGACAATTCAGTTACTACTAATCTAACTAAAATATCTGAGGTTATGAGCCTCTATTTCTACGACTCTTTCACCTCTGCTAATCTAACCCTGCCTCTTAATATTCCAAGTTGCACCATTGATACATGACGCACAGTATAATTTGACCTACGTAACATTACTCGTGCAATTCGAGCGCTCAAACTATCTTTCCACGCCGGATCTCATGGGCCATGAGCCATGGAACCTTTCCCGTTGCTTTGAAAGTTCCAGTAGTTGTGACAAGATACAAAAAGGGAACCAGTTAAAACACTGAAAACTACCGACCCATTAGTCACACACCATTCGCTTCACGAGTGATGGAGAGGATCGTCAAGGAATAGCTCCTACGGTTCTTGACCTATCGTAAACTCATCAACAAATCCAAGCATGGATTCGTCCCGTCCAAATCCTGTTAAACATGCAAGTTGGAATTCCTGAACAATGTAACCGCCATGGTTGATTTCAGGAAAGCACTGATCCTCTTTTTCTTGGATATGAAAAAAGCATTCGACCGAGTCCCTCATAATGGACTGCTAAGCAAACTGACTTCTTACGGCATATCGGACCACCTGCGTGCTTCATGCTCTTCTTATCTCTCCTGTTGAACACAGTCGGTGATACTAGGATATTCCGAGTCCTCACCGAAAGCAGTTGCAAGTAGTGTGTTCCAGGGAGGTGTACTGGGCCCTATATTCTTCTTAATTTACAGCAACGACGTATTTCAAGTCTGAATATGGAAAGCCGTATCTGTTCGACAAAGATATCAAATTTGTATTCTCTTTTGACCCTAGTGATTAAGGAGCGGTCTCCTCAATATTTAAAATGACCTTAAATTATTAGACACTTAATGCAACACATGGAAGCTTGATTTTTCTCCTACTAAATATAGCGCCCTTTTGTATAGATGTACTCCATCGCCTAATGCAATTACCCTGAATGGGGTCTCACTTGCCAACTGTCAAACCGTAAGGGTTCTTGGCGTACACGATTTAAACTCATAATAATTATAAGAATAATAATAATACGTATATTTTCCGGTTGTGCGAGAAGCTGCCCCTGGATTGTGGACAGATACTGAGTACAATAATTGTCATGCTCATGCATGAGTAAGATATGTAATATGGGATATATGATTACAGAATAATTGGGAATCACGTAACTGTTGTTGCTGAGTTCTGTGTGCCATCTTTACCCATTGATTGTATATTCCTTGGTCCGTCCTGCAAGAACAAGTGTGGGGATTTGCCAGATGGAAACATGGTCATTATCGAGTTCTGGTCAAGCATTTTGCTAAGCTAAATGTGGAATATTCTTGCGTTTGTGCAAGACCTGATTGTGGCTGGTAGGCTATTCCACACGACAGCGTATCTGAAGAGGAAGAAGTTTTATTGAATATCTGTCCTGGTTCTCGGCACACATAATGTACAAGTCTCGTTGCGTATATTCCGAGTGAAGTTATGTTGAATTTTAAGGGTACACAGATTTCAGTGTGTCTTTTGGTTGATGAGATTGTGTATCAGCATCAGATTATGTTTCAGTCGTCGCAACCAAAGGTTTTCGAGCTTAAGCTGCTGGCAGAGTTCCTGATAACTCAAGCTGGTTGAGTCACTGAACAAGCGCTTAGTGTACGATCTTTGCAGGTTTTCCAAAGCTTTCCTGTCACCCTTACTCATGTTCCCGCTGCAGTTTCCAAAGACAGGAAATGTAAGTATTTTGAAAAGCCCGAGACTGGCAGGGGTTGTATAGATGTTATGGCATACGTTAGCCACAGATCGTCTGGCTTGTGCTACTTGATACTCAGCTTGCTCTGAGAAATTAAAGTTTGAGGATTATCGTATGCCTAGATCACATTTAAATGGTTTCACACAAATTCGTTCATTGTTCATTTTAACAGACTCCTCAGGGATTAAACATCCGTGTGACATAACGCGTGACTTACTAGCCGAGAAATTTAACATCCTTGTTGCACCATTTCTCGAGTGAATCGACGTCTCCTTCAACGAGCAACGTTGTGCTATTGAGTTCGTCCCGCCGGAATATATAAACGATCTTTATGTCATTGGCGAACGAAAATAGCTTACGAGGTTTTATGAACACCATGATATCGTTAATATAAAGTAGAAAAAGCGAAGGAACAAGTACACTCCCGTGGATGACACCACTAGTGATTGGACGTGGGGAGGAGTTATGATTACCCAGACTATCTGGTAACGTCCATTTAACTATGATGTCAACCAACCAAATAGTGGGTCTATGATTCTAAGCAGCTCGATTCTTTTCGGTAGCCGCTTGTGCGGCACTCTGTCGAATGTTTTGTGCATATCCAGGAACAGTATTATGAACACATATTTCGAATCGATGGCTTCTGTGATGTAATCAAGGTAGTGGAACTGACACGTTGAACAGAATCGTTTGTCGAGGAACCCATGCTGGGATTTCTTGAGTAGCCCATGACGATGAATGAAGTCCATCATTACACTTTTAACTGGTTTTTCCAATAGTCTAGCGATGACAGGAGTCTGATGGATAGGTCGATAAATAGTGACGTGCTCTTTGGGTCCCCCTCCATGATGAAAGACAATAAACCATGCTTTCTACTGATTTAGAAAGTAGCTAGATTCCAAGGATAAAGTGGACATGATCATCAAAAGAACTGGTAGGTCAGGTCCACCAAGTTTAATAACTGATAGGGAGATGCCATCGGAGTCTGGTTTGAGATGTGGTTTTATGGACTTCATAGCATTTTGGATGCTCGAAGGAGAAATCTCGACATTATCTACGCCGCTTGTTGTAAGTTCCAAGCAGCCAATTATAGGGTCGGTTTTTACGTTCATGAAAGAAGCGATAAAGTTCTAAACGCTTCACAAATAGCAGCTGGATCGTTAAGGTGGCGACCCTCCTCATCAATAAGTTCTGTAATCAAATACATTCGATGGTTAGTCCTATGACGGAATAATTTGGCCAGTTTCTTTTCATTGCATGTCATCTAAAAGGCGTTGTTCTTTTCAATTCGTTTCATTTGGGAGCGCTTGATACAGGCGGTGGATTCGTGCAGCTATAATACTTGTGAGCTCCAGTTTTTCTGAAGTACCCGAGTAGTTTACTCGTTTTCAAGTCAAGCAGAGTGTCGCTTACATTCTTAGGACAAGCAATGGCTCATTTATAATGTGAGACATGTACATTTAGGATGAGATTGATCTGGTAGTAGAAATGTTCCACTGCAATGTGGACGCCATTGGAGGGAAAACCCATCCAAATTAGAGGGCCTGATCAGCTTTCCGAAGTACTCCCATTCATTCTTTCGTATAGTATGCTGGGTACTTGAGTTGAGTTTGGGATTCATTTGCAAACGGACGGAAAGGCATAGCATGTTATAGTCACTAAACGGGAGGTTATCTAAGATGTCAACTATCTCGGAGTAAGTTAGCTATAGTGCAGCGAAAGCAAGCTCCATAAATGGTTATATCTGCAAGACGATGCTCCGAACCGAATCCAGACTCGCTCTATACAAAATATGCGCCAGACCTCTTTGGAGTATTGCTCAATAATATTTACCAAATCAAGAAAAAGGACTGAATAACAATGGAGAAAGCTCGACGCTCATTTACAAAGGGCCTGCTTTACCCTCTGCTCTCAACTAACGCGAGCGCAGCAAACTTCTTGATCTTAAACATGTGTGGTGGCGAATAAGAAGACTTAACCTCACGTTCCCATTCCAGATGATAAACCACCCAAACACGAACCATGAAGGACTCATTCAACAAAATGGTGACTCTCGCTAACCAGTCCGCAATTGATTCTTTACCATTACCATACCTACAGCTTGCCACAACCTGCGCAATAACTTCTTTCTTTACAGATTTCCTCCCGTTTGGAACAGGCTAGCATTACAAGTTAGGGCAGCCAAGAATACTGCACAGTTCCGATCATCACTACATAGACACCTTGCTACCATGCATACCTACGAGCTCTTTAACACCAGTATATTGGAGGATGAACTTTGGAAACATGTACCCGATCGCCTCTAAATCCGAAAACCCAAGTTTTCAGAAACAATTATCACCCCTTAACTCTCGTTCACCCTAGCTACATCTGTATATTATTCCGACTAAGCAATTACAGAATCTAGCCCATGAGTACAGATATCTGCGCGTTCGACTTCACTATCGCCATCTAATTCCGCCACCTCTAGTATATAACCTAGCTGACTGCAATCTTATTTTACTGCAGCTGTTACTCCCAACCCCTTCTTTCTTCGAGCCTCCTCCTAACTATGACTGCTATGAAGTCCATATGCTCTTCTCACGACCACTCTTACAAGTCTTACCTCCTACGCTCACTCTTCTCTGCTGACCATTAGACTTCCTCTATAAACTGTAGAAGTCCTGGTTAAAGTGGAGCAGGTAGTATATTTCGGCGATGCTGCCAATGATAATCTGCAACCCAAGGTCCATTCCGGAGATGGTTTTGCAAACATCTTTTCAATGCAGCTATGCTATGTAGTCCTATACTTTTTGAAGCGCCGCTGTGCCATGCTATCTCACAATAGTTGATTCATAGTATTGCCTGTACTACAAACCAATCCTCGCTTCGGCTACTATCCGTCTTCTTTCACTATGACCCTACCCCACCTAAGTGACTGCTCCGCAGTCCATGTGCCCTAAATCTCTCAATATAGAGCGTCTTCTACTAAGTAGATAATCCGGCTCTTACCCGCACTGCTTCTGCGTCCATTTGGCTTGCTTTTGACACAGTAGAATTTCACCTTCAAGTAGTTCACCTAATATACTGAAGCGTCGATTCGCCATCCTATTCCACAATTGCTGGTTCATAGGCTGGCTTCCTGCTGTTGACCCAACCTTTGATCTCCACACGTCGTTGAACCCTCTTCTTCCGTCTTCCTACACATTAGTCCCAACACCTTAACGTAATACCTCGCGGACTTCTTACCGGAAACATTCTTTTGATACTCACGTACATTGCATTAATTTATCTAGTAGGACATACTTTTGGTTGCATAATCAAAAAGCATTTTCTGCGTAAAATCCGTTGCACATTGTTTATCAGTTTTTCTCAAGTATAACTATTATAAGGTATGATTTTCATACTGCTTAGTTCCATGATCATCCTTTTCGGTCTTCTCTCGGAATGTTCCTCTGTTTCCCTTTTCTCCAAAGTTGGGAACATTATTAAGATCCGAGATTGGACTAAGGAACTGCCTCTGTCTTAGATGGACGATAAAACCAACAAGGACTTACCTGGACCATGGCATTATCTCAAAACCAACACTTCAATGACCGATGTCCAGTGAGGATAGCTGGACACGAATCCCTCACACTCCAGCAAGTATACAAAAAATCAGGGAAAGTGAGACCATAGATACTCCGGAAATTTTACTTTATTGCACTATTATTCTACCTACTTGACTGGCCACAACATCTATGGCAGGCTCTGATTGAGCTATCTGAGCAGCCAACAGGAGTCATGTGACTGCGAATAAGTGAGTGAACGAATGGTTGATAAGAGGCTTTGCCACTTGTAGATAACCGTTCAAAACAATCGACAACAGTGTTCCAGGACGTGCTGGACTTTCGCCTATCGAACGTTTTCAATATAGAACCACAAATGTCCGTTTATCAACACTGCGGCGTAGCAAATATAACTCGCCACTGAACAAAGTCACTGCCCACAATTACATTGTGGCATATTGAATAGAGACATCGTTCACTATTTTATTAACGAGTACAAAACAGGTCCCCTCAGTCTTCACATACACTCATCACTTCACCTACTGTGCTTTTCCTGTTTACTCTACGCACATTTGAATCCAGTTCATCATCACCAAACTGACGTTGTTACTCTTCGTGAATACTTTTTCCGTTTCTTCAACTTGTACAACTTTTGGATACAGTCAATTATGTGTATTGTAACGCATCTGTTGCGCCATATAATTGCTTTTAAATTTTGTTCACATCTGAGTTGGTGTGCCTCGATTACTTCGAGAATAAAATGTTTATTTATTTATGTATGTGTAGCTGCTCTGATTTCGGATGGAAAGTACCTTGCATTTACACATGTTGAAATGTGGTAAATTTATGTTGACCACTGATACACCGTATCTAGATCACTCTGAAGAAGATGCTGGTCGGCATTCACCTGGTTCCTGTGTCAGATCTTGATATCGTCGGCAAACATTAGGAAGTTTGAAGCGATTCCCTGCACAATTTCGTTAATAAACACCAACAACAAACGTGAACCTAGAGCTGACCTTTGCTGCACTCCACAGTCAACTTGTATGGGGTCCGATAAAAAGCCCCGCACTCGGATCACAGATTGCCGTTGAAGTAGAAACTTCGTAATGCAGATTTAACGAGGGTTGCCGAACTCGTAAACTGGACCTTGGCGAGTAGTATCCGATGGTCTAGATAATCGAAAACCTTTGTAAAAGTCCACGCAGATGACATCAACGCCTTCTCCAGCGTCAGCTGATTCCGCCCAACTACTGCCTGGGATTAGTAAATTCGTTGTGCATGAGCGCTATAGACAGAAGCCGTGCTGATCTGGTGTGATGATGTTACAGTCTACCAGATAGCATACCAGTGCATCGGCAACCATGAATTTCATGACCTTGGAGAGCATAGGAAGAAGGAATTCTGCGAGGTAGTTGGAGGGCTCAGTTATGCTTTCAGTTTTGTGAATCGGCTTTATTATTCCCAGGTTCTACGTAGCGGGAACTTGATATTGGTCCAAGCGGCGCTAGCTAAACTGAACCAAAAATCATGCCAGTTGGCTTGCTGCTGCTTCCAGTGCCTCTAGATGAATGGTATAGACAATACGCTAACTGCGTTTGCGTAGAGAAGTAAGCTTTTGCAATAAAGCCACCGCGGAAAAAGTGTTGTTGGGTTAGTCCTGGAGAGGAGACGATAAAGATTGGAAGATCGCTTGGTGGTAATACCCAATGAAACGTGAGGGCATATTGCATCCGCAGCGCCTTTGTTGCTGCTACAGCCGTTCTTGTTAGGTCGTAGGCCGTCTTGAGTGAAGGAAATTCTTGCCTCACCTATCGTAGACTATTGACGTGTTTGTACAGCAGGCTGTGGTACGCACTAAAGGTTTTTGCGATTTTGTGCTGATATGGTGATCTGTCTTCTCTTAACATCTGAATGCAGTTGTTACGTTGAGCTGTATACTTGTCCCAGGTTGCTGGTGCTTGAGGTTTTCTGTACACTTTCCATGCTACGTTGCCTAGTGTCTTCCATTTTCAAGTTCCGCTAGTAAAGAAAGCAACTGATTTACACTTAGTGCAAACACATAGCTCTGAAGTCTCTGCAATCAGCTGACTGAATTCGTTGACGAAGTCGAGCCATGCGACTTCCGGGATTTTTTCGACAAGGAAGAGCCTAGTTGTAGCGCTGACGAGCTGGGCTAATCGTCTCAGAATGTGATGGTTCGCACATTTTCATCGTTCTCACTCCGATATTCCGCATAACAGACGAAGTTGAAACTGACGACTGCGTGATCACTGCGAAGCAATGGGAGTTTAAAACCAAACTATCATTCAAATGCTCCTGTTTGCTAAGCATAATATCCAGCACCAATGACCTGTTACCTGTTCTGAACCGAGTGGGCAAACTGATGCGATTTTAAAGCAGTACAGTGGTTACGAGGTCTTGTAGATCAGCATTGAAATGTTCTCCGATTGTTGCAGGTGTTTCTACACAATGTACGTTGCAACCACCCATGTTAAGTATGTGCCTGTACTTTCGTTGTAAACTACCCCTTAAAGCAGTCGATATGTGACATTTGGATAGGGGGCGGTATAACAAGACAATAAGGCAAGCGTCTGGGCCTTTAAATTTCAAGCGCCACCAACGACAGTATGCGAAATATGAGTCTGAATCTCCCACGGCTTCGCACTGTAAATCGCTTCGGTATTATAGAATTCTCTTCCTTTTTTCTTCCTCCCTTTCCGGAACCACCACATGTCCTGCAACGAAACTTCAGCGTCTGCCATTCTCGTGCACAACTACTTCTCGGTAATACCAATGATATCATTTGGCCCTGAAGCTTGGCGATCTTTCAGCTAAGCCAGTTCATTAAATAGACCCTGAGCATTCGTATACAGGCAAAACAGTTTCTTGGTCTTTATGAGTCCACAGAGGGGTGAAGGGGTCATTTGTGGGAAAATGCCGACCGATGGGAGGTCGGCAGCTACTGTTTTTTGATGAGATCATGATACCTCATCTGGACGTCGATTCGACCAAGTGCATCCCAACCTTCGTTTAGACCTACGTCAGAGTCAAGTGAAGCAAGAGTAAACTCTTGTATCATCTTCGGTAAGTTTGCTGCTTCAGATGCTTTGATATTTGTAATTTATAAAGCTTCTGCGACCTTTAACCGAACTTCAGAAGAAAGCCTTTTCCGATTTTTCCGCCATCGATCCAAAACACCGCTTGTTGCTCTGACTGAACCACAACTTTTAGGATTCTAAGGCCGCTTCATCTGTAATTTGGTGAGAGATATATCCTGGTAAGCGATATCGCCACTATATTATGCAAAGGAAGTGATTCACGAATGAACCGCCATCGTTCTAACTCTTGCTTTTAGGTTTCTTGAACACCATTCGAAGGATGTTCTGGCACACCATGTATGAAGATTGAGTTTAGGCGATCTTGCCTTCTGTGTCCTTCTACGGTGTTTCCTTGCGACTGTCGCGCGCTCCAAGGGACAACAGGGTAGATGCGTATCCCACAGGATCCGTGTCTTTGCGCGATTGCGGGGAGCAAAACATTTTATACGTCGGTGGAGGATTCTAGTGTTGCTCGGATCAGCCTTGGTTCTCCTTTGCGTGGAGAGTTCGGATGAAGAGTAATCCGTAATAGGTTCATGGGTTTGAATTTGACACTCGTCGACTGGCAAAAGGAGCTCCGTTGGTCTTGGTCATGCAAAAACTTAGCACGCAAGTGATGGTGGTGTTTGCAGGGATATTTGAGCATACAAGAGTTAGAAAATTGAGAGCTTTGGTACGGTTAATAGAGTCCAGTGCAGTATGTTATTCGGACAGAGAGGCGGTAGCCAGAGAATTTCTGCACCCCACCAGCACTTCATTCATGCGGATATGGAAGAAGAATTCTTAGGCACTGCAGTAATTGAGCGCGACTTGTTGAGCTTGTCGAGGGTGAGGTGCATCCTGCGGTGACCCCATTGCTTTTTGCTTCGTTATATGTGTAAGTATATCCAGGCAGTGATTGAAATTTCTATATAATGGAGAAGTGTCAGTGTCCGTATATATAGCCAGAAAGAAGATATCCGAGCTGGTGGATCTCAGAATTAGACCAACGTTTGTCCAGTTACTGCATTTGAACAGCCGAATAAGACACGCTGGTCTAGCCAATGGGGAACTAGTAACTGGTAGTTGGAAAGAGAGCATTACTAGTTTATAATCGCATTTAGGGAGATTATTAAACACGCCAGAAGATTCATACGCAACTCCGTCTGTAAAAATTAAATCTGGGGTGTTATACTGCCTGGTGTGTGCATGCAGGTCTTGAGTCCACCCAAGTGCATATATGGTGTCCACAGAATCGCGGTACTTGGGTGGCGCAGATTGTGTTTGCTAGGTTACTTTGGCATGTTAATATCATCAGCAATTATCATATAGTGGGTATGCAATATGGAAATCGCCGTGAAGAATTCAACTAAACTGCGTATACTGATTGTGTTTGCGTGTGGAGGGTTATACAGGCAGTCAGTTAGGAGGTCGTGCTGTCCTTTACTAGTCTGAATCCAGACCGAGTTTTCAAGAGTGTCGATTGAAACTTCTTGAAATGATGCCTCCCCGAAATGGTCACGCACGTAGAGGAGGCATTCACCATTACGGTGCTTGATACGTCCAGTGCTGATGAATGTTTAGCCTGGGATTCGCAGCTGTGCATCGGGACTGTTAGCACCGTGCCACGCTTCTATGAAGAGCACCACGTGGGGGCCGGATAGGACAGTGAGAGAGCTGATAAAGTGCAGCTTACATTTGATGGATCATACGTTACTGAGAAGTAGAGTGAGCCCCTGGTTGCAAGGCTGATCATCAGATGCGTTATCGGAAACGAAAGTAATCTGAGTGGTTTGCGTAGGTACGGTTGCTGTCGTCTCAGATGGAATGATAACAGATATAAGGTTGCAGAGGTCAGATAGAATATTGCTGTCCACGATACTATAGAGCATGTTGGGTTGTAGCTCAGCACGTGGGAATGAGTCCGCTTGGTTTTCGTGCTAAAACTAGGCAGAGGAGACAAGTTCGTGTGGTGGGAGACGTTATTGGTGATGGCGAAGGTATTGGCAGGAAAATGTTGCACGTAGACTTTAGAAGATAACGAGAGATACTTGTGACTGTGCAGTCCTTAGGGGCATAGTGCTGCCAGATGTGTGTTGGTTGCTGTAGTATCTTTACCTCATTCGAAGACTCGGAGAAGTGAGAGGGCATGTTTGCCTGCAATGTGGGGTCTCCATGTTAGGTCTTCGATTGGAGGGGTCGAAGAGAAGTCCATAGGTGTGACAAGAAGTGTCTTAGCGGAAGCAGAAGCCTTCCTAGCCGTTAATCGGTGGCAGTTGCGTTTCGCAAGAGGAGAACTTTTGTGCTGGTTCACATGGGGTGATAGAGACTTGGGTGCATGCCATTTCTGGAACTGGGTTTAATGAGCTGGCGTCCACAGGAAGCGTTGGATGGTTTGGTAGCATTTGCTCAGAGGCATCTGTGTGATGTTTAAGAGCCTGTAAAAATGGTAGAGAGCAACGTCGTCCTACAGTCTTGTGAGGTGTGGCGAGCAGTATCCCGCCATATTCCATTAAAAAGGAACGTGAATGCGAACGGACGTGTTAGGCAGTTCAGTATTCATTGGGAATCTTGTAGTGCGTGGGCGATCAATTTTTGTAGTTGAACGTGGGTTGGTATGTTTCTTTACTCCTCGGAGTGTTTTATAAACGGCAGCTTTGTAGCGAAGTACTTGCCACTGGTTATTGTTACAGTCGGAATGGTAGCACGCTCCCATGTTCAGTGTCGACTGCGATGGTGTGAGTGATGGCAAGTTGAATGGTTGGGTCGCAGTTGAAAACCCTGAGGACGGTGTGCGAATCGTTGGAGACTGTGGTAGAGAGGCGCATGTGCTGTAGGTCACCTTCGCATTGCGGTGAACCATATGAGCTCTGCCTTTAAAGAGGCATGTTATAACCCAGTTCATGAATAATTTGTGTCAATGTCTCCATCAAGTTTGGCTTACTGGATGGTTGTGTTCGTCTGGACATAGTTAAGCATTCAAGCTGTGGGGCCTGTGCAGATGCCGTATTTCTAACCTGGTCCCAGGTTTTGTTAGGATGCATCCAGGATGTTTCGTGTGTGTCTTCTGTGGTCTGTTCATATTCCAGCTGTCGCAGCTTAGGCGGAGTGTTGGAAACTTGTTTACCATTGCGCATACGTGGTGGGGGACATTTTTTCGTTAGGCTGGTCATATTCAAGCCAGGAACGATGCCTCTTACTGTCACAGGCCCAGTGTTGGCATGAGAGACACAGCTGCTTTTGATGCTTGTTGGTGAGGGCCAGAAGGGTGATGTCACTGCAGGCGCATCCTGCAAATTCAGCTCAATGGGCAGGGAGCTGTACAGGATTAAATGTCCAGTAACTCCTAATTGGGAGTCAGTCTAGGAGATAGAGCTTTTCCTACCAACTTCTGTATTATTTGAGAAGGGTTTCTCAGAGAGCTGACCGGCTTGGTGGCCGCACTTTGCTAATGAGTTGCTAGCTATTTGGTTTTGACTAATCTAAGGTTTTTATTGGCGTCCGCTGTGGAGAAGTTCTAAGTCAACGTAATGCAACCTTTCGGATTGGGTGATGGTACCTGTAATTTGGTTTGCTCCGTATGTCGCTTGTTTCTTGGGGGTTTTACTAGACACTGAAGATGTCCGTTGTAGCGGTGTTTCAACAGGCTTCATTAGAATGTGAGGAAACATTTGGCAAGCTCCTGACTGCAGGAGGTAAGGACAATCGGACATGATCGATTTTTATTCTGCTTTTGTAGGCGTTTACATATGAATTTGTTAATAGCAAAGTTACAACTTTTTGTTAATTGACGCTTTAACATGTCCAGCGGAAATCTGTCAGGCAAGTTGAATACTATTACATTATTAGCACGACGGGGCACGGTCGTTGATCTCTGCCGAGATAGTGAAAAGCCGTTCACCCGCCGCCTTTAGTAATTTGAATATCTGCAAGACAAACGAGGAGACAATTTTCGCCACTGCTTGGTTGACGGATGCCAGTTTTTTGTTTATCGCACATAGTTGGTCTCCTAAATCGCGCACCCCAGCTAATGCTTCTGTCAGTGAATGAGTCAGAACTATGTTGCACTGCCTCAACCCTACTGGGAGTAATGAAGTGATCAGTTTACTGGCTCTTTTGATTTGTTTTGTAAAAGAAGTCATTGGGTTTGTTGCTGCATTCGTCTCCGTGCGGTTCCTGCGTAGGCCCCAGATCTTAGCGTGTCCAGCATTGACTTGCACTGCAACTCTTTGGACCATATTTGAATTCGGCTCGGAACGAATGTACTGGAACAATCAAGCGTCGAACGTAACTTGGATGTCCCGGTTCAAGATCACTTGGGTTGCTCCAGACAATCAGAGAAGTCTTTGAAGAATGGAAACCAACACGTCGGACTGTTGCGGCCGGCGTTTGGATAAACAAACAGCTCCATATTTCGATAAATATCGGTGCGTATGTTTGCCCTTATATCGAGTGCGAAATTCAAGCCTGGCATCCATAACTGAAACACGACCTTAATGCCCTGGAGCAAATACAACGTCGGGCTTTTAAGAAGGCAATTGGAATGCGCAATCTTTCATACTACGTGAGGCTAGAACAATTAGAGGTATTTAGCGGAAGCTATCGCAGACTGCGAGGCGACCTGATTATGACATACTTGATTCTGGTTAACCAAAATAATGTGTGCCACCCTTTACTGCTACCTAGCACCAGTGCAACCATGTGTCGCCAAGCATTGAAACTCGGAGAAGAGTATATCCGTCTGGAGAGCCTCAGAAGCCTTTTTTCCATTCGTCTGTCACCAGTGAAGTGTTCTCCCAGAATTGATCGTCACAGCACCGACAATGCCAACATTTAAAAGACGGTTGGATGACGCACTCATCCAAGTACAATTGTCACTTACCGCAACGTTTCTATCCTACTCTGGGAGTTTACAATGGATTTATTGAATGTTAACTGTGGGTGTTCTGTCTCTACTTGGATTGCAGGATTACAGCGCAGCAAACTTTAAGTCCTTATTTTTTTTAAATAATAACTGTTTTGCAATTTGTCATTTATGCACTTGAGTATCGATTCGTAAACGCAATCACTCACAGGATTGCTTGAGAACGAACTTGCCTTACTTTCCTTATTTCATTGGTTTTATTTTCCGGCTTTTATAGCCACTATAAGGCAGGATGCATTTAGTATATCCTTTTCATGCTACGCGTTCGTTTCCATACCGTTTAACGGCTAAGGGGAGTACTTAACATTCTGGCGACGTGGGTAAGCTACTACGATGCTGCACCATCCTACACTACTTTGGAATATTCCTCCTGTGAAACAAATTCCTTCTACCTGGCACCGCTGTAAGCGCAGTTTTTGGACTAGTTGGAGCTACTGCCCATCTTTCAACCAAACACGGCACTGTCAGTGAGCCACAACATTTCATTATTGAGGCAGTGTTTAGGGGATGAAGGCCAAAGACGTCTTGTTGCTCACAATGTCTGTGAGAAGGAGACAGTCAACAGCGCGCTAGAAGTCTTCAGTGGGTTTTTATGTTTACGACTGAACATCTACATTGTTCGGTATTCTTTCTTGACCTTGCGTCTAAACCGTGAAGAAATTGTCATTAATTTTATTGCGCGGATTCAGCATACCCTACCAGTGTGTGGGTATAGGGAAATCTCAGTCACTAAGTTCGAAGAGGCGATAGCTTTACAGTGCTTGCTATTCGGTATCCGTAAGGAATAGGTTCGTGAAAGGTTGTTGTCGGAAGGTGAGGCGATGAGGAGCTAGGAGAAGGCCTGCAATGTTATACGACAGCTGGAGAATGTCCATGTACAGTTAGCAGCTTTATACTCGCAACCTTATACAAAGAAAATCCAAGCGGTCGGTTGGAAAGATGGGACCATGAGACGGTCCGAATTGCCTTTTACCTGTTACCGATATTCAAGTCATCAATTATCGGGCGAGGAATGTTCTCATAAACAGAGTATCTGCCGCCAATATGAGACATTAGGGAACTTGGCCCGAGTTTGCCGACCTAAATCTTGCACAGCCGCGACAATACGTTTTCAGAAGCAGCTCGTGAAGGACGTCCGGTCTTCAGACGAAGAAGACCAACTAAACACGAGCTGGAACGCAACGTCGAGCATCTGCAGCTTTAACCCACCCTACACTGTGCAACTGGAAATAGAAGGCCAGTTGGTTAAAGCGGAAGTTGATACCGGTGTCTCAGTTACCATAATCAGTGCTGCATCAGTTAAAAGATTACCCAAGTTATTCCACTGTGAATCGACTTTGCGTATGTAAACTGGCAGCCGATACCAGTCCTGGGAAAATGCACTGTGCATATAAATTACCATGAGGGGAAGCGGACCTTTCAGGCGCATGTCATGGCGAATGATTGTCTGAACTTACTCGGATGCGACTGGATCAAATGTCTTCCGGTCACGCTGGTGACAGTGAAGTTCGTGTCCATTAACCAGCGCTTGGAGGATCTGCTCAACAAATATTCTGAGGTTTTTGATGCGTAACTAGGAACATTGCACGCATATCAGGCTTGTATTAAATTTTGGCCGGCAACTCAGCCCCAATTTGTATGGGCACGCGCCCTACTTTATTCCCTGAGATCAAAGGTGGACGACGAGGTAAAGAGATTGCAATCAGCAGGAACAATCGATACAGTCCGATAAGTTGAGTGGACCACTCCAATGGTTTCAGTCCTGAAGTCGGATGATTCTGTGCGTAATTGTGATGACTATGAACTAACTATTAATCTTTTTTTATAAATTGGATAAGTAGCACTTACCTCGGATAGAGGATCTTTATGCTACGCTGGCAGACGGGCAAACTTTTACACGGATCGACATCAGTCACGCGTACTTACAAAGTGAGTTAGACGAGACCTGTCGCTCATGCACTAAAAGAGCACACACACGGGTCTATTCCAGTATAAACGTCTGCTTTTCGGAATCAGTTCGGCCCTAGCGGTATTCCAAGGGATCATTAACAACCTGATCAAAGATTTTTGCGCCTGTCTCGACGGTTTTCTAATTACAAGACCACAGATGCTGAACATTTACAAATGCTATCCATTGTGTTAAACGTCCACAACAGAGTGGACTCCAACTGAAAAGTCCAGGAACACGTTTTTCTCAGATACCGTTGGTAGCTTTGTTTACCGCCTCGATTTATATGGATTACACGTGTTAGAGGCTGAATTAAAGCTCATCTTTGTCGCAACTGAACTCAAGAATAAAGTTAAAATCCGATCGTTATTAGCGATGTTTTCTCACTAGCGTCGCTTCTTTCCTAACGCCTCAACAGTGTTTACACTCTGTTACGAACTGTTGCCGAAGCGGAAGTCTTAGACATTGGGTCCGGATCAACGAAAGGGCTTTACAGATGCAACACGTGTGTTCAGTGCCTCCCGTGTTTCGTGCTTCTCGAGCCAAACCGATCTCGAGTGCTGCAATGTGATGCTTCCCCACGCGGAGTAGGCGCACCCCTTTGCTACCGGACGGATGACGGTTCTCTTCGTCCAATTGCTTTTACTTCTCACACCCCGCAACCAGCTAAAAGGAATTACTCCCAACTGGACACAGAAGCCTTAGCAATTATTTTCGGAGTTAAGCATTTACACCAGTACGTCTAGGGAAGACACTTTGATAACCGCACTGACCATAAACAACTTATTTCGATTCTGGGTGAGGAGAGAGAAATCCAACAGATGTCTTCGCCTAGAGTGTAAAAGTGACCACTAATTTGAGCGCCTATATCTACAAAATTTATTATTTAAACGGACCGAGTAATACCATTGCCGATGCACTTAGTCGCTTCCCGCAGCTTCATGACACTAAAACGAATATTGAGCCTATGGAGTTTATCAATTTGATGCAACACGTTGAAAAGACACCCATCCGGAGTGAAGTGGTGCAGCGCCTGAAGGACTGGGACCCTATGTTGTCGATGGTAAAACGGTTCTTAATGATCGAATGACCTACAATCACGTCAGACAAATTGAAACCATTCGTCGGTCGGAGTAATGAGTTGAGTCTATACAGTGGCTGTATACTTCGAGGCTCGCGCAAAGTTTCATCAGAAGCAATAAGGCCCCAGTTGCTGAGTGAACTGTATGACACACGCCGCGGCGTGAACAGGATGAAGGCGCTGGCACGTGGTTACTGTTGCTGTCCGAACCTTGACCATGATATAGAGTGGTTGCTTAAAAACGAGAACAATATCAGAAATAACAAAGGCAGAAATCTCCCGGACCTATACGTTCAGGGCGTTGGCCGGAAAGACCGTGGCAGCGGGTACCCGCGGATTACATTGGCCCAATCAATGGGTTGATGTTTTTACTTGAGGTTGGCCCACATTCTACATGGATGGAAGTACATATAGTTCCACATGCGACTTCCGCAACAACAGTGGCAAAAATACCCTCCAAATTCGCCATTTTTGGTATTCCAGAGACGGTATGTACCAAAAACGGAACCCAATTTACCAGTAAAATATTTCAACGGTTCTTGCGTACCAACGGAATACAGCACATTAAGTCTGCGCCGCACCATCTCGTGTCGAATGGAATGGCAGAACGTGTAGTCCAGACTGTTAAAAAAGGTCTCCTCAAGCAGACTCATGGAACTCTACCAACTAAGTTAAATCGTCTCCTGTTCTCTCACCGCACGACACCGACTGAGTCGAGAGCGAACTCACTCGCAAAATTAATGTTTGGTCAGCCACTAGGAACGAGACAACGCCTACGATTGCCGCACCCTCGAAGGAGAATGGAGGAAAAGCAGGAGCAAATGTGTGTTGATGAATAGATGCCAGGGGAAAGGTGTCTGAATGCTTTTGAGCTGGCATACAAAAGACTGCTTCACGAAACAAGCTGGCTACCTGTCATACTTATGTCCTCAACGAGAAACCAAGAGAACCTACAGCTGAACGAAGGCCGTGTGGTGCGTCGTCATTTCGAACATATCCGACCACGCTCAAACGAACCACAAGAGCAGAATCCAAAAATGACTGCTACCGACCCCAGAAACGGACGGAGAATCTGCTTCACAAAACGAAGAGCCGCAAACGGATGCGGTAAAACCACAATTTAGACACTCAAGACGCACGCCTAAGCCAATTGTGCGGTATGAACCCGCAGTTTGTAGTGTTGACCAGGGAAGAGAGGATGTCACGTATGCACTTGAGTATCGATTCATAAACACAGGCCCTCAACTGATTGCTTGAGCTTAGTCTTACCTTACTTTCCTCATTTCATTGGTTTTCTTTTACGGCTTTTCTAGCCACTGAAACGCAGGAAGCCTTAAGAAAAGCGGTTCCATACTACGCGAGTCCATTCTGTTCCGTTTACTAGCTAAGCGTCATATTTACCACTTGTATTATAATCATAATTCTTATTCATATTTCGAGGACACTATGATATAGTCCTTTCGGACTGGGCGCTTTGCACGACTGCATACGTATGGATTCCTTGTGAACTCTTGCGCTATTTATCGGCGGATAAGACTGTGGAGAAAGCTATTACGGTAAAGATGATGAGTGTACTGCTGGATCCTATCTCCGACCAAACTTTTGCGGTTTAATTCCTCCACACCAAGAGCAGTGTGTGTCTGGCGCTTCAGACAACTCCACTCAGATTCTTCATAAGTTTCCAGATTGTTGACAATGATTCTTTCCAAGTATAGTTTGGAAATAAATATTGTTGAAGGGACACCTTTAATTTTTTATACCAGTAGAGAAGGAATGTACTGAATCGGCCTCTTTGCGTTTGAGGCTAGGATCCTTGGCACAATACCGCTCACCGAAAAGTAGGCTTCCCAAGGAATAAACCAATTTCCATCAAAGTGATCCTACTGACCAAGCAGTGTCGGAAGTGTAACTGGTACAATTGTTGATTTCGGTAACCAATACACGAGTGGAATGAAGCGTTTTGAGCTGTAAAGTAACAAACGAGATATAGAGTAGTTGATGCCTTTATTGTCTAAGACAATCACCCTCAAGCGCAACAGACATGCTCCAGCGGTGCTGACGCGCCCTTATCCCAATGGGAACGTACGCTTCAGATTGCGATTCTAATAACGCTTCTACGGCTTGCATGACGTTATTTACATTGAGAAACTGCTTCTAAGCTAAAGTTTTATTCAAGTCTGAAAATAGGTGCGATGCAATCAGATTTAGTGAATAGGGTGGTCAAGTAAGAAGTTGAAGCCATTATCATGAATTATCTTCTGAGCAATGGAAGCGATGCGGGCTAGAGCATCGTCTTTGTGAAAGCGGCTACTCACAGCAGCATTCCTTGGCCACTTTCCTCTAATTTTTCTCCGCAAAATGTTTCAGAAACTCACAGTAACGTTTTTGGATGATGGTGTATCCACTTTCAAGCAAAGCAATCATCAATTCAGCTTGTGAATTCCAAAAGCAGATGCCATCACCTTGCCAGCTGATGGTGCAACCCTGGCCATATGATCGTAGATGATAAAGCACACTTACTTTACTTTGATCTTCCTTTTCATCCCAATCGGCAGTGGTGAACCCATTAAAAATCCAAGGTGAGGGATCTTGCGAGAAAATTTTCCGCCTCTGCCTCAGACATTTCCCAATTTTTCTTTGAAATCACATGCCGGATGCGCTTCTACTCAGCAGTTGGGACACTTCGCACCCATCAAGCAGAAATGGTGCAACCTAACTCTTTCGTCAGAATTAATTTGCTAGCTCCTAGAAGACGCCTAATCGCTCAACTACCTGACGAGTTGTTATTCGGCGATCTAGATTGGTTATATCCATTACCTAGGTCAAGGTTTGTTTTGCTGGTGACGCCTGATACCCTTTCTGACCTGGGCTCAGCTTCAATACTCTCTCTGTTGCGCTTTATTTCTTGCATCCAAAGCTTAACTGTGTCATATGAAGGAGCATTATCATGGAATGTATTGAGCAGATCTTGGTGGATTTCACATGGTGACATTTCGTTGGGTTAGAAGCATTTGACCATCGCATGATGCTGCTATTTCTCCTTGTTCGCGAAATGGCAGACTATCTTCACTTCAAGAAGCTGTCGAAATGTAAGTAAAAGTGGAAGAAATAGGAATTTGTATGACAGGGTTGAGGAAAATTAGTAGATTTTAAAAGACATCACTTGGTTTCTCTGGCTATCTCTTTTAAGTATCAGGCACAAAACATTTCCTTCAACCTATGTAGATTTGGATGACCAGCTTATTGTATATCACGATAGGAAACATCCATGAATTCGAGCTTTACCACCTCGTGTTATGTCCCGAATCCCTCTATTTAACAGTAGACTGTTCCTGTCCATAGGTACAATGAACAATGATGTATAACGGGTAAAAAAGCAGGTGCTTGACATGTCCCGTAGGTAACTTCCAAGTAGTTGTGGGTTAGCTGTGGATTATGGCAGATTTACCAGGTTCCATCAATACTGATTATCCTCTGGTCCGCTGTGTATTTTAATAGTGAAGCTGCTATATTCACTCTGATATTTTCCCGAGAATAATTATCTCAATTAAACCCACGTTGACCATTCCGAAGTGAATAGTTATGAATATATATTCATCCTATTAGCTGCCACACTTTCGATTGCGTAGAGACCACAATCTCTTTTATTTCATATCACAGATTCCATTGCAGTGCTGGGTCGAGCTACTCTTTCATTTTTGTTTCCTTGTCCAGTGAACCTTCTTTGAATTGCTTTGGTAAAGTTTTTTAGGGATAGCCAGCGACATCTCTAAGTCGCACTCCGTAAGGAACATGAAGTGGAAATGTGGTGCTATATGAGTAGGACAGAGAGCAATTTACCGCATATTGTAGTGAGCACATACCCTGTACAATACTTCGGCTTACTTGATTACTGTATTGCTTCCCGTATGGAATACCATGGAAGTAGAAAACACCATCATCTGGAGAGGAGGAACGCAAGGGTGATGGAAGTGTGGTCTAGGTACACCAACCAATGCAGGCAGAAAACCAACTCGTTGACTTGTAACTATGTACTAATAACCAGAAACGGTTGATAATATTCGAAGGAAACCGAAAACTCAGTTAGTTCATCAAAGCGTCGCAGCATCGGTAATGCCTTAAGTGTGGATATAAGTGTTGTGCAACCATGATTTTCTATAAACATACTGTCAGGTAACTTCAAGTACCATGCGCAAGAGTATAGAGTTTCGATGTAGACTGAAGGTACTTTAAATGCATACAAGAAAGCAAGAAAGTGCAGAAACTAAAAAGCGCTGAAAGAAGGGTAAATCTGTAGACGCATGCATTTCGCGTTGTCTCATCCTTATCATGAACTATAACTGATATACATAGATATAGTTAACATTGAGTATGACCAAACAAACTTCAGGGGCAGCACGAATGATAGGAATTTGCCCCTACGTCGAGAGCAAACTTAAGCTGTCAAATTATTGTGTTTGAACGCACAGGGTTGGCTCCATACGGCTTATGGCAGGGATTAGCGTGACGTAAGATTGCACGTTGAGCCTGGCTCCATCCAGGGACGCGAGATGGCAAGCACCGCCAGTGAGCAATGGAACAATGAAACAACAAACGTATTCCGAGAACAAAGTGCAAACTTTTACTGGTTGCTGAAGGTAACGTATAGGACCGAAAATGAATGTATCAAGAAAAAAGAGCGCAAAACGTTTGCTTACCGCAAGTCTTACGCGAGCACATAAATTGGATGAATTGTTCTGTATCCCAGATAATTGAGCTAAAGCATTGGCGTGATAACGCAGTGGATTATGGCGGGTATAAAAGCGAATAGTTGACATGACTTGTCGGATAATTCGGGTTAGAGTAAAGAAACGTACCAAAGCATCGTCGTTAAGAGGGCGCGTGGGCTGCATGACTCATTAGGGGGTTTGCATTAGCCCATGTGTGAACATTTCTGCCTAGTGTTTAAGAGTATCATAACACAATCCACTATGTTCTACATCGATGACTTCATCTGATGTTCATGCACTATATCATGCAGTGGAAATGTGTCAGGGTATTGTCTACGTGGTTCTGTTGAGGGACAATGTAAAGGAATTGATTTCGTGCGTTGGGTTAGCGTTCCAGTGCTGTGGCACTCGGAGAAAACGCATCGCGGACATTCCAGTCAGCATGGCCATATTAGACTATTGACCCTCTCAGTGATGTGTATTGGCTGATCTGTGAAAGGTGGTGGCATTTATAGCAGAAGCTTTTAGGATCTGAAACACTATCAAAAGATTTCCGCGTGGACGCGAAAATGTTCGTTGTGCATATTTAGATTTTTCAAACGGAGTGAGCAGGAGGGTGTGACAAACCTTTAAGCTTCTTCTTCGCCCTGTGTTATGCATTATCGAGCGCAGTAAGGTGGTGTTTCTGCCAGCGTTCCCACGCTTGGGAACGTAATCAACAAACAGCCTCATGTACGCGCCAAGCATTTTCGGAACGGCTGAGCCGTCAAGCATATCGAAAGTTTTAGAGATGAGGCCGAATTGCTTGTTTGCTTTCAATGATGCCTTCTCGGTGTGCCTCAAACAACCAAGATCATAAAAGCCCGCTGCAAAATTTATGGTTCCAGCCGGTATTTTTGAATACTCGTGTGGCACATGCTCAGAACTTTGCGCTTAGTGGCAGAATATCTTCGATGGATGTATGCGGTCATCTTGTAGTTGTGTAATCCTCCACTGCAGTGACACAATATCTTACCTTTAGACCATTGGCAACTAGTGGTATATTTAAAGATAGCACCGTGGCGCGATTATTTATAAAGGAAATGTAGTGCTGACAGGTTCAGATTACTGAGTCCTGAATTACGACGTACTAGACTCTGAGTAGTTCAGCTAGTGTGCTGCGAACCGTCATATTCAGGTGAAGTTAAACGAGAAAGTCGCGAGAGGGTCTCCATGATCTTGGACAGCACTGGAATCAGTGTTATTGGGTGATATTTCGCTGGCTCTGCGCGGCTACAAATTTAGTAGCTTAAAGTAATGGTTCTGTGTTTCCACATCCTGTTAACGTGCATCTCCTTAGGACATCGTAGAAAAAATGTTTGCTAACCGTTCATCTGAATTCCTTGCACCCACTTTCACCACCTTTTTGCGCATGCCATCTGCACCTGGGGAACTGTACTCCCTCAAGTGCATAGGCCGTTTCGGCACAGCTTTGGTTGTATAGTAAAGATGGTTTGGCTTGATGACGGCATGATCTGAGTAGGCAAGATGTAAGGTAATTATGCTCGTTGAAAGTATGGCCGAGTCACTGTCTAGGAACGTTGGTCGACTCATATGCCCATTGCGTTTACCCACGTTCTGTGTGCGGAACAGGAATTCCAAGCTGAACTCTGTGCAGTTTGTTTACGTGTCTGTATAGCAGCTTGGGATTAGAGCAAGCTTTTATCACCAGGTCTCATTGGTTATTTACTTTATCCTCCTAGACGATTTTGAGGCACGGATTCCTTTGTGTTGTGTAGACGTTCCAGTTGTCATCTCACGGACTGCAATCTGAGCGAGCCATGTCAAGTCCATCAATGTCATGCGTTTCCAAGTCCTGTTCGTTAGAAACGACTTTATCATATCCGAATGCTTAACTTTGCTTTCTGATGTGATTGATGCAAACCTATTTAATCTGTTGGCAATTCTCCAGGTCAGCTCAGATGAGCGTTCGTTTAGAAAATACCAACTTGTTCCACCAATGAGGTCGGAAAGGTCCTCATAGTTCGGTACAACAGTAGTTTCTTTAGGACACATGTAGTAGAAACTACTGTTGCATGATCGCAGCCACTCAAAGAAGTGCACATCGTTACTGCGTGGAGTATCAGTTTCTGGTTGGTAAAAACGTGGTCTAACATAGCCGGTTTATTTCTAATTTGGAATTCGTTTAAGTGACATGGTTGTACAGCAGTGAACCAATGATTAGCTCTTACAGTTCCGCCTTGAATTGGTCACTGGGAGTGGACGGGGTTACTAGGCCCTGCAGTTTGAAGCCCTTGACCAAGAGAACGAAGCTGTAGGATTGTGCCAGTAGGATTTTTAACCATAGGGATTAAAGTCTGGTCAGCGGACATTAGTGAGCTGTGTACATATGCCACTAATCATTTAGCGCCCTGCTTTTGATTTAGACAACATCATAAGGCTTCTACGCCTTGTACCCTTTGTTAGTTTTTGCGGTGCATGACTAGGTCAGAACGGTAGTAAAATAGTACACCGCTTCCTTTAGTGGGTCGGTCTTTGTGCAAGAGTGACTTACAAGTTAGTGCGGTCTTGCCGTAGTTAATCACGTCAATCAGTCAAGTCTCGGTTGCCAAGATGAGGTCCTAAAACATTAACGCCTAACGAGATCGAAGCTGGGCCATTTTACCGAGGAGACCCTGCACGTTTGTGTGCAAGCAGTTAAGCATAGTAGATGTCAAAACGTACCTGAACACACGAATTTTTCACGCGAATTTACGCTTACCATTGTTGAGCCGGCTGACAATCGGTTTTTGGACGGATTGCTATTTTATACTCCGGGACAGTTTCTGGCTGTTGCGTAGAGCACTCACTACCAAATTCTTCAAGGGCGGGTGGCGACTGTTTGCCCTTTCCTTCCTCTTTGGATGGCTGCGGAGTCGTACTGCTCACCGCTTTGGAAATCTAAACAGCTATGATCGCGACAAAATCCCCCTGGATTTTGCAAGTGGCATAATGCATCGTCTACTCGGGTTTTAAGTTCTCTTAGAGACGAAGGGAGAATGACCGAATGCGAACTAAATTCCACGATTTGGATACACGAGATGGGAAAAGGTTCCGCCAGCATTCCAACCGGCTGTACTGTTTAGGTAACTTCAAACGGTGACCTTTCAGTAATGTGTGGGTGAGTTTCAGTAAGGAGCTGCCTGACTTGTAAGGATACATGAGCATCAGATACACCTAGATGAGATTACGTTGCATGAAACGGTACTATTCACTGAAAACTCCTAGAGTCTTTAGTTAATAGTGGTATGGGAAACTGGGCAATCACTTAATATTTTTTGTCGTCATCTGTTGCGGCCTCTCAAGAGCATTGACGTCACATTAGTGAACAATGAAAAATAAACAGTGATTTATTACAGGTGAAAAAGCAGCTGCTTAACAAGTCCGGTAGGGTGGTTATGGTGAGAAAATGTAGATCCAGGGATAAGTTAATCATCGGTTTAAACACTACAGCTTTAACTGCACTGCTGTATAACGGTAGTTAGAAAGTAGTATTGAATGTGCGCATACAGAGCAATACGGGGAGTGGTTCGTCACCCTAATTCGTGATAAAAGAGAAATAAGGGAAATGACAAGGCGGATTCGTGTGCAGCTTTCTTGGGTCAACGGGATACGTAAAACTATTAGTAGCGTTTAACAATTTACCCTCTGCAAGTGAACATGTGCACGTTGCATTGTAGTGCTAGGTTGACGTCCGAATATTTAGGATTATATGGCGTAATATAAATGCATGAGTTCATCGTCTAGACATTTTTAAATACCGTTAGTGGGTGCGAAGAAACAACGGAAGTCCCATGCTTGGCATACGCGAACTGAAAGAAATCTCTTCAACAATCCAGACGGCTGTACTGTGTGCACAACCTTAGCCGGTGACTTCTCCTAGTAGTATTGCGATGGGAAACCTGTGAATGAGCCTCTCCGGGTGGACATCGACACTTTCCCTTTCATCGTGAGTGTGCCGATTAAATGCAAATTGTGCCCTCTGCTGTTAGCAACTTTACAACAGGCCCTCACCCCTCTGGGCGCCCGACCACGAGTACGTTTGCAGTAAACGTTGAAGTTCGCTTCGTCATTCCAAATGAAGAAGTTGCCATCGCACACAAGTTGTAGTAACTGCTGAACGAATTCCCTGCGTATCCCTTTGTTTCGCTCATTGTTCACCCCCTCGGGAACCTGATAGATGTTCTTCATAGTTACCAATCGACCATCTAGGTGCCGTGCGATTGTTGAATTCGAAATGTCCTTGTCCATTTCTGCTCGTACTCGTACTCGCATTGCCCGTGGCGTAAGTGTTGAGTCCCTTGCGATCCAATCCAGGATGTCATCCACGTCTTCCTCCTACAAAATCCGCTTACGACCGCGCGCCTGTGTAGTACTCGGCGCCTGATCAAGAGAACAACGAATCCAGGAGTAAGCTGTTTGATACTTGACGTTGTTCACAGTTGCCACAAGCTGTCAGTCATCACCGTTGACGAAGGCGCCTAAAACTCGGTCACGAATGTCTCATGAGATACTCTGTCGAAAGCCAGAAGGCATGCCGACGACGTTAGAATCACAAACATGGTTTCAGTCGTGCGCTTATGTTCCAACCGTTCATTGCTCTCAGACCAATTGTGATCCATCGTTTCGGACGTGAGGGTGCGCATACAAGCCCGTTGCACCGTCGAAGTGCATTCGTCTAAGGTTCATTCACAAGTCTCATCCAGTCAACGGACAGCGTGCTCACCTCCCCAGACTAACACACCGAACCTTGGCATAACGCCAATGAAAACACACTTAAGGTCAGAGTATTGGCTCTGCGCGGCTGGCCAATCGCACAGGGTTTTGCAACATTTTGGACTTTGTTTGCAAAGTTTTGGATTTTCTTTGCAAAATTTTGGACCTTCTATGCAACTTTGCTAGAAATGCTCTAGTTCCGCTAATACATGATATAAGATAAATATGGGAAATGACAAGGCAGCTTTTTGGGTCGACGGTATATGTAAAACTATTACTAGCGTTTCACAATTTACCTGGTGAATGTGAACATGTTCTCGTTGCATTTTAGTGCTAGTTTGACGTCCGAATATTGAGGATTACGTGGCGTAATATAAATGTATGTGTACATCCTCTAGCAATTTTTACATACCGTTAGTGCGTGCAAACATACAACATAATTTCCATGAATGGCCCGCGCGAATTGAAAGAAATCTCGCAACAATCCAGACGGCGGTACTGTGTGGACAGCTTTAGCTGGTGATCTCTCTTAGTAGTAGTGGGATTCAGCTTCAGAAGATGACTACAAGTATGGTTTGGATTAGATATGATCAAGTATGTCATTATCAAGTCGCCACCTAAGCGTTGATTTTATTCACTTTATACCCCAATTGTTCCCAAACTCAGTTGGTGATGAAGCGGACCCCAACAATACTTGGTCACCCTTCTGTGTACCAGTGAAAACGCGGCGTGGTCGTTCTTGTGACAGAGCTGGCAGGCATGGATGGCGTATTCCGAATAGTGCTTAATGTATATATTGAGTACCTGAGAGAATATTGAAGGAGTCAAAACGCCCGAACGCTTTCCGAAAACAGCCGTTATTGGATGGCTATTTTTAACGCCTACTTTGCATAATATGAATAACCAAAATCCTCTTGTATCATCACACCTAGATGGTATTCCGTGCTAACACGCTGTAAACTTTCATCTCCCAGGTTGTACTCGCAAGTAGATTGATGGCGTATGCTCCATAAGTTGCCTTTGGTGGCGTTGAAATGAAGCACATGCCCCATCAAGTTCATCCTGAAACGCTACTGGGCCCCTGCTTGTTTTGATGGCCCACCATATCTTGAGATCATTAGCGAAGAGTAAGAAATTGGAATTAATCACTCTTTAAAGATCGCTTATGTATATCTATAATAGACATGGAACAAGTACTGCGCACTGTGCCACTCCGCACTAAACATCGATAAGGTCAGAGATGCCGCTGCGGACTTTCGCATTTAGATGTCATTGAAGTTACCTATTCACCGGTGAATTGGGTTACCAATTCCACAGCTCTGATGCTTGTGAATGAGGATTCGGTTAATCAGACAGCCGAATGCTTTTGTGTAGTCCACATAGACTGCGTCAAATCCCACACCGCTGGCAGCGATTTCAGTTCAAATGGGGCGAGCAAGCAGCAGAATTGTGGTGCATAACCGGTTTTGGCTTAATCCATGCTGTTCTGGTGAACTGATTTCGTATGCCTCCAAGTAATTCATGAGCTCCTCGCCCATAATTAACTCTGTGACTTAGTTTATACTCGAATGTGTGTTATTGGGCGATAGTTGGCTGCATCTGCATGGTTTCCTTCTTTGTAAACGGAAGTGAAGGTTCCGTCCTTCCATATTGTGCGAACACACATCTCGTCGAGACATTGTTAGAAAGAAGCTAGAAATTGGATCCGTCCATTTAATTGCGGCTGAGTTCTTAGTCCTTATTCGGATATTATCAGCACCAACTGAGGAATGCTCGCGTAGGGAATTTAGCCTATTCAGTATATCTGTAGCCGTCAACGTTTTGGTGGTAATATGACGTGCGTGAACAGCACAGGCGACGAAGCCGTATTCTGGTGACCTAGTGAGTTGGCCGCTCCTGATTTCGTTGGTGCTTGTCTATTTGGCGTGCCGACAGCAAGAATACGACGTTACCTTTACGGAGTTTTGTTAGCATGTCTGTAAATTAGGTTGGGGTTTATGGAGACTTTATCTGCTGGATACTGTTCATGTTTGGCTTATCCTCGTGTATGAGGTTCAGGAAGTTATTTCGCTGGATATTATAAGCTTCACATATTTCGGCCCCAGGAGACTCCTTGTATTTTCGCCTGACTGGATCTTTTATGATTATTCACTTTCGTACCATGCTGCCTATGAATGACTCTACTCTCAACGCAGGTGTGGCTATTTTTCTAGAAACACCGGCTACTAACTTTTTGGATTGATGAATAATATCGCACCAGGAAACATCGAGAGGATAATGCAACCAGAAGTGACCAGTCAGTTGAATTAATGACTGTAGTCTGAACAACATACTAGGTAAGAAATTGAGAGTCATCGGCGTTATGTACAGAAAACTCTACCTACCAAATCTAAATAAATAAATAAATAAATTGTATATGGCTCGACGATGCGAGAAGCCGTTTCCAGAAGGGACGGATCAAATAATGGTACAGCAGTTTCATATCATGGTATAATAAATTTTAAAAAATGTGAGCACAAAATGAAAATTTGTGTAGCGCGAAGCGGTCCAAAATATTTACATTCCTCTAGTTCTATCGTCTGACAAGTTTTTAGCAGTCACATGAGAGTTTATCGCACACGAGAAATAAAAGAGAATAAAGTGCTGCGGGCCAACAAAAATATAACCACTTGTGCACTTGACCACATGCATTTTCAGGCACCATTAACTCCGTCCTCAAAAGCGTTATCTAAGGACTGTGCTGTTCGAAACATTATTATCACATTTTGAACGGTTAAATAATCTTTTATCGAAAGCTTAAACAAACGCAATGTGCAACAAGTTCTGATAGCACTTGGAAGTTTGTTCCAAAGCTTTGAGCAGTGTAGTAAGAAGAAACGCTCCCTAATTCGCGTATTGAACTTTGGAATCATGACCGTTGTCTCCTTATTTCGTAGCTCGTATCTAGTGTTAACGGACATATGGACACAGTTAGCATAATTGTGCATGTGATGGTGAATTATTCTGTACAGGAAACACAAGTTCATCTTCATTATCCGTAGCCAAAGTGGGTCAAGTCCAAGTTTTCCACTGCGCTCTCTGTAGGTCATCTTGGGGAATATCCGCACAGCTTCTTTGTAAAGCGTCGCTGTACCCTCTCAAGAGCATGTTGGTCAGATTTCCGCAGATTCGACTGTATTAGTGAGCAGTATTCCATGCCAGGTAACACATATGTTTTATAAAGCCAGATACGAGATTCTGTGAGTTGAAATTTATGACAGATATAGCCAATAGTCTTCATGGCTTTCGAAACTTGGAAGTCACAATGTTCCGAAAAGTTGAAGGTAGTGGAATACCGCACACCCAAGTCGCGAATCACTTTGCACTGTGATATAAACGTGCCTTGTAATAATAGACTATCTGGTGGAACTTCGCATCTGTACGACAGAATATTACATTTGTCCACGGAAAAGGACATCTGCCACAGTTTTCTCCAGGATTCAAGTGCCGATAGATCTTCCTGAATATGGCACAAGGCTGCGCGGGTATGTGCACGTTCTTGTGAGTAGACGATTTTAATGTCATCAGCAAACAGAAAAGTAGCACCATGTCTTATTCTATGAAATACATCGTTGACGTAGAGGAGAAAAAGAAGTGGACCAAGTACACTTCCCTGAATTACTCCACTGGTGACTGCTTTCGGTCTAGAGACACGGTCCCCAATACGCACCACCTGATGTCTGTCAGCTAGGTATGACGACAACCAAGAAAACATTGGTTCTCCAATACCTATTTCCTTCAGCTTGAGGAGTAGTCTTCGATGCGGCACTCTGTCGAATGCTTTTTGCATGTCTAAGAACAGGACAATAACACTGTTGCCTTTGTCTATGGCAGCCGTTGTGTGGTTTAAGAAGTCTGTCTGGCATGTCGCACAAGATCTGCCCTGCAAAAAACCGTGTTCTGAATTGTTGATGACTTTTTTGTTATTCAAGAAAATAAGTAATTCATCTTTCATTATCCTTTCCATAATTCTAGATATTACAGGTGTGTGGTTGATGGGGCGATAGTTTTTAATTTCGTGAACGTTTCCATTCTGATGCCGCGGGATAACAACGGAAGTCTTCCAGTGATTAGCATATGCTGCACTGTTAAAAGAGAGCGTAAAAATGTTGAGCAATAGAAGAGGCAAGTCGCTCCCACCGCTTTTTAACAAACAAGGGGGAATTCCATCAGGTCCTGGGTAAGTCGAGGAAGACAAGCGGGAGACTTGACCAGAGATTTTTGCAATAGTGAATTCCACTGTGCATAAACTTTCAGCAATGTGTGGTGTGACAAGCGCTGGTGTGGCTAGCGGTTCATCAACCATTGATTCGGCGAAATAGGCGCTGAAAGCCTCACAAATTTTACCCGGAGCATCAAGGTATGTGCCATCCGGCATAATGATAAAATTGATGGAATTACTGTGACGCAAACCTCTGGCACGAAACAGTTTGGACAGTTCCGTTGTTTTATTCGGGCCATTCAAAGCTTTGTATTCTTCTAATATGAGATTGCGAACATTTAGATGCCCGAGTTCCTCGATGATCTTTGCCTGCTGCAGTATTAGCGCAAAGTCTGCTGTTAATCTAAATTTCCGCCGGATCATATGAAGCTTGCGTGTGATACCTAACACTTTGCGATCGGGTTTTTGTTTTCTTAGGCGGGCACACTTTATAGGCATTAATGAATCAATGCAAAGACCGATGATATCATAGAACACGTCTGCTGCTTTTTGAGGGCATGGAGAGAGGAAGAAATCATCCCAGTTCATCGAACGAACCATATCCTTAAACGTGTTCCAGTTGACGGAGTTGAATAAACGATAGTGCAGTGGGGGTGGTACATTTGCCATGCGTAATCTTAAACAGCATTTGACCACCCGATAGTCGCTCCCAGGGAATTCATTAAGGACTGTTACATTAATAACAGGTATGCCCAGGGAGAAAATGAGATCAAGGATGCTGTTTCCTCTGGTAGGTTTGGAGACATGTTGTTGCCAACCATTCATATGAATACAAGAGATAAGATTATGAAATTTCGGAGGAGCAGTTCCTGCAGACCATGCAATCGATGGCAGATTGAAATCACCACCGATAATCTTGTGTTTAAACGGAAGGCTTGCGGCTTATTCAAATGCAGACCTCAAAACTAGCTGAACAAAAGCATTGCATGATGGCCGTGGCCAAAAGGACTAGCTACGGATACCATTTCGACCATAAGCTCCTCGATGGTGAACCCGAGATCGAGGAGACTTGCTTTGTTCCCCGTCTTGTAACTTGTGAGTGCGCAACGTGTTATAGTTGGAATCTAATGATGAGCTCCTGCAATTCTATTTTGAATTCCCCAGCGAAAGAGCCTGGGGTTTCTAGGACATGAAGGTTAAATTCCCCAACCAGTAGGATGTGACTGTGCCTGTGGGAGGATAGCTTTTAGAGTGATTGTGATTGTCCATTACTGAAGTGGAGGACGAAGGGTGGTACACGATGCCAATAGACATATGCCACCAGGTCTTAGGTGAAGACAACACCAAAGGGCGTCGCCAATCTGGACATCTAGTTAAGCGATCAGATCAAGATGCAGCTCACTGCGTAACACAATAGTAGCTTGCTTTCTCGAAGGTTGCGAAGAACGGACATTACTGATAGTATTATTTCGGTGTCTGTGTCCACTTCGCTCTGCCATGTCTTGGTTACCATGATGAAGTCCCACAACCTCGAAGCATGACATTGCCGAAGCTCTATCAGTTTGTTAAGCAGGCCTTGTGGGGTAGTATAAAACGTGGGAGTGTCTTATATGCCAGAATGTAGTTTAGGACTTCATAATTATGTGTTGTTTTAACCAGACCGTTTGTCGGTCTGCCGCTACTCTTTTTTTGCGTCGGTCATTTGCTATTCACTTTCGGTCAGGTTACATGAGAGCACAGAGCATTCCAGGCCGTAATATGCTCTCGTGCTTCACTTTGTCCTGTCAGGTGTCGAGGGTGTTACTGGGTCTAGCACAGTGCAGGACTCTGAAGGTGCAGCAACCTGCATATTCCCCGATATGCATGTGCAAACTCCCAACTCAGATTATTATTTTAGTGTACACTTAGGTGACAGGTGCGGATTGTGAAACCGATTGCTGGGTTCGCTTGCTTGAGTTGAGCATCGCCAATTAGCTTAGTGCTCGTTTCGGTTTACAGAGCGCGACTGTCCTGTGTGATGCGTATTCTGCTTTCCCCTAGCTATTAGTGTTTAACGGTGTCGTTTACTTATAGATACGCAAACAGGGAACCGATTGCTATAAAAATAAAGTTTCCTCGTAACTCGGTTTATCTTTTGGAATCGCTCTCCAATATCCTGTTAAAGGCAACTCGCTATAGAGATAAAGGTTTTACTCTTGCATGTTCCATCGAAGTGCCGCCCACTTGTAGCCGTAAGCCTGGTATCTTCAGCTTTATCTCGGTTGGTAACCTAGAGCCACGCTTCAAGCAGCTATTCAACACAACTTCCGGCATTCCGTAGGAGTGTAGTACACCATTACGTAGTTTTGGACAGCAGCCCCTAGAGTTTGTGGATGTAGGAATTCTCGACAATGAGTTCACGATAACGTCATCGAGGGAGAGTGCTTCGCGTATGCAGGACCACTGCTCTCGGTCATAGGTTTGCGCTTCTTACTCAGGAGAAGCCGTTATTTCGAGAACATGGTGAAGCAGTAGGGTTTCTTGCTTGCTTTCGTAGAACAGCTGCTATTGTTCCAGTTTCTCTGACCTTCTCTTCGAAAATATATCTGGTAGAATAAGTACCCCGCTCAACAAGTTTCTAAGACGAATTGCTGACAGTAAAACGATCTCTGTTTCCTCTGTTGAGTTCGACGTTACTCGAAGAAATCGAGGTTTTATGTAGGGATGCGTTACGGGTCTTACCATAGTGGGTTTGACTCGATTACCAATCTCAGCGCAGACGGAATTCCATTGGTTGCGTTCATCTACCAAATGGCCTTTTATTGAGTCAGATCTGGACTCAGAAACGTTAGTGCACATGTTGTTTAACATACTATGGTTGTGTATAGTGAAGATCGATTTGAGTGTTGGGGCTAACAGCTCCGATTGTTTGGCGGGCACTAGGGGATGTCGTGAAACCAGTATCGCGTCGCTCCTGCATGATCCAGAAACTGGACATACAGGTATCTCTTCTGGCGTTTTTAGCGAGGCGCTCGATGAGCATGTTACCCGGCTCTGGACTGGCGGTATCGTGACCAAGTTGTCAGGTGTGGCATCTAGTGGTTACTTAATAGCAGGCAGGCCGAAGTGGCTTGCCTATTTAAAGGGTTAGTATTGGTTAAAATAGGTTGCGCAGGTACCGTTTGTCGGTTAGGAAGACTGACTTTACCCTTCGAATTGGAGCAGAGCTCTGAGGGTTTTGTAGTAGAACAAGACCTATGGAGTCTGATTCTAATGGCAAAGCA
Source organism: Dicrocoelium dendriticum (assembly GCA_944474145.2). Taxonomy (NCBI): domain Eukaryota; kingdom Metazoa; phylum Platyhelminthes; class Trematoda; order Plagiorchiida; family Dicrocoeliidae; genus Dicrocoelium; species Dicrocoelium dendriticum. The sequence continues at coordinate 24,568,206 of OX104065.1, read as the reverse complement.
CTGAAGCGCGCCATTTGCTTGACTGTCACAGCCAGTTCATCACACTTTTCATTAGCATTATTATATACTTGACCAAGGAGAATGCTCTGCATGTCGGGCAAAAGCAGAGTGCCTCTGTCCGATTGGTTTGCCTCTTACATATTAGTTGACTTTCACCACCAAAAAGAGGGTAAAACGCAAGGACGCAATTAACTCAACTGTTGAACCTTCTGACCCACCGGGCACATTTTAGCTCACCTTGTATTCGGTTAGAGAGAAGCAACTAAACTGAGTGCCGTTGTTGCACACGGACGTTGCCTTGTCACATGAAATAGAGGGTGAGTTATCCTCGCGTACTTCGTCCAGGTCGTAGGTTTGATGATGGTTACCGTAGGTAAGTGTGTCAAGACGAAAACACAAGTACACAAGATTTGGCTAGCTAATTGATCTACATTAGTTTCTGCAAGAATTGGAATTAACTTATAGTGAGTGAATGTTAGCGAGAGGCGCCGGCGATGATCCATTGCCATTGAAACGGCAGGTTGAGCCGTAACTTCGTTAGCGCTGATCACGTCGAAACAGATCTAGGACCGCCAGATAGCGCGGAGAATCCCTGATCCACCGCAGTATCGCAGCAGCGAAAACTGTTAAAAAGCGATGGTGGCGCGTCTGGATATAAGCACGATGCTTGTTAAAACAACTTGAATGGCACAAAGCAATTTCCGTGGGAAATAATTCCGTAAAAACATGCCCACTGAACAAGGGGAGTTACTCCGATTTAAATGAGTGTATGATGACTATGCTGGGTGAGAAGGAGGACGTGAAATGCTGTGACAGGGAAGTGCACGTTTACAATACGACCAGTCAGGTGACCCAATGGACTGGCCAGGATTGCCACACATGGCTTAACGTAAGCGCTTGGAAGGTGGGAGCTAAGGGACCATATGCGCACTGTAGTAGAACTAAGTATTGGCTGACCATTTTTGATATTTTTAAAAACCCACCTAGGGGCATCTGAGGTCCTCCTGCACGACCATCCCACGAGCACATTCTTGAAAGCACGTTGCAGGACGTGTTCACTTAGCCCATATTCGTAGATCTGCTGGTGACGCATGCCAATTAATTTATATTTGATAGAGTTGAACTCAAACATGTTTTGAGCCGACCACTCATAAGTTTTGTTAGGATCATTCTGCAGTGCTATGTGTTAGTCCATTCGCGTACACGCCTGCCAAAGCCAAGGAGTCGTGGTTAAATCCTGGTCGTAATGTGAGTGGTATAAGGATGGTATGTGGTCTAGATACGTCCTGGAAAGTACAAGCAGCATGAAGTCTAAGACCGTTAGCTGCTTCTTAGGCAGGGTGCGCTTGCCCACATACGATTTTTGTGGCATTGGTTAACATGCCTGTAAAATAAAGGGATTACAAGACAACTTCACCGCCAAATCCCACCGGTCTTTCAATTTATCTTCGCAGATCCGTTTGACATTGGTTATGTTTGGTAAGATAAGCATTCCAGTTTCTGTCCTTTGAATTGGATTAATAAGCTTTCTTAAGTGCATCAATCATGCTCATTATTTTCCGCGTCCTGTTCCTCAGGAAGTGCTTTACATGTTTGTACTAAAGAACTTATTCTGGTGAGTTTTCTGTTGGAGTGCTACACTTATTGCGAACTTCCCAAACGACATCGGATTTATGCTGCTAGTCAGGACCAAGCAGCGATCTCATTGATTTTGGATGAACTATGGCTTTACTATACGGGCCACCTTCATGCCCCAATTGCGCTGTTCTGAGTAGGAGACCAGGCGGAAAAGCAGTGTTGTAGGAACACTGTGCTAAGAGGGCTACTCACTGCTACAGTGTCGAACATAAGTTCCTCATTGATGAAGACAAGTTCCAGAATGGCCAATTTGTTCTCCTTAATAAACCTCGTACAGAAGTAACGTGATGAATACCTTTTGCTCAAGTATTCCTAGTTCGTACTTGAACACTTAATCCCGAACTCGGAGTAAGAAGTCACAACCGGATGACACACGCCGGATGGTATTCTGACGCATGGATCGAAAGTGGAAAGCATAAGTGATAAACCGAGACAATCAGAACAAAAATAATGGGCCATTACTATCGGCTGATGTGACAATATTGTTCGATCAATCGCGTGGGTGTGTGATTTGTCGAGTAACTTTAACACGTGCAGCCGTAACATCCCCACACGTGGCTGATGAAGCCACATTTGTAAAATGTAACGTTCTATCGGTTTGGGTGCACTTTATGGCTTCCACATAGCGATCGGCTGATCGGGTTATCTTTTTGGGTCTCAATATTCTCCCCACGCTCTTCTATACTAACCCTTCTCCTCAGGTTGTGGTGCAAGCGAGGAGCGGGACGGAAGAAACCATTGTGGCTGTGTTCAGTTTCACTAATTTCCACTTGTGTGTCGGCTTCAGTTTCTGGACTTGTAAACACGGTTCCTGGTGTCAAACCTGCTTGTGCGGCGGATTCGAATATACCTTTCGTTTTGCTACCAAACCCTGTGCGCGCTCATTTTTATGCATGAGCTGTTGTCGGCAACGCCTGGCCTAACGGGGAGCTGAGAAATTAGGTCTAGCCTCTTACATAGCCGACGCTCAACCATATCCTACCTCCGAGCATTTTCCGATGGATTCCAAAGGTGTGGTGCCATAGGCAAATTGGAATTGTTCACGTTTAGTGTGCAGAGTCATGAGGTTACTTCAGGAGATAGGCCATCACCGTTTGTATCACTCTGTCCACTAAACCGTTTGACGCTGGGTTGTATGATGCGGTAGTCATGTGGTGGCTGACATTACCTTGCAAATATTGCTTGAACGCTGCACTGGTGAAGTGCGGACCGTTGTCTGCAACCAATGTTTACGACATATTCGCATGGGTAGAATACAACTCAACATATTGGTTGTAGTTTTCGTAGTAGCGTTAGTGATGATATGTATAGCTTTGCACTTAGAGGACGTTTCACCAGGAGTGGCGACATTTTCCCTTCAAACGGACCAAAATAGTCAGCTAGGACACGTTTTCATAGACTGTCGGACAGCTCCCAAGTGTGAATGGGACCGGTTGGTTTTTCCTTTTGATACTTTGACATGTAGTGCAAGTATTCAAAAGCACTTCCGTAGTTTGTCGACAGCCGGGCATCAGAAGTATGACCTGACCATAACTTGCATAAGAACGATCCTCTGATGAGCATCTTGCAACTCTCTCAGTACAGCTGGTTTGAGTTCCGATGGATTAACGATCCCAGATCCACGCAAAATGCACCCTTCGTGCAGGCCCAGCTCAAATAGAAAATTGAAACATGACAGCAAATCGTCAGAGGATCACGGCCCCCTAACCCCGCAGTACCATATGTTTGAATTTTGGTAGTACCGGATCGCAATCGGTACTTTTCACAACTATGTCACTGGATATTAGGGTAGCGTCTAGGGGTTGCAACAGTCGAACGAATTCGCATGGCACTCCGCTTTGTTCGTCCTGTTGCACAACCTGTAATAGTCTACGGGAGTGTCAGTGACATTATGGTGGGAACCAGTGATGTATCGGATTTGATAGTTGTAGTCAGTAAGTAGAAGTGTCCAACCTAGCATTCCGTCTGCGTTCACTTGCTCTATGCCTCGTCCCTCGTCGAGAAGCGCGAGCAACAGTTTATGATCAGTCTATCTCTCAAACCGATTACCCATAAATATTTATGGAAACGCTTAACCCCGAAAAACACTGTCAGTGTCTTCTTGTTCACTTGTGCGTAATTCTTTTCAGCAGCCTGTAGTGTGCGAGACGCGAGGGTAACAGGACAGATGGTTCCATCGTGAACCTTAATCCCAATTCTTCTCCCATCCCAAATGGCGAGGCATCACACTGTAAGCTGATAAACTTGCTTGGATCGTAATGTACTAACACTGGTGAAGAAGCAATAAGCACTTTCGTTTTCGAAAATGCTTGTTCCTCTCGCTCTCCCCATGACCACTTGAACGCTTTCTTTAACCAGTCGTGAAGTGGTGCTATAACGGAAGTAAGCTTGTGTAGGAAACGACGATATTGCGATAACCTTTCAACCAACAGACGTTTGTGCTTCGTTACTTGGAAGGGATGCAAAGATAATGGGCTGTAATTCGTCTTTCCGTGCATCTAAACCATGTTTATCCAGCCAATAACCAACGTAGGCAACGGAAACAATCATAAAAGCACATTTTAAGCATTTCAAACGTGAACTGTGTTCAGAGGGTCCATCTACCCCCTGGTTAAACGTGCGCACGTGCGCCACTTCTGTGCGACCCGCAATCAATAGATCAACACGTTACGCACATGTGTTCGATATATCGCACTTTATGTTGTCAATTACTCTTCGGAAGATATCCAGGACTGCATTAATCCTAAACGAAACGCTGGTTATTCAAATAGACCTAAATTTATACTGCTCATGTAATATATGTCTAGGGGCCTAACCTAATTACATCTGAGAGTAAGCGGAGATCAAATCCAGTTTGAGAAACTTGACTCACTAGATAAGTGGCGTACAAATCTTCTATCTTCGGTAATGGAAAAGGATCTATGTCTGCACTGCGATTTATGGTTAGTTTGTAATCGCCGCAAATCCGTACGCTGTCGTTGGGTTTAAACACATCGAATAATGGCGCAGCCCATTCAGTTTGTTAAACTGGTACAAGTAGACCTTCCCGCCGGGGAGATATTTTAACGCTTCTTCCCTCTTGAACCGTAAGGAGG